>CM055096.1:68145740-68745740 GCA_029204225.1 Diphasiastrum complanatum | reverse complement strand
AAGACTCGTGCCTGTACTAAATCAGTAGAATTTGCTGATTTTTCTGATTTTGCTCTAACTTCTATTGAGGATGGTGCAGTAGAACCTGTTTTTTATGAGCAGGCCAGAGGAGTAAATGTTGGGAGGATGCGATGCAAGAGGAGTACAACTCACTCATGAAGAACCACACTTGGGTTCTTGTTGATCTTCCACATGGGGCTGGAATTCTCATCTCTCAACAACGATACATTGAGCAGATGTTGAAACAATTTTCTTTTTTCAAGTCACCGCAAGTTGATGCATATGATGGATGCATTAGTGAAAAGTTTCATGCGAAACCTTTTCAATTTGATGTTTTAGCAAAGGCTAAAAAATTCAAGCACTCTTTGAAACCTTTTTGTACTAATCGAGGAGGGAGTCAACATTTGTTGATTTAGTACTTTTGTTCAAAGTGTTAAGAGTGAGCATTTGTTTGGAGAGAATTTTTTATTACTTGAAGAATTTTCTATGTCATCCCATACCTCTTCAAGGGACAGCTTTGATGACGCCATCGTTGATGCATCTCTTGATAGTTTGCTAAAATTTTATGATGAAGATGTTGGACAACAGGTTCAGTCATCTTCTTTTGGTCATTTACAGCCCATTTTACATCATGAGTAGTCCATTATGTTTCAGGAACAGCCTGCGGAAGATTATGGACAACATGGTCCATGTTGGGAACACTTTGGGCAGCAAAGTGTTGAACAGCCCATAACAATTCCTTGTCGGCTATTGGAGACTTTGCAGGACAGCAAAGAAATATCTTACTACGAAAGGAAGGCACATGCCTCTTTAAAATCAGTACCTCTTGCTGATTTTTTTGGTTCTACACTTACTCTTCATCATGATGTTGGTACATCGCCTATTCTATGTGAGCAAGTCATTGATGGTAAGGTTCGGGAGGATGTGATGCCAAAAGAGTTTGGCACTCTTTTTTATTGTCCTTATGGTAAGAAGTATTTTCGAATGATGTGGGAGCCTATGATGGATTACAAGTCCATGTTTCAACTTATTGCCGAGTTTATGTTGGTTCCCTACTTCGGATGGAGCATGCAAATCCTCACCCTTCGACTTGATGCTTCATTACTACGCATTCTTTTCTTTTTATATGTTGGACATGATTGGGGATGAGATTTCGACTACTTCGGTGCGAAGTTTATTTGGCGACATGAAGTTCGGACAGCAAGTTGCATTTTTTCTCTTTCGAGAAGTTACTTCATGTTATGTTATGCATTTCCATTTAAGGAGGGTGTTGGAATGTAAATGGAATTGCTTACATTACCATAGGTTACTTTGACCCAAAAGGTCGAGAGTTGTGTAACCATGGTCATTTATTATATTAGGCCTACTAAATTTAGAGTTAGCTAAGTTAGTATGAAATTAACTTCGTAGGGACTCATGGGTCCACTAGGCCTAATTGTGACATTAAGTACCCCAACTTGACATATTGGAGGTACCTTATTCTTTCTATGTAACTTATAGAAAGTTGGATAGTCAATAGTCAAGTAGTTGGAAAGCCAATAGTCAAGTAGTTGGATAGCCAATAGTCATGAAGTTAGATAGTCATCTTGGACTATATATATGTGTGCATCCCATTTGTATGAGACACTTTTGTAAGCAATACTGACTATTCTCCTTGGCTGTCCACGAGTTTCTACAAGAGGGTTTCTAGCCATCTCTCTCTTTCTTTTGAGAATGCTTTGTGTGATTGAATAGTTAAGATCATGGATCTTTAGGCTTCTATTTCCTACAGTCTTGATCTCCACCCCAATCCGAGTCACAAAAACCAGCCAAACATGCATCATCACTAGAAGGATAAACAGACCAAGTGTTTTACTTCCTTGAAGATATCGAAGGATCCTCTTCAATGCTTTCCAATGTGATGTCAACGGAGCATGCATGAATTGACTCATGAGGAAAACACTATAAGATATGTCCGGTCTTGAGTTGCATAAGTAAATGAGACTTCCAACCGCTTGACAATATAGTGTAGTATCAAATGGTTCACCACCACTTTGATTACTAAACTTCAGGCCCGTCTCAATTGGTGTAGCAACCGGCTTAGTTCCATCCAACCTATCTTCATTGAACAAAGAACTTATAGATTCAGATTCTTTAGCCATTTTTGAAAATTCAGCTAATAGTAGATGGGAAAAACAGACTCCAGGCCAAAATCTACTAAAAAATCGGCAAGATCAAAGCTGAATTAATGAGCACTATAGATTGCAATACACCACATGCAATAGCTCATTCACAAGAAGATATAGGTGGTTGTATTCTGCTGAAAAAACAAAATACTAACTAATATGCAGGCTTCCAATGAAGGCAAAACCACAACCAGAACTTATGTGGTAAAATGGTGTGCACTCAATGTGCTAATGGAACAGATGGTAAGACCTTCTTCCAGGCTCAAAAACAGAAAAATTTCAGCCACTAAAAATGTGTCAAAAACACATTTGTCTTCAAGGTAGATGGGCGCCCTTCTCCAAGAAGAAAAGCTGAAATTTGAAGCATGTAATCTGCTTTCAATCACATGAAAACTAGTTGAGCATGGGCGCCCTACTGCTGGCTCCCAAATGAGAGGAGGTTCCAAGCTTTTCCTTGCAATTCCTGCACAAAAAACAAGGAGCCGAACAGTTCTCTCTCCACAAAAATCAGAAAAATTCTGATTTTTATGAACCAAAAGAAGAGAAATGTGGCTGCCTATTGGGTGCCCTCCAACAGAGAGAGATGGTTAGATGACCTTCTTGTAGAAACTTGTGGACAGCCAATATGAACAGTAGATTGCTTAACAAAAGTGTGTCTCATACAAATGAATGGCTACATATAAGTAGTCCAAGATGGCTATCTACATTCATGACTGTTGGCTGTCCAATAACCTGACTAAAGGCTATCTAGCTACCATAAGTTACATAAAATAATTAAGTACCCCAAATAACAAGTTAGGTACTTAATTCACATGTATAGGCCCCTAGTGGACCCACGAGTCCCTACAAGTTAGTTTCATACTAACTTGGGCCTAAAATATGAATGACCATGGTTACACAAATCTCAACCTTTTGGGTCATAGTAACCTATGGCTTCTACATCATTTACATTTATTATTCTAACATCAACCAGATTCGACCTGCCCAACACCTCATCAAGTTTAGAGCCTAATGTTCATCAAGAACCGCCCGTTGTTGCTCAAATCAGCCTGCAGGAACTGTTGGACAGCAAGGACCAGTTTTGGAAGATCTTGGACAACAAATTGTAAGAAGAGACATGGCTGTTGGACAGCCCAAAACAGTCCCACGATGGTTGTTGTCGACTTTGCGAGACAGCAAAGTAAGTTCATTTTATGATGGAAAGACGCGTGCCTCTACAAAGTCAGTGGACTATGCTGATTTTTCAGATTTTGCTCTTACATGTCATGGAGATGTTGCGGAAGAACCTGTTTTCTATGAGCAGGCCAAGGGAGTAAAAGGGAGGATGCGATGCAAGATGAGTATAACTCACTTATGAAGAACCAGATTTGAGTTCTTGTTGATCTTCCTCATGGGAAGAAGGCGATTGGTTCTAAATGGGTATACAAAATCAAGTATAAGGCATATGGTACCATTGAAAGGTACAAGGCAAGGCTCGTTGCCAAAGGCTATGCTCAGCAAAAGGGGATTGATTATGAGGAGACTTTTTCTCCTACTGCTCGGATGACCACCGTGAGGGTAGTAACTTCTTTGGCTGCCCACTTTGGTTGGCGTTTGCGGCAACTTGACATAAAGACAGCATTCCTCAATGGTGATCTCAATGAGGAAGTGTACCTTCAACAACCTGCTGGTTTTTTGGTTGAAGGCCAAGAAGATAAAGTTTGTCTTTTCAAGAAGGCACTTTATGGACTGAAGCAAGCTCCGAGGATGTGGTATCAAAAGATACATGCCTACTTTTGTGATCGAGGGTTTACTAATAGTCCTAGCGAATCTACTCTTTATGTCCAGCATACTTCAGATTATATCATCATTATTTTGCTTTATGTTGATGATATTATTATTACGGGAAGTAATGAGCAGCAGATTGATGCCGTAATACTTGATCTTGGTATGGTTTTTGAAACCTCAGATTTAGGCCTATTGCACTTTTATCTTGGTCTTGAATTTGTACAAGAAGGGGCTGGAATTTTCATCTCTCAAGAATGCTACATTGGGCAGATTTTGAAGCGGTTCAAGATGGAAGATTGCAAGCCGGTTGCTACACCTATGGAGATAGGTCTGAAATTAAGTAGTCAAGGTGATGGTGAATCATTTGATACTACTTTATATTGTCAAGCTATTGGCTGTCTCATTTACCTATGTAATTCAAGACCGGACATTTCTTATAGTGTCTCACTCATGAGTCAATTCATGCATGCCCCGATGACATCACATTGGAAAGCGTTGAAGAGGATCTTTCGATATCTTCAAGGAACAAGAAGTCATGGACTGGTTTTTCGTGCTTGTGATGATGCATATTTTTAGTGACTCGGATTGGGGTGGAGATCAAGACACTAGACGCTCTACAAGTGGACATTGCTTTTTCTATGGAAATTCTGCAATTTTGTGGTCAAGTAAAAAGCAACCCACTGTTGCTACTTCTTCTAGTGAGGCAGAATATAGAGCAATATTTTCAGCCACAACAGAGTGTTTATGGCTGAGAAGACTACTTGTTGACATGAAGTTTGGCAAGCCCTCAGTCACTCTTATCTTGAGTGATAGTCAAAGTGCTATTGTCATTGCACGGAATCCTGTTTTTCATGCGAGGACGAAGCACATCGAGATCCATTATCACTTTGTTCGGGAGAGACTTCATGATGGCGACATTTTACTTGAATATTGTCCTACGGAGGATAATATTGCGGACCTCTTCACTAAGGCGTTGCCTAGAGTCAAATTTGAAGCTTTATGCAAAGCTTTAAATTTGATACCACATGTTGGTTTTGTTACATAGTGAAGATTTCAGTTTTTGCATTGTCATTTAAGGAGGGTGTTAGAAATAAATGACTATGCTAAAGTTAATCCATAGGTTACTTTGACCCAAAAGGTCGAGATTTGTGTAACCATGGGTATTTAGTTATTTAGGCCAACTTAAGTTTGTCTTAAGTTCAGTTGGACCCAATTTTGGTCATGTACTGACTCGTGGGTCCTTAGGGGTCTAATTTTGTTTAGGGGCCCTATCTTGACTTTTGGGGGTGCCCTACATTTAGTAAGTGGTTAACCTTAGGGTTTGGTGGCATTTGGCCACATCCAGGTAGAGTACTTAGATGCTCATTGTGTATTCTATTTTTACAGTTTGGCTAAGACAGACTAGGATTCAAACCCAGGACCTCCCTCAATACCGGATGGGATGCTCTACCACTGAGCTATCTGCCCTGTTTGATAGTTCTCTCTAGAGTGTGGATTGATATTCCAACACCCCCCCTCAAGCCACACTTGGTTGGGGTCCTAGCTGTCACCTGCCCCACAACTTGGGCCACCTAACCATGGCTTTGACACCATGAACTGTTAGGTCTAACTTGGCTTTGATACCACCTTGGATCCTAGAAATTGGCACCCTCCTTAAGGTAGGAATCTGTCATATGGAGGTTCTAGCAGGATCTGAAGTGCTACATGTGGGCATTCAAGGCATGTGTATATGTGTTTGTTTTGAATAAAAGACCAGTTTTCTTGTATTCTAGCATTGTAGGAGGCCTAACCTTTTGTGTAAGCTTCTAGAAAGTTCTCTATCCTCTCCGAGACTTGTAGAAGATCCTTTGTATGTGCCCCAATTTCAACATCATATTTGCAAGAAACTTATCCTCTCTGAGAAAGGTAATAAAAATAAGTCTCATAATTGCATTCGAATTTAGACTATGTCAAATGTTGTATGGAAATCAACATTTTAATGATTTTAGGAAACAAGGTTTCAAGGAGGTGACTCTAAAGCTGAAAATTTCAGTTCCTTACATGTTCAATCTTACACATGAGTTTGATTTATGGTTTGCAATGAGACCAAGATTTGGAATTGGTGAAAAGCATAGCAGCAATGGACAATACCTGGAAGATGAATATCGCTTACTGATCTGGAATCAAAATGGCAGTATAAGCATCAAACAAGTTCAGAGGACCCCTGGGTTTTGAAAGAGAAGAAGTTGGACTTGTAAGCCGAAAGCTAACTTGGCTTTGCAACCAAACAAATGGTATCACTTTTTGTTAGTGTGAGGTCCAAAACGAAGTAAAGTCTCCAAAATCACCATGAAATGTTGCTTAGCAGGATTCCTGATCATAAGCTCACCCTCTGTTGTGCATCAGTGGAATGAGTTGGGCCATTTCAGAGAAGAAATGACCATTCCAACTTTCATCTTTCTTCTATATTTATACACTCTAATAATGTCATTGATTTGTGTCATGCCGATCTACAATAATGACAACCACTTCTAAATTCCTCACATAAAAGAAGTACAATTTGCTGCAGTTTTGCAGTTACAGTCAACTCTTTAAACAACCACATGGACATGGTGGTGGACTTCTTTCAAAGTCTCTAGAAACCCTTACAGGCCATATCTGAATGTTCCTTGGCCACTATTCCTAGCTGTCTTCAACAGTTATCTCCCTGCCAAAGAGGTCCCTAGCCTTAGGACCTTCGCTACACAATGCCCCAATCGGGAGCACCAAGTGTGCCATGTAAGACTCTGAGGGGTGACAGTCTCAAAAGGTCCCAGAGTAAGTTAAGAAGTCAAGGACTGAGCCTCCGACCTGTGGTGAGCAAGTCAAGTAGTCACAAGTCATGAGCTAGCTCTGGAACTCAAGTCATGGCCTAGTCAGCTCCTGGGACCCATGTCCAGGAGCTGAACTGATTATGCCCGTCGGGACGGCTCCTGAGATCCATACTCGAGAGCTAGACTGATTTTGCCAAGCTTGCCAGGCCTAACCAAGTCCAGAAAAGCATGCTTTACCAGACAACACTATATTCCAGGACAGAGGGGGCACGCCGAATCACAACAAAACTATAGGGGGAGCCGAGCAGACAGAAACTTGGGCAACTCAACCAGCGCTAGGAATCTAGTCGTCAGGTCTCAGCTCCCTCTACCAGCACGAACCAGGCACAATGCCCAACACGTGTTGGTGGCCCCGAGACCAATCAGTCTATAAATGAATGTAACCCCTTCCAGATTTAATAAAGTTGATCCTTGGGGATGATTACCACTTTGGTTTCGCCTCCGGGACTGGTCCTTCCACCCTTACTACAACCTTTTTGCGTCGTTAGCACCTAAGGGTCCACGTCACCGACATGTGGCCCACCGTTATGCCATTTGGTCAGTTTGGCAACCACCATGCCTTGGGATTTCCCGTGTGACTTGTCTTTGCCTTTGGTTACCTTTTGGGGACGGATTCTAAGTTAGCTTTCAGGTTGGTTGGGATTCCTGTTTTCCTAAGTCTGAATGGTTAGGCTTGTTGTGTTTTCTAAGTTGGCTTTTCAATGAATTCATCTCAGATGAATGTTAGACTTAACATGTCTTGGGGAAACCGCTCAAGTCCTAGCGCCCTTTGAGGCACCGGCGCTTCACCTAGTGTGTGGTTGTTTTCCAAATTGGATGATAACCTAAACAACAATACTTAAACACCAAGACCACTATTAACTGACCAATCCTTGAGAACACAAAGGCAGGCAGTGGAGTGAGAAACAGCTTGAGTTCAAAGAAGAAAGCATAAATAATAGAAAGTCTTGAAAAGTATGGCTGATGGTAATTTTGTATCAATCATGAACTGTATTATCCAAACTACTAAATGACAGGCTCTAGCACCATACCTCCCTCCTGTCGGCTCCTGATCTCTCAGTAACCTCCGCCAGCCGATTGTCGCATCTGCTTTTCAACAAAATCTGGGCCAACAACAAATAAAAATTTACAGTTTTCAAAAAAGAAGACAATTTTGCAAGTTCTTTGCATACATTTGTGTGCCCAAGATTAGAAATTTTTCAGTCATACCAATCTCGTCCTTTCCATATTGTCAAAACAAGATCATATCTTACTATTTCCTGTAGCTTGGTGCGATAAGACTCAATCTTTTTTTGAGAATCCATGATATCTTTCTCCAACTCATAAACCTGCAGCATTGCAATTTGGTCCAATTTTGCAACTTTTATGGATGTCATCTGCTGGATTTTTCTCAGCACAAATCCTAGAAAAATGCCTAAGTTAAGAATTGTGAAATTAGACGGCACTTTTCACAGTTTGAAACTATGATTCTGGTCGTTTTCTAATGACAACTTGGTAAGAGAACCCTGAATGAAATTCTCATTAACCTTTTTATCTGCTTCTTCCGCATCCTTCTGCTTCAATTTCAAATTAGCTTGCTCCTCTTTGCTTAACTGGTTCACCAGATTTATCTCCAAGGTGGGGGCTTTAGACTTATACGTCCCTTCCTGCTTGGAATCAGTCTCATTACTACCTGGAATCTGAGCCTGCAGGGGTATCGGACCAGAAACAGGAATTTGCAGCCGTGATGCAGCTGGTTGAGGAAACCCTAGAAAAACACAAGTGTTTCAGCTCCTTATCTTTAAGTAGGACACTTCCCATACCTATCAAAGCAGTAGAGATTGACATTGACATTTCCAGGATGGCAAACAAAAGACAAGCATCCGAGTGATGAAGTAAGGCTGAATAATTGCATCACTGTCACCAAGCACCCTACACGGCTTTCCCTGCTTAGCCCTACTTGAATAAAATGCATGATTCTTCATGCTCTTCTAAAATTCAAACCCCAAATGTCTAAGAAAAGAATAGCGAGGCTATGTTGTGAAGTTTTTAGCACACCTAAGTACACTACTACACACTCTGATCAAAGTTACCGGCATGTGAAAACAGACAAACGTGGAGAACTAGCTGGAATCAACATTGTGGAAGTAAGAAAGGGGAATGCAGATATACATCATATTGAGTTCAAAAGGAAGGCTCTTGACTAGATATTTGGAGCAAAATACATATCTGGCCATTGTTTTCTTGATTAATATCCCTTGAAGGTCACGAGGCTGGTAGATACAGGCAGGGCCTTTTTGACGGCAACCTCCGATACTTGTGTGTTGTAGCTTACCCCTCTTTGATAGTTGGTGTATTTAATTAATCTGTGCCAGAAATTAATTGCTGATGGATCCACTTCCTTTCACTTTCTGATTTGTTCTGGGCACAGACTGCCAGACACAAGAAGAGGGCTTGCATTGTTTCCAAATGCTCAAGAATCAAACAACTTTTGTTCAGTTCATCTTCTTGGAGATAGTTGAGGCAATTTCTCCTTACATCTCTTGAGCACATCATTATATGTCTTACAAACAAAGCTTAATAAAGTATGGAAGCTCTGTAACTATTGTATTCATGCTACAGAGTCTAGTTCGTCATCCGATTTTACCTTTCCCAGCCTTGAGTTGATTTTTGAGATTATTAAGAAATCAAAGCCTGTAGATCATGGTTCTCTATAATAGCCATATTTCTGGGATTGATGGCTATGGTTGAGGAAGTTGTCCCAGCACAGTAGTGTAGATTGTTGTTTTAAAATTTTAAACATCACAATTCTAACAGGTTCAAATAAAAATTCAGCTTTAAATTAATTCGGGCTGATTCGAACTAGATTTTCAGTTTGTATAAGCAGGTTCGAGCTTCCAAAGCCAATAATGGCATTCTAAAGTACGTAGGAGAGAATGGCAAGGAGAGGAGAAAAGGTGAGGGAAGGGAATAAGAGGAAATCTTATATCATTTATGGTTTACACCCAAGGGAGTTGGCTCAATTGGTTAGCTTGACATCCAAAGTTTCTTTGGTCTCAAGTTCGAGCCTTCCCTTGGAAACCAAGAAGCATTTATGGTTTACGCTCATTTTTGTTCATCTTTTTCATTTATGCTAGATTTGACTTCTGTTAGTAGTCACCTCAGACCTGTAGACCATAATCTGTGGCATGCCGCAATACACATCATGCATGTCAAATTGTAGGTATCATTCATGAGCATCTTGAGGTTGAGTTTAGTCTTCAAACTTCAAAGCGATTAAAACTTAATACTTACGACTTTCAAGTTTCAAGTCAGTTCTAAAGTGTAAGCAGTTACTTCAGTCTTCAACTTACAACTTAAAGTCTTGAAATTTAAACATTCATACATGATGGAAACTGGAACCCTCCCTAAACCAGTGACAGCTTACAAGTTGCTGAAGCCCGCGGCATCTGCCAGCTCCAGCATGATGCATCATGAAGTAACATTATCATACGACATACCTAAGCTCCAAGGGGAGAACTTGGAGATGATGTTTACCACGGAATCAAAGGCTCAAAAGTGTCATGCTATGGGACAAAGTTTCAAGCCAAATCATTCCACTACATATGGTATTTTTACTCTAAGGTGCCAGAAATTGATGTTTGATTTATCCCTTTCTAGTTCATGCCTGCCTGCTATTTTAGGGGCCTATGCTTTTCTGAGGTTAGTCAATTATGTGCATGTAGAAGGGCGATAATTGGGCTCAATTTTGTTACCTGAAATAGGCACTAGTTTTAGGACTTAGCTTTTTGCTTAGCATAGCTATTGCCTAAGATAAACCTAGAAGAATATTATAAAATGAGGACCAGCGCCCATCTCAACTCTATGTAACAAGTTTCAGCTTTGTTCATATCAATCTATGATATGTTGTTTTTTGCTCAATCAATTCATGATTGCCTTGAGTGAGTGCCAATATGATTAGTTCACTCCTATCTAGATTATATCCATAATTCTAATATAAGGATCATCACTAAGGAGACTAGACATAGGAGGCAGCATCTATATGTTTTGTTTGTGTAGTTTCCACTGTGCATTTGTTTCAATATCATGCCTCATGTTTATCCAATTATTATCCAACTATGCCAAATCTGCTACTCATAGCCATGACACCTTACGAGGGGTAATAGGTCACTACAAATTCCATTATAATATGTTCTAGGAAATCAAATGTACTATTTGTTGGAAATACATATTTTCCACTCCAACAATTTGCACATATCTAGTTGGGCTTAAGTTTAGACGTCTAGGTATCCATCTTATCATGGATTTGGTTACAAACCATATGTACCACACTAGATTATCTTCGCCGAGTTCATCAAGCCTCTAGTAAAAAGTGATGCCATTTTTCACATGGCTACACAGCTAGGGACTGAAATTCACGCGGATTGCGATCTTCGAGGATTGCTCGTGTTTAGTTATAGATGAATAGGTCGTCTCTCTTCTTGGTACACTTAGGCCACAAGACTTTGCAGCTTGTTTAAAAGTCTCCAAGATGGCAAAAGTCATTACATACACAGTGATTCTGGAAGGGCATTTATTGGACATATTTCATCCACATGAGAGACACGCATGACCTATTAATTCCACAATATCTGGATCATGGATTCCCACATAACCAGATGCTCATTGAGAAAATTTCAAGCATCATCAAATCAGCTCCTTGTACAGATAGATAGATAGATAGACAAATATGGGACTTTCCATGAGGCCCATATTGTCAAAGGACACTGAGACTAAGGGTCTATTCATTTTCTGATGCCCTCAAGATTACCAGAATGTGGATACATGTTGCCTATTTGAAAGAGCAGCAGGTTATGCTTCAACCCTTTATCTTCATGTGACTATTTCATTTTATATATACTCATGAAGACATATTCCAGAGCACAAATAACACATAAATAGGTTGATGCATTTCTCTTTCCATGCAACTATCCAGAACAAACACAAAACACCCTGCACAACTTTCAGACAAAAGGAGGCCAAAAAATTCAAGCTTTACCTGTGCTCCTCTTCTATGACCATAGTACTTTACCTGAAAGTTGCTGTGAAGGAAACATGATGTTGGCTGACTTTTGAGTCATTGTAGTTTGACTTTGAGCAACTCGAGAAGCATCAATTGATTGCCAATGTCCATTGTCTTCAAAATTAAAACCAGCAGGAAGTACAGTTGGTAAAGGACGACCCTCTCTGTGTCGCTCCATAAGGTATAGAGCGGTACAAAACTCTCGCAGAGACAACATGCTATCACCATCTTGATCTGACAAGTTCCAAACCTGCTTCAGAAGCTCTGAGATACAAAATCAAATAGTTAGTCCAAGGCGATATCTTCGGAGCACTTCTCCACAGACATGTGAAAAAGAATGTCTTACAAATATGTGCTCAAATAAGAGGAAATCATCCTGCACAGCACAGTTTCTTACAACGAACAGCAATCAAGAGTAGACAAGGAAAAAAGTGAACTGAAAACTACAAAGGACTTTTGGTTGGGCCATACGATGCTCAATTACAATTGAACAGAGTTTCTATCTGAATATTGGAGGCTTCCTAACCTCTAGGAAGTTTCCAGCTCAAAAACAGATCTCGTGCTTGTATCCCTGATATTTTACCATCCTTGTCTGTATCCACTTGAATGAAGACACGAGAGTATCTTTCTACATCACTTTGACTCATCTTTGGCCATGGTCCACCAACTGTGCCAAGTCCACTAGGAGGTGCACCAGATCCTTGACTGCCAAGGTCTGTTGGCACAGCCATTGTGGAAGGTAGTTTAGGGGCTACAAGTGTAGCCTGTATGCTAGTATTTGGTCCTGTTGACGGTGGGATTTGTGTTAGGTTTGCACCTATTATAGGCATATGACGTGCCTGCATAGAGCTTTCAGAACGATTCCCAGAGAGAGCAGAAATTCCAGGTGCAACCTTCGTTGCTACCTCTTTGCTCCCACTAATCAAAGATCCATCACCTGATTCTTTCATCTCCAACCCAACATCAGAGTGCTTGATAACAGAGCCACTTTTAACAGTAGAGCCTGTAGTTGAAAAAAAACTCGAAGCTGCACTACCAGTAGAAGTAGCTTCGTAGGGTGCACCATTGAAAGCATTTTTTGAGCCTGCTTGAAAGGAAGGCCCTCCAACAGGGACCCCTGGCAGCATAGGACTTACCTGGGGCTGAACATGTGAAGCTGTCATACTGTTTACCTCAATTTGCAAAGCTGGGCTGGGAGGCTTTGAGGAACCCCAGGATTCCACTCCCAAGCCAGTGGTAGAAAGGCTCTGTACAAAGCTTGCTGAATTTGGTCTCACCTGCAAGAAAGCAGGCCTTGCTATTTGACTTGATGTAGGTGGTGGATACTGAGACTTAAAACCTTCAACTGGTGGAGGCTGTTGTACAGTATTGTTTATCCTTGAAGCCTGCAATGGCACAACATTTTTTGTAGCAAGTACTGGAGAAGGCCCTGATGAAATTTGAGGTGCAGGAATCTGTAATGTTGCTGGACCTGTAAAGGCAGCTTGGACGATCTCTGGAGTCAATTCCCTCCCTGCCTGGGCAATTGTGACAAGTTTTAATGCATTGTAAAACTCTTCTCGGGAGAGAAAGCCTGTCTTTCTTTGATCCGAATATTGCCAAATCTGGAAAACAAACAATCTGCTCTCATCACAAATGATGCAATTTTCAATGAAGTGCTACAAAAATTTCACAAGCCACTGATGTCCTTTCATTGTCAAAAAAATTCAGTATCAAATGATACATATGGTTACATCAGATATTCTTCTGGCCATATCCAATCAGCTTAGCCACGTGAAGTGCTTACTGGTATCATCTTTGTGTGTTTCTAAATGTCAATACACATGAAAAGGGTGCCATGCATTCCTCCTACAGTCACCTACTGTTCTCCAGTTAAACTGTACCTACGTTCATTTACTCCAATTTAGGGAAGCCAGAAACAAGAATACTATACGATTGCCTCTCGTAGAATTTGCTATTTTCCTTGGGAGAACCACTCAATTGCAATTAAAGTAATCATTCCTGATACATTCCTCTTACATACCATATACATATTGAGCTTCTTAGAGAAAAGAACGCTTACTAAGCTTTGTACAAGTGAAATTTTGCAATTAAAATGTGAACAATAACCTCACATGAATCATCTTGCTCCAAGCCACTTGAATTGTAATAAGATTACCACATTGTACACTTTCAATGCTTTAACAATTGAAGAGGCTAAAGTTGCTGGACAACATATCTATTTCAAAAGATGTTGACTTGGACTTTCTTTTCATGAAGTAACATCTTTAAAAAGTTCTGGCTTCCCTCCTAATAGGAGTGGCACATTAGCTTTTCAACCAGAAGATATAGTTGTATGTTGAGTGACAAAAAATGATAAACAAGGCTTAAAGGCCTGAGTACTCCTGATTAACATAGAATCATTAGTTAGATTCACTTTTACTACAATATTCCATAAGAAAGGCTCACAAATTGATAGTCATTGTAAATTGACCTAAAAGTGCTCAATAAAGTTGACAGTTATTAAGATAATCCATTTCAAGAAAAATATAGCATATGTTCTTTCTATATGACATCTCCTTTGCTGTTTGTGGGCTAGTTCTATATCAGCTTGATTAGGGTGACTTCCATGTGCCTTTTGTGATCATTTACACCTAGCTGTAAACAGAACTTCACACTTAGGATGAGTTTTTGGTGGCTTGAAAAGTTTCAACAAAAATTCGTGGCAAGCGTTCAATCCCCACATCAAATCATCTTGGATGCTTTCACAATCTGCATCATGTAGTTGAAGGTCAAGTATAAGATGGTTACCTTTTATTGAAAGACACAGACACTCGGCGATTTTAATGATAAAAAACAAAGTGCTCATGACATGCGTTATCATCCTCCATACAGCAGGGATGGCAAGAATATCATAAAATTTATGCAGACTTTATGTCTAATATAATCTTCTAGGTCTATTTCTTACCAATTACTCAAAAAGCTCCTCCATCTCCAGTTAACATATGACGACAATCAACAGTAAGCTAGGTTGCAAGCCCTTACCACAAATTTCTCCCTCGAAGAAGCTCTTTATTGCTACAATCGTCAACTACCAGAATAAGAGGTTCCAATTTATTGATGTTATTTCTAGCATAATAGCCGACATAATAAACAAGACGTCCTCCAGAGTCTTAGACAATTAGCTTCATCATGCATAGCACGGATCAAAAGCTACGACATCCCTACTGACTTAATCAGCGTCCCTATCTGCATCCCACCAGAAGGTCAAGCCATTACTTATATTCTCTTGTCAAGCTTCTAGTTAGGGCATTGGCATCAAACATTGGTGGTCCAAAGTGCATCAAGTTGATTCTTTTGATGCACATAGCAAGATCAATGTCGACGCTTTGACGTTTATCGAGATGGTTAAATGGTATCTTGGCTACATCCTCAACCAAGAGGTCTAGGCACTGTGTAGCACAAGGTGTCCAAAAATGTGGGGGTAGGTCTCAATAACAAGCCTACCCTGGCAACGCAATTCACCACATTGTCTATGATAAAGTACAGTGCACAAAATCAAATGATTAGTCATTCAACATAGACCTTTCAATTGTGAACATTGTAAATACAATGTACATGGGGGGGTGATGATACTACAAGCACATCAAAAACTTAGTAGTGAATTATGAGTCATGATTCATCATTCATGAGAGTTTCCAAAGTGGAACTTGGAAGTTCCGAATTGGAACCATAAGGAAACTTAATCTAGGCTTGAGCGACACGCATTTGCCATTGACCTTAACTTAGTAGTTCCTTGGAATTTCTGATTGATTATACTTGTATCATGTGTCATGGCCCCACCTCCTCAATGGCAACTCAATATGGGTAAACATGTACTCAGATGATAGACCAGAGAAATTAGAATGATGGATTGCGATGACAATTGAGTGTTTACCTCTGCACCTCGAAGGGCCAGCCTCATCCGCAGCAACAGGAGTGAGTAACAAGTCAGGAGCATGCATGCATGCACGCGGCAATGTCCTGCCCCCTGATATGCAGTAAATGTGCCTTGGTACGATTAGGCCCACCTATGTAAGTATCGTGGCAATATCGGCACGTCCATCTCTTCGTGCTTGATGTGCCATAGCCTACGACAACGATAACATGCTCCCATAGAAGATCTCTAGTGGTGGTCTGAGCCTCTCTCTCTCTCTGGTGCCCAGGGATATCTCAGGGTACTTGGAGAGACATCACTCGTCTGCAGATCACCATGTTAGGGAGGATGATTCGTGCGAAGCCGTCAGTTCCTCATGAGATTCTTTTAGCGGAATTCGCCTCACTCCCCATGGTGGTAGAGGCGATGTTTCAGATTGTTACCTTTCTACATCGACTTGAGACCATGGATACTCACAGATACGTGATGGCAGCGCTTACTTCTTCTCAGACTATAGCTGGACAGCAGGCTAGGTCTTCTTGGTATGGTGATGTGGTGGCTTTCTTTCAGTCATGGGGCTTCTCGATGCTGGATCTCCCACAAAGAACTCATACATTTATCAGACAGCAGCTGTATCGGAGATATTGTCACATAGTATGGGATCGTCCTGACCATGAGAGAGTCAAGCTTACCTTCTATGGCACACATATCTTACGCAAAGACAGTTTGGGACTCTCAGCCACCACCTCTTGCCAGATCTACGGGGCTATGTCTTTTCCTAGCTCGAGAGAGTTATCTTTTGTTTTTTCCATTTAGACTAGTGTTTTTTATTATGTTGTCCGACATGGACAGTAATCCTACGAGACATGTACTTATTCATTTTGTCTTATGTGCCCTTGGGCACTCAACTGACATTAATACATTTTCTTTCTTCTTTCTTCTTTCTTCTTCCTTCTTCTTTCTCTTCTCTCTCTCTCTCTCTCTCTCTCTCTCTCTCTCTCTCTCTCTCTCTCTCTCTCTCTCTCTCTCTCTCTCTCTTGCGCGCCCACCCGCCCTGCTGGCGCTGCTGTCCGCCCTGCTGGCGCTGCAGTGCTGACCTTCGCACCTGCCCTACGCTGCCCTGCGCTGGTCTGCGCTACTGCGCTGCTACGCCTGGCCGTTTGTCTACACTGTCCTCCATCTGCTTACCGCCTCCTATGGCACCTAAGAAAAAGGGGGGTGTTCTTACACCCCCCTCCCTGTTGGACACCCCCCCATCACCGGTAGTGATGGAGGAGCCGTCTTCGGTGATAGAAACTAGTGACATTCCTGTCAACATGGCTGCCATTGACTACACTCCTTCCAAACCTACCGAAAGTCTTTTTGCTTATGATCTTAGTTTTATCCGACAAGAAATTCTTGGACTTAAGAAACAACTACACCTCTTTGAAGCTGAAAATAGCAAGTTAGCTAAGGATCTTTTTGGTGTCACGGAACGTGTGGAGCAGCTTGAGCAAGAAAATATATATCTTAAGCAACGAATTGCAGAAAAAAGTGCCTTGGAGGAGACTTCCAACAAGATCAATAGCTTGGAGAAACAAGTCGAGGAGACGAAAACGTGGGCAGCACTCTTCAAACCGGATGATATGGGCAGCAAACTCTCATCACTCGCAAAACAGGTTGAAGAAACGACATCGATCCTTAAGCAAGGTAATCACTCTCAGATTTCATCTTTTCCGAAGGAAAACGATTTGGAGACAGTTTTGGGTGAACAAGCCAGAAGGGCCAAAAAAGCCTTTAACATTAGAGTAAGAGGCATTGCCAATGCTGGAAAACCGTTGGAAGAAGCTACGGATTGCTCATTTCCAAGTTATCTCATGTGGCTGATGGTTTTGATACTGCTTGGCGTAGTAAATTTGATGACAATGTTTTGTTTATCAAGTTCCGCTCGCTTTCACAACGCAATGCTGCCCTTCGGCTTAGGGCAAAGCTTAAAGGTACTTTCATTTATATGGATGATGACTTAACAAATACTCAATGGTTGGCAAGAAAAAAGATTATCCTTGAAGCGAAAGAGAAAGGGCAAAGGGTTGTTTTTATTGACGAGAAACCGAGATTTTTCGACCTTCCACAATAGGAACTAGGGGCCCCCGGATATAGAAGCTACCCGAGATCCCCTACCAATTTGAGACTTGGCTTCTGGAATTGTAATGGTTTTTTATCTTCGTCATCAGCCGGAGACTTTGCTGATTTTATTAGAAAATGCGACATTTTGTTGTTGGCTGAAACTCATGAGTCCTTATATCATCCTCTTCCAAATATACAGGAGTACTCTTGGCATTCTGCTTTTCGTCCATTTGTTAGGGGAAAAACTTGTCGAGGATCTGGAGGAGTAGCTTGTTTATACAGAGACACCACAGTTCAGATGGTTAAACAAGATCCATACGCTCGCTATATTTGGTTACACATTATTGGCTCACTATTGGGATTACCTCAGGACATCTATATAGCTGTATGCTATTTTGCTCCACAGACCTCAGTGTTTGCTGAGTTTGGCGGGGACCCTTTTCAGGCTCTCTCAGATGATATTGCTATCTTTTCTCAGCAGGGTGCCATTTTACTAGCAGGTGATTTCAACGCCCGCACAAGCTCTAGACAAACCGAATTTCATGCAACTACGGATCTTCTCAGGCTTTACCCTTTGGATATGGGGCTAGACCGGGTATCACAGGATGCAGACACTCCAGCTACATCTTTCGGGGAGCAGTTGATCACTCTAGCAGAGACACACGCTCTTGCCATTTTGAATGGCCTCACACAGTGGCCTTCCTCATCAGCATATACATGCTATCCTCATGGTGGAGGACATAGTGTGGTCGACTACTTCATTGGATCACCTGCTTTGATCTCTCACATTTCTGATTTCTCCATTACACCCCCTACCATTTCCGATCACTCACTCTTACACATCTCACTTGGTCACATAACCTCTTCTTTGCAAGTTTCTTGCTCTCTTCCCACTCATAAACGTATTCCTTTCACCCAATCTGGATTCACTAATTACACCACAATCTTATCCCAACTACTCGCTAACTTCCCGTTCATGGCACCAATTGACCAGCAAGCCACTTTTCTCTCTACATCCCTCTTAGCTGCTGCTTCCTCATCCTTCCCCACCAAAACGACATCTCACAGAAGTGTTCACAACAGATGGTATGATGCAGAATGCCGCTCTCTTCACAATCATGTGACATATGCCAGGTCACACTCCCCTGCCACACTCAAACAATGCTAGAAAGAATATCATAGAACCACCAGAACAAAGAAGATCAAGTACCTACAATCACTCTGCCAAAAAATGATCAACTCTTTAGATTCACCCTCCTCCTCTTTTTTCTGGAAACATTTCACTAGACACTCTTCAACATTGGCCCCCATAGCCATCGAATCCTGGATCGAGTATGCCACGGAGTTATATACCACGGACTCTCCTCCTACCTCACTCTCACCGAGACCTGACCACTGCTCACTTTTCACCCCTGACATGGTTGAAAACGCCATTAAACATGCCAAACTAAATAAAGCCACTGACTATGACTCCTTAAGTGTAGACTTCCTAAAGCCCATAGCACATCTCATCTCCCCTTACATTGCTCATGTTTTTAACACAGCTGTTACTTCTGGTTTTCCTACGGCTTGGTGTACTAATATCCTTCACCCCATCCTCAAGGCAGGTGATCCCATGAATGTAGGAAACTACCGCACCATTATGATTGGCCACACTCTGGCTAAGATATATGGCTCTATACTACAGACAGTTACTGGATCTTTTGCTGAAACTGAGGGTTTACACGCTATGGGTCAAGCTGGTTTCAGACCGGGATATTCTACTTCAGACCAGATCTTCATTTTGAGATGCATTATTGAGGAGGCTCGACATCGGAAACAGAGAATTTACTGTTGCTTTGTGGATTTTCGCAAAGCTTTTGACTCTGTTCCACGACATCTTCTTTTCCAGAGACTGTCTTCACTTGGCTTTTCAGAGGATACTATTGCTGCGATCATTACTTTATATGAGCGAGTCTTGGCACGTTTCAGAGATGGTAGTGGCTGGTCCTCACAGATACATTCTACCATTGGTGTGAAGCAGGGTTGCCCCTTATCACCCACTCTTTTTGCACTATATATAGATGACCTCGAGCGGATTATTCGCGAGGAAGGTGGAGAGGGCTGTCCCCTAGCAGACATTATTATCCCCATTCTCTTGTACGCTGATGATGTGGTTCTCCTCTCATCCTCTGCAGCTGGTTTACAGAGTCACCTTTCTGCTTTACATCACTTTTGCCAGCGTTGGGGATTGACGGTTAACCTTAAGAAGACTAAGATTATGGTGTTTAACACCAACAGACAGCATATGAGAGATGTGATTTTCTATTATGACGGGCTACCGATTGAGATCGTGACCTCCTACACCTATCTGGGAGTTCTTTTCTCTGGTCCGCTACTCACTTTTCGACCAGCAGCCACCGCCAGGCTCCGCAAGGGGCATACCGCTCTTGTGCATATGGAGAGATTTTGCTCTACTTATTATGTGCAGGATCCTGCTACCAGATGCCTACTATTTTCTGCTACTGTCTCCCCAGTTGTGCTATATTCGGCTGAGACTTGGTGCCCTGATTTATCACGCGATACATGGAGAGATCTTACTCGTATCCAGATTCTCATGCTCAGTAGGATAATCCGGGCTAAGCCCTCAGTACCACATGATATCATACTAGCCGAGTTTGCTTCTCCTCCATTAGTTGTTGGTGCTATGTTTCAGATCATCACCTTTCTTCACAGGGTATCAGATCTAGATACCTCCAGATACATTGTTGCTGCTCTCACTTCATCTTGTACCATTGCGGATCAGGGAGCCAAGCACTCTTGGTATCGCAGTGTCTCAGCCCTTCTTCAGACTTGGGGTTTATCCGCACTTGATCTTCCGAATGGAACCCATGCTTATATCAGACAGCAGATCTACCGGAGCTACATACGCACTATATGGTCACATCCTGATCCAGATAGGGTCAAGCTACATTATTATGGCACACATCTTTTACGGCTGGACGTTTCGGGCTTGCCTATTCTTCCAGTTTATCTTACACAGACGCTATCTTTTGGTCTGAGATATCGTATAGGACAGCTTCGAGTCTCTTCTCATCAGCTTGCTATCGAGACAGGTAGATACACAGACACTCCCAGATTGCAGCGGATATGTCAGCTCTGTTCTCTTCAGGAGGTGGAAGATGAGTTCATTTCATCTTTCGCTGCCCAGTATACTATGAGATTAGAGGACGATACCATTGTTTATACCGAGATATTCCCCTCACGTTGAGCTCCTTCCTCGAGTCTCCAGACGCTAGATGTGTGGGTCTTCTTTTGAGAGAGATGTATATTTTACGAGCTTCACTTCTACCTACGCTCTCAGATATGGATTCCAGTCAGGCTCACATTACTCAGTTCTTCCAGAAGCGAGACAGAGTGGATATTTCGGTTGCGGATTTTGACGTCCCCGTCCGAAGATCGAAGACACAGAGAGTTTCGGCTCGATCCAGTGCTACTAGATATTCATACGCCTCCCACCAGCCTACATCACGACCCACTACTACCATCACTCATTACTTTCGGCTTGCTCGTAGCTAGTTTCCTCCGCGGAGCAGGTGGTTAAGCTCTTGCTTTGTACCCTCACCAGCTGGTGGTCAAGCTTGGATACTTTTTCTCTTAGAGACAGAGAGATCGATATTTTAGTTTTAGTTTTACTGTCTTTTCATTGGTAAATAAGTCCTTATGCGGACAATGCTTCTCACATTTTGTACTCTCTTTTGTCTTATGTGCCCCTGGGCACCAAAAGACGTTAATAATAATAATTCTAATTCTAATTCTGTCTCTCTCTCTCTACTGACCTGACCCTGCTGACGCTTCCCCCTCTGCTGATCCACCTGCCCGATGCTGATCCACCTGCCCGATCCACCTGCTGCTGCCCTGGCCTAGCTCACCCTACCCTGGTCGCACTCACCTCCCCTCTGACCTCCATCGCACTTAGCGGGTCTCCATGGCCAGAAAAAAGGGGAGCCCTCGCTCCCCTCCCTCTCCTTCGCTATCCCCTCCCTCTCCTTTGCAGCCTGTCGCTGGCCCTTCACACACCCCCTCGCTGCCTACTCCCTCTCCCACCCCTCGCTGGCCCTTCCCACCCCCTCGCTGCCTGCTCAGCCTACTCCCGCCCCTCCCACCCCCTCGCTGGCCCTTCCCACCCCCTCGTTGTCTGCTCAACCTCCTCCCGCCCCTCCCACCCCCTCGCTGGCCCTTCCCAACCCCTCGCTGCCTGCTCACAGCCCTCCCCCCTCTTCCTTGGCCCTCTCCTTTCTCCATGGTTCTCCTGCCCCC
Source organism: Diphasiastrum complanatum (assembly GCA_029204225.1). NCBI lineage: Eukaryota > Viridiplantae > Streptophyta > Lycopodiopsida > Lycopodiales > Lycopodiaceae > Diphasiastrum > Diphasiastrum complanatum. The sequence continues at coordinate 68,723,615 of CM055096.1, read as the reverse complement.
TCCCATTATCCTCTCTCATTCCCTAAAGAAGCCTACTCTCCTACGAAAGCATTTGAACAGTACCTTCTCTTGCATGGAACAGATTACACTGGAATCTAGCTACCTAAGGATGGAAATGGGTCAATTGAAAACCACAATACAAGCTATGGCAATCGAGAAGCAAGCTATGATGGCCCGGATCATATCTTTGGAAGAGACCTTGAGCAGAAAAGAAGAACCAGCCAGCACCACAGAGATCCAAGAATTGGAGGAACGGATTGAGCAACATAAGGCGCAAACCAAAACATGTGCGTCTCTATTCAAAGAAGACGTTAAACAAGGTACACACACTTTCAATAGCGTCATCTCAGCCACCATATCCGAAGAAGAAATGCGGAAGTATAAATCTCTGAATGTGCGGGTGCGAGGAATTGAAGATACTAAGGCTCCAATTACCGAAGCATCCAGTTTCCTCACAGATACACTTTCCCACCATCACAACGGAATGGAAAAAGCGTGGAGAACTAAAAGAGATCCAACTACACTCATCATACGGTTCACGGGAATAGAGGAGAGGCAAGCTGTCCTTAGGCTACGAGCTAGGCTGAGAGGTACCCTTGTCTTCATGGACGATGATCTCACACCTATGCAAGTTGCTGAAAGGAGGAAGGTTTTCAGCGAAGCCAAAGCACTGGGAAAAAGGGTGATATATCGGGATGGTAAGGCCCGACACATTGACCCCCAAAAATCTGAGGCATAGGGATTTGGGCCCCCCGGACTTAGGAGCGGTTCGGGGGCCCTCACAAAAGCATTGCAGTTAAGTTTATGGAACTGCAATGGTATCCATTCTTAAGCTACAGCAGGAGACTTTAGAGATTTTTGTACTACAGGGGATATCCTTATACTTACTGAGACACATGAGAGTCCTCGCTTTGATGTCAAAATAGAATGCTCTGATACCATGTCGTAAATAGGTGAGATAAGGTAAATGGCGGAAACAAAAACTTTTCCTACTTCCAATGCATGACTATGCCTATCAATTGAACAAAACAATAGTGATAGAAACCACGTCCAATCTTTAGCAACTAACTTTCGGTAGATACTAAGTGATTACGTAGCCAATGCAATAAGAAATAGTATTGATTCGAAAAAACAAAATCAGATGCTAATGAGTGCAAGACAATAGCAGATAGAAATTGTGCACTCTAAGCTGTCTCTGAGTAACTGAGAATAAGTCTGATAATAGAGAGAGGACTTCCTTGCATTGAGGGATTTTGCTGGCTTTCTACTTGCAGAGGGAAGACGAGGGCATTGACTAGTCGCGGTTCAGGTGGTGTTGCTTGCTTATTTCGAGACTCTCTCCAGCCATGGGTCGAGCTACTATACACTGACGAGCAGGCTCGCTATATCTGGATCAGGTTGGACCACAGGTTGATGGAGTTAGATCGTGACACATTCTTGGGTATTTGTTATTTCCCTCCAGAGACATCAGCTTTCACCTCAGAGGAGGAGTCACCTTTCATGGATATTTCATCGGACATTATCAGATATGAGGATCGAGGATATATTCTTCTAGCGGGGGACTTCAATGCCAGGACTGGGTCTAGGCAAACGGAATTTCACAGAGCAGCAGATGACCCACAGCGGATACATGCACTTGATTGGGATGATCTTGGTCTTATACGGCGATCGGCGGATGCAGCGGGTCCAGTCACATCATATGGGGAGCAGATGCTTCAGTTGGGTGAGGCTCATGACTGGCCATTTATAATGGCCTTCTTCAGCTGCCAGGCTCTGGTGACTACACTTGCTTCCCACATAGTGGAGGACATAGCGTCGTCGACTATTTCATGGGTTCACCGTTTCTCCTTCACTTCATTTCATCCTTCTCTGTACACCGCACCACTCTTTCTGATCATTCATATCTCTCTCTCTGTCGGTCATCTCCACATCACACCTATTTTCTCTTCGACCCCTACAGCTAAACCCACCTACCGTTACACTTCACATCACACACCACTATACAGAGAAGCCCTCACCGATCTCCTTACCTTTTTCCCACATGAGCATACTTTAGAGGAGCAGTCCCTCTTTCTTGTCCAGACCATCCATACTGCAGCTTCCATTGCCTTTCCATCCCCACGCCCAAAGACCAGCAACGTCATAGACCCTATAACCCCTGGTATGATCAGGAATGCATCCAGCTACATCAGAACCTCATATATGCTTGCTCCCATCTTCCTCATATGACCAAAACCATATCTCGTGTCTACCGCAGAACCACCAAAAAAAAGAAAATCGCATACAAGATTGGTCAGGGTAAGAAACTGATGGATCTCCTCTTTAGTTCTTCCTCAGGTTCATTCTGGAAGAGGTTCCTTCCACGGTCACCCCCACCACGGATCACAGACCTCAGCACTTGGGTCGCATATGCCACATCATTGTACACCATCCCAGATACCCCTCCTCTTCCCACCACCTGTCTCACAGATACTTCTGCCATATTCACTAACGAACTTATAGAAAAGGCCATCACACGACTCCATTCCCATAAAGCCAAAGACATTGATGAGCTAGAGGCTGAACTTCTAAAGTATGCTCCCGACATCCTCTCACCCTTTCTCTCCATCCTATTCAACCGAGCTGTCACCTCTGATTTTCCCTCTCCATGGTCCACAAACCTCATTCACCCTATCCACAAAGGTGGGGACCCCATGAAAGCTGACAACTACCGCACCATTATGATCAGTCACCTCTTCGCCAAAGTATATGGTTCTATCCTACAGTCAGAGATCAGTACAGAGATGGATGCTAGATCAGTCCATGCCATTGGACAGGCAGGTTTCAGACCGGGATATACTACATCAGATCATATCTTTACTTTGAGGTCCATCATTGAGGAGGCTAAGGCCAAGAGGGAGCGTGTATACTGCTGCTTTGTGGATTTCCGCAAGGCATTTGATTCTGTGCCTAGGCATCTATTTATACAGAGACTTCATGATCGGTGCTTTCAGGAGGATACTATACAGGCGGTAGTAGCATTGTACAGGCGAGTTATTGGCAGGGTCCGACTATCAGGAGTTATTTCACCGGAGGTGGTCAGTACTATTGGTGTCAAACAGGGATGCCCACTCTCTCCTACACTTTTTGGTCTTTACATTGACGAGCTAGAGCATGTTATACAGAGTGATGGAGAGGAGGGTTGTACATTGGGCGACCTCATTATTGCTATTCTCCTTTATGCTGATGATGTGGTTTTGCTTTCACGGACGAGAGAGGGTTTGCAGCGACACTTAGATGCTCTTCTTTCTTTCTGCACACGGTGGGGTTTGTCGGTGAATGTGGCCAAGACTAAGGTTATGGTGTTCAACACCTCTAGGTCTTTCATGATGCGGCAGGAGCTTCTATGGGATGGTCATCCCCTAGAGGTTGTTGATTCCTATACATATCTAGGAGTACTATTCTCGGGGCCTACGTTCAACATGAGACACGTAGCTATTTCCCGGGTACGGAAGGGCTGTGCCTCACTGGTAGATTTGGAGAGACTATGTTTCAGCTCACACATCAGAGATGCGACTAGTAAGTGTCGGCTCTTTGACACTATGGTTGTGCCCTCAGCTATGTATGCTTCCGAGACATGGAGTACTGGTCTGACAGCTACTGATTGGACATATATCTCCCGGCTCCAGATTCGTTTGCTCTCCCGGATGATACGGGCTAAGCCCTCAGTACCACACCAGATTATCTTGGCGGAGTTCGCGGTCCCCCCCATTCAGATTGAGGCCTTATTCCATATTGTAACATTCATACAGAGGTTAGAGGATCTTCAGGACGGGGGTACACATTATGTAATTGCAGCTTTATCTTCATCCCGGCGCCTACACTCAGAGGGACACCTTTTCTCATGGTACTCCCAGGCTTGTTGTCTCCTCTCCACATTGGGTATCCAGATTAGTGATCTACCTGCGGGCACCCACCAGTACATCAGAGGCCTCCTTTACAGATCATATCTTCATACCACTTGGCAGGGTCCATTGGGGACCAAGAGTGAGATTTATCGTACACACTTTCTATCTCTTGATCCGGCTGGCTGCCCCATAGTATCTGGTTACTTGCTGAGGAGTATATCACATAGTCTACGGATAGCGATGGGTCAGTTTCGGGTTTCTTCACATCAGCAAGCTATTGAGACTGGCAGATACAGTGGCACCCCATGAGAGGACCGGCTCTGTAGCATGTGTGTTATGCATGAGATTGAGGACGAGTCACATTTCCTCTTCAAATGTCCAGCCTACTATGAGATACGGGGGCGGTACTACTGCTTGTTCAGAGAGCACCCAGCTACACTTTCTACCTTGATAACTTATGAGGACCCTGGATGTGTCGCACTGATGATCCGAGAGATGTCAGACCTGAGGAGGAGGAGACTAGATGGTACACATTCCCTGACACAGCTGAGCATTGATGAGTGCATATCCCGTCGGAGACAGAGATCCGAGGTACCCATAGGCAGCGACTCAGATGGAGAGGCCGAGATTCCCGACTCACCGGCATCAGAGACCATGTCGACGGCCAGAGAGACAGTCAGTTATTAGATCACAGCCCACAGCGCCACGGCAGCAGAGACGACACCGACGGCCTATCCGGCGACAAAGGTCCAGGGCACATCTAATCACACCTTCACAGCATACCATCCACCATTTCTTTCATGCTGATGGGCATCGTGATATATGATTCCAGGCTATTGGATCCTGACTGGGCCATCTGTCTTTATGCATTGTATTTGCAGTTATTTAGTTTTATAGATGATTGAGCTTTAAGCTCCTATGTGCACACTTGACATGTACCTTTTCTTAGTCCTATGTACCTTAGGGTATTCAAGGACATTAATAAAATCTTTCTTTCTTTCTTTCTTTCTCTCTCTCTCTCGCTCTCTCTCTCTCTCTCTCATGATATCCTATGTGCTAAGTTTGCTACTCCTCCGATCATCCTTGAGGGCTTTTTCTTCGTTATTCTTTTTCTTCAGCGGATTCAGGAGATTCGTGCATCGCACCCGGATAGATACATAGGTGTTGCGGTTACTTCTTCGCGTGTCCTAGCTGATTCCCATGCCAAGCTATCCTGGTACCAGCAAGCGTCTGATCTCTTACGACACATTGGCATCTCTATCATGGATCTTCCTCGTGGTATGCATTCATATATCTGAGGCTATTTATTCCGTCAATATATGCAACAGACTTGGAGCTCCCTCCCACCTTCCCGCATTCGATTGAGCTATTACCAGACACACTTCCTCTCTCTGGATCCTTTTGGTTTGCTATTGTTGCCACTCTCTCTCTCACAGCCCCTATCACACACCCTGCGCTATCGTTTTGGGCAGTTGCGCATTTCATCTCATCAGCTTGCTATTGAGGCCGGTCGTGCATGGGATATTTCTCGAGAGCGTCGCCTATGTCACTTGTGCTCGTTGCAGAAGGTGAAGATGAAGCCCATTTCCTCCTCAGATGTTCGTTGTATTATGAGATACGGGAGAGGTATTATTGTCTCTTTCGCGATGGCCCGCATACACTTCGCAGTCTCACCTACTTGAGACATTTGGCATCTCTATCACAAATCTTTTCTCAACTACCCACCAGTACATCATACAAGCCATCTACCCACGCATGGCAACGCATCGACTATACTTAGACTAACGTTTTGGAGTTGGATGCAGTACGGTTCCCAATCCATCTCATGAGCTCGGTTTCATAATAGGTTAGCTCTGAGTTTCATCACACCAGCTTGCGATTGAGATTGGACGTTTCTAAGGTAGCCTAAGAGATGAGAAATTGTCAGTTATGTTCATTGAGTGAGGTCACAGGTGGAGTCCAAGAAACACTTTATCTTCATATGCCCTGTCTACTATGAAATTTGAGGAAAATACTATTATTTATTCCAAGACACAACAATCACGTTCTCATAGCATACAAGGACCCACGTTGTGTTAGCTCTCATGGTACAGGAGATATTCCTACCACATCGAGAACATATGTTAGACAGATCAATAGTCACTTTGATACACAACTTCAAATCCCAAGGAAGAGACCATGGACAAATCCAGAGTCGAATGGTGGTCATAATGATGATGACATTCCTACACAAAGACTAGATGACGTGTCACTCAGCACCATGATGATGACTATTGTTGCGGTCAGAGCTACTCACCCTACCATGAGGGCACACACCCCTCATGGATGACCTTGATGACGACAACAATAGTGCACTCCAAACATACCTCCGACAACAACTCGCCTCACATCGTTGTGCATCAGCAGCTGGATATGATGCCATTGATGATTGCATACCATCGCATTGCATCATTTCTTCGTAGTAGGACATACATTGTATTGTATTTTACTAATGTTTTGGTACTTTAGATCTATATGCAATTTTTCTTTACTGTTTCAAAGACGTTTCATATGCTCCCACTGACATGGAAAAGACATTAATTAACTCTCTCTCTCTCTCTCTCTCTCTCTCTCTCTCTCTCTCTCTCTCTCTCTCTCTCTCTCTCTCTCTCTCTCTCTCTCTCTCTCTCTCTCTCTCTCTGGGATGTTTCACTGAAACGCATTTCATTCAATGAAACTCCATTTCAAAAAGTCCGTTTCAAAGGGACCATTCGAAACAGATCTTAAAATTTGAGCAAAAAAACAAAAAAAAAAACTCCTAATGTGCGTGTGAGAAAGTTTGGCATAGTTAAAACAGTAGGGGAAAGTAGAATTATGAATACCTTGTGGATGTGCATTGTGTGACGTATCTTAATGTCTCATTGAGTCCTCAGTCATCTAAGTGTGTCGATTACCAATAGTTATGTTGTCATTGTATAGAGCTATAATTGCTATTTAGACACTTAAACAACACTTGGTTTTTCTTTAACAAAAGGCTAGGAATAAACCAAGCAAAAAACAAAACCCTAAAAACATTTCGTCGTTTCTTTCTCCACAGAGGCGATTCTTTCCCGTTTCAAACACATTGCGAAAAGGCTTTTCGAAAAGGACAGAGAAACACTTGCAGGAGAAGTTGCAGTCGTTATATTTGGATTATGGTCAGGACTAGGGATAGGGCTACTAGGCGATGATTGGAGGGCTAAGAGGGATATCAACATGGTCGTCTACCATAATGGATACAGTAGGAAATAACACTAACTCTTTCTCTCTCTCTCTCTCTCTCTCTCTCTCTCTCTCTCTCTCTCTCTCTCTCTCTCTCTCTCTCTCTCTCTCTCTCTCTCTCTCTGCATCCTGTCCATTGATGGCTCCAACACCAGCGATCCCTGTGATTTCTGCATCCTGTCCAGCGATGGCTCCATAGGATGAGCTTGTTTTGCCGTTTTAGATTTGGGATGGCGAGGCCAGAAACGTGATGATCGAGTAAGAGAGGATTTTCTTGCTGTGGCAAGCAGGACCTTTTTTGAATGTGATTGCAGGTGAAGTGCAAACGCATTTGCACGAAGAGCGGGACAGGAAGGCTCAATTATGGCTCTGCTGGAGGGGCTCACAACGAGCTTTGATGGGTTTAAGAGGGAAGAGAGCGCAGGAGAGTAGTAAGACTGCTGGAAGCAGCTGTGCGGTGCTTATGCAACGAGAAGTGGGAGTGTTGAATTTTGCTTAAGGAGTTCCATTGCCCAAGCTCTCGAATGATGTCAGGTTGTTGAATGTTTTCATGTAGAAGAGCGGAACAGGAAGGCTCAATTATGGCTCCGCTGGAGGCTCACAACGATGATACCATGTCTACTTCCGTTTGTATCACCCGAAGCTTTGAATGAGCCTCCTACTGCCGTTGTTGCCAACAGTGTTGCTGAGAGCGCTATTAATTTGATCATTACTGGAGAGCCCTTGCTGCTGGAAGGTCAGCGACCCAACTGCATCGAACTATTGGTTGTGGTCAAAACCTGCAAAGCTTGGCAAGAACCATCATATATTGAAGAATTTTATGACAAATTCTGTGGAACCGGCAAAGTTTTCTCTCTCTCTCTCTCTCTCTCTCTCTCTCTCTCTCTCTCTCTCTCTCTCTCTCTCTCTCTCTCTCTCTCTCTCTCTCTCTCTCTCTCTCTCTCTCTCTCTCTCTCTCTCTCTCTCTCCAACCAGCGATCCGCTACTCCAACCAGCGATCCGCTATTCTCTCTCCAACCAGCGATCCGCTACTCTTTGTCCACCATCGCACCTCCACACTGTTCCCTGCCTCTATTTCGCCCTCATATCCTGCCCCTCGCTGGCCTTGAACTCTGCGCCCTGATCTCTTTGCCTCCTCTACCCTCACTCCTGTTTCCTTTACCCCCGCTCTCCCTCCTGCCTCGCCCCTTGCTCCCGTGGCCAAATCTGCCTCCCTTCCCTCTCATCGCGCGATCTCTCTCTCTCTCTCTCCTCCATCTGCTTACCGCCTCCTATGGCACCTAAGAAAAAGGAGGGTGTTCTTACACCCCCCTCCCTGTTGGACACCCCCCCATCACCGGTAGTGATGGAGGAGCCGTCTTCGGTGACAGAAACTATCAACATGGCTGCCATTGACTACACTCCTTCCAAACCTACCGAAAGTCTTTTTGCTTATGATCTTAGTTTTATCCGGCAAGAAATTCTTCGACTTAAGAAACAACTACACCTCTTTGAAGCTGAAAATAGCAAGTTAGCTAAGGATCTTTTTGGTGTCACGGAACGTGTGGAGCAGCTTGAGCAAGAAAATATATATCTTAAGCAACGAATTGCAGAAAAAAGTGCCTTGGAGGAGACTTCCAACAAGATCAATAGCTTGGAGAAACAAGTCGAGGAGACGAAAACGTGGGCAGCACTCTTCAAACCGGGTGATATGGGCCGCAAACTCTCATCACTCGCAAAACAGGTTGAAGAAACGACATCGATCCTTAAGCAAGGTAATCACTCTCAGATTTCATCTTTTCCGAAGGAAAACGATTTGGAGACAGTTTTGGGTGAACAAGCCAGAAGAGCCAAAAAAGCCTTTAACATTAGAGTAAGAGGCATTGCCAATGGTGGAAAACCGTTGGAAGAAGCTACGGATTTGCTCATTTCCAAGTTATCTCATGTGGCTGACGGTTTTGATACTGCTTGGAGCAGTAAATTTGATGACAATGTTTTGTTTATCAAGTTCCGCTCGCTTTCACAACGCAATGCTGCCCTTCGGCTTAGGGCAAAGCTTAAAGGTACTTTCATTTATATGGATGATGACTTAACAAATACTCAATGGTTGGCAAGAAAAAAGATTATCCTTGAAGCGAAAGAGAAAGGGCAAAGGGTTGTTTTTATTGACGGGAAACCGAGATTTTTCGACCTTCCACAATAGGAACTAGGGGCCCCCGGATATAGAAGCTACCCGAGATCCCCTACCAATTTGAGACTTGGCTTCTGGAATTGTAATGGTTTTTTATCTTCGTCATCAGCCGGAGACTTTGCTGATTTTATTAGAAAATGCGACATTTTGTTGTTGGCTGAAACTCATGAGTCCTTATATCATCCTCTTCCAAATATACAGGAGTACTCTTGGCATTCTGCTTTTCGTCCATTTGTTAGGGGAAAAACTTGTCGAGGATCTGGAGGAGTAGCTTGTTTATACAGAGACACCACAGTTCAGATGGTTAAACAAGATCCATACGCTCGCTATATTTGGTTACACATTATTGGCTCACTATTGGGATTACCTCAGGACATCTATATAGCTGTATGCTATTTTGCTCCACAGACCTCAGTGTTTGCTGAGTTTGGCGGGGACCCTTTTCAGGCTCTCTCAGATGATATTGCTATCTTTTCTCAGCAGGGTTCCATTTTACTAGCAGGTGATTTCAACGCCCGCACAAGCTCTAGACAAACCGAATTTCATGCAGCTACGGATCTTCTCAGGCTTTACCCTTTGGATATGGGGCTAGACCGGGTATCACAGGATGCAGACACTCCAGCTACATCTTTCGGGGAGCAGTTGATCACTCTAGCAGAGACACACGCTCTTGCCATTTTGAATGGCCTCACACAGTGGCCTTCCTCATCAGCATATACAGGCTATCCTCATGGTGGAGGACATAGTGTGGTCGACTACTTCATTGGATCACCTGCTTTGATCTCTCACATTTCTGATTTCTCCATCACACCCCCTACCATTTCCGATCACTCACTCTTACACATCTCACTTGGTCACATAACCTCTTCTTTGCAAATTTCTTGCTCTCTTCCCACTCATAAACGTATTCCTTTCGCCCAATCTGGATTCACTAATTACACCACAATCTTATCCCAACTACTCGCTAACTTCCCGTTCATGGCACCAATTGACCAGCAAGCCACTTTTCTCTCTACATCCCTCTTAGCTGCTGCTTCCTCATCCTTCCCCACCAAAACGACATCATCTCACAGAAGTGTTCACAACAGATGGTATGATGCAGAATGCCGCTCTCTTCACAATCATGTGACATATGCCAGGTCACACTCCCCTGCCACACTCAAACAATGCCAGAAAGAATATCATAGAACCACCAGAACAAAGAAGATCAAGTACCTACAATCACTCTGCCAAAAAATGATCAACTCTTTAGATTCACCCTCCTCCTCTTTTTTCTGGAAACATTTCACCAGACACTCTTCAACATTGGCCCCCATAGCCATCGAATCCTGGATCGAGTATGCCACGGAGTTATATACCACGGACTCTCCTCCTACCTCACTCTCACCGAGACCTGACCACTGCTCACTTTTCACCCCTGACATGGTTGAAAACGCCATTAAACATGCCAAACTAAATAAAGCCACTGACTATGACTCCTTAAGTGTAGACTTCCTAAAGCCCGTAGCACATCTCATCTCCCCTTACATTGCTCATGTTTTTAACACAGCTGTTACTTCTGGTTTTCCTACAGCTTGGTGTACTAATATCCTTCACCCCATCCTCAAGGCAGGTGATCCCATGTGGGTCAAGCTGGTTTCAGACCGGGATATTCTACTTCAGACCAGATCTTCATTTTGAGATGCATTATTGAGGAGGCTCGACATCGGAAACAGATAATTTACTGTTGCTTTGTGGATTTTCGCAAAGCTTTTGACTCTGTTCCACGACATCTTCTTTTCCAGAGACTGTCTTCACTTGGCTTTTCAGAGGATACTATTGCTGCGATCATTACTTTATATGAGCGAGTCTTGGCACGTTTCAGAGATGGTAGTGGCTGGTCCTCACAGATACATTCTACCATTGGGGTGAAGCAGGGTTGCCCCTTATCACCCACTCTTTTTGCACTATATATAGATGACGTCGAGCGGATTATTCGCGAGGAAGGTGGAGAGGGCTGTCCCCTAGCAGACATTATTATCCCCATTCTCTTGTACACTGATGATGTGGTTCTCCTCTCATCCTCTGCAGCTGGTTTACAGAGTCACCTTTCTGCTTTACATCACTTTTGCCAGCGTTGGGGATTGACGGTTAACCTTAAGAAGACTAAGATTATGGTGTTTAACACCAACAGACAGCATATGAGAGATGTGATTTTCTATTATGACGGGCTACCGATTGAGATCGTGACCTCCTACACCTATTTGGGAGTTCTTTTCTCTGGTCCGCTACTCACTTTTCGACCAGCAGCCACCGCCAGGCTCCGCAAGGGGCATACCGCTCTTGTGCATATGGAGAGATTTTGCTCTACTTATTATGTGCAGGATCCTGCTACCAGATGCCTACTATTTTCTGCTACTGTCTCCCCAGTTGTGCTATATTCGGCTGAGACTTGGTGCCCTGATTTATCACGCGATACATGGAGAGATCTTACTCGTATCCAGATTCTCATGCTCAGTAGGATAATTCGGGCTAAGCCCTCAGTACCACATGATATCATACTAACCGAGTTTGCTTCTCCTCCATTAGTTGTTGGTGCTATGTTTCAGATCATCACCTTTCTTCACAGGGTATCAGATCTAGATACCTCCAGATACATTGTTGCTGCTCTCACTTCATCTTGTACCCTTGCAGATCAGGGAGCCAAGCACTCTTGATATCGCAGTGTCTCAGCCCTTCTTCAGACTTGGGGTTTATCCGCACTTGATCTTCCGAATGGAACCCATGCTTATATCAGACAGCAGATCTACCGGAGCTACATACGCACTATATGGTCACATCCTGATCCAGATAGGGTCAAGCTACATTATTATGGCACACATCTTTTACGGCTGGACGTTTCGGGCTTGCCTATTCTTCCAGTTTATCTTACACAGACGCTATCTTTTGGTCTGAGATATCGTATAGGACAGCTTCGAGTCTCTTCTCATCAGCTTGCTATCGAGACAGGTAGATACACAGACACTCCCAGATTGCAGCGGATATGTCAGCTCTGTTCTCTTCAGGAGGTGGAAGATGAGTTTCATTTCATCTTTCGCTGCCCAGTATACTATGAGAATAGAGGACGATACCATTGTTTATACCGAGATATTCCCCTCACGTTGAGCTCCTTCCTCGAGTCTCCAGACGCTAGATGTGTGGGTCTTCTTTTGAGAGAGATGTATATTTTACGAGCTTCACTTCTACCTACGCTCTCAGATATGGATTCCAGTCAGGCTCACATTACTCAGTTCTTCCAGAAGCGAGACAGAGTGGATATTTCGGTTGCGGATTTTGACGTCCCCGTCCGAAGATCGAAGACACAGAGAGTTTCGGCTCGATCCAGTGCTACTAGATCTTCATACGCCTCCCACCAGCCTACATCACGACCCACTACTACCATCACTCATTACTTTCAGCTTGCTCGTAGCTAGTTTCCTCCGCGGAGCAGGTGGTTAAGCTCTTGCTTTGTACCCTCACCAGCTGGTGGTCAAGCTTGGATACTTTTTCTCTTAGAGACAGAGAGATCGATATTTTAGTTTTAGTTTTACTGTCTTTTCATTGGTAAATAAGTCCTTATGCGGACAATGCTTCTCACATTTTGTACTCTCTTTTGTCTTATGTGCCCCTGGGCACCAAAAGACGTTAATAATAATAATTCTAATTCTAATTCTCTCTCTCTCTCTCTCTCTCTCTCTCTCTCTCTCTCTCTCTCTCTCTCTCTCTCTCTCTCTCTCTCATATACCTACTTTAGTAATGTGCTTTTGCTTCAAGTGATATATGGAAATATCAAAAAAATAATGTGAACAAATTCAATAAGTTATAAAAAATGAGAAAACCTTCTAATATATTCTAAAGAATTTCCTCCAATCAGTCAAGTGGTGAATTGGAGGGCTTCCCTTTCCTCTCCTTAAGCTCAGAAGTTCAACTCCAATTCGCCACACAAATGAGTACGTACAAGAGACAAACATACACATTTTAATAAACACACCACCAGCTCGATGATCAAATCTCTTTGTTGTAATCAGAAAATGGGATTATCTCGCACCTTGGCAAGAATGAGTTGAGGAAGATTGGCACCCTTGAAAAAGGCCACTGCCTCAGCACCGCTAACTCTTCCATCCTTATCATAATCTGCCTGTCGGAAATAGGCATCAAACACCTCTGAATTCGCCATTCCTATCACAATTGATCCCTGATTTTGCGACTGCAATTTACAAGGCCATGCTTTCGGAACACAGTCATAAGATACGCTAACTTATGCATGAAGATCCATGGAGGCAGTAGTGTATGGTAATATGAAGATCTATGGAGCTAGACATATGCACATGGACTGTTATTTGTAATGTAAACCCTCAGATCCGAATTTCTGCTAGATGGTAGATGGAATCTTGGCAGATCCCTCTGATAGATTCTTCGGAATCACAAGTTAAACAAAAACAAATTTAGATTCTGCTTCTTGGAATTGATCAATGTTTGTTAAACATAATCGAAACTGTATGGGAATTTTCTGGAACAATGCTCCTATGTTTTCTGGAAATTTGTAGAAGTACAGTATATGGACTTATCGTGGTTCAACACAAGATACGCCTGCAGCTTCGCAGAGTTGCAGAATTTTCACATATCTAGGTTCACCAGAAAATGCGCCTGAAGCCTTGCAGAATTGCAGGATTTACACATATCTAGTTCATCACAAAATGCGCCGAAAATCCAGATAGAAAGCCGCATCGGACATATTAAATGCCTTCTCGACCTCCTTAATGTGCTTGGACACAATTCGCACAAAATCTGTCCACGCTAATCCACCCTGAAACACAGCTTGATTGAGGTACCTTACAGCGCCAAACTCTACTTCTTCAGCTTCTGAAAAGAAATGAAATCTGTAAAGAAGATAACAGAGACAAGCTGTAGATCCAGAATCAAGAAATCTTTGACCTCGCAAAAGAATGGATCGCAACATCTGCTGCATAAAAAGCAATGAAGAAACGATCCCTATCTATTCTTAAATAATGGCGGGCATACCTTAAGCCAGCTTCATGAGAGAGGCCTGTATCTTAGGGGCACGACCGGGATTACGCCTACGACCGTTGGATACTCCCAAAATCGTTCGATTTTGCCACGTGTTAGTAATCGACCGTCCAAAAGTTTCCAGGTAGCAGTCCTGACGCGTGGCTAGCATCCAAGTGAGGCGGTGAAAGAGAAAGGGATGCGCAAGGGAGACGGTCCTACCTAACAAACGTTTAGTACCTAACAATGGAGACGTTTAGAGGAGCCCACAGAGACAAGAGTGCCTTTCAAGTAAGGGTATATTGCTAGAAAGAGCCCAAGGGTATGTGCATTTAGACCTGTTGTATCCTTCTACCTTTTCCATAACCCTTTTCTATAAGGTACATTGCCATTCCACAAAAGGTTGTTGGTTTGCCACAAGAGGATGTTTTTTCACAAGAGCATTTGCCACATAGGAGTGTTTGCCACAAGAGTGTTAGCCGTAGCATATTTCTAGTTTGACATATGAGTGTTTGCCACATTAATTTCCAAGTTTGCCACGAGAGCTTTGGGGCTATGTTTTTTGCAAGATGGCTCCTACCTACATCTTCTTGCCACCATTCCACAAGTAATTTGCCATGATTATAGAACAAGTTTGCCAGAAGAGCGTTGTATCCATGTTTTTTGCCACATGAGTGTTTGCATCTGCTTTTTTTGCCACCACTCCCAAACTAATTTGCCATGAATTTTCATTGTAGGACCATTGTATGTACGTTTTTTGCAATAGGAACATTTGCATTTTGTCATTTGCTTCTTTTGCCACCAGAACAAGTATGCCACAAGACTAGATCTTCATGACATTGTTATTAGCTCATTATCCTTTCACAAAATCATACATCAGTCTACCTTCTTCCATTGAATCCACCTTTTCCATGCGGAAGAAAGGCCAAGCTCAAGACACCAGGGAGGAGTATCATCGTGGGTCGAATTTCTTGAAATTTATCAAAGAGTCAGAGACAAAACAGAAGCGTTTTAGTTCTTGGAGAAGAAGGGAGGCAGAGGGCTGGTGGAGTTCAATGATGTAGGCAAGATCATCTACAAATAACTGAGGTCCAAGAGGTACATTACGGAAGACAAAAGTACGAAAGGTAGGCAAAGAGTTAAGTTTATGTAGGTGGAAAATCAAAGGTTCCGTAGCAATGACAAAGAGGTAGGAAAAAAGGGGACATCCTTGTCTTATAACCACAACTAATAGGGAAAGATGAGAAAAGCACTCCCTGAAAAAAAAAATGGTAGAAGAAGCAGAGGAAAAAAGAGCACGGATAAGATTAAGAAGATAGTTTGGAAGGCCGAAAGCAAAGCAGCAAGTAAAGAGATAATTCCAACTAATGCAGTCGAAAGCTTTGTCAAAATCCATCTTAGTCACAAGGGCTGGGTAATTGAACCAAAGAGAAGAGTCAATGGCAGACCAAACATTCAAGATGTTATCAAAAAGAGATCTGCCCTCAATAAAACCAAATTGGCTTTTGGAGAGATGGGAGAGAAGAAGAGGGTCAACCCTTCTAGCAATGGCTTTCGCGACAATTTTGTAGGAAGTATTGAGCATTGTGAGAGGGCAGTAATCAGAGTGCACGGAAGGAGACGCAACTTTGAGGATCAGTTTGATGAGGCCCTGCGAAAAGGAGGAAGGGAAGTAGCCCAACGATAACGTAGAGTTAATGGCAATAAGGAGAGAAGGGCCGACCAAATTCCAATGTGCCAGAAGAAGTCAAGAGTTACGCCCTCAAGACCATGAGTTTTATCTCTATGGATAGTTTTAAGCGCAACAAAACGCTCTTCTTGAGACAAAGGAGAAGCCTAGGGAAGTGGAGTCGTCAGACGAAAGAGGAGAGGAAAAATAGCAGTAAGAGAAAATGTCCATCATCGAAAGAGGACTGGGAGGCAAAATGAGATTATATAAATGGAGAAGTCAAAGTAGAAGAAATTGCAAATAGATTCAGGAGAAGGCAGGGGAGTGCCATTAACCACAAGGACACAAGAATCTTCTCTCCCATGCTGAGATTTGAGCTTTCTGAAGAAGAAAGAGGATGTGAGGTTTGCATCTCTGAGCCAATCAGATGAGTTCTTTTATGCAAAATAGTGACTTTAGAGTGGTCAAGAATTTTGAGTTGATTGGAGACAACAATGAATTCGTCCGCACGGGGAGAGGAGTCGATGATATCCTTCAAGATTGTAATATTGGAAATCGTATTGGCTAGGACAGAGCGAATGTCTTTCTTCCATATAAGTGAGTTATTCATGATAAAGACAAAGTGCCGATTAGAGGAGTTGGCAGGGAAGAGATTTAAAAATAGGTTGACATGGAGGTGATTCGAAAGAGGAAAAGAGGGGATAGTAGTACAGGAAATAATATTAGCCCAGTTTCCTTTATTAGAGAGATAGAACCTATCGAGTCTGGCCAATGTAATAAAAGTGGGAGAACGACCATTAGTACAAGAATGAAGTCAAGGGGAGTTACAAAGAATAAGAGCATCAGAACAACTGAAACCATCAACTAGACAGTCTCATGCCCTTCTTTCAGCATAAGAGATGTGATTAGGATCGTCCAAAGGGTGGAGGTACATGTTGAAGTCTCCCGTAATTATCGAAGGAAGTTAATTGGTCAGGGAGATGGCATTCCAAAGATCAGCTCGGGCGAGGAGAGAGCTAGGAGCATAAACATTCAAGATGTTGAAAAAAAAACCACATTTGGAGATAGTGCATGTATTGACACGACCACCATGCAGAGAAAAATGAAAATCCAACTTCCAGTCTTTGGAGACATAGGTAACCAAACCGCCATGGGTTCCATCAGCAGGAGTAAAAGAGTAATTGAAGTTGCGGGCAAAAGACTTGGTTAAAAAATCGAGAAGGAAGCCGCTGAGTTTGGTTTCTTGTAGGCAGACCACCAGATTAGAATGACGACGCACTAAAAGGTAGCGGTAACAAAGGGAGCGACGAATAGGAGAGTTAAGGCCTCTAACATTCCAAGTAATAATATTCATAATGATATTGTAAAGGGGAAGAGAAATTATATCCACTAATTGATCTAGGGTCAGATGCAACCTCCTTAGGTTTTCTGTTTTCTCATTTGATACCTGTAGCACAAATCTATGCAACTGGCTGATCCCATGAAAGTCTTATTCCTATCTCTTCATCTCCCTCTCTTGAAAGAAATGCCATAATTTTCATTAAAAATGTTTTCAAGTGACAATGTATAAGATATCAAAGATTAGAAAAAGTTAGTAATGAGTATCTAATACTATTACAAAGCGGACTTTCTCCAAAATCATAAAATATCTTATTTAGAGTGACAGAAATATTACATCTCAATAATCAACTATCAAATAGAGATAAAAATTTGGGTCTAGAAAGTCTAATTTCCAATGAATCAATTGAAAATGTCAATAGATTCTGAGTCATATTCACAATTTCACAACCGTATGGAAATACAACCGGACTTCATATTCACAACAGTATGGAAATACAATTTCATATAACAATAATCAGTCCTTCAGAACATAGTTCTACATTGGAAGGAGTTATATGAATCTCAATCCAATTGTGTGAAAGAACCGTGGATGTTTTGATTTTTTTCACATTCATTGGTTTTTGATCAAACATAAATTACTTATAAAGTGAATGACCTTACTGATGAAATTGGTCAATTTTATAAGTTCACAGTACCTTTCACTTTCGGTTGAAGATTTTGGAATCTGTAGACTAAAGTCAACATTTCTTGTTTTATGTGATCAGTAATGCAAGTCTTGTTGGAACGATTTCTATGCTGATCTACATGTAGATTTGACGATAGTTGAGTGTGGCACTTAACTAAGTGAACAATCAAAACTCACTGAATGACTAGTAGATAAAAGTTCTACTGATTCAGAATTGGTCTTTTTCCTAGCCAAATATGAGGATTTCAGCCTGAACCACATTTGGGAAGGGAGAAAGGAGATGAAGCCTGAGGTGTAGAGATTAGTTGACCGAGTCGACCAGTTTTGTTAATCTACTTGAATTCTGGAAGTATATGTGATAACAAGTGAGAATACAATTGGGAATTTAGCTTTGGAATTATGTTTAAACTACCTCTGAAAAGTCCTTTCTCCAATATAATTTAGAATTTCGAAGAATCAAAGATTCCAAGGGAAGAGGTAATTCGGATGATAATCCATTTACGAAACCATCTTTGTGTTGCAATTGGATTTGGATTAAATCCTTGAAATTGGCAAACAAAAGTAGATGGAATGTGTTCCACACATAGATTTTACGTGACTAGAGGCAAGCGTCAAAATTTCCGAGTGCACTCTATCAGTGGGGATTCCAAATGACGCAATTGTTTGGAAAGAAAAGGTAGGATTTGGTACATTTGGATCCTGTTCTAAAACTGGGATTGTCGGGATATCTTTTTTTCTCGAAGGAGTTGTTTTTGTCGCAAAGAGATACAAAGGTGAGTGGCAAGACAGATTAAAATCTTTCTTGCAAGAGGTCAACACTGATATTGCACACATGGAAATTGTGCGTAGTATTGGGCATACACGATGACCTCCTTTGGTCTCTATCTTCTCTTACTTCAATAGAGGTAGCCTCCCTGGACGATTTGATGATGAAGTTACCATTCAAGAATTGCTCGTTCAAAAGAGCCATGGCAAAGTTGCAGGGGAATGGTAAGGTGAAGGGTCCTCAACCAGACCCTGTTATATCATCAAATGAGATGGTCGGAATCAAATTGTTTTGTGACCATGTGTGTGGCATCTCACATGCCTTGGTGCAAACCATGGCATTTGCGCATAATGAATTCTTGTTGCATTGCAATTTGCATGCATCTAATGTCATGATCGATTTCACCAACCAGTTGCATCCCAAGATTGGTGTCATTGATTGGGGAATGGCAATAAGGGTTTAGTACGAATCAAAAAAAATTCTGGGTGGCCAATCTGACAACCCATGCGCTTAGATCGTGGTTAGCTCCTGAGTGGCTAGATCGCAACCATGTGTACACCAGAGCTACAAACACATGGTCAGTGGCATGGCTGATCACTGAACTTATCACATTTTGTGAGGAGTTTTGTGCATTTCACCATCCTGGCTGGAAGCAAAGCCTTGCAAGAGCCAATGCAAAGCATATCAAATATATCGTTGCAAAAGAATATTATATTGCTGACGAGCATGCAAGAAAAAATTTAGAAGATTTAGATAATAGTCTTAAGAGATTTAACTCGCATCCATGTGAAAGTACTGTACTTTAGGACCATAAATGGATCTACAAAAGATCCACAAGAGTGATTGGATGCTTGCTTAACAATCTATCAAAAAATTAGTCATCAAAAAATTGATCTAGATTGGCAATTTGACAAACAACAAGCATTAATAATCAAAAGCATTGATCAACACTGAAATCCGACCCCACACATGTGTAATACAGGCTGTAGTACGGCCTTCAACTTGAGAAACAAGTATAAATTGATTTGGTTTCATTTGGATCACAAAAACTCAATGTACATAGTGGAGTATCTGGAGATTTCCAATGAGCTCCAAAAAAAATCTATCTTCTCAGTGTGGGAGCTTGGAATGCATAGCAAATTTGACTTCCTTTGTGAAGTTAGGTGGATTTCCAGCATGTAATAAGGAAGTTAACTCAGCCTTTTTGCCCTAAAATGAAACCCTAGTCTATTTCCTAGAATCATGCTTGGTAGATAGCTAGCTGGTCAATTTTTCACCTTAAATCTAGGATTGGATTTCCACATGGCATCTTGGCCTCACATGTGTGGAATCCACTTATGTACAAAATTTACATTATACTACATGGTTTTTGATCAAGCTAGATTTGCCAATTTTTGGCAATTCTTCACACTCCTCCTCAAATTTAGCTTGATCTATTTACAACTCCCTTGATAGATGAATGAAATCTTTTAGGAGTGTCTAAAAAATCCAGCTACAAACAAGGAGCTTTTGAGACTCCAATAGAGAATGATGTCCATGAAAGTTCTTTCACCACCTCTTAAAGGATCCCTTACAAGATATTCCATAAATGTGTCTATTTGCATGTGCTACACTTCAAAAACTATACATCATGCCTAGCCATGGATTCCAAGGCATTTTGTGCACTTGAAGATACATCAATTAAACTATTAAGTGCATACATAATGTTGTTAAAGACAACTTGCCTTGCTTGATCCATATGATTGAGCCTTGATGGCTTCATCTTGATACTCAAGGTTCTTCTTGGAGTCCTCAGGTCTTGAGCTTGATCCTCCACTTGACTTGACTCCAAACCATCAATGAATTGAATAAGGCGTTGATCCAAAGGTTCTTCTTCAAGTTTACAAATCTTCCACTCTTGAAAGATCACATTTCTAGCATTGACAATTTCTTTGATGGAAAACAAGTAGATTCTACAATCTCTACTTGAAGAGCAAAACACTGTGAAAGATTTCAGATCCTTAAGATCAATCTACTTGAATGATCTTTGGTTAGAAAGAGAAATACACTACCAATTTTACCAATGTAGAAAAATCAACATCTACACACAATTTGAGATGCAAACACTAATAGAACTTGATAAAACTTGAATGAAATGATTATGTACTATTGCTATCCGTACAAAACCAGCAAGCTACTATATTTCACACGTGTGGATCCAAAAATAGCAAATATAGATCATTCTACACATAGAATTGCAAGCAATCACCAAGATAGTGCACCAATGGATAGTAGAACCCAAGAGAACCATGTATAAGCATGAAATGAGATAGAGAAGAGAGAAGATGACTCTCTCCACGAGTTACATCCTTTTATAACAGGTCCAAACCCTATTTGGCCACTTGGCTTTCCCACCAAAATGCTAACCCTGCCAATTTTGGGCCTAGATTCAATGTACCCAACTTATTCAAGTTGAATCTACTCAAACTCGCAATCTATCTTTCCCACACTTTCAAAAAAGTGTTTATTCAAATGAAATTTAGACTAATCAACTTTGAAAAGTCAACCTTTAAGTCTAAAACAAGTTTTGGCCTCAATATGCCAAATATGGAAATATTGCAAAATGTGAGGAAACTAATTGAATCTTTCACACTCCCTCTTCAACTAGTTTTAGCATAGACTTTGATAATACTCCAAGTGAAGTCCTATGCTTCATGAACAAGTCTTTTCCCAATGCTTTGGTGAAGATATCAGCTACACATTCCCTTGAAGACACATGTTGAAGCTGCACCTCCTTTGCAATGACTCGCTCCCTCACAAAATGATATTGTATCTCAATATGCTTGCTCCTAGCATGAAAGATAGGATTGGATGCCATTATTTGGGCTGATTGATTGTCACAAAAGATGATTGGGCTCTCTGAAAAATCCAGCAAGTGAAGATCCTTGATCATCCTCTTGATCCATACCATCTCCTTTGTGCAATGTGTAAGAGCTTTGTGCTCGGCCTCACTAGATGACAATGAGATAGTGGCTTGTTTCTTTGACATCCATGATATAGCTCCATCACCTATGAAAATACAATAAGAACTAATGGATTTCCTATCCATTATATCTCCAGCATAGTCCGAATCTAAAAATAAAAAAAGATTAGGTGATGATCCCTCATACAATATGCCAAAATCTCGAGTTCCAATGATGTACCTCAAAACTCGCTTTCCTAGCTTCCAATGCTCCTAGCATAGTTTTTGCCAATAGAACTTTGATCCATTATAAGAATGATCTTCTTCCTAAGAATAGATCTCCTTTCAATGATCATGTAATGCTCAAAATAGAAACAACCATAATTGATATAGAGAATAGTGCCCACTTGGGATGCTATTTCTTACATCAAGTTTACATGTAAAAATGTGACTAGAACATGAAGAATCAAATAGAATGTAAATGAAATGATTCCACCATGCTTCCAACTCTGAAATCTCTGGAAAAATACAGCAAACAAACAATAAATGTGAGTGATCAACTTTTGCTTGCATGTCTCCTCCTCCTTTGTCCTTTGTTGCTTTGTATCCACCATGATACTCCATGAATGAGCCTCCATCTTCATCTTGCCACAAGAAACCATCAAACCTTGGAAATCCATGAGTAGGTGAGTACATAAATGATGCAAATCCAGCACCACATGACTCCATAAACCAAGTAGTTTGCACTAGTCCATCTTCAAGATCTACTTGACACAAGAAAATGACCATGAATTCACCAAAAATTGACAATCTCCAAGTATTGGCACCAAGTAGCTCAACACTTGAGAACTTAGCCATGGATGAGTGACATAATTAACCTCCAATAGCTTCATTTCCATCAGCAAAATCAGCCAAGAATGCTAGTACAAATCCAACATCAAAACAATGCTCACCAATGTAGCTAGTTTTACCATATCTTGACAATTTGCACACATCCACATGAAATTGCTCAAACATGAGATAGAACAAGTAAAGTAAACTTGAACAACACTTTATTGCTGCTCCTTTGACCTTACTTGAGTCTTCAATATGCTGCAAAAACAGATCCATAACACCTTTTCCAATTACCTCTCCTTTGATGCTCTTGACTAGCTCCAAATTGCCAACTTCCCTTTTGACTAGTTGAAGCGCTTTGAGATCAACCTGTTGATCTTCAACTTGACCATCAAAGTCATTGAACAAAATTTGTTTTCTAGATCCATTACTTGATTTTACAGCAAGATAACATCCATCCACTTGCATAGCTCCATGTACACAAGAAGATCTTCCAAAAGATGTTCTACTCTTCATAAGAGATCGATACTCAAGATCCATTGCTTGGATCCACTCCTCTTCTTTCCTTGCTTGATCTACACTTGTAGGATCATCCAAAGAGGTTAGGAAAGCAACATAATTTTCAGAAACTACATGCTTACCCTTTTGATCATATGTGAGCCTTGAAGGTACTTGTATTTCTCTTGATGTTCTCCTTGGCTTTTGACTTGATGAAGGTCCATCATCACCACCATCCAAAGTAGGATCCTTCTCATCAACATCAAGAATGTTAGAACCATCTACTTTACCATCAATCATGCTTGAAGACACCTTTGGAATGTTTCTCTCATAAAAAATGACATCTCTACCAACAATCACTTTGTTAGTAGAAGGAATGTAAACCTTGTAGGCTTTACTCACCTCACTATATCCAACAAAAATACCTCTTCTTGAAGATGGATCCTCCTTGGTCCTATCATCAAGAGTAATGTTGAAATAGCATGTGCATCCAAAGGTTCTTAGAAAGTTGACACTCGGCCTCCTCTTGAATAGCATCTCAAAAGGTGTCCTTCCATCCAAAATAGCACTCGGCCACCTATGGCACACAACAAAGCTTGATCCCAAAATGGTTTGTCAAGATTAGCACTTAACCTCATAGCTTTAGCACTTTCACATAAAGTTCTATTCTTCCTTTCAGCCACTCCATTTTGTTGTGGGGTCCTTGATGTTGTATACTCCCTCTTGATCCCATGCTCATCACAAAAGGCCTTGAACTTGTTAGATATGTACTCACCACCATTTTCACCTCTCAAGCACTTGATCTTTGTGGAGAATTGGTTCTCCCTTGTATTCTTGAACTTGACAAAGACATCATACACTTCATCCTTGCTCTTTGGTAGATAGATCCAACAAAATCTACTAAAATCATCAATGAATGTTACATACATCTGAGCTCCACTATTGCTAATTGTAGTAAATCCATGAATATCCGAATGTACAAGTTGAAAAGACTTTGTAGATCTAGAAATAGATCTAGTATAAGGTAGTCTATGTGACTTAGACAAAGCACAAGACTCACAAACATGCTTGTCATTACTTAAGGAACTTGGAAGACCAATCACAACCTTCTTCCTTGCCATTACCTCCAATGACTTGAAGTTGAGGTGTCCCATCCTTTTGTGCCAAACCTCTTGAATAGAAATTTGCTCCCTTGCAACACATCCAACTTGGCTAGCAATAACACAAGCATCAAGTTTGAACAACTTCCCTTGCCTTTTACCTTTTCCAATCAAGACATCCTTCCTTTGGTCAAACAAGCATCTCCATCAAACTCCACCTTGAGGCCCTTACTTAGCATTTGACTCACACTAAGCAAATTCTTGGTAATAGATGGAATAAACAAGACATCCTCCAAATGAACATTCCTATTTGTAGAGAGAGAAATAGGAATTGTGCCAATCCCTCTGATTGCACACTCACCATCATTGGCCGTGTAGATCACCCTCTTGTCATCTCCATATGCCAACAAAGAAGTGAAGTACTCTTTGTGAAAGGTCATGTGTGAACTTGCTCCACTATCAATCCACCAAGGATCTAGATCTCCATCATTAGCAAGCATACATGAAGACATCACAAAAGCATAATCATTTTCATCTTGCACACCAAACCATCCTCATCAAGAGTAAGATTACCTTGCTTGTCTCCTTGATCTCTCTTCTTCTTGTAGCACTCACTTGCAAAGTGTCCTTTGATGTCACAATAGAAGCACTTGAGCTTTGATCTATCCTTCTTTTTGCCACTTGAAGAAGCATCCACTTGATCTTGCCCTTTAGACCACTTGCTTTTGGTTTTGCCCTTGAATTTGCCCTTTGTGAACATAGCATCCTCTTGAAGTGTCGATGTAGATCCACCTCTTGCTTGAAGCCTATATTCCTCATTGATCAAGATCTCTTGAAGATCCATCAAACTTGGCAAAGTCTTTTGAATAGCAATACTTTGAACAATGTTAGCATGAGCATCCAACAAGCCATTAAGAATCACTTGAATAAGCTCTCCTTCCTTAATGCTTTCATCTATGCAAGCTAACTCATCATTCAATGCTTTCATTCTCAAAACAAAAGTACTTGGACTTTCTTCATTCTTTTGCAAACAAGAAAAGATTTGCCTTCTTAGAGTCAACACTCTAGAAGTAGACTTGGATTCATAAAGCTTATTCAATGAATTCCAAGCTTCCAAAGATGATGTACACTTACCAACTTCCTTGAGAAGCTCATTGGTAACATTCATCTTTATCATGTGTAGAGCCTTCTTGGCCCTCTTGTCATACCTCAATTGATCTTGTTATGTTGCTGGTCTCTCCTCCAAACCTACAACAATATCCAAAACATCATTTATCTCAAGAAGTGACCCCATCCTCACTTTCCATAATGAATAGTTACTTGAGGTAAGCCTATCATTGGCTTCCAACATGACTCCAATTGAGGTTGCCATGTAGCAATGACATGATCTTCTCTTTCAATTTGTTTCAATGCACAAAGCACTCCTTTGAACAACAACAAATGCTTTCAAAAGAAATCACCAAGATTTGAAACTATCTCACAAATTCTCTTCTAGCACTTATCCAAGCAAATCAACACATAGAATCATGGAATCTTGATCAACCTATGATCTATCCTCAATCTAATGACTTTTGCCACTTCCTAAGATTGAAACACACTCAAATGAAGTCCAGCAACCTCACTATCTAGAGATCCAATCAAAATTAGGGTTTTGACAAAATCACAAAAAAATGACTATTCCAAATCTACATGCAAATGCTGAAAATTGGATATGCAATCTATAAGCCACCACTTAGGCTGAACCAATGATCCAAAAATTGGCCAAATCCAGCATGTGAATTCAAAAAATGGAATTGAACAAGTATATTGACCTATTTAGTGTTTTGATCTACAAAAGATCCAATCTACAAAAGCAAAAAATCCGATTTTGGCGTAGAATCCTCTCTAGCATGCTCTAGACTTGATATCTTCACGAAATCATTGATAGATCTGATTTTCTCCTTCATAACCTGAAACAAAAGCTCTGATACCATGTGAAAGATTTCAGATCCTTAAGATCCAATCTACTTGAATGATCTTTGGTTAGAAAGAGAAATACACTACCAATTTCACCAATGTAGAAAAATCAGCATCTACACACAATTTGAGATGCAAACACTAATAGAACTTGATCAAACTTGAATGAAATGGCTATGTACTGTTGCTGTCCGTAAAAAACCAGCAAGCTACTGTATTTCACACGTGTGGATCCAAAAATATAGATCATTCCACACATAGAATTGCAAGCAATCACCAAGATAGTGCACCAATGGATAGTAGAACCCAAGAGAACCATGTATAAGCATGAAATGAGATAGAGAAGAGAGAAGATGACTCTCTCCATGAGTTACATCCTTTTATAGCAGGTCCAGACCCTATTTGGCCACTTGGGTTTCCCACCAAAATGCTAACCCTACCAATTTTGGGTCTAGATTCAATGTACCCAACTTATTCAAATTGAATCTACTCAAACTCGCATTCTATCTTTCCCACACTTTCAAAAAAGTGTTTATTCAACTGAAATTTAGACTAATGAACTTTGAAAAGTCAACCTCTAAGTCTAAAACAAGTTTTGGCCTCAATATGCCAAATATGGAAATATTGCAAAATGTGATGAAACTAGTTGAATCTTTCACAAACACTACCATTATTCCTATCATTGAAATAGGATAATCTTTGGTCCTTACATTGAAATGATCATGCTCAAGCATGTGGACCCAAAGATTTCCAATACAAATGATGTTTCATCTTTTATGACACTATTCAAACTTTTACAAAAATTCATGTGCAAGGTTTTTTTGTTTGTCCTCCTCCTCTTGTGCTCTTAGCCTCTTGTAGCATTCAGATGCAATATGCCCCTTCTTTTCACAAAAGAATCATTCTTGCTTTGACTTTTCCTTTGAGCTTGATGCATCATCCTCTTCTTTGGCCTCCTTTGGATGCTTCTTCTTTTCATTGGTCTTCTTTTTGCCCTTGAATGAGAAATTGTCTTTCTCATCTCCATCTTGCAAAGACAATGAACGCATTTTTGCCTTGGTGTGGAGCATCCTACACTCTTCAGCCACTAATACACTGTGACGTTTTTCTTTAGTTGGCAAAAAGTGTCTTGAATGGCAAAACTTTGGATCAAATTTGCAAAGTCATCTCCTAGACCATTAAGAACAATTTGTACAAGCTCTCCATCATGAATCTTCTCTCCAATGGAAGCCAACTCCCTATTTAGAGACTTGATTTTAAGTACATAATCCTGTGCACTCTCCTCACTTCTCCTCATGCTTTGCAAAATTTGATTTCTAAGAATAAGCACTCTAGAAGTGTTGCTTTCTCATAGATTGATTTTAAAGACTCCCAAGCCTCTTTAGCACTAGTACATGATGATACTTCTCTCAAAAGATCATTGCTTATATTCATCTTCACACAATAAAGTGCTAGCCTAGATCTCTTCTTGTATTTGATCAACTCTTGTGCACCTAGAGGTTCATCTTCATCATCAATCAAGAACTCATAAAGGTCTTGGAACACCATTAGTGACTCCATCCTAACCTTCCAAATAGAATAATTTGTAGAATTCAATCTCTCTCTAGCTTCTAGAAGGTATGCTCCAATAGATCCCATCTTACTAGTGAATTCTACACACAAGAAATAGATTTGATTGACTTTGAAACTCACAAAGGTCTCACACTTGTAGTGTTTCACTCAAATTAGATTTCTAATCCAACAAATGGACTTATAATCTCAGTTCTAGCACTCCCTCACAAAATTGGAATGAAGATAAGATGAAGTGAAATCTACTAACAATCAAATCTTGCCAATTTTTCACTCTATTGACTACTCTTGGGAAAATCAATGAACACAAAGTAGATTGAACTTCTCAACCCTCCCTAAGTTCTTTTCCAAAATTTTTCCACTAGAAACTTACTTGAAATGCACAAAGATTTAAGTAGCAAGATCCCCTTGCTCTTGATTCAAAAGAACTTTTTGGAAGGATCCTACAAAACAATGCTCAAGAAAATTGGTTTTGATTTGAATCTAGAAACTCACAAAGGTTTCACTTTGTCTTGATAACCTCAAATTTGACTTCTAGACCTCTCTTTGGACTTCTAGTCATAGTTCTTACACTCCCTCACAAAGATGAAATGAAGATTAGATGAGATTCTATCAAAGACTTATCAAATCCTATCAATTTTCACCATTTTTGGACAAAAACATGACTAAATCTCCCTCACACTTTTTGATGTACTTTCAAGACCTGTGAAACAAGTTTAGAGGACCTTATTTTAGCCTAGATTAATTATATCTCATGACCCTATGTCAAATCTAGTCAATGGCACTCAATCTTGGTAGATTATCCTAAGATTTGCACCAAAAATTACATCAAAAGCTCACAAATTGAATTTCTTTGGATCAAATGAAAACCATGAATTGAATGTAGGTTCAAAGGTTTTCACACGTGTGAAAAGTACATATTTGGATCCCTACCAAGTTTGGGATCAAATCCCCTCACCAAAATCAAGATTCTAGATTGCCCTCTCAATACTAGTTTTTAGCACCAAAACTTGCTAAAAATGGATTTGCTTTTGATCAATGGTTAATGATCTTGTACTTGGCTCTGACACCATGTGAAAGTACTGTTCTTTAGAACCATAAATGGATCTACAAAAGATCCACAAGAGATTGGATGCTTGCTTAACAATCTATCAAAAAACTAGTCATCAAAAAAAAAATCTAGATTGGCAATTTTACAAACAACAAGCATAAACAATCAAAAGCATTGATAAAAAATCCAAGCCCTCACATGTGTAATACAGGCTGTAGTACGGTCTTTAACCTGAGAAACAAGTAAAAATTGATTTGGTTGCATTTGGATCACGAAAACTCAATGTACATAGTGGAGTAGTTGGAGATTGCCAATGAGCTCCAAAAAAAGACTATCTTCTCACTATGGGAGCTTGGAATACATAGCAAATTCGACTTCCTTTGTGAAGTTAGGTGGATTTCCAGCATGTAATAAGGAAGTTAACTCGGCCTTTTTGCCCTAAAATGAAACCCTAGTCTATTTCCTAGAGTCATGCTTGGTAGATAGCTAGTTGGTCAATTTTTCACCCTAAATACAGTATTTAGGTCCTATAAACTATGAATCACTACCAAAATAACATGATCAACCCTATGGACTTGACCTAACCTACATTAGGAGTGGATTGCCACATGGAATCTTGGCCTCACATGTGTGGAATCAACTTATGTACAAAATTCACATTATACTACATGGTTTTTTATCAAGCTAGATTTGCCAATTTTTGGCAATTATTCACAATCCAGAGCAATATCTTCGGCCAATGGCCGAAATGATGCCTGCATTTTATAGATTATAGTGAATTAAAATTTTAACTTTGCAAAAGCGTTGAACTAAATGTAGTGATCAAAGCAAGACTCGAGTAGTGCTAATAGTCATATAAAATGATAAAATCTACAAAAACAATGAATCAGTTTGAACATGCAATCACCTTACACAAACTAAATTGCTGGAACAATGATGGATTAGTTGTGTAGAGATACAATGTGATTGTAGAACAGATCACGTGCGTTCTTCTTGATACAATACTTTGTGATAACAGAGAAGAAGAACAATACAATTGCGCTCTAAATAAAATTACTGATCTTGATACTGATTCATCGATCTTAGATGAATATGTACACATGGCTAACTGCTTAAAAGAATGGTTAACTTTACAAATTAGGATTAAGGCACTACTTGATATTGCACGTCACTTTCAGTCGGCATCTGATTTAGTTAGAGATGTCGGACACGTCGATGACTTCGTATAAGTCAGAGATCATGGATGAGCTGCAAGATGTCGGACATGTCAATGACTTCGGACAAGTCGATGACCTGCAAGTCGAGGACGTGGAAGTCAAGGATGTGGACGTCAGATAGGTTGGAGACATTAGGATGTCGATGATATGGATGTTGGATAACTTGCAGACATCAAATATGTCGATGACTTTGGATAAGTCGATGACTTCGGACATGTCGATGTAGACTGTCATCGACTTTTTTTGTATTTCTGTAGATGAAAACGGCTATGCCAATATTTACAACAACTAATAAATGAATGTAGATTAGTACGAAATAAGGATAGAGAGGATAGAAATCCAACACTGCAGAGTGTATAGAAACACAAAGAATTCTACAAGTTTGGAGCAACGAAGTTGGATGAAGATTAAAAGTCAATTAGTCGATTGGTAGGAGAATAATCCAACAAGATGATGAGCATGTTGTACTTGAATTCTAAGACGTTTGAATCGTTCAATGTAGTTGCGTACTTTTTCATCCTTTGCCATCTTTGACAAAGGGACTTTCAATTAAATGAAACAGTTTGAAACGTTTGATGAAGGACTCTCTTAGGATAGACCAATCAAGTTTATCTTCACGATCGAGTTTGGAAAACCATTCACGTGCGCGATCAATCATGGTCATGGAGAAAAGTTGGACCATGGCTTTGTTAGATGTCTCACCATAAACATCGCAAGCATTCTCAAAGACTTGTAGAAATATCTAAGGATCCGAGTTACCATCGTACTTAGGGAGATCGAATTTTGGTGTACATTTTTCAGTACGAGATCAATGGTTGGTTAAGGTGAGCTCTTGCATGTGAAGACTCAGCAGCATGAAAATGTGCTCAGTCATATGAAGTTTTGGCTCTAGTGGGTTCCCATCTCTCGAATGGGCTTGTGGATGGCTTGTGGACTTGTGATTTCATGCGAGAGTACAGATTGTGTTTGGCTTGATGAGTTGAAGGTGACACCATCTCGGGTGGATAGTCTTCTGTGGAATTGGGATTGTAATGACGATTCATGTGGAAGGTCTGGACTATCTAGTTTGTGTTGTGTTTAGTTTTTTTTTTTTTCGTGGGTTCTTGGCTCGGTCAAGATGTCAAGTCAAGACTCGGTTGAGATTTGAGCTTTAGACTCAACCGAGATGTCAATGCAATGACTCAGTTGAGATTGGAAATGTGGAGTTGGTCGAGATTTCAATGCAAGGACTCAGGTGAGATTTGAATGTCTGTCTCAGTCCGGTCGTTTAGGTGTCGGCTCCGACTGAGATACAATGCTAGGACTCGGTTGAGACAAGAAGTCAAGACTTGGTCAAGATGTTAAGTCTGAACTTGGTCGAGACGTGAGAGCAAGAGTTGGTTGGGATTTCAAGTGCAGGGCTCAGTTGAGATTTGAGAGCAAGACTCGGTCGAGATTTGATGTCAGGACCCGATCAAGATTGGACGGAGAAGACCCGGTCGAGATCGATTGAGAAGACTCGCTGAGAGGGCTCAGTCGAGATCGACACACTAAGAGGACTCGATTGAGATCTCAAATATAGTACTCGGTGGAGATTTGAGAGCAAGACTCGGTCAAGATTTGATGCCAGGACCTGGTGGACTGAGAGGACTCGGTCGAGGCAAGAAAATAGCATCCATTTATCGTAATAGATATGCATGTCCCCTATGATAATTGGAGATCCAATAAAAAAAAACTATACACAAACATCTGTAGACTATAAATTGTAGCAGAATAGCATCCACTAGATTTTTTTAAAAATTCTCTACAAGTAAAATAACTTATATTCTGAGAATGCTTGTGAGATCCCTATGTTTTCAAACAACACACTGGAGTAAAGAGATTCAAAACACTGATATGAATTTTTACTCAACTAATAGATCAAGAATTAATCGTCACACTTAAGAATCATTACAATTTCTTATAATCCTTTGTCAACAATTAAGTATCTATTTATGATTTGTCAATATATTTAGATTTGTATGATTCATCAATCGTAACTCTCTGGAATCCAAATCAGTGCAACAAATAGCCCTAGTAATCAGGAATACACAATATGTTCATACAAGATTAATCGTGCACATATGTGAATAAACTCACTATGACCCAATACATAAATACATTCTTATCTGGCAGATTCCTCCAGAATCCACATATGTTACTCGCATATCTCACTAAGAATCTTGTAACTCAGCTACAAAAGAATTTCCATTTCTCATGAGTAAATAACATATCCAAAAAATCTCTGAGATGAATAACATTCACTCTCAGCAGTTTTCCAATCCAATTTTCTCTAATAACATAATTGCTTCCACTCAATCAACCCTTCCCTGATCCTAGTACTCAAAATAAGATTATGTTGATCTAATTCAGACATCTCAAACTTTAATTTTGATCAAACTTACTCCTATTCCAATTTGAATGGAAGTAGTAACTTTTTGACCTTTTACTGTACTACTTAAATAATGATTCAAAATTCAAACCAATTCTAGTTCCAGATTGTCTACACAATCCCCTAGAAAATTTTTCTTATTCGAAAAGTTCTAATTAGGTATCTTACTCTGAATCTATCCAAAATTACTTTTAAGAAACAATCTCATTTCTACACCACAACTAGTTCTCTTCTAAAAACCATGCAACCAATAGATTCTCAGATAGAATTTTATCCCATCACTTCACCCCTCCTTTTATAGAAATTATCAATTTCTATAAAAGTTAACTGGAAAGATGACTTATGAAAATATCCAAATCCATGAAAAGTCAATAATAAGTGCTTTCTACAAAAGGATTCACTCTATTACAAACATGACTTTTTCTTCAAATATTTTCAACCTGAGTGACAGTACTATCATTCAACTGAAATATATTTATGTAAAAGACATATCCTAGATTTAAAAAATTGAAACCACAATCACCTTAGAATTTAACCGAATTTCAAGTCTATTCACCCAAGTAGTAATTCATATGATATAACAGTCTTTCAAAAGAATAACTTCATGCTGGAAAGAATCATATAAATGAGTCTGATGTCTTATATTTGAGAAATTACTAAGAAGTAAATGATTAATTAAGAAAGTGAGAAATATATTTGAGGGCCTCTGATTTTGTAAATAGTCAGATACCCCATTGGGATCTAGATTAAACCTCAAAATTTTCCAAAATACCCCACATTTTATCAATGTTTTTCTTTTTCCCGTATCATGACTAGGTACTAAAATACTCTATTGATAATCATATCTTTACAGTCATAGAATTTCTTTTCCAAAATTATTGATGTCCCATACCACTAGCTCTTCCTTCCAGAAAACCCTTAACTGCCTTATCTGATATTCTAGAGATCCACTGATCATCTAGTTGTCCTATAGTCCATAGAGGATAATATCTCTTGTTTCCAAAACTTGGAGAATCCACTTATTTGGATGACTGGCATGCCTTTCAGATGGTACCACATATCCATAACCGATTCTATGATTTAAACATAAGAATTTACATGCAACATTCCATTCTGATCATTCCAAGATAGTGATAAACTTCAAATCCCTATGTATCCAAAAGCATTAACTCTACGGACAAGCTTCTATCAACTAATAGATCCAATGTAATCCATGTATCAGCTTCCACTTCTAACATCACAATTGACATCCAAACTATGAATAAACTCAATGATTACAAAGATATCAGTCATGAATTCAATCCAGGAAATTAATATCCCATATTAAGTGTGAAAATTGTCAACATTTCATAGCTAGTTTGAGGCCTAAATTGGCAATTTTTCTACATAGTTTTGGATATAACCTTTCATACGTGTGGAATAGGCCTAGATACTTTTATTTTAGTCTATATTTCATATTGAAGAAGTCTCAAACTTCAGGACCTTCGAAATGACACCAAAATCATGTTATTTGGACATATAGGCCAAAATTGGCTATTTTAGGCTACTGGTGCCCTAAATTGGATCTTAAGTTCTAGAGAGAGGAGAGAGACTCATCTCTCTCACCTATATTAGGCTGAAATTTATGGAGAACAGGTAGGATAAACTTATTGTATTGTTGAGAAAGATCAATAGATCATTGTCAAAGTTTCTTCCTCCATTGAGAGCATTGCTTTGTGTATTGTCTTCAAGCTTTTGTGTATGATCTTAAGAGGTTTTCAAAAGTGGTACGCTGTTGTTGGGATCCTTGTTTGCTGCTATTTTTGGCTACCATCAGTACCTTTTATTAGTTTCATTCGTCTCTTGAATGCTTTGTCAAGTTCATGTGTATCAAAGGTAGCATTAGGATGCTTTGCCATTTCTAGCTTTTGTAGCTTATTGTGCAAAGATCTCAGCCAAGTATTTTGGGAGTTTGGATCCATTCAAGATCCACTTTTTTCACATTAAGCAAGTATTCTCAAGGATTATTAGAATCCTAATTGTGAAAAACATTTCCAGATTGTCCACACAATCCCTAGAGAATTTCTCTTATTCGAAAATCAAAGAATACTTTTAGAAAGAATCTCATTTTTATACCACAGCCGGTTCTCTTCTGAAAACTATGCAACCAACAAATCTTCAGATAAAATTCTATCCCATCACTTCACCCCTCCTTTTAAAGAAACTATCAATTTATATAAAAGTTAACTGGAAAGATGACATATGAAAATATCCAAATCCATTGAAAAGTCAATAACAGTGCTTTCC
This sequence comes from Diphasiastrum complanatum, assembly GCA_029204225.1. Taxonomy (NCBI): domain Eukaryota; kingdom Viridiplantae; phylum Streptophyta; class Lycopodiopsida; order Lycopodiales; family Lycopodiaceae; genus Diphasiastrum; species Diphasiastrum complanatum. The sequence continues at coordinate 68,688,970 of CM055096.1, read as the reverse complement.
ACAAAAGGATTCACTCTATAGCAAACAGAACTTTTTTTTCAAATATCTTCAACCCAAGTGATAGTACTATCATTTCTCTGAAATCCATCTATGCAAAAGAGATATCCTAGGGAAACACTTTAACCTTAAAATTTATTTGAGTTCCAAGTCTATTTACACAAGTAGTAATTCATATCATGTAACAGTCTTTCAAAAAAATAACTTCATGTTGAAAAGAATCATATAAACCAGTCTGATGTCTTATATTTGAGACATTACTAGGAAATAAAGGATTAATTAAGAAAGCAAGAAATAGACTAAACCTCAAAATTTTTCAAAATACCCCACATTTTATCAATGGTTTTATTTTTTTCCATATCATGACTAGGTACTAAAATTCTCCATTGATAATCAAATATTCACAGTCCTAGAAATTTCTTTTTCAAAATTACTGATGTCCCATACAATCCTACAAATAGAAATTCAGTAACTCTTTAGCTGTATCCAACATGATTTTACTGCTTGGATAAAGAGTTCTGTCACCACTCATTCTGTCTAGTCATTTCGTATTGTTTGAAGGTTTTAAAATTAATTTTGACGAGTATCTTGCACAAACGTTCACTTGACCCATTTCCAACTATCAGTATCGATTAGAAACATATCAGACAAGTAACCGATTTCAAATTTTAACCAAATTTGAAATTCAACAGAAAAGAAAGAATTTAATTTTAACTTTCAACTTGGGAGTACTATACTCCAAAAGTTAAAATATCATACAGTAAAAACTGCCAACAAATTCATTGCGGTTCTTTCTGTCAATTTTAAATCATCTATTACTAAGAAATAATTTAGCCTTAGTGAAAACACTGTGACTAATTCTGACTGATAACTCAGTGTAGTACCAACATTCTTAAATGGTCTATTAGACTTCCTTGAAGCATTCTTTTGGGTCCTAAGAAGCAGTATAGACTGAGAACGAAGATTTCTTGGTTTGTAAGTCAAAATAGCTTCAAACTTGATGGAGATGGAGCATAAGCCACTGGCCATCAATTTATAGGTCTGATAGCTTTTTGGAAAGGTAAAAAGGAATAATAATCATGTTCTAAAGATCTCTAGCATGATCTCCTTATGGATTGGGAGCAATCTATCCCCCAAAAAGCACAAAAATAAGTTATTTTTTTGGTCTTTTTGACTTTTTATAAGCCCAATTCATGGAATTCTTGGCTCTAACTTTAGGGAGAGTTTCAAAAGACTTTTTTTAAACTCTTTACAAGCTCTACATGGTGTTTTACAGCCACCTACTATCCAACTTTATGAAAAAAAAAAACAAGCAAAACTGAGGATTTTTGGCTATTTTCTGATTTTTTTCTCTATTATAAAGTGGAAATTCATGACATGCAACTCTTTCTCAAACATATAAAAACCAATTTACAGAATTATAGCCATCTAATTGATCTGATTTTGCTGGATTTGTGTTCTTACTATCAATTTTGAGTCAAAAAGCATGAAAAAACAAGCAATTTTGACCAAAACATAGCCTAGAATCATAAATCATGAAAAGAACCGGCATGCATCATTAATTTCATCATTAATGATCTCTAAAATGAAAGTACACTTGCTGGAAAAATTCAAATCCACGTAAGATTTGAGCTACACAAGAAAAAAGCTCTAAAAAAACATCACTAATTGGCTTTCTAGGACAATTCTCCATAAAACCCAAAAACATTTCGAGAGTAATGAATCTTAGCAACATGCAAATGGAAACCAGGATAGTACACCCACTTGCCATCTTACTATCCACTTGGAAGAGAATTCCAATTCATCCACACCGAAATTTTGATGAAAGGTAGCACTTCTCCAAGTTCTCCTATCTTCGTAAGCCTTGTTTTAATACCAATGTAAGAGTTGCCTCCTCAAGATCCTGCTTACAAGACAAAACAATAGAGAACACACTGTTGGAGAAACCTCCTTGTGAGAGTTTTTGTAGCAATTAGAGGACGTTGAAAATTCAGTGTAAAATTTGGCAAAGCTTTGCTAGATGAAGTGCCAAATGACTCGAATTATGTCCTTATATAGGCAAGGATTACAGTGCGTATTAGGATAAGTACACTTTCCTCATCTCAATTCCAACCAAATTTTTGTAGGGACCTTCTTCCCATAATTCTAAGGCCTCAGAGAAGTTTGCGAAGGTCCAGAAGTGTTTTGTATGCCCTGCAAAGGTTTTGCGAAGGTTCACTAGCTCTATGAAGGTTGAACTCCCTTTCGCATACACTCAATTTTGACTGATTTTTTACAAGAAACGTTTGCAAAGATTTTTGTGGGTCCATCTGGGTCAGAGATCTGACTACGGAAGCTTTTGCAAAGGTTATCAGTATAAGTGATTTTCACCATGCTCCAGATCTGCATTTTTTGAGACTAAGTAGTATCTGATGGTGATCTGCCACTCTTTTGATCCCATCTGGATCTAGATCCTACTTGGATCCCGATGGATTTTGCCTGATCTATCCATATCTTGTTCGATCTTGATGAATCTTGATAGATTTTGCTTGATTTAAATAGGTCTACATAGATCTAATTTATTTTCATTAGATCTGGCTGTGATGACTCTTGTGATGGATGATTTGTCCCATGTATGCGTTGACCAATAGATCTGTCCTATTGTGGTGGCCAATACTTGTGAAGTCGGCTACCGTTAATGGGTGTATCAAATGGCATCCCATCAAGTTGTTTAAGGTTCATGACTCCATGGCTTAGAATCTCCTTGACACGATACGGGCCTTCATCTGTGAACTTCAATTTTCCCTTATCACCTTGGTTTTATACATGAGGACTAGATCTCCAGATCGAAGATCCTTCTTGTGTAGTTGGTGATCATGCGATGTTTTTTGTGCGTTGTGTCCTCTCAGCTGTCATTGCATGCACAACTAATAAGCGTGTTTCGCAAAGCTTGTGTAATGCTTCTTGGCAGAATTGTAGAGAGGGGGAATCGTCCCTGGTGGTGGTAGATGAACAATGATCTTGATCTTTGATAGATTAGTGGTGATTCCGTGTCTCGATAAAATAGCAAAACTAGTTGAAATTTATTACACTCCCTCTTCAACTAGTTTTAGCATAGACTTTGAGAACACTCCAAGAGATGCTTCATGAACAAGTCCTATCCCAATGCTTTGGTGAAGATATCAGCTACATATTCCCTTGAGGACATGTGTTGAAGCTCCACCTCCTTTGCCAAGACTTGCTCCCTCACAAAGTGATATGCCACCTCAATATGCTTGCTCCTAGCATCAAAGATAGGATTGGTTGCCAACTTTTGGACTGATAGGTTGTCACAAAAGATGATTGGGCCCTTTGAAATATCTAGCAAGATAAGATTCTTGATCATCCTCTTAATTCATACAATCTCCTTTGTGCAATGTGTAAGTGCTTTGTACTCGGCCTCACTAGGTGACAATAAGATAGTGGCTTGTTTCTTTGACATCCATGATATAGCTCCATCACGAGAACTTATGGATTTCCTATCCATTTTATCTCCAGCAAAGTCCAAATCTGAAAATACAAACAAGTTAGGTGATGATCCCTCATACAATATGCCAAAATCTTGAGTTCCAATGATATACCTCAAAACTCGTTTACCTAGCTTCCAATGCTCTTCACTAGGATCTTGCATGAATTGGCTCAATATACCAATACAATAGCTTAGATTTGGAATTGTAATGGTTAGATAGATGAGTGAACCAACTAGCTTCCTATAGGGAGTAATGCCCTTCAAGGATCTTTCATTGCCTCTTATAATTAGCTTTACATTTGACTCCATAGGTAGAGATAAACATTTGGGCTTAGGAAGTCTAAATTCCACTTAATCAGTTGAAAACATCAATTGATTCTAGAATTAGACTACTTCTCTTGATAAATGAAAGTAGATTGAGAAGAACCAAGATCATGCACCTCAAACTCCTTCTTGAGAGCACTCTTGATATCCTCCACATCTTGATTGTCTCCACCACTCAAGATGATATCATCCACATAGATTAGCAAGATGGTAACATCATTTTCAGAAAACCTATTATAAAGTGAATGATCATACTCACTCATAACAAAGCCTTGAGAGAGTAAATAAGTGTTAAGCTTAGCATACCAACTCCTTGGTGCTTGCTTAAGGCCATACAAACTCTTTTGTAGAACACACACAAGCACTTGATCTTTATAGAGAATTGGACCTCTTTTGCAATCTTGAACTTGACAAAGACATCATACACTTCATCCTTGCTCTTTAGTAGATATACCTAACAAAACCTAATAAAGGTTACATACATCTTAGCTCCTCCATTGCTAATAGTTGTAAAATCATGAATATCCGTATGTACAACTTGAAAAGGCATAGTAGATCCAGAAGTAGATCTAGTATAAGGTAACCTATGTGACTTTGACAAAGCACATTGCTCACAAACATGATTGATGCTAGTTAAGGAATTTGGAAGACCAATCACAATTTGCTTTTTTGCCATTACATCCAATGACTTGAAGTTGTGATTCCCCATCCTCTTGTGCCAAACCTCTTGAATTGACATTTGCTCTCTTGCCACACATCCAACTTGGTTAGCAATAACACAAGCATCTAGTTTGAATAACGTCCCTTGCCTTTAACATTTTGCAATCACAATATCCTTTTTCTTGATCAAGCATGCATCGCCATAAAAACCTTAAGAGCCTTGCTTTAGCATTTGGCTAACATTATGTAGGTTCTTAGTAATGGAAGGGCATGAACAAAACATCTTTCAAATGAACATTTCTATTTGTAGAGAGAGAAACAGCTCCAAGGCTCAAAGGGACCCGACGGTTCTCAACCGTGGCCGGTTCTTACAAAGTAACATAAGCTAGTATAGGGTAAAAAGTGCACCCGCTGGTCAGGGTCTTAATTAGAATCGGGTTGATAAGCGGGTTGAGAACCGAAAATAAAAAAATTGTTACCCGGCCAACACTGGTCACCCAAGAATAGTGGTTGGATGCCAAATACGTCAATGTTTGGACATGGCATCCTTTAACCAGATGATCAATATAGTTTAGCATATAAAAAATTGTGCCATCAAGTATTTTTTGACAAGGCTTGGGAGGAGGAGCCAGCAATCTTTGAAAATTGTGTGTTTTTAGAATGCATTAATTTTGAGTTGATTTAGAATGCATCAAATTAGAATGCACCTCGGAATAGACAAGGAATACTAATTCCAATTTAGTTAGGGCCTTAGAATTACCCTCGGTATACTAAAGCTAGAGTGAAGTGTATACCGAGGCTTGAAAATTTTGAAAAGACTGACATTTTTTGCGGCATTTTTGAAGAGAGAAGAGGACTGGGTGATGGAATCAAGGAACGTACCTGCTGTCTTTGTCCTCTCCCTTGTTTGTGTCAGAAATTGTGAACTCTTGCAACTTTGTCGTGACGCGAAGCGAAGCGACACAAAGCGAAGGTCGAATGGCAAACAATTCGCGAAAGTCAACGTACCTCGAAAACCATAAGACATGAAGAGAAGCGAAACTCGAAGGTCAAATGATTTGCGAAAGTCAAACATGCCTCCAGGACCAAAAGACACGACACGACACAAAATGAAAAGAAAATGAAAGAAAATCTTTCACGCTACCAGTAGTTGGCAGCTCAACGGGCATTGAGTCTTAAACTTCATGCTTAGCTGAAACAATTAGCAATAACGGAGAGTAACTGACTCATTGATTAGCATTAACTACTCTTGTAATTCTCTGTTTAGCTATCTTGTAAACTCCACACAGAGTAGATACAAACAATTTTATCAACAGAATACATTGAAAAAGAGTGCGAGAGTAGAGCACAAAAAGAAAAAGAATAGAAAAAATAGAGAAACGAAATAGTTGTGCATGAAAGTCTGCCAACGAGTAGAACACAACGAAAGAGCAGAGTGTCAGACCGCCAACGAGCAAGATACTGATCATCTCGCTCTAAAACTCAAACTGATAATATAGTTGCTCTCTCTTGTCCATCTCCTTGTTTTTCGCTATCTTGATTGCTAGAAAGATTTCTGTTCTGTGATCTATAGTCAAGTGCCTAGGATCCTACAATATTCCACACAAGAAAATTAAAAAAAAAAACAAATCCGTTCGCGATACAAATCTTGTTCGCGACATGGTATCAGAGCCTACAGATTATCACTACTGATAACTGAACAGTAATTCTCTAGGAAACACAATATGACTACAACGATCCAAACAAGAGTATCAATCAGTCTTGATGACGCAAACTACAAGATATGAAAATTCAAAATCAAAACACTTCTGAAAGCATCTGGTCAGTGACCAAACTCTCAGAGGTGCAGCCTCTAGAGGGAGACCCGAGGAGAGCTAAATGGATCAGAAAGGATGAGCGTGTCATGGTGATCAGCGTTTTGTCCATCAATGAAGATCTACTCATGCAAATTGAAGACTGTGAAGGTAGCCATGCAACATGGGAAAGATTAAAATAGAAGTACGAAGTGAGGACTGCAGCTTTAGTGATGCATCTTTACAATCAGCTACAATCCATACGATTGCATGCACTGCAAGAATAAGAGGCACTCTGCATACGATTGCAGATTCAACCCAAAAAGAAAGAACAAAGCCAATTCTGGACTGAGGCAATAGCTGCAGCAGTACACCTACAGAACAGATCAACAATGACAACGCTGGAAAACAAGACACATATGAAATGTGGACAAGTAGAAAGCCTGATCTATCATACGTACATGTGTTTGGATGTGCAGCATACAAGCACATTCCAAAAGAAAAAAGAAACAAGCTCGATGATAAATCAGAGCAAACAATCATGGTCGGGTACTTGAATGGATCAAAAGTGTACAGACTCTACAATCCAACCATGAAAAAGGTTGTTTCGAGTAGAGATGTGAAGTTCGATAAGTCCACATTCCCTGGACTAAAAGATGAGAATGACCATGAGATCTTCACATTGATGCCAATTCAAGAGGGAGATCGAGGACAGATGTCAAATCAAAATGTTGAACCACAAACTCCAGAGCAACAAGAAGCAGAAGATCAACCCCATGAACAAGAAGCGTTCGAACATTGATGAAACGAACCTAGAAGGTCAACAAGACAAAGAAGACCTCCAGATTGATACACTGACAACCTTCAGTGGAGCGAAGACACGCAATTTGAGTACTACAGCTTCACTGAAGAGCCAACAATATATCAAGAAGCTGTCCAGAGTCTAGAGTCCAGAGGGAGAATTTTGGAAGCAGGCAATGTCAAAGGAGATCGAGTTGATGATGCGAAACGAGGCATGGACACTAGAGCCACTGCCAGAAATCAAAAAGATCGTTGATTGCAAGTGGGTGTACAAAAAAAAAATGAAATCAAATGGCACTGTTGGCCATTACAAAGCAAGGCCTGTCACGAAGGGCTACACACAAAGGTGTGGCGTTGATTATTTCGACACATATTCGTCGATGGTCAAGATGACAAGCATACGGCTGCTCCTTGCATACGCTACACAATACAATTTGGAAATTCACCAAATTGATGTAAAGATAGTCTTTCTCCACGGAGATCTAGAGGAAGAAATATCTTGCGTACTCATTGGGTCATGGACTTATACGCATAGGAAGACATGCCCTCGCAACACATTTATTATCAAATTTATCCCTTTACTCACGTTGTGTTGGGAATACCCCCAACAGATTCCACAGCTTGAAGTAGTGCGGGTCCCTCGGCACTCTGCCGGTTCAGTAAAGAGAGTGCTTGCTCACCGCTGGTTGATCAAGTCTGTCGTTACATCTTCCATGAAGGTGATTTGGCCAATATTTTTTAAGTCTTTATTTGTGTGCAGGGACTTGTGGACGCCGGTGATCCATCGTTGATCCATCTAGGCTTGAAAACGGCTCATCCAAGGGTGGCCTAGAAGGTCGGTTTGGTAATACACACAAGCGATTGGTAGCCGATCCTCCACGCGATCTGAGGCCAATGCCTTATTAGGATCAAAATAGATGGGAGGAAGGAAATTGTCTCATTTGGTCTCTATACTCGTCAGATATTCCAAGTCCCGGACGTAAGTTGCTGCCGCACGGATTGTTGGATCTGGACAATTAAAATACTCAGTGAAAAATTTGTTGAGAGCCCTTTGGACATCTACAGCCATTGTCCAGCCGTGCTCTGAGTTGATTTTTGGCCAATTGCAGTTACTGAGCATGATCTTGTCCATTGGGGTGCCGCATTCCGCCCATTTGGTTCGTCATAGGCATGGCAGAAAATGGGCGTTTATCCAAAGTTGTTGAGCACTTGTCACATAAGCCCTGATGGCCCCGCAGGGTCATGCTCAAATAGCTGCTGATGCCACTCTAGTTGTGGTAAGGGGGTGGGGAGTGTTTGCAGCTCGTTTCCCTTGATAGTTTGCGCTAAAAAGGATATCTGCCAGCCGTCTCTTGAAGACTCGTTGGGATATTTGGATAAGAAGTCATTGATTTTCTCCTCCATGGACTTGGGACATCTGAAAGCCCGGCTGGCAGATATAGAGCGTGAGCCTCTTGATGAGGAGGCTTGTCCTTCCCCTTGGCTATGGTTGGGGCCCGTGTCTTGGCCTTGGTCCTGCATCTCAGCTCCAGTATCGGGAGGCCCTTGGCCCTGCCCGCCTGACCCGTAATCCTGGCTTGTGTCCCCTACTGCCTGTTGGCCTTGATCTTGGCTCGTGCTTGCCTGGGCAGCATCAAAGAGATGTGACATTGGAATTACCACTGGGGTTGGCTGAGCCTTCTGCTCCATAAATTTTTGACAAGCCTTGAGGGCTTGTTTGGCATGGGCAAACTCCTGAGTTGCGCTGGCCCAGTACTTGTTGAACTCCGTCTGGTAGCTATTCGGAGTTTGATTGTAGACCTGCACTTGATGCTTGAAAAGGTTCATCTTTGCTTGAGAGAGTGGTCTTGAATCAGGTGTCAGTTGAGCTAGCCAGGCGAGTTTTTCTTGTTGGAGACTCTGCACCTCCACTCCCAAGTGTGCATTTTCAGTTTCATAGATCAACAACTGTGCTTGGAGGGGGACAAGTCTTTGTGCAACTTCTGATTGCAGCTCTTGCACTTTTCTGGAGACATCCATCAGTGCCTGAAAGAGGCTTTGGATGTGCTTATTCAGGCGTCAGAATCTTTCCACTCAGGTACTGCTTCAACATAGAACAATGCAGCATCTAGTAATTCATCATCCACTTCAGTACTAACTAGTGCAAATTCGATTCGCAAAACGTGATCGGCTAGATAATGTTGCTTCCCCTTTTGAACCACAATACGAAAGTCAAATTCAGCCAATAACAATAACCATCTTGCAATACGTCCAGTATTGCACGTCTTGTTTATCACGTACAGTAACGGCTGATGCTTCGTTTAAAATACAAAGTGCATTTCCATGAGATAGTGACAAAATTTTTTAACAGAAAAAATCATGGCTAATGCTTCATGTTCTGTTGTTGAATAATTCTTCTCTGGATCTGTAAGTTGTCTGCTTGCAAATTGTATAGGATAATCCTTCTGATAGTCACCTGGCTGCGTCAAAACTGATCCAATGGCATATTTTGAGGCATCTATATGAGCATGAAATTCTATTGTCCAATCTGGAGAACGTAGTATTGGTGCTGAAGTTAATGTTTTTTTTTACTTCTCAAAGGCTTCTAACGCCTCTACTATCCAAATAGGAACAATAGTCAGTTTGTATATAGGTCGTGCTAAATCCGCAAAGAAGATAATAAAAATTTGATAGTAGTTCGCATGACCCATAGACACATAAACTCCACGAATTGTTGTTGGCGGTGGCAATTCCACAATAACCTTGATTTTAGAATAGTCTGTGGCAATACCATGTCTTGATAACACATGTCCAAGCACAACTCTGTGGGAAATCCATATCTAACATTTTTCTGGATTTAGAGAAATTTGATATTTGCGGCATCTTTCAAATACTTTTTCCAATCGATCCAGGTGGTCTGCATCTGTACTATGGACTCCCAGGTCATCCAAGTAAATTTCAAGGAATTTTTGCAAATAATCTTTAAAAGCAAATTGCATTACTCTTTGGAATGAACTTGGTGCATTAAAGAGTCCAAACGACATTACTTTGTAAGCATAGGTGCCCCATTCTGTTGCAAAAGCAGTTTTGTGACAATCTATAGGTGCAATCTTAACCTGGTAATAACCAATAAATCCATCCAAGTAACTATAAGCTTCCGCTCCAGCAAGGTGATCCAAAATGCTTTCAGTAAAAGGTAACGGAAAGTGATCCTTCCACGTCACTTTGTTCAACGTCTTTAAATTCACACAGATTCTCAATTTTCCATTTTTTTTAGGAACAATGATAATCGGTGAAATCCACTCGGTATGCTCGATCTCATAAATGAAATCGGCATCAAGCAATCTATGAAGTTCTTTCTTTATCAGGTCCGCAACATTAGGATTACAGCGATAGAACTTTGGAACCTTTGGAACTGTATCAGGTACTAAAGGTATGGTATGTTCAATAACTGACGTTGGAATACCCTTTAGATCTTGATAAGTCCCCCAAGGGAATGGCCAACCTGAATCTTCCAATAAGATTCTCTGCACCATTATGACAAAGACAGTTGAAGCAAGTCGGTCTGATTGGGAACATAAACTATATGCAGCGTTATGGGCATTCAGAATTGCTTACAAAATAGTACAAATCAAACACCCTTTCAACTGGTCAAGATGATGTCATGCCGATTGAATTTTTAATCCCATCTTTACGCATAGCAGCAACAGACCGATTAAATGATGATAAGTCTTTACAACTCCATCATGAAGCGTTGCACAAATTATGTGAAACCCGATTGATGGCAGTTCATGCCTTAGCAGCGGAGATAGCCCACCGCAAGGCATGGCACGATCGTCGATTGCACAAAAAGGATCTGAAAGCAGGAGATCTTGCATTGATGTAAAAAACCAAGCTGATCAAGGGAAAGTTGAAGTTTATCGGTGAAGGCCCATATAAAGTGAAGGAATGACAGCCAATTGCTCAAGTTTTGGCAGCTTGCTCCGCCAGTTCAGCAAGCCTGATCTCAATGGTTTTTTAATTTTATTTGTTTTTCAGTTTTTTGTTTTCAGTATTTAAATTGTTGAGTTTTTTGGAAAAAGACAGTTAAAAAAAAATTGAGAAAAGATTGATGAGCAAAAGTCAGAAAGTCATCAGCATGGAAAAAAGGAAGCACAGTATTTTTTGATGAAAAATGACTTAGAAAATCATTGTTTTGGTCAGATGTGGCCTATACAGTACCATAAACCTTCGCTGGGCTCTCAGAACCCAGGTCTACTCAGAAGGACATCTTGAAGGTTTGAATCTGCTCATCTTGATAACAGTATCAAAGGCAATAGGAGTATCAAAAGAAGGACTCTTATGCAAAGCAGCAAGCTTGCATGCTTGGACTTCTTCATCAGTGAGATGAGCAAGAGCGATCCAAAGCTCAATAGAGGTAGGTGCTAGGAAGTTGACAGAAGGAAGGCTCCAAAGTTTGTAAGCAGTTTTTGTAGATTTAAACTCAATGACACTACTAGGTACCAATGGTATTTGGCAGCTATTGGCTTGACAAAATTCAAAGGCAGATTGATTTCCCACATCACATATTTCTTGCGAGAAAGACTCTAACTGAGAAGCACTGTCTTCATCAAGGTCTTTGGTAAAAATCAATGGATGAGGTGAAGTAGGAGCAGTAGAAGAGACAGGAGTATCAATAGAGGAGTCACCATTCTCTTTTTCCAGGCAAGCGAATACTTTCCGAACATGCGTATTACAGAATTTTTTCTCAGCAGAATTCGTTCAGCATAGTTTGAAAGTTTCATATAAATTTTTTCAACCATGCTAAGGGACTCCTTCTTTTTAATAAAATTCGTATAAATTTTGATCCAATCCATGATGCACATCAAATCAACAAGGCAAAGAATTTTATCATCCGGGCCAGCAGCATTTAATCAAATTGTGAACTTCAACAGTCTTCTTCATGCAAAATATAATAGTCTGAACAAAAGGACTAGGAGGAGGAAGGGGCTCCCCATAGCCAAGAGTGACTGCATCATGAAACCATCTTGTGGACTACATCATACAACAGACCTTGTTAGCCTCAAAATACAAGTAAAGGTAAAGGTTTCCCCGACCAAAGGGTAGCCGGGGTGGCATCAGAGATGCTAGAGAGAGAGTAACAAGATTTTACATAGTCCCTCTTGACAAGTCAAGACCAAACCCTTTGAATCCTTCAATTTATAGCATAACAGGTAAAAATACAGTTGTATAAAGTTTAACGATACATAAAGAGTACCATAAAGCGAAGCAAGTTTTAAGACACCCAGTTGTTACCTGCCACCATCCCACACAACAAAATTGCACAAGTTAGTCGCGTGAGGAAGACAAGTGTCATAGCTGAGCATCAGTTGTTCTTCATGTCCAAAACAAGATTCACTACTTTATCAGCTAGGTTGCATAAAAAACAAGTACGTCCAATCTTCCCCATTATTCATTACGTTCTGCCCTTTTAACGAAGCCGTATAAGGGCAGACGCCATACTGATCAGTAAAGGAGCAAAAGAACGTATTAATTTCACATATACATTCTTCATGTAAGAAGCTATCTTTCATTACACAGATGGACAGAGACTGGGCGATGGTCACAACGCTAGGTACTAGAGCACAACCATGCTATACTAGCCCCCACAAGCCTCCCGTAGCAATTTATAGGGAGTCCAAGAACCGAATAACTTGGGCAAATCCATGTCGTTCAAGTGTACCATGGTCGAGCTCTATATAATTACTTGATTTTACTTATATTAATCGGACACTGGATGTAGAGAATTTTTTTTTTTAACTCATGCCCATGTTATCTACTGTGCATGCAGGATCAGCCTATACTTTTTATTACTCAAAAAAATATTACGCGCAAGGTTTGTAAATCATCATACATACCGTGAGTAAAATCATGGTACCAAGTTAGGTCACCCACCGTATTGATGATATTCTGTAAGGCGTCATACATGAATGAGAGTTGAAGTCATCTCTTGTGAACTATCCATCTTCAGCTGCTTAAACAAATCACCCACATGCTAAGGCATTTACATCGAAAGTATTGGATTAAGTATAGAGTATTCTTGAAGCCTAACAGAGTCATTATCAATAGCTAGCTACTTACTTATTCGTATATTAATCGTATAGCTTTTCATTCTTTCGAGATGTTGGGAGTATTCCCAACAAAGTGTAAATAAATAAAATCATCCAATAAAATGTGTTGCGAGGGCATGGCATCCTGCGCGCGTAAGCCCATGGCCCAATGAGCACGCAAGTTAAGTTGTAAATAAAATAATAGACTTGGGCCCTTTGTAATTAAAATAAAACCGGAGGCCCAAAGTCAATTTTAAACTTAGAGTTTACTTTTTAGAGTTGGGTCCAATTTTGGACTCACATGAATCTTGTGATTTCCAATGTACTTTTTGTGGACCCTTGGATCAAGTTGGGTCCAAGATGAATGGATAGGATCATTGTGAATATTAGCCAATAGGATTGAGGGTCAAGGGCCTTCCCCATTTTATAAAAAGACACCATTTGTACACTATTTTCATGCTTAATAGAGAGGAGGAGACTCTATCATTTTGAGAGCTCAAGCATCCTCATTTGCTAATCACTCTTGCTTATGCTATTGTTGTGAATGCTTGTTATTTCCATTTCTTCCATGCTTTTTGTTTGTGATTAGTTAAGGTTTCTCCATAAGCAATGACATTGAGCATTTGAGCTTACCTCCATCTCATCTCTCTCTCTTTCTCTCCTCTCTTCTCTCTTCCTCTTCTTTTCTATCCCTTCGCTTCACCCAAAATCATGAAGAATGTTAGTGTAGAGGAGTAGAGTTAAGGGAGAGTAGTGTTAGTGGTGAATAGAGTTAAGGGAGAAAGTAGGAAACTAACTAAAAATAGCATCTATGCATTGTAAGGTACCTATCCCTTGTTGACAAGCGGGAGGGCTATACTACGCAAGATCTTTGATCCTACAGTGGCGCCGTTGCCAGGGATAGGTTTCCACTAACTAGTTTAGCTGCATTTTAGCTATTTTCTTGTTTTTTAGAGTAGTTTTAGGTAGATTTTTGGGAGTTTAGAGTTAGTTTTCTATTTTTCTGTGTTTGGACTATTCACAGCTAGCGGAGGAGGTGTGAGAGGGTAGAGGAGGCTCTAAAGATCCTCTAAGGGCTTGAAACCCAAACCAACCAGCCAAAAAATCCAAAAAACGCACCAATCTGCATTTTTGGAGAGAAAAAGAGCCTAAAATCTCATCATATTTTTATATCTCCAAAACTAGTGTCAATTAACCCTTGCATGACTGGCAGCAGCTCCAGGGTACTGTCCCAGATCTGCATAGAAGCCTGCGAGAGTTAGTTCCAAGTAGATTGTAAAAATCAGAGAAAAGTCATAAAAATTTCAAAAAACCCTTGAAAAAATCCAAAAAAATTTAAATCTTCATAAGAACTCTTGCAGAGCCCTATGAAGTTCCATCTCAATGAGACCAGGACACAGAGAAGCTTGTGAGAGTTAGCTTGATGTCTAAGTGCATGTGCGAGAGTTCCCAATGAAAAAAAAGTGGGAAAGTACCAGTGAACGCTCGCAGATAGCAAAATTTTCAGCTCCAGTGGGCAAGAACTCTCGCAGAGGATTCTGAAGTTCCATCTCAGTGAGACCAGGACACAGAAGAGCTTGCGAGAGTTGGGTTGATTCCAGTGAGCAAAAAATTGGATTTAAGTGCAAAAAAATCACTAAAAGTGAAGATCCAGCAAATCCTTCCAGTAAGAACTCTTGCAGACCCCCTCAATCGATACAGAATGATAATTTCCATCAGTGATGAAGCCTGCGAGAGTTAGTATAGAGAATTGGTGAAGATCAAGCCAAAAAAGTGGTTTTGAACCTTTGCAGACAGTGAAATTTTCACTTCTTGCGAGAGTTAACTCTCGTAGAAAATTCTATAGTGAGATCTGACCCAGATCCAACTACTATGAGCCTTGCAAGAGTTACTTCCCAAAGATCTGAGAGATATCATGTTTTATTATCTGCAAAAACAGCTAAAGAATCTTCGCACAACCAACTCTCGCACAAGAGAGCCCTCGCAGACCAGATCAGTGGAAAGATCTGCATCAGATCTAGCTACTGTCAAAATATCAGGTCAAACAGTGCAAGGAGTAAAAAGTTATCAAGGAAAAACCATCGCAAAAGGTCTAAAATTCACTTCCGACCGATCAGATCGATCAGAATCTTGGATAATCGCCAAAAATTTTGGATTTTTGTGAAGGGAAGTGGATTTTACATTAATGGGACAATTGTCATTTTGAAGTCCTATTTTTTTCACAGGACTTCAACGACTTTCATAGTTTTTCAATGACCTTCAAATCTGTTTTTTAGTCTATTTGAACCTTGGATTTTCAGACCAAAATTTATGGTTTTTGTGAAGAGAAGTTAATTCTACATCAAAGGGGAATTTGTATTGGTTAAAGGATTGTAAATTCATTTCACTTCTCACAACAACAAAAAGTGGTCATTTTCGACATAAAATCACAAAAAAAAAATTTCATCAAATTTCAGGATGTCGGAGGATTTGTCGAAAACTATGTTTGGAAACCCTGTCGCAAAGGATCTGTCAGAATTTGACACGTAATCCGACATATTTTCCTTTCCGGCTACTGACATGCCGCTGGATTGTAAGTCAAATAGGGTGTCGAAATCCGTCATAGTAAACACATGTCGAAAATCGACATACAGTCTGTCGCCACATGACAATTGTTTGGGGACACCACGTAGAAGATGACACAACACGTGGATGTCAAAATTCGACAATTTTTTCTAGTGGCGGAATTTGACACCTCTACAGATTTCTAATACATGAAGAAACATTAAGTTTCTATTTTTAAAGCCTTAGTATTTTTCCTTGTCTTTTTAGACTGCTGCATATTTTAACTAGTTTTTGCATAGTCTGCATATTTGAACTGTTTTTTTTGCACAGTTCGCATTTTTCGCATTTCAAGAAAAGGCAACAATAGGTCTAAAATGACCAATGGTTAAGTTTCAGCCCATCTTCAGCTTTTTTGTCTTTTTTGTCACATATTCAGAAAGGCAACACTTCCGAGTATCCATATGCAAGCCAGGGTGAGGACAAACTATCGGGGATGGACAAATTATTAGACCTCAGCTACATGAGTGTGAAGTTTTGAAACTATCACGATCCACCGTCGCCATGCTACGTTAATGGAAATGTGTTTAAACAGATGCTTAGCTTAAACTTAGCTAATCAATCTTGTAATCTAATCCAACATGATATATGTATTGGATCAGATATCCTGAATGATATATACAGACACACAGAGACACAGAGTATCCTAAACGCAACACTCATAAAGCGTATCAAGGAAGTAAGATAGATCTAGCAGTAGCTAGTTCATTTTCGTGAGAAAAGAAAATCTCTCTCATGCCAACGTGTTGATCTGGGAAATACACAATTCCCTCAAGAAAGGATCTTTGATGTACACTCAATTTTTTTCATAATATAGATGAGTTATATACTCTTTGATCAATGCGCAATTTTTGAATGTTGTGATGCTTGTTTAATTTTGTCAATAGATATATTTTCACTGTCACTTGACATTATCTGCTGCTCATTAACATATTATCAGATTAATAGTAGCTATCTGCTATTTTTTGGATGACTGATTACGGCCTAAGGCGATAGACTTATCTGATAGATCGGCTCCATCTGAGCTCCAAACGAAAATGTCGCCTCGTAGTGGTAAAGACTTGCTTCCCATCAGTGGGCCGCAGACCAGGCCCGATTCTTCAGCCCTTTCGGCCCGCAGTGCGACTACTTTCCATTAGTAGTATCAGAGACACAAGGCTTAATCAAGGCCTCATCACTGAGACTATGGCTTCTATACACAACATTCAATAAAAAATATGCACAATACTTGAAGCAGACGGGTCAAATTTCTTGGCCTGGAAAGTAAAGACATCGCTTATCCTAAGAAGGAGAAGTGTTATGGCCATGGGTGGATGGCACCAAAGAGATGCCAACCAACACAGACAAAGATCTTCGAGAATGGAAAGAGAAGAATGACAAAGCAGTAGCAGTCGTCTCCTCTTCCATCGAAAACAACATTACCCTTGATCTCGCATCAATCTCTAACGCTAGAGAGATGTGAAAAACACTCATCAGCAGATTTCAGACCAAGTTACAAAATCAAATAATGCATCTAGATGATCAACTTACCTATCTGAGATGGGATGGCAAAGATCTCACCAGCTTCATCAAGAAGATGAAGAACCTATTCCTATCGCTACACAACGTTGGAGCAAAATACGCAGTCTCACAAGAGAAACAGTTCAATTACCTGCTACGCTCCTTACCAAGATCGTTTCAGACAACCCGGACATTACTGGCTAGAGATCCTACTATGACCTTCGACAAGGCAATCATTGACATCAAGGAAGAAGTCGAAGCTAGAGAGCACTACAATGACAAGAAAGAGTATGATCAAGCTCTCTACAGCAACAAAGACCAGTAAAAAAAGAAGGCTCAACCTAAGAGGGATTCGACAAGGAGATTAGATTGAAACCAGCAGAAGCAGGGAACTCAAGAAAGTAGATCGAAAGGAAGGAACCGACAGCAAGACAACGACAAGAAGACATGCGACAGATGCAGACGTGACGACCACACAATGGATAAATGCTGGCTGAATCCAAAGATTGAGTGCATACATTGTCAGAAAAAAGGTCATGTAGCCATGGATTGCTATGACAATCCAAGAAACAAGAAGACACAGAGCATTAAGAAAAGTACAAACAACACATCATATGTTGAGGAGTCCGAATCCTCAAAGATGGCTGAAGACCGAGCTAGCAAAAGTCCTACTACTTATTTGTGCACTGACATATGTGCAACATCTACATCCGATGTTCAAGACATAGTTCTTGACTCAAGAGCTATGTCGCACTTTGTGACGACAAGGTAGATGATCGCTGACTTTTGACAAATCGACTCCTCCAGATACATTGTCCTAGGAGATGGATTGCGACATGAGGTGAGCGGCACTGGCGCTCTTTGGCTCAGCACCAATGGCAGAGACAGAAGACTGGACGACGTCCTATATGTGCCGACACTACAGAAAGGTCTGTTACAGTTGCTAAAATAATAGATGCAGGCATGCGTGTGACGTTTAGCAACCTGTATCACTTGAAGGTATGCCTACCGACAGAGCAGGCTCATCAAGTTTGTGAGTCTACAAACGTTCTGTGGCACATGAGACTATGCCACATGAACCCGTTGGCGCCATATAAAGCAAGCCAGTCTAATGCATTCACAGGAGTGAATATCAAGGACGCAAACTTGACACCCTGTGATGCATGCAACAAATGGAAGATGTCACGTGCACCTTTCATGAAAGATTCTTTCAGAGCGACAAAACTTCTAGAGTTGATATTCAGCTGATGAAGTGGAAGACCCGTCTTCTTCATCAGAGTCAACTGGCATATCTTCCTCAGAATCTGCGTCTAATGTTGACAAAAAATCTTGTAAATCAGCTTTTCTCTATTGATGACAAGTGGAGGATGATGGTTTTTCCGGTGATCCAAGTCATTCTTTCAATATAGATATAGTTGACTTTTGTAGATGATTGGTCATTGTTAATTCAAATCAATTGCCAAAACATCTACATCTTGTAGATTCAAATTGTCAACTCTTGGTTGATTTTTGGGCAATCTCTTTCTCTTGCCCTTTGGATCTACTTGCAACATTTCGAGTTTGTACCTTCCAAAAAAAACATTTGTTGAAGTGGTGCGCAACCAATGGACCATAGTACTTTTGTTTGATTGCTATTTTGAATAAAACCAAGTACTTTGGCAATCCAAAATGGATGTCCTCCATTGTTTTCTGAAGCTAGAAGTGCAACAAGGCTTCCAATTTGGATTTCATTCAAATCACCGCGCCATTTCTTACAGCTTTTACACTTTGCCTGCATGAAAGTCTGCCAACGAGCAGAACATAGCGAAAGAGCAGAGTGTTAGGCCACCAACGAGCGAAACACTGATCATCTTGTTCTAAAAGTCAAACTGATAATACAGTTGTTCTCTCTTGTCCATCTCCTTGTTTTTCGCTGTCTTGATTGCTAGAATGATTTCTGTCGCGTGCCTAGGATCCTACAAGGTTTCGCACAAGAAAATTCAAAAGAAACAAATCCGTTCGCGATACAAAACCCGTTCGTGACAGTTTGTTGATCCTTGTTTACCCAATTTATCCTCCTTGCTTTTCTTATTCTCATCACATTTGAGTGCTCCTCTTGCTTCTCTTGCTATTGCTCTTTGCTTTCTCCTCTTGCATTTTGCTTGTTCTTCTTGCTCCTCTTGCACTTTGCTTGTTGCTCTTGCTTGTCTTCTTAGCTTACTCCTTGCAAAATCAAATGTGGGGAGGTCAAGAAAGAAAGGGAAAGTGGAGGATGGAGGCTTTTTGATTTGTTGGATGCAAGGTAATTTCCTTTCTCACTTTCTCTTTCTCTAGCATCATAGTATCCATCTAAATGTGATCTCAGTTTGGTTTTATTGATACCACATTTTCTATGTAGGCTTATTTTTGAGAAAAATGAGTTGGCGGATCCAATTTTTTAAGGTAGCAGATAGGTCAGAAAGGCCGTCAAAATAGGCAAATCTACAGTATTTGCTATTCCGATGGCTTATTTTCTAAGGTCCAGGTAAGGGTGCTGGATGAGGGCGATATAGATCCATAGTTGAGGGTGCTATAGATCCAGACTTCTTGACAGTTGAAATACCCATCGGAATATATGGATCTGTTGGTTCTGTTGAATCAACGCCTATTTTGATGGCTGTTCCAATGCCAGATCTTGTTGGCGATCCAAGTTTTTGGTGGATATGCTAGATTGCATATGGATGTTTGTTGCTCTTTTTATAAAATTAATTTGTTACAACTATTTTTTGTGATACTAAACTTAACAAACTGCAATACTGATTTTTGTTTTGCAGATTTCATTATTGGTTACTGGACCGATATTCATCATAGCATTTCAGACAGATCATCATTATAGCAGCTCCCTGAGGTACTTTGAGGGTTGGAATGGAGCTCGACATAGATCACGCTAGTTCTAACAATATACCGGTGTCTATTTCGATGTCTATTCCGACCTCTCCTGACATTTTTTCTGAGCGTGCAAATTTGCAAGTAGATTGCAGATTGTACCTTGATAACACATGGCTACATGACCTGGAAAATGCAAGCAAACAATTTTTGGCATACATATTGTAAGAAATACAATTTTTTTGGCTATTCGGATTGTTTTAGTTGCAAATTTATGTAGAATGATGTAAATGACACATCCATTATAATTAAATGGGCAAGCAAAGATTCACCATGTACTCCAACCAATAGCCAAAAGTAATGTGTGCAATGCAGAGCTATGTTGTCTAGCGCTATTGCTAGTGGCAACCAAAAATTTCACTACTTCTCTCTTGATTTCTTTTCAAAAGTTTGTTTGTGCCAATAAATAAGAACTGAACATGCCAAAGCTTTAGCTACTGCTCCCTTAAGAATAAGGATTTATGGACTCTATAGCCATTACAAACCATTATGACTATAGCTAATACAAAGACAAAAACTACAAACAAGGATGCTATATTCGGAGGAAATTTGAAATACAGGCCAACAGGTAAGCATACTGCTCCCCTCAATTGTCTCTTCGATTTCAACAACTGATTGATTATGAAATGAAGTCCCAGAAGTACTTAGGATGTCCAATATAGCAGCAATCTACACTAAAATTGTGAGGCTATAACAATAGGGGTTACAGCCGTTGTTGGTGCAACATACAATTCAGCCAAGAAATGTTAATGTACGATCCTTTGTTATGCGCATGTCATGCAATCAGGACAAGGAGGAAGCAATATCGTTCTTGTCGTAGATTTATTGCCAAAAATATACTAAAGGCTAGGCGACAATTTGACAGGGACCTCTAAGATTGTTGGTGCAGGATATGATTTAGCCAAAAAACATAAATTTAGGGCCTTTTGTTATCCATTTGTCATTCAGTCAGGACAGGGAGTGGTTGTTCTAGGTCATAGATAACTTAGGAGTAACTTTGTTTTTGCACGTATGAGGCATGTGACCCATTCATGGAAATCCTTGGCGTACCAGGTTCTTATTGCATCCATCATGGAGAGAGCTTTCATACGAAGGGATTAACATGGAGAAATGAACACTTATTGGTTGTATCCTTGAGAAAAGAGATAAGTCTCTTCAATGCCTTATGCATTCTCTTCCAATATAAGATTGTAAAATGAACTACGTAAGGCAATGGTGAATGGATGTAGAAAAGTGCTCCTTTTGTTACTTCACTAATGCCATGGTTTCTTGTAAGCTGACCTCTTCATACAAATGTTAGAGAAAAATGTTCTGGTGATGAGCCTTTTTCCCAAGATGGCAAATATTGGCTGAAGCAGGAAAAGGATTCTGGTGATGAGCCTTTTTCCTGGTTCAGAGAGCCAGAAAAGGATTCTTGTGATAAGCCTTTTTCCTGGTTCAGAGAGCCAGAAAACCATCTCCACTGGCCTTAGTAGGCCTTTTCCATTGTTCAGAGAGCCAGAAAACCATCTCCATGTGAGAGAGAAAAAAGGTCCATGTGTAAACTTTTAGGGTTTAGAATTTAGTAAAGAAATTTAGATGTAAATTTTGTGAGCCCTAGAGAGAGAGATAGAGAGAGCGAGATTGCATTTCCATTTCCGAGCAGTAATGGGAAAGGCTAGTTTTTGAAAATTTGTTGGGTGGTAGGGCATAGGGAATAGGTGTATAGGAAGTGTCTGTTGGGGCTCCAGTCTCATGTTCTAGTTAGAAAGCTCAAACTTTTTGACATTATAGCTAAGACTTTCACAACTACTTTGTTATGACTCTTTGAATTGGCTTTTTGCCACTTTTCCCTGGCTATTTGTGCACTTCTGCTTGGATTTTTTGGCATAAATTAAGAACACATTGGTGCCAAGTTGAAAACAGGCAATATAGTATGCACACTGGACAATTCCGCTTAAATTCTTTTGTGTAAACTAAGGAGGCATTGGGGCCAAGTTGAAAATAGGTAACATGCAACACATTGGATAGTCCCTCATTTGCCACCAAAAATAGTCAGTGCATCAACAAGCAAGTTCATAAACTTATTTAAGCGTATAGAATGTAGTTTACGATGAAACGTTTTTCTACTATAAAGCTTAAACGGTTACATCATTACATCATTCATCCATTCATCATTTAGATAGGTACCATATTGAGCTTAAGATCTTTTAGACAATGCATCTTTCAATCTGAGTGACAAAATTTGCTCCCACTCTATAGGTTGCACTCGAACTTCACAATTCATAGGTTGCACTTTATGTGATTGCTTTAAGGAGGTAATCCATTCTCCACTTGAAATCTGGACTATAGAAGAGAGGTAAGAAAGTGGTTAGTTCTTTCTGAAATGTTTGAAATTTTGTCTTTAGTAGTGAGTACACTACCTTATTCTTTTGCTTGGCACTCCCCCCTGGTATGACTTTGCTTTGGTGGTAATGTTGTAGGTGGTACCTCGGTTACAACTTTGACAATTGATGGCTTTGTCTTCTTAGCATCAGTATGCACAGATTGATCTTTCTGCACCTGCCTGAAGACTGCATTGGTCTAGGTGGTCTTTTCTGATGTGGCTGCAACTGGTACGTCTATCTTCATTTCTTGGTCTTGCTACTGGACTAGTTCGTCTTCAGAATCCTGGATCTGTCTTGAGTTGAATTTTGCCTCTTCCAGTTCGTCCTTCAGCTTTTCATATTCTGTCATTTGAAACTATAGGTATTGCAGCTGGAAGGATTGGATAATTCTTTCTTGAATTCCCTTCCATGCTACAGGGTCGATTCTGTATTTTCCATGGGAAACATAGGCTCCCAGGGTCACCTCAACACTGATTCGCCAAAGAATGGCTTCCTCAGTCTACTTCTTGTAGATTTGGTTGCCATGTTTTAGCATTTTTGTTGAACTCTACAGTTGGAGAACAGAGTCCTTCAGTTGCTTTTGACTTGCCTCGGCGTCTTTCAATTTACCTTGAAGCTCTTTATTAGTACTTTTCGGGGCCGCATGAGCATGTCGCTCTTCCTGGAGTAATGTCTGCAAGGTCTGGAGACATTGTTTGAGTAATGAGTTCTCATTCTCAAACTGATTGGACTAATCCTGCATTGCCTCCAGTGCCTCTAGAGTGGCGTCAAATCTGCCCTAGGCTTCCTCTAGGGCTATGTCTTTCTTGGTCAGTTCGGCTTGAGCTTGTTCAATCTCCTTGGTCTTCTTGGACAATTTTGATATGATTGATTGCAACTCCTCATCCCTCTGGATAAGGTCTGTCCGCACTATGTCATATTTACTCCCCAACTTTCTTGAAACTTTCTCTAGATTCACAAAATGCTGGATGGATGTTTGGGTATCTACTAACAACGTCCCGAAAGTCTTTGTATACAGTTCTTCGTCCAGGACTGCTGGCTCAATGTCATCATCATCTTCTTGCTGAATATCAAGAATCTCTTGGTTTTCTTGTGCTGGCTCTTGTTGGATATCATCCTGCATTTGGTCCTACTCAACAACAATCTCTGTTTCTTCTTCTGCTTCTTGGACTCTTTCTGTGTTGGAAAGTGGTTTGTACAAAGATGATGGAGAAGACATCCTCACTAAACTCTTGTTCTATTGTGTTGATGATGACGATGCTAGCTAAGTGGAAGTTGCCTTTGATGTTCTCATTTGAGAGTCACCCTCGATAGAAGGAGCTAACTTTGACAGCACAGGTGCGATTCTGATATCCTCCTGCACAGACAAGATACCAGCATGCATGCATAGAATACCAAACTGTAGTCCTAGTCGGGAAAATTACTTATCTTTGACTAATTTACAGAATTGCCTAAAAGCAATCTATCCAAAGGCAATGTATCTCCATTCAGGGCTCTGAGCAGGTATCCCATATTTTTATTAGAAATGGTGTACTCTTGCTCCATTAAAAGGATGGAAACAAGAGCGAAACAGACGAAGCTCTTAAGATTGGGGTCTCTGATATAAGAGAGCTTATATCCCCTCTTCTCCATGTTAGGGGTGTGTTTTAGTCCCTTAACTCCCAGTTCCCAATTACGATAATGGAACCCTCAAAGTTAACAAGTATCCAATAATAACAACAACATCAACATCTAACCAACAACATCATATCAATTGAGCAGAGTAAAACCATTGCAAACTACTATTCATACGTTAAGTAAACTGATTCTATGCAAATATCCAACAACCATGCTCACAACTCTCAACAAATAATAGTGTAGTAGTCAATTGCAGAAGTAACAATTGATACGCAATACTCAGCGCCTACATGCTAGTTGCTTAAAGGGACTTAAGCAAGATAGCATTCTCTTGTTGCCTGCAACTCGCACGAAGACTGAAACTAAGCCTAATCAGTAGTCGGCTCTCACCTTTTGTCTCCTGAATACGCTACTGCCTGGACAATCTAGTATTCAAAAGCCCCCCTTCTGGCACCAAATGCCCTATTTATCTTCCTGCGCCTTCATCGTAATGATCGTAAATGGTTGTTTCATCACTCCTACGATTGCTTTTCGTCCAACTCTACAACAACTTGGGAGAATGAGGGAGAGGAAGTGAACGTACTTCCTTTGCCCCTCCCCAAAGCTCCTCTCCACCCTCATGCAAAAAGGACAAGTGGGGCCCAAGAAAGGCCCCATTTGTCCCTTCTAGACTTTCTAGCCATGTGCGAGCACCTCATGGTGCCACATGGCCCATGGGCCCCAAAGATCTAGTAAACCTACCTCAATCTATTCTCCCCCTTCCATCTCCTACGTACCAGCACAGCCCCTCTCCTAGCTTAGGAGATCTGCAGGTATGAGAGGGGGGAAGAAAAAGGTACGACCAAGGAAGTACACCATGAAGATGAGGCTAGGTTTTAATCTTCCTAACTATATTAAGTTCATTTTCAAGATTCAAAGCTTACCAATTTTTTTTTTTTTAACATCATCTCCCAACTTCCTGGGAAGCACGACCCCCCCCCCTTTCCCTTAGCTATCACATCAGCTTTAATACATAAGAAGATGTGAAAAGGGAGGGAGATACAATCACCTCCCAATACGTTGGGTTAACGCAAGTCATAAAGACTACCTGCGCGAGTCATCTCCACGCGGATCAATGGGAGTGCGCCTGCCAACCTCTTTCAAAGAGTTGAGTGAAAAAAAGAAAGGAGTAGATGTCAAATCAAAGGGAGATACAAAGTACAAATATCATCCCTCCATCAGCTAGCGTCGATCTGGAGGCCTTCAGATCGCGCGAATGATTGGATCACGCTGCTACTGCAGCTGCAGAGGCCTCCACAAAAATTTATTATAAAGAAAAAGATAAAGGGAAGGCTCTAGATCCCCCCCCCCCCCCCCCCCCCCACTCCCCTGCACGTCCTCTATAGTCCGATAGTTCACAAGGCCAACTGTAGAATAACCCTAATTGTCCGTACAGTTTGCAGGCCTGTCTCTCAACGAGACTGTCAACAAAGAACATAAAATTGATTTCAACTCGTGAAGGTCTCATAAAGGTAGGGGAGGTAAACACAAAAGTTTTACAAGGATCCAACAGAAGTTAGCTTCGAACTCTAAGCCACCTTTAAGTTTGTTCTTGCAAAAACCAAATCCAAAAATTTGCATAAGAACAAAACTCAATTAAAAAAGCCAAAATAAAGAAATTAGGCTTTTAACCAACATACAACCTTTTCAAAAACTTCCTCGAATAAGGATTCAAAAAACAAAATAGCCACATAACCGAAAAGACACAAAAAGAAACGTGTGCACCTTATAGAAATCGATGGCTCTGATACCAACTGTTATAGCTCCCTAAGATCATCGACTGCCTTGAAGGTTTTGCACCTCCCATACCAGTGACGACGCACTGTAACCACCCAATCGTAGGGTCACAACCAATCCACCCCCATGCCCTGGAGCAATCGACACAATCATGCCCGGTGAAACCTGCTATGATAACTGGCATCCCATACCACCAGCCATCGCACTCGGCTCTCCCTAGCACACATCTCCTAGCCTGGAGACACATCCTAGCTAATTCACGTGCTCTCCATCCACCAACTCCCGGGTAGACTGAGTGAATGGAAAGAGGGAAACCCCACCACTATATAGGCATAGCATAGTGGGTCTCATCAAGCACGGTCCTACCGACGACACGTGACCACCTAGGATGGTGATGCATGGCACCTAAACATGTCAATAATTCCAGTCCTGCGTCATGCCCCTTGCGAGGCCGTCACTGAAGGGCATACCATTATGGTACATAACACATTCGATCGGAAGAGCAACATGCAAATGGAACATTGCCATTGTTAAAGCTACAATCATGTAACATCAATATGAATAGATCTAGCATTCCTTATGTTTGTAATGTTTATGTCGCATTGAAAAATCATCCCACCTCATATTTCACTATAAGCATATAGTGATTTCAGAAGTTTTTCCTCTCCCGCTTCAGTTTTTCCATTGAGCACACCAAGATTTTCAGTCTTAAAGCTCTAGTCCCGAATTTTGGAACGAGCATGAAGAGAAGTTATTACATCTCATGCTTAACTAGCTATTGTCTGAAGTTAACCATACTAGTTAAACATCGGACAAGGCCGGAAACTCGGAAAACGGTGACCAGAAGTTACCGATTTTCATTCTCTCTCTACGTAACCTCTCTCTAAAGTGAAATTTCTTAAAGGGCCCATTTTGAGCCCATATTTCCCCTAATGACTCCAATTGAGGTTGCCATGTAGCAATGACCTGATCTTCTCTTTCAACCTTTTTCAATGCACAAAGTACTCCTTTGAACAAAAATAAATGCTTTCAAAAGAAATCACCAAGATTTGAAACTATCTCGCAAATTCTCTTCTAGCACTTATACCAATCAAATCAACACATAGAATCATGGAATCTTGATCAACCTATGATCTGCGCTCAATCTAATGATTTTTGCCACTTCCTAAGATTGAAACACACTCAAATGAAGTCCAACAACCTCACTATCTAGAGATCCAATCAAAAATAGGGTTTTGACAAAATCACAAAAAAATGATTTTTCCAAATCTACATGCGAATGCTGAAAACTGATTATGCAATCTGATAGCTACCACAAAGGCTTATCTAATGATCCAGAAATCGGCCAAATCCAGTATGTGAATTCAAAAATCAAAATTGATCGAGTTTGGAAACCTATTTAGGGTTTTGATCTACAAAACATCCAATCTACAAAAGCAAAAAACTTGATTTTAGTGTAGAATCCTCTCTAGCATGCTCTAGCCTTGATATTTTCACCAGATCATTGATAGATCTGATTTCCTCCTTCATAAACTGAAACCACAAGCTCTGATACCATGTGAAGGATTCCAAATCATTATGATCCAATCCACTTAAAAGATCTTTGGTTAGAAAGAGAAATACACCACCAATCTCACCAATGTAGAAAAGTCAACATCTACACACAAAATGAGATGCGAACTCAAATAGAACTTGATCAAACTTGAATGAAATGATAAAGTACTATTGTTGTCTATACAAAACCAGCAAGATACTATCATTCACACGTGTGAAACCGAAAATAACAATTATGTATCATTCTACACACAAAATTACATGCAATTACAAGTATAGTGCACCAATGGAATGTAGAACCCAAGAGGACCATGTATAAGCATGAAATGAGATAGAGAAGAGAGAAGATCACTCTCTCCACAAGTTAAATACTTTTATAACAGGTCCAAACCCTATTTGGCCACTTGGCTTTCCCACCAAAATGCTAACCCTAGTATTTTTGGGACTAGATTCAATGTACCCAACTATTCAAATTTGAATCTACTCAAACTTGTATTCTAACTTTCCCACACTTTCAAAAAGTGTTTATTCAAATAGAATTTAGACTAATGAACTTTGAGAAGTTATTTTCCAAGTCTAAAACAAGTTTTGGCCTCAATATGCCAAATATGAAAATATAGCAAATATGATCAAACTAGTTGAATCTTTCACATGAAATAAGGATGGAGAGGATAAAAATCCAACATAGCCAGGAGTTGGAGGCAAGAGAGATCACTTCAACAAGTTCGGAGGTGAGGACAATGTGTTCCATGCTGCTCTGTCCACTCCGGGATACCTGCCTGAGGTGGAGACGATGAATCAGAGAGTCGTAGAAAGATCATGGAGGATGCTTGCAAGGCTATCAAAATTCAAGGACAACATTTTGAAGAAGAAAAAAAAAGTGTTGGTTAGGTAGGGTGAAAACACGGTTGTCCAAGGACGAGATTCATGAGTTGGAAAAGCGTCTGGTTGAGTTGCGGACACAGACTCCTCCCAATGAAGGACAACATTCAGAAGAAGAAGGAAAAAGTGCTAGCTAGGCAAGGTGAAAACATGGTCATCCAAGTAATCAAGGACGAGATTCATGAGTTGGAGAAGCGCTTGGTTGAGCTGCGGACATGGACTCCTCCCAATGAAGAGGAGATAAAAGAAGTGGATGATAAGCTCAATCTAACTAGGTGCATGGTGAAAAAGGGAGAAGTGCAAGCGGATGCCCAGTCCCTCGGAAGGGAGGTTGCAGAGGAGGAGGCAAATTTTTTGGTAGTCTTTTTTTTTTTTTTTTTTCTATTTGGTACTTTTCGTTCTTTTGAAGCTTATGAATGCGTTGTGGTCATTTTGATGAAGCCTTTGGAACTTTTAATAGTTTTCATGTTGTTTTCTTGGTACTTTTAAGATTTTTTTTGGTTGTTTTGGATTCGCTTTTTAATATTGTTTGGCATTTCTATGCAACGTTTGGTACTTTTAGGTCCTGTTTGATACTTTTGGTACTTCTAGATTTGTTTTGTAGTACTGTTTGGCACTTTTATGTTTTGTTTGGTAGTTTTTTGAAAATGCTTGATAGTTTTGAAGCTAATGTATAGTATATATAGTGTTGGCTATTGTTTGGTACTGTTGGTTATTGTTTGGTGCTATTTTGTGATAATTTGGATTTTCATTGCAGAGGGAATATGAAAAGCCGGAGTCAGATTGGAAAGATGCTCAAGGGCACATTGATTTTGTGAATCTCATACAAGAGAAGATTAGCCTAAGGCACATATTCACTTTGTTCCCAAGACCCCACGTGGTGGGTGGGGCAGACTATATCTATGCCCTTGGGTTTTGCGTTGCATGCGACAAGTCTTTGGACTCCACCTTTCTTCTCGGATCATTCATGTTTGCTTGTAGACATTCTTACCACCCATTATGTTTTGTTGTGACCATAAGCACCAAATGGCTAAAAGCATGGTTTGGTGGTACAAAAAAAGAACTCAATTTTCATTGTACCTTTTGGTAGTACATTTCACTTTTTGGGGATTTTGTTACTCATAATTGTTTTGAGTCCACATTAAAAATGACATAACTTTTTAGTGGTAAGTCCAATTCTAGCGGAGTTTGGTGCGTTAAAAAGTGCTTGACGAGAGTGCTTTCCAATGATATAGTACATGACATACTTCCAAGCTACGGTTAAAAATCTATGGCAAGTCAAAAGTATGGGGATTTTATTAATTATAATTTTTTGAGTCCACATTAAAAATTACATAACTTTTTGAGAAATTTGGTGCGTCAAAAAGCACTCGGCGAGAGTGCTTTCCAATGATATGTTACATGACATACTTCTGACGTACGATTAAAAAGTTATTGCAAGTCAAAGGTATTAGCTCAAAATAGTGTATAATAATGCAAAAGTGCACTTCTACCCAAAAGAGGTAGTGTCCTTGAAAGTACATGTTGTACCACCAAACCATGCTTTTAGCCAAATACTTTTGTGTGAAACCAGGGTGTGCAGCATACTGATAGATAGGTGATCCAAAGTACCAAATTGATACTCATCAGTTTCAAACCGAGTACTATAAAAGTACCAAATGAATCATTATAAGGCACAAAGGTAACTAGCATCCTGATCTCGGGCATTAAGCAAGTTTTCTTAATTGTTGTCATCTTCGTATGGCATGTTGTTGTATATGTTCTCATACCATCGGTGGATAATTGGAATATGTTATGATATCCATGGATAGGCTCCATAAAAAACCAGATTGCTCTCACCATGTATGAATAGATCATTACTGGTTGTGTCTGGTCTAGAAGGTTGTATGTATTTATCATGCCTTCGACTTGGCCATAGTATAGGCTTTCAACTACTCTCCCTCCTCTAACAATTCCATTGTGCCATGCATCCTTCTGTGCTGTCTAGTACATCGTCTTGGTGCATTTAAGAAGGTAGAAATTCTGTCCCCTCTCTCCTGCTTTGACAGCAAAATTGTCCCTAGTGGACAGCAAGTCATACAAACTATCAGAGCTTCTCTCATACATGGGCAAGCTGGTGTCATTATGCACTGTCATTATCTCCAGCGTCATTGTCTTTGTCGCTGCTAGCT
The DNA here is from genome assembly GCA_029204225.1 of Diphasiastrum complanatum. Lineage (NCBI taxonomy): Eukaryota > Viridiplantae > Streptophyta > Lycopodiopsida > Lycopodiales > Lycopodiaceae > Diphasiastrum > Diphasiastrum complanatum. The sequence continues at coordinate 68,658,469 of CM055096.1, read as the reverse complement.
GCATCTGACTCTGGCAATGGCTGGATAAACAAATATTTTCACTCTTCCATGTGTTGTCTATTCCTACATCTTTTCCATTGCCCTGCAATACATGAATCGCAGAAACATGACAATGTGCAACATTGTAGTGAGCATGGACTATCCTGCCAACTAGAAAACCCTTCTTGTACTACAATTGTGACCTTCTCCTTTTGGCCTAAATGTTTCTTTCAGATATGCGACCACATCTGTCGCACATTTCAAGGGTTAGCCGTCTGGTTTCAACTCCTCGTGAGTGAGTGTTCACTTGATGACCGCGCCCGCTCCATTATACTCGTCTTTTCCATGGCTTGAGGCAAAAAATCTATGCATCATTTGCAGACCTGTCAAGTGATAATATCTAGCCAAAAAACGAACAAATTGTTAGATTTTTTATTTTTATGTAGGCTGCAATAAATAGTGCTTGCAAACAATACCTGTAGTCCCAAACTTGGTGTCCTACCTAGTACCAATTTGGTACTATATTCGGGTGTCTCGTATAGACCCAGTTTGGTACTATATTTATTAGGGAAATAGTACCAAAATTAATACTCCGTACTACAAGACGGACTACGCAGTTAAAGTCTTATAGTTTGATACCAATTTTGGTACTATCTAAGGTAACAAACCTGAAAACTACATAGTAATAATAATAGATAGCGAGAACCCCCAACAAATACACCTGGCCACGAAGAAGAAAGACCTTCGAACTTTGAATTGGGATGCCCCACTGTCTGACCACACCCAATGACACCTTAGATTATACCCATTCTCTTCAACCAATTGTCGTGCAGTAGTAGACAGTGCTATACAAATAGGGTGTCATGCAGCTTATCGTCTGATATGTAAAAATGAAGAGTCTTTTCAACTGCACCTATAGAGTTTCTGACATATGTTATCTGCACAAGTATCTTGACCTAATTAGACCACCAGTGCATGGACTGTATCTCGTTCTGCATCTTGAACGAATAATTCTTTGCAAAGTCAATGACTGAAACAACAACATTCGAAGGAAATTTCAATAAGCAGTTTTTAATTGTTGTGACTGCCACCGAAACACAAAGTGATGTTGATGAAGTTTTTCACATGTGCTAAAATTAGGTCAATAAAAGCAGTGCTCCGCACTGTTTGCATTACCAAATCTTTTTGCTTCTTGATAGAACCGCCCACATCAACAAACCTTGACGCAACGTTTGTAAATATCTTCACAGACAGCTCCCTACTATCCACTGATGTCTCATAGGAACATAATGGCAACGTGCAAATGCCGCATTTACTGCAGTCCCTGAACAAGCATTTTTTTGCATGGTATTCTGAATTAGGCGGCTTTGCACATAGAAGTGATTCCCACATATTGCTGATGTTGGGACAAACATATTGGTTTGCCTTGAAAATATCCGATTTTTGAATTTTGTAGCAGATGGAACATGTGCAGGCATGATCCCTTCCATGATGACCAAACATGTTTTGTCACATATGATTAAACGCCTCCTCAAAATATATCATTTGCATATGGTATACATAGCAACAGGTGTACCGCTCCTTCAGTTTTCGAACAAAATAAGGCTTCAACGCCTCAAAGCATCTAAGAGATATCTGCACTTCTATGTGAGCCCTTCTGAATCTTTGGAACAGCTCGACCTGTGGCCTAAAATCCTTATAGCTTACTAAAATAACATAATAATATGCCTAAGATATACCACGTAAGTTGATCCAGACCAACTTGAACATTAAACCAAACTTAATTTATGTATAAAATTCGTAGCAATATGAATCAAACGAGAGAAAATGAGAAAAAGAAAACATGAAGAGTGTTAGTCAAAATTCTCGAACCATGCGGTTGTATCCTATTCCAAAATGTCACTACAATGCTCCCTCCCCACCGTCATGGCCTTCCTTGTGGTTGTTTCAAGTCCAACAAAGAACCGTTTATGATACCATGCCTTCAACATGTAAAAAACAAGGGCCTAACAAAATTTGCTAACCCACATCATAAACTATAATTATATTTTAGGATACACTGAGAAACACACATGTTCAACTCAATACAGTGTTGGTTCCCTCGAAACTTCTTAAAGATTCCTTCTGCATTAAAGTCATTGTTAACATCTTCAAAGTGGAGGAGTATTTTTGTTACCACTGATCTATATTCAAGAAGTCTTATCGTGTTACACGACATAAGTGATTTCAAACCCCCTCTAAAACTTGGATGTTTATTGATGTTATGGGTTTTGTTGTTTCCCTTGGAAAAATAGTACAAAAGTACCAAAACATGTAATATGTGACAATAACAAATTTGAAGTAAAATATAACCAAATTTGGTAGTCTGAACTATCTAAATTGAAAATTGATAAGTACCAATTGAAAGAAGCATTGGTACTATAGAGTTCCAGAAAGTTTTGGTGCTCGAGGGTTTCACCAACATTTAACATTTCAATATCTTTCTGCACATTGCAATAAAATTCTCACCAAATTTTTTCTATTGCCGCACATTACAATTACCACATCGAAAAACTGTTTAAAAGCTTCTTATAACACCAAAGTACCAGAACGGTAGAAAGTACCAACATGTAGGACCAAAGTGTGAAAAGAGTGGATCTTGAATGGATCCAAATTCCCAAATACTTGGCTAAGATCTTTGCACAACAAGCTACAAAAGCTAGAAATGGCAAAGCATCCTAATGCTACCTGTGACACACATGAACTTGACAAAGCATTCAAGAGACAAAAGAAACTAGTAAAAGGTACTGATGGCAGCTAAAAACAATAGCATACCAACCCTACAATATCAGCCTACCACTTTTGGAAACCTCTTTAGACCATACACAAAAGCTTGAAGACAATACACAAAGCAATGCTCTCAATGGAGGAAGAAACTGTGACAATGATCTATTGATCTCTCTCAACAATACAATAAGTTTCTCCAACCTGTTCTCCATGAATTTAAGCCTAATATAGGTGAGAGAGATGACTCTCTCTCCTCTCTCTAGAACTTAGGACCCAAATTTAGGGCACTTGTAGCCTAAAATAGCCAATTTTGGCCTATATGTCCAAATAACATGATTTTGGTGTCATTTCAGAGGTTCTGAAGTTTGAGACTTCTTCAACATGAAATATATACTAAAATAAAAGTATCTAGGCCTCTTTCACACGTGTGAAATGTTAGATCCAAAACTATGTACAAAAATTGCCAATTTGGGCCTCAAACTAGCTAGGAAATGTTGACAGTTTTCACACTCCCTCTTCAACTTAACTTGCTAGTTTTACAATACTACTTTGCTCCAACCTAATAATGATCTCCATTATGATAATAGTCTCTTCTCAAGTGTTCTAATATGTACAATATGAAGTACAACATAATTGATATAGATAATAGTGTCCATATAGGATGCTTCACTATTTCTTACATGAAGTTTACATAGAATGGTGAACAAGATACATGTAAAAGAACATAGAATCATAATGAAAGGATTCCTCCATGTATCCACCTTTGAATTCTCTGTAAAGTAGCAGCAAACAAGTTGTAAGTGAAAGTAACCAACAAGTGTTTTCATGTCTCCTCCACATTCCACTATGCCGATAGTGAATGCACCATGTATCTCCATGAATGAACCTCCATCACCGCCTTGCCTTTGTAGATCTCCAATCCATGAAAGCCCTTGAGTGAATTAATGCCAAAATGATGTGTTCTCTGTTCCATTTGAATGAGCAAAACCTGAACTTGAAATACTTGAAGTATCTCCACAAGATTTGCATACAACCCTTGATCCATTGTCAACAATTTGCCAATTTGCCAACACTAGGATGCTAGATCTTGAACTTTGCTCAAAAGTAAACATATTGACCACTTTAATATCTTTCAAGATTTGAATGAATGTATGTACTTGATCATAAGAACCAGAAATGATAACTATCCCATCTCCAAGATCCAAAGGATGCAAAACTATGGAATTAGTATCATTAAATTTTGACAATTCCAACACATTGACATGACGATATGTTCATACATGAGATTAAACAAATAAGGTAAAATATAAGGACACTTCCTTGCTTCTCCAAGAACCTTACTTGAACCTTAAAAAACTTGTAAAAACAGATCCAAAATGCTTAGCCCATGTGGCTCCCCTTTGATGCTTTTGACTAGCTTCCAATTGCTACTTGCCTCTTGGTGTTGATGAAGCAATTCAAGATCAACATCTTGACCTTCCAATAAAACATCAAGGACTTTGCATTTATAAACATCTTTAGATCTGAACCTCTGAAGATACTCCCTCTCAAACACATGATTAACATCCCACAAGATCTCATCATTGTTTGATTTCAACCTTTCACTATAGTTAGTGAAAACAATGTCACCATCATAAACCAAAAGATAGATTTCTACAATTCTAGCCAACATGAAGTAGAGTAGATGAAGTTGAGTATCAAACCTAATCAAACCAGCCCATTTGAGCTCAAACCAGACCTCAATGAGCTCACCAATGAGATCTTCCTTGCCTTGGAGAAATTGCCACTTGAGTTGCTCCATGTAGTCTTTTTCATCCAACCTTTTGCCATCTTGATCATGCATGAACACTCCCACACAATCATAACAACCTTTGAGTTGATGAAGAGATGTAAGATCCATGCCCTGAATCTTCCCAAGAGTCACTCTTCCTTTGCCCTTTCCTTCACAAGACTCCCTCTTAATGATCACACCACAAAAGTTAGCAATCTCCCTCTTGATAGTTGCATCATAAGAAATGGAAGAATCTCGAACATTAGAATCCATGAAAAGAATACATAGTTCCTTCAACATAAGAATGATTGAAGTACTTTTTCTTGTCAAACCTGGACTTCTAATCAATGATATAGGTAATGATAATGAACCCTCACTATCATTCACAAAAGCATCATTCAAAGTACATCCTACTTTGAACACTTCACATTCATCTCTCCCTTTTGACTTGAGATCTTCCTCACCAAGTCTCACGATAGAACCTTTTGATCTACTTTCTTTATGAATACATGTGACACCACTTGTTTCACAAATGACTTTTTTGGACTCATCACATAAAGATACAAAAGAAACTTTTTCTTCAATCATGCTCAAAGCGCCATCTCTTTCTAAATGAGTAAATAAGTCATTAGCAACAACCATTTCCAAAGAAGAGTTTTCGTCACCTCCATTGATGAAGTTAGCTCTCTTCTTACCTTTTTCATTTTTGCACTTTCCATGTAGCTTTATTGAAGAGCCACCAAGACTTGGAAATCTATGAGTAGAAGAGTTCAAACATGATACTAATTTAGCACCACATGACTCCATTTGACTAGTAGGTAGCACTAGTCCATCTTCAAGATCCAATGGATCCAAAACATTGATCATAGATTCACCAAAAGTTGCCAAGTTAGCACAACAATAACTATCTCCAAGAAGCTCATTAGATCTCAACCTAGATCTAGCATAAGGAAGTTCTTTAGACTTTGCATAAGATCTACCAATCTTATTGATGCTAGGGATTGACTTTTGAAAGTTGAGAGAACCACCAACATCCATTTCATTCCTCTTGTTAGACATAACAAATGCATCAAGCTTGTAAAGTCTACCTTGTCTATTGCCCCTAGCAATCAAGACATATCCCTTAGTAGTGAAGCAATCATCCCCAACAAACTTTGTCTTGTACCCTTTTTTTAACATTTGACCAACACTTAGCAAATTTCTTGAAAGTGAAGGAATGTAAAGACACCATCAAGCCTTACATTCCTATTAGTAGAAAGGCAAATAGGAATTGAGCCAATACCTTTGATCATACACTCACCACCATTTGGCATGTGAACGACTTTCTTGGTTCCAACATAAGAGATCAAAGAAGTAAAGAACTCCTTGTGACTAGTCATGTGTGAACTAGATCCACTATCTATCCACCATGAATCCTTGTCACTTCCACTTGACATTAGACTTGAAGAACACATCATGAGAGAATAACAAGAATCTAGATCCTCATTAGAAGTACAAAAGTTGTTTTGCTTGCTACCTTCATTACTTTGCTTCTTATGACATTCATTTGCAAAATGACCTTTTATCCCACAATAAAAGCACTTGAACCTTGACTTGTCTTTCTTTCTAAAAGAAGTAGAAGAGGAGGAAGAGTGATCATCATGATCCGAGTTACCACCTTTGGACCATTTCCCTTTGCCTTTACCTTTGCCTTTGACTTTGCCTTTTGTGAAGAAAGCCTCTTCACCTCCACCTTGCAAGGATGCACCATCAAGCTTTGATTGCAACCTATGTTCTTCAGCCAATAAGATTTCTTGCAAGTCAACGACACTTGGCAAGACTCTTTGAATGGAAAAACTTTGCACAAGTGTTCATCTAGCAAACCATTCAACATAACCTGTATTATTTCACCATCTTTTATGCTTTCATCAATGCATGCTAGATCATCACTTAAGGACTTAACCCTCAAGACAAATGCATGAGCACTTTCACCCTCTCTTTGTCTACTAGAAAATAATTGCCTCCTTAGGGTCAATACCCTAGATGTGGAATTTGATTCAAAGAGCTTCTTCAAGGCATTCCATGCCTCACTTGCACTTTGACTATTACCAACTTCCTTGAGAAGTTCATTGGTAATATTCATTTTAATGATATGAAGAGCCTTTTTGGCCTTCTTATCAAACCTTTGTTGCTCTTGAACTATGGGTGGTCTCTCTTCAGTTCCTGCAACTATGTCCATGAGTTCATTCAACTCAAGTAAGGATTCCATCCTCACTTTCCAAGTAGAGTCGTTTGATGAACTCAACCTATCATTAGTTTCTAACATGATCCCACCATTGGAAGCCATGAATATAATGATTCTTCAACTTTTAGGCTCTATCCTAATGCACCTAGCACTCACTTTCCTCTCAACAAATGATGGATAAGGAGATCTCAGAAGATCTAGGACCCTAAAACATTTCTATCTTGAACTTGGCTGGTTTCCAAGCATAGAAAGGAAGATTGAAACACATGAAACACTTCGCACACACTAAGAATGGATTACAAACTCAAACCAACTTGAACACACTCTTGCTTAAGCTCTCAAACTTTCTAGAAAGCGACCAAATGAAGTTATGGTGTGAAGAGTTACTTGCATTCTTAGAAAATACACAAGACTAGGCTGCCAAGAATACCTAGAATTGAACAAACTTGATCAACATATGATCAACACACTAAGATATTGATTCAACTTGTAAAAACACACTTCTAAAAGTTTATAAACTCCAGCAAATGATAAATACAAGCTTTAGAGGTGAATGAAAGAGCACACTTAGTGAATCACAAGACTAGCTTCACTAGCTTGTCAAATCTTGGTGTTTAGATGTAGATCTAAGATCACTTCTCATGAGAATGTTCCTCAACCTGTTAAGAACCTGATAACACATTTGCATAATGGTTAGAACCTTCCATCAAATGCTCGAATCAAATTACATAAGGAGAGCTACTTACATGCTCAACAAAGTACACCAAAATTTATGCAAAAGATTGTTGACAATCTGTTCACCCAAAAGGGGATCTTTCATCCAAGTGGGAGCTTTGCTCAGCCTTTTGGAGAAATACAAAATCACTCAAAGAGTATTTGTCATCCACTTAAGGAAAAGCTTCATCCACTTAAGGAGAGTGTTCATCCACAAAGGAGCGTGTTCATCCACATAAGTGGAGATTGTCAACAATACATTGAATAAAACATTGTTAGTATTGAATATGCACAAGCCTCACAATCAACAGATGATTAGGTGTTATGATCTGATCCAAAATAGCTTCATCTCAGCCTCTAATCTTCAATAGACCTGAAATATGCTTTTGATCCACAAGTTCAACTCACAAAACAAAGGTTAGTAAGATTTGATCAACAGCGCACTGCATAATCATGCTAGAACTTGATCAAACATCCAAATATCATCATAAATGGAAATACTACTAAAAATAGTAGCCAACTAGCTCTGATACCATGTGAAAAAAGTGTATCTTGAATGGATCCAAATTCTCAAAATACTTGGCTAAGATCTTTGCACAACAAGCTTCAAAAGCTAGAAATGGCAAAGCATCCTAATGCTACCTTTGATACACATGAACTTGACAAAGCATTCAAGAGACAAAAGAAACTAATAAAAGGTATTGATGGCAGCCAAAAACAATAGCATACCAGCCCTACAATAGCAGCCTACCACTTTTAGAAACCTCTTTAGATCATACACAAAAGCTTGAAGACAATACACAAAGCAATGCTCTCAATGGAGGAAGAAATTGTGACAATGATCTACTGATCTCTCTCAACAATACAATAAGTTTCTCCAACCTATTCTCCACAAATTTCAGCCTAATATAGGTGAGAGATATGAATCTCTCTCCTCTCTCTAGAACTTAGGACCCAAATTTAGGACACCAGTAGCCTAAAATAGCCAATGTTGGCCTATATGTCCAAATAACATGATTTTGGTGTCATTTCAAAGGTCCTGAAGTTTTAGACTTCTTCAACAAATTTAGGCCTCAAACTAGCTAGGAAATGTTGACAATTTTCACACAAAGTACCAAAGCATCTTATAGTACAAAGTACCACACATATAGAAAGTACAAGAACCTTAATTGTAGTTTGGAGGATCAAAATTGCTACACGATATGTTCAAATAGTACCAATCTTTGGTACTCAAATGTTTCACGTATACGTAAACATTACAAAAATAATTCAAATCTTGTAAAATTGATAGTAACTGATGCTTAGATTCTACCAATTGGTAAACAACAATTTAATATTACCAAAAAGACCAAAATGGATTGTAAGAACCACGAACACACAAAAATATAATGAAAAAAGTACCCAACTTGATAGTTTTATGAGTAAAATAGGGACATGGGAAGTCTAAATAGTACCAATTTGGTAGATTTTAAAATAAAAATGAGACACCAAGCATGAAAGATCTAATTTGATAGTCCGTAGGATCAGAATTGGTTCATGATAAGTTCTTGTAGTATGAATCTTTCATATTGAAGAGTTTTACCAACACAAAAATAGTACCAAAACAATACAAAATTTGTAAAATTAGCACTCACCGACACTAGTGCAATTCAATACTATGTTGGTTCACTCAAAATTTCTTAAAGATTCCTTCTGTATTAAAGTCATTGTTAACATCTTCAAAGCGAACTTGAGGAGTATTCTCGTTACCACTGATCTATATTCAAGAACAGATATTGCTTATGAGACCAAGGTTCTTCAGGAGGATCTGTGGCATAAGATATTGGGACATCCCAATTTCAAAGCCATGCAATCTATGGTCCATGAAGGAAAAGTTGTTGGACTACCAAAGACATCGTGAAAGGAGCTTCAACCTTGTGAAGCTTGTGTTTTGGCAAAATCACACAGAAGGCCTTTTCCTAGATCAAGCATCAAGACAAAGCAACCATTTGAACTCATGCACTCTGATGTTCATTTCTCATCTTCTCTGCCTAAAGAATTTTGGGGCGAAGTAGTTGCATGCGCAAACTGTCTTTGTGATAGACTTCCTAATCTTGTAATTGAAGGGAGAACACCATTTGAGATTTTGTATAAGAAAAAGCCTAAGGTAGATCATCTTAGGATTTTTGGCTATGTATGCTTTGTGCATGTACCTCTAGAGACTAGGAAGAAGGAAGGTCCTAGTGCTGTTAAAGAAATTTTTGTAGGATATGCATCTACTAAAAAAGCATACAAAGTATATCTTCCCTCTACTGACAAGAATGTTGTTAGTAGAGATGCGATCTTCCATGAAGATCAGAAGTTGAACTTGGATGAAGCACATGTCAAGGAGTCTCATGCAAGATCTACAATCATCAATTTTGATGCTGTTCAAGAAGTGGTGAGGCTGAGGTTTGAGGAGGAGCAACTTCAAGCAACCACACCAAGAAGATCTACAAGAGAAAGATCTGAGCCAAGGAGGCTCACATATGATGAGGAAGGAAGGCAAGTGGAAGGTGAAACTTTCTATCATGCTCTCTTCATATCATATGAAGAGCCTAAAAATGTGCTTGTGGAGCCACCAAACAACATGCATGTGATTGGATGTAAGTGGGTTTTCAGAATCAAGTATAATACTGATGGATCTATCAATAAGTATAAAGCAAGACTTTGTGCCAAAGGCTACTCACAAATCAAAGCTCTTGACTATAAAGACACCTTTGCACCAGTTGCAAAAATTGTAACAATCAGAATACTCATATTTCTTGCATGTTTTCACAATTGGAAAACGTTCCAGCTTGATGTTTCAAATGCCTTTCTCAATGGTTACCTTGAGAAGGAGATTTACATGGAGCAACCTCCGGGTTTTGTGAAAGAAGGTGAAGAATCAAAAGTTTGTCTTTTGTTCAAAAGTCTCTAGACACGCGACTACAAATCACAGAACAAAAATCATTCTAGCAATCAAGACAGTGGAAAACAAGGAGATGGACAAGAGAGAGCAACTGTATTATCAGTTTCAATATTTAGAGGGAGATAATTAGTGTCTCGTTCGTTGGCTGCCTGACACTCTGCTCTTTTGCTGTGTTCTGCTTGTTGGTAGACTTTCATGCACAACTATTTCGTTTCGCTATTTTTTCTATACTTTTTTTTTTTTGTTCTACTCTTGTACGCTATTCTTTCTCTTACCATCTTTTGTTGATCCAAAATTTTGTCTATCTCCACTACATGGAATTTACAAGATAGCTAAATAGTGAATTACAAGAGTAGTTAATGCTAATCAACTAGTCAGCTACTCTCCATTATTGCTAACTGTTTCAGCTGAGCGTGAAGTTTAAGACTCCACGCCCATTGAGCTGCCAACTGGCAACACAAAAGATTTTCTTTCATTTTCTTTTCGTTTTGTGTCATGTCATGTCTTTGGTCCTAGATTCATGTTTGACTTTCGCGAATCATTCGACCTTTGAGTTTTTCTTCGCTTCATGTCTTAGGGTTTTCGAGGTACGTTGACTTTCACGAATTGTTCGCCATTCAACCTTCGCTTCGCGTCGCGGCAAAGTTGCAGGAGTTCACAATTTCTGACATCTCCCAGACATGTTCTTTAAGTAATTTGTTTACTTATGAGAGATTTGCTTATTTTAGAGGATGAAATTCTACTATGGATTGTAGTTAAGGAATGCTTGTGTATTGTTTTCAGCCTAAATCCACGGTTAATTAGGAGACTGACGTATTTATCAAGATTGAAAGTTGCTATTTTCTCGCATATATTGCTACGAATAAGAGCACTTAACTCAAGAGAGTACTTGAGGTACTCAGGACTGAGTCATTTTTATCTTTATGGATCTCCTAAGAGATTTTACGGTGGAACGAGTTTCTGTACCTTAGTTTCCGAAAAAATTCTAAGTGTATTTGTATCAAGAAGCATTTATGATAGGTCTACAAGAAATTGTGGATAGCCTTGGACTATAATTGTTTGGATCTTTAAGTTTTGAACATTGATTACCAATGGATGGTGACATTTCACCCAAAGATTCACATAAATTGAGGTTACATGAAGGTGATGTTACTAGATTGGAGAGAATAAGGCCCAATAGGAAAATTTATCTGTTAGTATACTTCTAAAGGTCAATATAGTACTTTAGTGTAGAGATAAAAAAATTTGAGTATTATTCCATCTCTAAGTAATTATTTGATATTGAAGTCAGGCTAAGGATTGATTTTCAAGATAAAAGTGAAAGTTAAATGATTGCTTTGTTAGCTTTTCTTCAGGTTTGGTTGACTGCTCATCCTGTGTGTTATGTAAATTTAGTTTATATAATGATGACAATTAGATGTATTGAAGATTTTACCCATTTGGAGGACTTATCGCCCAATGTACCTTTTGTTGAAATGGAAAAATAATATATCTTGACTTTAGGCTTGCTACAAACATTGTACCATGCAAGTATGTTGTTCACAAATGCAATTGCCAAGTTTGGCCTAGATAGAACTCGAGATATATGGATTTGACATATCTAGTTTGATGATTACAACTTGCATATAGATTGTAGACCTAGAATTAGCAAAAATATGCTAGTAAAAACTCGTGGCAATTCACATGCATTAATTGTAAGTGATCCACAGTGACATGCAAGGCATGCACAAAGAGAAATGAACACATGCATGATGATTTTTCCATTTCTAGTTAGAACTAGGACACTTGGTAAAAGTAGGTAGAGATATATGCATGAGATGTGACAAATGTAACATCCAAACCATCAGATTACCTTGCTTGTCTCCTTGATCTCTCTTCTTCTTGTAGCACTCACTTGCAAAGTGTCCTTTGATGCCACAATAGAAGCACTTGAGATTTGATCTATCTTTCTTTTTGCCATTTGAAGAAGCCTCCCCTTGATCTGCTCTTTAGACAATTACTTTTGCCCTTGCCATTTGCCCTTGATGAACATAGCCTCCTCTCCAACTTGAGATATTGATGAAGATCCACCTCTTGCTTCATTGAAATCTATATTCTTCATTGATCAAGATCTATTGAAGATCAATCAAAATTGACAAAGTCTTTTGAATAGCAAGACTTTGAACAATGTTTAGCATGAGAATCCAAGAATCCATTAAGAATAACTTAAACAAACTCTTCTTCCTTAATGCTCTCATCAATGCAAGCTAACTCATCATTTAATGCTGTCACTCTCAAAATAAAAGTATCTGGACTTTCTTCACTCTTTTGAAAACAAGAAAAGATTTGCCTTATTAGAGTCAACACTCTAGAAGTAGACTTGGATTCATAAAGCTTCTTCAATGAATCCCAACCATCCTTTGATAAAGTACTCTTACCAACTTCCCTGAGAAGCTCATTGGTAACATTCATCTTTATCATGTGAAGAGCCTTCTTGGCCCTCTTGTCATGCCTCAATTGATCTTTTTGTATTGTTGGTCTCTCCTCCAAACGTACAACAATATCCAAAACACCATTAATCTCAAGAAGTGATTCCATCCTCACTTTCCACAATGAATAGTTACTTGAGGTAAGCCTATCATTGGCTTCCAACATGACTGCACTTGATGTAGCCATGTAGCAATGACCTGATCCTCCCTTTTAACCTGTTTCAATGCACAAAGCACTCTTTGGAACAAGAACAAATGTTTTTAAAAGAAAATCACAAAGATATGAAACCTCTCAATTCTTTTCTAGCACTTGTACCAAGCAAATCAACACATAGAATAGTGAAATCTTGATCAACCTATGATCTATCCTCAATCTAATGAATCTTGCCACTTCCTAAAATTGAAACACACTCAAATGGAGTTCAGTAACCTCACAATCTAGAGATCCCATCAAAATTAGGATTTTGACAGAATCACAAAAAATTGATTATTTCAAAATCTACATGCAATTGCCAAAAACTTGATATGCAGGCTTTTTCAATGCTCTAAAAATTGGCCATTTTCAGTAAGTATGTTTGGAAATTGGAATTGATCAAGAATATAACCCTTAATAGAGTTCTGATCTACAAAAGATCCAATCTACATATCCAAGAAACTCGATTTTGGTGTAGAATCTAATCTAGCATGCTCTAGCATTGATATCTTCTCCAAATCATTGATAGATGTGAATGCTTCCTTCATAACCTAAAACACAAGCTCTGATACCATGTGAAAGTTTTAAGATCAATTAAGATCCAAACCTACAAAATGATCTTGGGTAAGAAAGGCAACAATTCACCAATCTTGCCAATGTAGAAAATTTAAGATCTACACTATGAATGAGATGCAAACTCTAATAGTTCTTGATAAAAAAAATGAACCAAAAACATAAATTAAAATTTATATATATACAAAACAAGTAAGCTACTATATTTGACACATGTGGATCTAAAAATAATAATAAATGAACATTCTACACACAAAATTGCAACCAAATTGACCCCTGAAGCTTGCTGCTCAGAGAAAGTGGATAGAGAGACGTTACCGAGTAGAGAATGAGATCAAGGCATAGGAAGGACTAGAGGGCGGCCACAAGGAGAGAGAGGCGTGGACAGAGTTCGTGTGTCCAAGTGAAGAAGAACAAGTTGTGTATTGAAAGTTCTAGCTATTCCAAGTATTCACTTCAATGCTAAAATCCACTCCCAACCACAAGATTGGAGCCCACATTAAGTTGATTTGGTGGCCTAGATGGAGTTCTCTAGTTTCAAAGGCCAAGATTTACTTGAAGAGATCCGAAGTGCCTTTGAGAGCAAAACAACCTTCAGCTTCATTAAAAAATTGTAGTTTGAAGGGACCCAAGGCCCAAAATTGGTGAAACTATGAAAAAATAGTTCATATTTTTTTTCTAATAAGGCCCTTATTTCCACCTCCTTTAACCGTCCAAACGAAGGGCACCTGGACTGTACCTACAAGTACGATACCACAAAATAGAGTGTTTGCCATGGAGAAAGTGCTTAGTGGACACCAAAAGTGATTTCACCCCTTTTGGGAGTGCCAAGGTAGGAGTGTGTGCCTAAAGGCATTTTGGAATTTGTCTTGGATTTCGATTTGGGAACAAAGCGGCCGGTGGCCTAGTAAGCTAAAAAGTGAAGGTCATCATTTTGCATTTTGACATTGCCATTGGCTTCAACATACTCTTTTTAGCCTACAAGTGGAAGTCTAGACTTTTTGGAGATGACAAACATGGGAGAGTCCATTTTGAGCTAAAATAGCAAATTGGACGAGATTTCCAACTATGTAACATGGAAGTTCAGATTATAGAGAAAGAATTATGGGATGTCTTCAAAGGCAATGAGAGAAGATCGCCAAATGAAGCACACATCAAAGTGTTCTACAGAAAGATGAGGAGGGCATTGACCTTCATCAACTTATTGAGGAAAGACCACATCATTATCCACATCAGTGATGTCGTGATGCCAAGACAAGTCTGGGATTTGCTAAAAGAGCAGTTTGAGACTTCAAACCCATCAAGAATTATATTTTTGAGGTCAAAATTGAATAGTGCCTGAATGGAACAAGGCGAGCACATTCAAATTTATATGACCAGAATCAAGGCAATAAGGGATGAACTGCATTCCATAGGTGAGTGCATACTGTGAAAAAATACAAATCCAAAACACATTAGTGGATCAACAAGATCTTGGGCTAATTTGGTTGCACATCTAGAAATAGCTAGAAAGATAGAAATCACTACTTTATGTATGCTAGAACTTAGAAATGCACAAAGATCTAGTCATAAACACTTGAATATGACTTAGTACTGCCTCTGTTTGTATAGCAACAGTAAAGTAAAGTATTTCACACCTGTGGATCCAAGATCTACCAAGAAATCAACATTCTACACATAGAAAAACAAGATATCAAAAGAGACTCCAAAAAGCATCACATGTTGGCTTTCTAGGACAAATCTCCATAAAACCCAATTTTTTTTTAGAGTAATGGATTTTAGCAATATGCAAATGGAAGATCGTACATCCACTTGCAATCTTGCTCTACACCTGCAAGAGAATTTCAATTTATCCAAACCAAAAATTTCGATGAAAAGTAGTACTTATCTAAGTTCTGCAATATAAGCCTTGTTCTGATATCAATGTAAGGGAAACTCCTCAAGATCTGGCTTATAGGACAAAACAATAGAGAACACATTGTTGGAGAAACCACCCAACCAAATAGAAGCAAAGAAACAATCTCTAGTAGCTTCACCCCCAAGCCAAGGAATAGGAAGCATGAGAGTAGAGAGAGATCTTGGCAATGAATCCACAAATCCATGATGGATTAGGACGAGTTTGGCCTCCTTATATAAGGCTAAGAACCCTCTGTGCAAATAGTAGTTCAAGGTCCCAAATCCCCTATACCTAGATTTCACTATACATAGAGTCTCTATACATGGATTCTCTATGTATGAGAGTAGAGAGAGATCTTGGAAATGAATCCATGATGGAGTAGGGTGAGTTTGGTCGTCTTATATAAGGGTAAAAATCCCCTATGCAAATAGTAATGCAAGGTCCCAACTCCCCTATACATACATTCCACTATACATAGAGTTTTTATACATATATTCTCTATACATAGAGTCTCTATACATGGATTCTCTATACATAGATTTCTATTGATAATCTACACATGCATAGACGGTCCCAAACCTTCTTGTACTAACTCCAATTAGTGTGTCTGGGCCTCACAAGATTATTAATTACTTTCGGGTCACGTCCAGTATGACATGGCATAACTAATAAATAGGCTTGATTCATTGGAGCACCACGTATCCAAGTCTAGGACTATATTGAATCCTATATACAGGATGTGGACATGACAAAAGCATTGGAAAAGGACTTGTTTATGAAGCCTAGAACTTATCTTGGAGTACTATCAAAATCTATGCTAAAACTAGTTGAAGATGGACTGTGAAAAATGTCAACTAGTTTAGTTGAAATATTTTGGCACTTTTTGTTGAAAATTGTCACTTCTCACTTGATATTGTTTATTGTAAATAAAGATCAAACATTAGAACAATGTTGATGATCTGATCTCACACGTGTGGAGCCTGTTCCCATGTGTGAAAGAAAGTACTTTTCATACTTGTATATATCTAATTTGATTTTGTATCAATCTAGTTATTGTGAACATGATATGACTAGTTTTTAGTCAAGTTGACTAGTCACCTAGAAATTAGCTTTTCCTTGCATGTGCATGAGTAAATGCTCCCACATGGCAAGTGGATGTTCACACGTGTGTATAGAGTTCTAGAAGATAAGAGTTGACCATTTTCCTTAGATCCTATTTTGTAGAAAATATTCCTATATTCTAGGAGACTAGCTCTTTGGATTTTAGCCATATTCTAGAAGGTCAACTTTGGATAAGGATCAAGGATGGATCAAATGGATAGATCTGAGTGATGTGGCACTCTTCACACGTGTGAAGACCTGCTAGACTGTACCAGACTCGTGGATGTACTTGATCCATAAAAGGATCATCATTTTGCTAATGAGATTGATGAGACTTTTGCATTCTACACTTTTGTGAGATTTCTAGTCATTAGTTTTGTGATTTCTATGAATGATTGCTATCAAGAACTATAGTATTTGTTGTTTCAGGTGCAGGCCATACTGTGGACAGTACTCCACACGTGTGAGGCCGCCTTCACTAATTTATGATGTGTTGATCAATTGCTCTTGCTTAAATCTAAGTGTAGTGAATCTAGATCAAGATCTAATGTGTAGAGCTTGATAGATCCATTGATTAAGCAACCAATAACTCTCTATGATTGTTAAGTACAATCATTATTGTCCTTTAAACTGAAATTTTATCATGGTATTAGAGCTAAGTAAGAGAGTGATCATTTGAATCATAAAACTCACAAAGATCATTGGCAAAATTTGTTTTTTGGCCAATACTAGTGAGGGCGAGTTCATCTAGAATGATAGCTTGTTTCTATTTGGATCAAATCAACTTGGAGGCTGTGTATGTACTTTTCACACGTGTGAAACCGTACAGCAACTTTCATTTCATGTTACTTTGTGTTTGTTGGTCCTAAAATCACAATTCTAGTTCATTTTTAGTGCTTTTTGAAGCATAGTATTGATCTAGATTCAATCTAGCTAATGCCTATGACCAAATAGAGTTTTGGATCATTGAAGCATTACTTTTTAGAGTTTAAGGTCAGATCTAAAAGGCTGATTTGTTCAGATCCTAAGTTGAAGTGAAACCTGTAAGAAAAGTGTAAAGCAAAATTTTTGTGAGAGTGAAAGCTAGGAATTTTTGTCAAGATCTTTGTGTATCATTCAAGCTTGTGTGCTAGTTTGATAGAGACAAGGCTATAGAAAATCTTGTAGTATGACTATCCTCCAACCACTATTCTCTTATTAGGTAACTCCCGGCAGACGCACCAATGTTAGAGATTTTTTCAGACGAGGGGTTGGTTTCGTCAGAAAGCCTTAATAAGGGAAGGGCCCACAATGCCCTTATGGTAGGGACCGATGATAGCCACTTCCAACCCTGGTGGCTCGCTCGATTGCTCCGTGCTCTTCCAGCCAATGGAGGTTCTCTAGGCTTCCAAAATTATGGTAGAAAGAGGGTAGGTTCTGCTTCAGTCAACTCGGCCTTGGCCCAATATTATGAGCATCCTCTCACACTACTATCAAGACTGATTCTCCTAGAACAGTACTAAAACTATGACATCTCGCGTCCTTGCAAGATCCACTATTGGTAGGATGCAACTCTCGCGCTCTAAGGATTTCATCCAGTCGCTCTATCCCGAGCATGGATATAATTCTCTGACGGTGGTGTATCTTCAGCCCTAGCAAGATAGTAATGGTTAGATGCGAAGTACCGACGTATGGCATGTTAGGTCCTAGAGGGAGATTGGGACGCATCTCTGCCATTGTGGTGTTCAGACCATACATGAATTTCAAGGACCCTAATTATTGAAAATATTTCGGTCCTTTAGAAATATGACTACCTAGAGGTTCGGTGGTATCTTAGACCTGCTAGACCTGATTTCTTCTTTCGAATTTCTAAATTGTTCTCATCTCTAACGGTGAACTCATGGGTGCAATCACATAGGTCTACTGTGTACCTAAGATCTTCTCCTAAATCATATCCCTGATTTTGATTAGTGGTACTGTCTAATCCAGGTGACCGTATCGCTAGTTCTCTAAGTAGAAGGGGGTGGGCTATATTTGCGTACGTGACAGAGGTGGCTTCTGTCAGATGCCAAAATCTGTCTTCTGTGAGTACATATGCTTCGAAGTAACTGTACTCCCCACAATGTTGTGTTCTACGTAGAGTGTCTCCAGGGCATAGATACTGGTAGAGTTTTGGGTGAAAAAATAGTAGCATGGAGGTCCTCTCTGCCTTAGTTGACAGATGTCACTACGCGCAGGTTGGAACTGACCCTCTTCCCCCATCATACGGGGTCCAACTCATTGTTGTTGTTATCTCACTTCTAGACCCCTACTTTGGTCTTTGATATTAGGTTATGTGTTTGCTATAATTCTAGGATTGTTAAGGGTATATCCATTGAAATTGTTCAGTTTTTATTGGACGCCCTAGACATTGTTCTTCTAAGTGGGGTAGGTCAAGTGAAATGTGGTGAGTACATTACGCGTGCCATCCTGTTCACTGGACGATAGCGTTTCCCAGATTTTGGGTCTAGGTGTTTTGCTAGACAGTACCGGAAATGGAGTGCCTACTTTGCGACTTAACTGTGACAGCGCATTTCAGCTGTTTCCGACGGACTACCCGCTCTAGTATTTCACAGAGGTCGGGCCCAATTAATACTCTCTATAAGTGACAATAACGGGAAAAATGCTTCCGAACTTGACGATTTCGTAGAGTAGGTGAACTGACAGAATGTATGTTAGACGATTTAGTAAAGCATGAAGTTGATAGAAACCTTTTCTTTACTCTTCCCTGAAGTGTATTTACTTTGACTTTAAGAAAAACATGGTTCTAATTTTTTTCTTTGTTTCGTATAATGACTAATGAGAAAACAAATCATTAACTCA
The DNA here is from genome assembly GCA_029204225.1 of Diphasiastrum complanatum. Taxonomy (NCBI): domain Eukaryota; kingdom Viridiplantae; phylum Streptophyta; class Lycopodiopsida; order Lycopodiales; family Lycopodiaceae; genus Diphasiastrum; species Diphasiastrum complanatum. The sequence continues at coordinate 68,639,013 of CM055096.1, read as the reverse complement.
CTAGTTCAATCCACCATATAGCCATAATCTCACACCCATTTCCGAAATCGTCATATGACAAAACCATCCATTAAGAAATTCATAATTATTCACTTGGTTGAACCAGCATAACCAAAAAAAAAAATCAAACGTTGGTCAACACACATCAGAACTCCGATCAAAGAACTTGATTTTCAAATTGATGTAGTTAGTCCATCCAAGAATTTGCTTCACTACAATACTTGGGACAATTTCATTCCAATCACACATGAATAAGACTATACTATCACCTTACGATCAATCGAAGTTACGGAAATGACAATATAAACTTCATGGAACTGAAATGAATAGAAAGTACAAATAGATTAAGTAAACGCTTACCTCAATGAACAGTTAGGTAGCCGGTTTGACGCAAGAACCCAACTAGTCATGAATGCCGCTTTTAAAACTTCAATCACAATTTCTTTCCCGGTTCCTCACTTGTTTTCCGAAAACCGTATGTCCGTAGCACTTCTGGTTTGAGTTCCGAATTGTCTTTCTCGTTTGTCGCTTTTCAGTGGAATCAAAACTTTGTGATTTGTTGCTCCCTACCAAGGCAAGGATCTCAGGCACGTCCAGTGAGGCAAGACAGCGACATGGTAGGCCGTAGATTGTTTTCCTTCCGGATTTTGACTGCTAGTGGGCCGCAGACAGGCAGCGAGGTATTTTTCAGAGATGGGTTGGTACTACAGGTGTTTTAGGTCACGTGGTAGGTAGGCACTGGCCGCAGGCAGGCAAAAAGACCTCCAACGTAGGCAGGTGAGAGATATACAGTTACCCAATCACTGATAAGTCCGCAGAAAGAGGCAACCAAGGGGAAGCAATGATGAAGATTTAGAAGCATTGTGTTGTCTAATCTCTGAACACCATGATTTTGGAGTGCGATGGCAGCCAAGATCATATACCCTCATTTATGGACGAACCACAACAATGAAAGGGGCAAAATTGCCCTCTCATTCAACTAGACAGTATTGGACAGAACTGTTAGTTGAGGTGGTGAACACTCAATGATAGATCATTTAGAAGAGTACTTACAACTAACAACCTCAATCTACAACTCATGAAGATGTGTGAATTGTATAGCAATCTTTCAAACAATTGGCTGGTATAGAACACATATAACTTTTGTTTTCAAGTATCATGCAATCAAATATTATATCCTTCACAATTAGATGATAAGAGCTCTTACCCTTATCTATGTTAAGTGTGACTCTTCAAAGGATTTATAATTCATGGTCCTCTCAATAACGAAATCTATTTCAACACTCTAGAAACAACACTCATCCAACAATTCTCTCTTAAAAAAAAAAATCCTTTCCATTATGGATCACAAACACCCATTAGCATGCAACACTCTCACACATTCTCTTTTACATACAATCTTGAACCCAATCTTCTTCTTCACACAAGCCATAAACCAAGCACAAACTTTCCAATGGACACTACGATCATGCAATGGCCTAAACAACCATACTCTTACCACTCAATCGATTACACAACCTTCAAACGACTTATACATACATCTCCCTCAACATTCTCTCACAAACATCAACTAACAAGGAGTCATTCGCATTCAAATGGGACCAATCCTCAAGACATTAACATGCAAACATCTTCAAACAAGTAAGCATTCAACAACCATTATGCACAACAAAATGGAACTTAACCAACAAAGTGACATGACTCTCAACCTCTCAACATCCAACTTTCCACTAACCAACTATCAACATCATCTCATTATCCCAAATTATCACATCAAACTATCACATCATCATCCAACTATCACATCAACCTATCACATCATCATCTAACTCACCCAACTATATCTTAACACAAAGAGTGGCCTCGTTTTATAGTAAATCCCAAGTGCCCCCCTTCAAAATGAGGCTTTGCCAATTTTCATGCCCTTCTAGCCTTCTTTCCATTTGTCCAATCCCCATTGGCAAGTACATCAAGTGGCCTCCTTTGAGGGTGTAGGGGTTGGTGCCATTTAAGGCCCCTTTCCAAAACTAGCCAAGATGCCTCTTTTGTCAACAGCTAGAGGAGGTATCTACCAAACTTTTCTAGCTTCTAAGGCCTTCTTGCATTTATGATCCAAAAGGTGGTTGAAGACTCTTGCCAACCTCTCTCTCTCTCTCTCTCTCTCTCTCTCTCTCTCTCTCTCTCTCTCTCTCTCTCTCTCTCTCTCTCTCTCTCTCTCTCTCTCTTGTTAGGTGTCCTCTATTTCCCTCGGTCCTCCATTTTCCTTGGCTTTTCATTTAATTTTTCCTTGTAGTATGCACATCCCAGCTTTTGGCTTTTGGTTTCTCGGTATTACCGACTAATTTGCGTACTTTGCCCATTTCCCGTAATCTGCCCAATCTTACCCGTTAGGGTTTCTGTAAATTTTCAATATTGCCCACACTTCACAGCTTGGGTTTTACCCGATAAAGTTTTTTCTTTGATGGCTCTTTGACTGGGGTTGTCTTTTCTGGCATTCATGACTAGGGCTCGCACGACAACAAGTTTCCCTGAAAATGCACTAGACAGTCATATATTAGTAAAACCAACTCTGTACGTGGTAGGATTTTAGCACGGCTATGCCGGCTATTTTTACAACTGGCCAAAAAGTCGTAAAACATTATCACAAGCCATTTCTAAGGCCACAAACTTTTCTCTAGCCTCATTTAGGGCGGGCTGGGATCCAATTCTAGGTGGACCGGCATTTTTGGCTCGGTCTTTACAAAAATTGACCACAAAATATTTTTGACGATTTTTTCGAAAGTCGGTTTCTTTCTTTTAAATTGTGTCTAGTCACTTTAGGGGCGGGCTGGGACCCAATTCTACAACAAATTTGTGCTGATTTTTCTTTGATAATCGGGTTTTACATGCTGATTTTTTCTATTTTTTTCCGTGCAGAAATATCGACTAACATTGACGACTACCACTGGGGAGTATGGTCCCCATACGGCGGACCCAGAGTCTCTGGTTTCGCAGACCAGCTCCTGGTGGTGGATCAAGTTTAGTGGGCTCAGCACCCTTGCTAGGTGATGCTAACCACAGTGAGTTGGTAGGATGTCTTCAACAACTTCCTACCCAAAGGCCATCGATTTAGCCCTTAGGATCCATCTGCAACCGGATTGGATCTAAGTACAACATCTTTGAACAATTTGGTGTCTTCATACCTGCAAAAACCCACCTATGACCTACATGGCAAATGCTCCCAATTCCATCAGATGTAAGGCAATGCCCACATTCGGACCCATGCATGGAGGGATATGCAAATGCAAATATGATGGGATGATATGGATGCAAGTCATCAGTATTGTGTCTAACACCATGTCATTGATGTGTGTGTGAATGCATACGCAATGAGGCTTTAGTGCCCCAACTCTGAAACTGGTCCAGACTGGTGATTACCAATTCTTTTTTTGTTTAGACATTCAACTTATACTCTCTAAGAACTGATTCAACAGGGAATAACCATCTAGTCTCCTCTCTGTATTGACTCTTCTCTCAAGCCCTATATTCTGACAGTAGTTCATGTAGGACAACTTACTGTCCTAAGATCCAATACACAAGATGGTAGGAAGTACTAGTTTTCCGCTAGTCTATCAAATCAATTAGGAAAATCATCCTCACCTCTTATGGATGTGCGAGGCATCACTAGTCCTCACAAATTGGTTCGAGATCTGATAGAGACGGTTGGAGTCTTTTTTTTTTTTACTTTTCTCTCAGTCTTTCTTTCTCTCTCTTTTTTCTGTTTTTCATTTTCTTTTTTTATATATTTTTTCTCTCTTGTGCTGAGTCACTCTCCACCCCACTTTACTGTTTCTGTTCCCACTTTTTCTTCTCTCAACCCCCCTCAACCATGCGTCTATACAGTCATTTATGCCCATAGAAGTTAGCAAATGCCCAAATGAACCTCAGAGTTTTAGAGAGATGCAATAAATATGTATGCATAGAAAACTGAGACTTGCAACAGATGCTCACCATATCGTGTCTAGTGTATGATGCATAATAGTGAGGTGGGTGGTTACAGTGCATTCTTGCACATTTCTGTCCGTTGGTTCTTCAAGTCCCCAGTGTAATTGGGGTCCACTTCTGCCACATCCACAAGGGCTGGACCGGCACCTTCCAAGAACTTAAAATAAAACATCTCATTTAGGGTTTTGCGTTCCTTGGAAGTTCTGTCATGCATCCGTAGGTACAATGCTAGGTCCGCTCCTGACTCCATAGACTCATTGGGGTTGTACCACCATTTGGTAAGGTGAATCCTGGTGGATTTAGTCTTGGCGCCCCAAGGTTGTAGTAACCAATTCTGTAGGCAGTAGGCATAGTGGCCGACCAATATAATGATATCATCTTTCTGGTGCATGGCAACAACTGAGAACCTACATAAGCTCTCGCAAGAATCTTTGTATTTTTCAAAACTACCTCGGATGAGTGGCCATGTGAATTTGAGGGTGGAACTCATGGATGGTCGTAGCTCAAAAACCTGGACACCTATTGGAAACTCCATGGGCGGTAGATATAAACTGTAGGCATCGAAGTTTTTTTAGAACAGACTGTCCGACAAAATTTTCTTATGGTGCACAAGGTAAGCGGGTAAAGGGTTGCAGGAACTCTGACGTCTGATTGGTCCTCGTGCAGCTTCTTGTCTCTGGTACTCATGTAACTGCCTAACTAGCATGGCTACGGTAGTTTTGGTTGCAGCTAGTTCTACCTTGGTGTTGGCTAGGATCTTTTCCTACCCTTTATACCCCTCTTTATGGCTTATCTACCATCTGTCACTAGCCTCCTTCAAGTCATTGTACTTCTGCTTCCAGGTATCTTGCTCCTTATTGGCGCTAACCAGCTCGTTAGTGGCTCTGATTCATAGGTTCTTTTGTTTCTTCAATTCTTCTTTTAGATGTTGGATCTCTATGTTAGTCCTCTGTCCTTCCTTCGATATTAACCTCATCAATTTCCTATGGCATTGGTCGGGCTGATTACTACTATGTGGGTCTTCCATACTCTTTTCAACAGTGAATTCCATCACCTGTGTTTTAGCATTTATGTACATGAATATACAATGTGTTGAATGTACAAAAAATCTTTAAAATCTTACACCCCTCTACCCCTCCATATCTATCAGATTCGTGCTAGGGTAGGGGTTTTACATGTACTTAGGCCGTGCACATTAACCCATGGGTTATGCTCCTATGGTGTGAGCTAAAATAAGTCCTAGATAGTTCATGGCTCATCAACTGATGTAATTGGGCTAGGAGTTGGGGATTCTCTAGACCTACCTGGTTTGTCCGACTTCTGATCCACCGAATTCCATACCATGCCTGGGCTTTCAGGATTGTCCATAGCTCCGCAGCAATGGTTATGGGCGAAATGACTACCCTACCTGGCTCACATTGCCAGTAATGATCATGGTCGTAGGCTATCGTAGCTAGACTATCAGCACGTTGGTTCTGTGCTCGTGGAATATGCATCCATTCGACATGGGAAAACTCTCTAGTATATTCGTTGATGGCAATTGCATAGGCATGTAAGGTCTTGCTTTTGAGTCGGTATACGCCGGTCATACCTTGGATTAGAAGTTGTGAATCTCCCACAATTCGGAGATTGCCTATAGTGTGCGTAACTCGCATGGTCATTTGTAGACCGATTAGAAGGGCTTTGTATTCGGCAATGTTGTTTGTGAATCCTTTCCCTAATAGGACTCCTATACTGGCTAGTCCAGTCCCATTGGGATTCTGCAATATTGCTCCTATGGCACCTTCTCTATTCGAATGTCTACAGGCTCCGTCTACCTTCAACGTATACGTCCCAAGCCCCCGGGTGAGTTCCATATCACAACAATAATCTTTTTGTATTTTTCTCGATTTTATGAATTTTTGTATGGGTCTTTCGCACCCTTCCGTTCAGCTTATATGTAAAGGGTCACTAGGGCTACTTTTGATTCTTTGAGTGTTCACAGACTCCGTGATGCCTCTAGGCCGTTCACTCCGATATCTGAAAAAGGTGAACAAGAAAAGGTGTTACATACTGTATAGGTGACTTTGACTTCTCTTTAACTACGGTAAGCTTTTATCTTGTTTATGTTGGTTCGGTGCTTAAAAATTTCACCGGTTAACTCTGCCAACTTAACCGTATTATTTTCATACAATTTCACTATTAATACGGACCGTTCTAGCGTGGCCCCAACTTTTGAGGCATCAGCTCATGTCTAGCGTCGTAGAACAACACTAACTACCCCTGCCTGACTTGGTAATCGTGCATGTTCCTATCATGAATCCCCTTCATGCGTCTTTTGTGGGTTTCTTGGTGATTTAGGACAGCTATCCGGTGCTCATCTAGGTCTTGTAAAGTGTCCAATCAGTGCTGTATTGATTCTTTCTCGCCTAGGTCGTGCTTCATGGCAAACCGCAAGGATGGGAGTTCTATTTCTATTGGTAGTACACATTCTTGGCCATACACTAGAAAAAAGGGCATGTGGTTGGTATAGGTCTTATAGGTGGCATTATATGCCCACAATGCCGAGTATAGTTTTTTGTCCCAATCCCTTTGTCGGTCTGATACGGTTTTCCTTAGGATCCCTACCAGTTGTTTGTTCGTGCTTTCAGCCTGACCATTGGCTTGCGGGTGGTAGGGTGTGCTTTTTCGGTGCCTAATTGTCAGCTGATCGGTCAAGGCTTTGATAGTTTTGTAAAGGAAATGGGTACCCTTGTCAGAGATGAGTTCTCTAGGTGTACCGAACCCATGTTCCTCACATTGCTTTCTAATCTTTTTGCTTCCTAATACTTTGTTTCTTAATCTTATTGCTTGCGATTTTATTTGCGCACGACAGTACTCCAAGGTAGTTAAATTTTAATTTTGTACTTTTAATTCTTAATACCGCTTTTTCATGTTTGTGGTTATTTTAGATTCATTTTTGGTGCACGACTATTCACTTGGCTAGGTGTTATTGATGAATTTTTTATAATCATTTTTGTGCTTGATAATTTTTTATTCATCATGGCTAGTCAGTTGGCTAGGGTGCTATTGATGAATCTATAACTATCATGGTTGTTTGTTGCATGATTAGTGTCTAGATTGTGGTTATTCTAAATTCATTTTTGGTGCGCGGCTATTCACTTGGCTAGGTGCTATTGATGAATCTTCAATAACCATTTGTGCACCTGATAATTATTGATTCATCTTTGGTGCACAACTATTCACTTGGCTAGGTTCTATTGATGAATCTATAACTACCATGGTTGTTTGTTGCATGGTTCGTCTCAAGTTTGTGATTATTTTAGATTCATTTTTGGTGCACGACTACACTTGGCTAGGTGCTATTGATAAATTTTCAATAATCCTTTGTGTACTTGATAATTATTTATTCATCGTTGGTGCACTGCTATTCACTTGCCTAGGTGTTAAATTGATGAATCTATAACTATCATGGATTTCGATTTTAACAGTTTTAGTATATGTTTTTATTTCTATATGTGATACAGTAGATTTCAATTTTGTATTTCATATTTCAATTACAACACATGCTTACAATTGGATATTTCTATTGGATTTCAATGTTCAAAGACCGAATCCATGGAGTAATGAGCATCCTGAAAGATTCAGCTGAACTCGCCATCATCGACTTCGAAGTCATCGAAGTGTCTGAAGTTCGACTTCATCGACTTCGACTTCTCATGTATATCCCATCAACCGAATTTATCCCCATCAATCGAATTCGTCGACATGTCCGACTTCGATGACTTACCTGACGTCACCAACTTTTCACCAACTACCAACTAACTCAACTTTTGTAGCTAGTTTGGGCGTATTTGCTTTTACGGAAATTTGGATTGTCTATAGGATCCTAAGCAAGCGACTACAGATCACACATCGTAAAAGATTCAAACAATCAAAATGACGCGAACAATGAGATGCAAAGAAAGAGAGTAATTGCATTTCCATTTTTGTGTTTTGAGTGAGTCATTCAGTGTTTCACTCGTTGGCGGCCTGACACTCCTCTTAGTCATTCTGTTCTCTACTTGTTGGTAGACTTTCATGCACAACTCTACTCTCAACTATCCACACTCTCGCTTGTGATAATCTATCCATGTATATATCCACTACGTGGAGTTTACAAGATAATCAATGAATTACAAGACAGATTTATGCTAATGTTGTGTCATCAATGTAGCATAGGGGTCCGTTGCTGGGCACGACAACCTCGCCTTCACCTGCATAACAAGAAGAGAGAGGGAGAGGAGAGAGAGGATAAAGAGAGTGGAGAGAGGGAGAGAGAGAACGCCTAGGTTGAGAAAGGCTTTGGGGGCTCGAGCGCCTGCCCAAAGCTATTCTATCCCAATGTAGAGAGAGAGAGAGAGAGAGAGAGAGAGAGAGAGAGAGAGAGAGAGAGAGAGAGAGAGAGAGAGAGAGAGAGAGAGAGAGAGAGAGAGAGAGAGAGAGAGAGAGAGAGAGAGAGAGAGAGAGAGAGAGAGAGAGATGGAGATGGAGAAAGCAAGAGAGTTTTATTAGAATGAGAATGGAAGATGATACAATACAAAGGAAATGGCTCTTCTAGATTTTAGAGGTGAGCCTCCTTCACTCTCATTGGCCACTTCATTGGGGCAAGGATTCTAATCCAAGCCTTTAAAATAAACACAACTTAAATCTATTGGTGCTAAGAAAGCACAAGGGCACTCATACTCTTGCACTTAGGTCAATCGCTATGAAGATACTAGCGCAATGTGCAACGAACTCCAATTCAAAAATGTACTGGAGTACCTACAAGTATGTACACAGCACTGCAAAATTAACTACTGAGTGTTGGGGCTGAAAAACTTGTGTACATGTATTTTAATCACAAAATAATTAAGAGAATAGGAAGTGTTGATTATACAGAGGAGATGCCTACATGGGGGATGGATGTTTGAGGAGAAGAAGAGATGGAAGATCTTGGTGGCCATCGAGATTGTGTGGCTATAGACTATGAGGTTGATGAAAATTTAGAAATCAAAGAAGGCATTACGCGACCCGGCAAGAGAAAAAAAATGGGAAACCTTCTTTGAAATTGAAATACATGTACACAAAGTTTTTGAAGTATAGTTGAAATACAAAGTTATATTGATTTATCAAAGAGAAGTATATTAGAGATTTACCAATTTGGATATCAAATTGTGTGTGATTTACCATGATAAGTTAGATGTTTAGTTTTATTTTTAAGTGTTTAGGTTTATGAATCTATGATCATTGGTTTAGGGTTTAGGGTTCATGCAAGTTTGGTTACACTTATACAAAAATTACCCATTTGCACAAATAACCAAAATAAATCCAAGGATCCAAATAAGTAAGGACAATAAATTTCTGCAATACTTGATTTGTGAAAAATAAAAGTTCAGATAGTGAACATTGAAGTGGCCATTCTGACACTCTATCACAAGCTACATAGTTCTAAAGGCACGCATCTCTTGGATTCTACGATCGTGCATGTCTAGTGTGATATGTAAATTTTCTACAATTTTATAATCACATAACTTGCACTTATCATCCAACATCATATGTTGGATGAGACAAGCAATGTGATAAAAATGCGTGCATGGTAATTGGTAATACCCACTCCAGGAATGAAAATTGTGGTGGCAAAGTGGACAACAATCTTGGAGTGGGTCATCTATTATACACTCTAGAACATTAGGGTGCACCATCCTGCAAGATGTATGCTGCCACCACCTGGCCCTTCAAGATTTTCCAACTGACGATGCATTGTTTTCATTTCAGCCTTCAACTGTCGCATATCGTCGTCATCATTGTCGTGTGCATGAAAAACAAAAGATCATGTCAGCTTGAAGCATGTTTAAGCACATGATTTATATTCTGCCAGCATTTTTTATTTATATACCTGTTCTTTTCCATGAAGTTATGATTTCAGTCAATCATGGTTCATATAAGCCATTTCTAGCCAAAAATCACTATCTTTGACCATAACCATGGCATGCAATCATTAGAATCAATCATAATAACTGGAAAACAGCAAGTACAATTCTGAAAAACATTCATGAATAGTATCTTTGATGAATTTCAAGCCAAAACATTGAATACTAGCTCAAAAACTGCAAAAAACTATCAAAAATCCATAAATTTCCATCATTTTCTATGGAAAATTCCCATAATAATTGTGAAGATTATTAAAATATTACCTTGCTATCTCGAGTTTGGGGTCATGTCCATGATTATTTCCACTATATTTTGTGTTGTACATAAAAGGTATGTGAATTGAACACATAACCTTCTAGTATAGGTCAGATTTGAGTTAGGTAGATTCAATTTTGATGACATGTAGAAGTTTAGATAGCATGCAATGTCATACTGTATGCATGCAAGCCACATGCAATCAGTGCATGCAACATGCAAAGTGGTTTATGTGATCTACACATGTCTAGGCAATTTTATGAGTTGACATGCAATACATGCAACATCCATGCATGCAGTTACACATGTGGATCTCTGGTAGGTGAATTAGTTCAGTTAAGTGGACTTTCCATGCAACTCCACTATAGGAATTCGAGTCTCTCTCATGTAGGGAAAGCTTGGCATGTTTTGCCATATTGTGAATAATGAGATTTTGGTAATTTTGACTCATTCTCTCTCTACCCGAGTTCTCTTTCATTGATTTTCTCTCTCTACCCAAGAGCAAGCTATTTTTCCCATACTGAGCACTTAGAATTATTTCTGACATTCAATTCTCATAGTGAGAAGTTAGATTTTTTCATCAGATGTATGCCATTGTGCTCTTGTCATAGATTTTTCAAGTATACTATTCTCTGATCAATCTTGTGCAAAACCCATAGGTGTGTGGTGAAGTTCACACATGCTAAAAACTTCACATGGTATCAGAGCTTCATGCTTTGAAGAGGTGAGGTGTCAATAATTAGATATGCAACATCAAGCATTCACCATAAGCAATCACCACAAGAAGACGGAAGAAGAACACGTATTGTCACTATATCACACTAACTCATACAGAATGTAAAATGTACAAATAAACCCCGAACCCTGATAGAGAGAGAAAACCTACGAGTAGACTAATAGACTAGCCTACGACTATTGACAGATGGTCACAACTATCAACATTAATGTGCATCGTAAACAGTAACAATGAAGTTTATCATTGATTTCTAACACTCACCCTCAATGACAAAATTACATTTTTGTATCCCTAATAGAGTACGAAACCTCTCAAATTTACATCTACCTAATGACTTAGTAAAAATATCCGCCTTTTGATTTTTAGATTTACAAAAAACAAGATCATTGGCTCCATCAAGAATTTTCTCTCGAAAAAAATGGTAGTGTATTTCGATGTGCTTGGTTCGAGCATGTAAAACTGGATTTTTGGCAAGGTGAATGCAACTTTGATTATTGCAAGATATAGTAGTCGCATCCACATGTGGTTGACCTAAATCCACAAGCAATCTTCGTAACCATACCGCTTCTTGTGTAGCATTGCTGAGTGCTCGATATTCAGCTTCCGTCGATGATAAGGCTACTGTAGGTTGCTTTTTGCTGTTCCATGAAATTGCAGCTGTACCATAACTGACTGTATGACCACCTGTAGATCTTCTGTCATCAATATTACCTGCCCAATCGGCATCTGTATAACCTACCAACATTGGCGTTTCAGGCTGATCATACTTCAAACCAAAATTCAATGTCCCTCGAATGTATCTGAGAATACGTTTAGCAGACTTCCAGTGTGCTTGACTAGAATCTTGCATAAATTGACTAACAACACCAACAGCATAAGAAATATCAGGTTGTGTGTGTGTCAAATAAATCAAACTACCCACCAGCTGTCTATACAAATAAGCATCCACTTTCTCAGATTCATCATATGCAGTAAGCTTCATGTTGACATCCATAGGTGTACTCAAAGGCTTATAATCTTGCATATTGAACTTATATAGCAAATCTCGTGCATATTTGCTTTGTGCAAGAAAGACCATGTCTTCCTTTTGCCATACTTCAATGCCAAGACAACAATGCATCAATCCTAGATCACTCATGTCAAAAGCTTTGGAAAGATCTGATTTTATTTCATCAATTAAGCTCTCATTACTTCCTGTAATAATCAAATCATCCACGTACAACACAATGAACACTATATCTGAATCTTGCCTTAGAATGTAAAGATTAGGATCAACATAACTCTTTATCATTCCCCTTTGCTTGAAGTGTTCATCAATGCAAGAGTACCACGCCCGTGGTGCTTGCTTCAATCCATAAATGGCTTTGTTGAGCTTACAAATGAGATGCTCTCTCCCTGGCTCAACAGATCCTTGAGGTTGTACTAAGTACACCTCTTCATCCAGCACTCCATTAAGAAAAGCAAATTTAACGTCCATTTGCTGGATCTTCCAACCATAGAAAGCAGAAATAGCAATGATAGAAGGTATAGTTACCATCTTAGCTACGGGTGCGAAGGTTTCTTCAAAATCAATACCTTCCTGCTACTCAAATCCTCTCGCAACCAACCGTGCTTTATACTTGTTGAGTTGCCCATCAGCTCCATATTTGATCTTGTATATCCATTTGCAAGTGATAGGCGTCTTATCATCAGGTAGCTCAACCAAGTTCCACGTCCTATTTTTTGATATAGCTTCCATTTCTGTTTCCATAGCTTCACGCCACTCCTTGTGCTCCTTTGCTTTATCAAAAGTTTTTGGTTCCTGAGCCTTGAGCACAGAACCCATTAGGGCTAGATTTATCTCTAATCTTGCAGAAGGTTTTCGATTTCTACTTGATCTTCTAAGCTCTCCCTGCTCACTTGATTCGGGAGTATCTCCCTTATTAGCATCACTTGTTACTGGCAAGTACCACTTAGGCACTCTCCTAGGAATCTCATTATTGACCCTGTCCTTTTCCATTGGCTCTTCCATATCGACACCAACTTCTTTCTTCACTTGCATTTTAGCTTTATTATCAAAGTGATCAATTGTCAATTTTATTTGGTCATTTTGACCCATCTCATCAAAAGTAGCATCTCTGGAAATCACGATCTTTTGTGCATCTGTGTCATACATCCTATATGCCTTGGCTCTTTCATCGTATCCAAGAAAAATACACTTAACATCTTTTGCATCCAGCTTCTTTTGTTTTTCATCAGGTACATGAGCGTAAGCATCACAACCAAATATTCGTAAATGAAAAACATTAGGTTTCTTTTCAATAAAAGCTTCGTAAGGTGTCTTACCCTCCACGGACTTCGTAGGACACCGATTCAAGATATGAGTAGTTGTGTTGCATGCTTCTGCCCAAAAAGTATTTGGCAAACCCTTGCTCTTAAGTGTTGCCCAAGCCATCTCCACAATGGATCTGTTTTTCCATTCTGCAACTCCGTTCTGTTGTGGTGAATAGGGTGTAGTGGTTTGTCTCTTGATCCCCTGATCCTTGCAAAAATTTATAAACTCTGTTGAAAAATACTCACCGCCACCATCTGATATGAGGGTCTTAATATAACAACTTGTTCGTTTTTCAACTAGAGCCTTGAACTCTCTAAACTTGGCAAAAGCATCAGATTTCTTGCTTATGAAATAAATCCAGATATGTCTACTATAGTCATCAATGAATGTGATGAAATAGTAACAACCACTAATGGACCTAGTTTGTATTGGTCCACACAGATCACTATGAACAAGATCAAGAATGCCATTGGCTCTTCTTGCTCCATCTTTGGGAAATCTCTCTCTCTATGCTGTTTTCCCAAAATGCAACCCTCACAAATTTTTCCTTCAAAAGAGATATCAGGCAATCCAACAACTAGATTACCTCTTTTAAGGATTTGCAAGCTTTGAACACTGATATGACCAAACCTTTGATGCCAAAGATCACTTCGACTATCAACAATGCTTACCATAGCTTGAGTAAAAGATCTCACATTCAATTTGTAGAGTCGATTCCCGTTGACTCTAGATCCTGTAGCAATCACTTTGTAGTAATTCTTGATGTCTTTGACAAGACATTTGTCATTGTCAAACTCAACCTTGAGTTGTTGATCAGCCTAGGAGTTGTGAATCTCCCATAATTCGGAGGTTGCCTATAGTGTGCGTAACTCGCATGGTCATTTGTAGACTGATTATAAGGGCTTTGTATTCGACAGTGTTGTTTGTGAATCCTTTCCCTAATAGGACTCCTATACTGGCTGTTCAGTCCCATTGGGATTCTGCAATACTGCTCCTGTGGCACCTTCTCTATTTGAATGTCTACAGGCTCCATCTACCTTCAACGTATACGTCCCAAGTTCTTGGGTGCGTTTCATATCACAACAATAATCTTTTTGTATTTTTCTCGATTTTATGATTTTTTTGGATTTTTCGCACCCTTCCGTACAGCTTATATGTACAGGGTCACTAGGGCTACTTTTGATTCTTTGAGTGTTCACAGACTCCGTGATGCCTCTAGGTCGTTCACTCTGATATCTGAAAAAGGTGAACAGGAAAAGGTATTACATACTGTACAGGTGACTTCGACTTCTATTTAACTACGGTAAGCTTTTATCTTGTTTATGTTGGTTCAGTGCTTAAAAATTTCACCATTTAACTGTGTTATTTTCATACAATTTCACTATTATAGACGGACCGTTCCAGCGTGGCCCCAACTTTTGAGGCATCAGCTCGTGTCTAGCGTCGTAGAACAACACTAATTGCCCTTGTCTGAACTGGTAATCGCGCATGTTCTTATCATGAATCTCCTTCATGCATCTTTTGTGGATTTCTTGGTGATTTAGGGCAGCTATCCGGTGCTCATCCAGGTCTTGTAAAGTGTCCAGTCGGTGCTGTATTGATTCTTTCTCGCCTAGGTTGTGCTTCATGGCAAACCGCAAGGATGGGAGTTCTATTTCTATTGGCAGTACACATTCTTGGCCATACACTAAAAAAAAGGGCATGTGGTTGGTACTGGTCTTATAGGTGGCATTATATGCCCACAATGCCGAGTATAGTTTTTTGTCCCAATCCCTTTGTCGGTCTGACACGGTTTTTCTTAGGATCCCTACTAGTTGTTTGTTCGTGCTTTCAGCCTGATCATTGGCTTGCGGGTGGTAGGGTGTGCTTTTTCGGTGCTTGATCGTCAGCTGATCGTTCAAGGCTTTGATAGTTTTGTTTAGGAAATGGGTACCCCTGTCAGTGATGAGTTCTCTAGGTGTACCAAACCAGTCTATCACCTGTTCTAGTAAGAACTAGGCGGTTTCTTTTGCATTGTCTTTGGCCACAGCCCGTGCCTCAGCCCACTTTGTGAAATAATCAATGGCCAGTATGATATAATGTTTTCGGCTAGATGAAGCTGGGTGTATTGGGCCAACGAAGTCGATGTTCCATTTTTCAAAAGGGAGACATGCCTGTATTGGAACTAATGATCGCACCCTGTTATCCGTCTTGTCAACTCGTTGACAAGTGTCGCAATTCCGGGCATCTTGGAATAGTGCCGGCCACCAATAACCCGCCCTCAAAATTTTTTGCCCTGTGAGTTGGCCGGCAAAGTGGCCCCCACAGGCAGAATTGTTTGGCTTCTTCAGGAGTGACGCATCTTCGATACAACCCTTCTACCCCTCGTCTGTACAATGTGCCCTCTATTAAGGCAAACTTTAGGGCTTGTAGACGTAGCTTTCATTTTTCTGGAGCTGTCATACTGCTGGGTGTCTCTAGTGTGGGTAGGTAGGTTGCTAAAGTTGTATACCACTCAAGGATTGTGTCAATGTCTACCCTCAAAAGTTCTCTTAAGTGATAAGTCTCCCACTCATCGTCTGTTTCAGTAATCCCTCCCAGCTCGCAAATACAACCCCTGCAGTTTAGGTGGCTTGCTTTGGAGGGTGTAGTCAAACTCCTGAAGAGAGATTATCCACTTCATTAAGCGCTCAGGAGGTTCTAGTTTATTCATCATCAAGGTGACTGCAATACTCTTGGTAAAGAAAGTCACTTTCCAATGCAATAGGTAATGCCTTAGTTTGGCGGCAGCGTAAGCTATCCCCAAATAAATTTTCTCAGCCTTACTATAATTAAGTTCGGCTTTGTTCAGTTTTCTCTCTATAAAAATAATAGGGTGATATTTTTTTCCCAAATCTGGGCCTGTGATGCCACCTTATTGTTAAAAATAATATTTCATACCTTTTGGCATCTTGGGCCTTGCAATCACATGTTTTTGATGATTTGTTAACATAGGTGAAGATCTCAAGTCACTCTTGTATTTCTCTTTTTGTTTGGAGTCTAATTTGTAAATTGACCTTGTGCCACTTGTGGCTACTTGAACTAGTTGAGAAGGTATTGAAATTCCTTGATTTCAAATATCGGCTTCAACCTCAAGATGTTCTAGGCCCTCCAAAGGCTTTGTATTTTGAGTAGATATAGCCATTCAGATTTAATGCGACAAAAATTACTTTGAGAGATAGGTCTCTTTTAAATATGTAAAGCTTGAATGTCGATGATCAATGAGGAGTTGTTGATTTACTAGAATTAGTGTGAGAGTGAATTGAAACCTGTGAATCATCACTCATTAATTCATCTTGTTCATCAAGACAATGTTCCAATTGTGTTGAGCCAATATTTTAAGAGGAAGAAGAGGAATTAACATTTGTAATAGGCTGAGTTACAAGTGTCATCTCTTGATAGTACTTAGGTGAGAAATTTTATATGATAAACAAGTAAATGACACTCATTAATTCATCTTGTTCATCATAACAATGTTCCAATTGTGTTTAGCTAAAATCTTAAGAGGAAGAAGAAATAATATTTGTAACAAGTTGAGTTACAAGTGTCATCTCCTGATAAATACTTAGTTAAGAAATTTCAGATCATGTCGTATCATTGGGAGTAACATGATGAGAATAAAAAGAAATGGCTTTATAAAAGAAGAAACCTCTCGCTAGGAATTTCAAAGGAAGAGGACTCAATTGTTGGTACGTGATGAGTTACAACTATTGGAATGGAAGATGTAGAACTACTTTCCATGTTAATCTTTGAAAATTTGTAAATTAAAACTTATGATGAAAGAAGCTATGCCAACCTCAATAGAATTCATAAAAAGAACAAAATGAATTACCAAAACAAACTTAGAAATGAAACAGACTCTTTTTCAGTGCTAAAAGCTATGTCTTATGTAGGACAAGGCTATGTCTTAAATACTGTAGGACGGATCTTTAGAGTTAAAGTTCACCTAGGGTTATGGTTGACCTAGGTTTAGGGTTGACCTAAGGTTGGGCTGAAATGCGGTCACATTCGCCTTGGGTGGCACGTGTTGCATCCTTGTTGGGATTCAAAGACTACAAACCTAATGACAACCAGCAACCTTCATCCACACAGTAGCAGCAAAAACGGTTAGAATGAAAGAGGCATAGACCCTTGACAAACAGAGCTCCAGCCACGCATGCTTCCTCATACAGATCTGGCAGCGGCCATCATGAAGGCGTTTGGGCAGATTTCCACGCACCAGCCAGTCGCTGAAGGTCTTTATCAAACCAATGGCAGTTTCCAACGCTCTTTTATCTCTAACGACAGCTCCAGGGTATTCTATAATCGAAAGGCAAGCAGTTCTCGGACAACCTACAGTCGAATCTCAACCAGTGACCTTCATCACTTCAGAGGCTTATTTGGGTAACTGGGGTTTGTAGAGACATATTTCTGGATCCCGAGCTGTAGCTGATCTTTTTTCGAGCTGTAAACAGATAGAGTCAGGCGCCCTAGGGAGGCGAGCCAGCCCACTAATAGCCGCTACTGGCCGTGGAGCCATTGAGGTGCTGGATTGATCAGAAGACAGGTCTCCTTATTCTCAAAATTGGTTTAACAGACTTTCGAAGAGCATAGCGGATGATCCAGCCGTCGGATCAAGTTCATGTAAAAAGCTAACATGGTCGCATTTGTCTTGTCTACATTCTGACCGACGCGATTGTGCAGATTCAGTCGAATTCAGAAGTTATAAGCATTTTTGTGAAGCAGCCTGCAGAATTAGGATCTGGCTCTTTGTCTCCTTTAGCAGAACATTAGGGACAACAAGATTGATTGCTGTTCTACAGCAAGTCCTTCAGAATCTATTGCTAAAGGTTTACTTCGGCTGACGGCTTCATCGAGGTTAACGACATTCCGTGTGAAGATAAATCATAAAATATAAAAAAGATCTCAATTCAGTTGGTCAGGTGGTCCATCATAGGGATCCCTTTGTACAGTTGTTCTCATGGCTTCGGACATCTCTCGACTTCGTCCTCTCAGTCTCAAACGACCGGCTTCCACTGTCTCTCCTCCTCCCCCTCCCCGTTCGCATCAATCTGTGCTTTTTGCTGATGGTTTCACACTTGCCTCAACGCCCTATGTTCCTCCTTCGGCCAGCTCTTCCCGTGGCACTATTGCCCCCTCGCTTGGTTGTGAACCTCCTTCGACCCTTGTTGCGGAGCCTTCTCAATTGAACGGGTTTCTTGCCTTGCTTGTGGTCGTTTCTTCTCTTCTAGAGGAGGTCTTGCCCGTCACCAACGTTCTTGTCCTGCGTTGCTTCAGTCGTCTCAAGATCTCTCTTAGCACCTCATTCGCCCTCTGGTTCAGCTTGGTCTTGGATCTCTTCCCTTGACGTCCTCGGCGCTTTTCACTTGGGCTTCTCTCTTCCAAGGCTCTACTTTCATATTCCCCTCGCTCTCCGTCGTGAAACTCAACTTGTTATGCGTCTTCCTCTTGATTTCTTGGCTATTGACCCCTTTGACATTGCGGCTTGGAATCTGTTTATTCTTTTTCCCCTTTGGTGTGTGTAGTCCTCCCTCCGAGGGGTGGAGATGTTGGTCATAGAGAAACTCATGCTCGCCTTCGTCGCTTTCTATCGGGAGACTGGGAAACACTTCATGATGAACACTTTGCCCGTTGTCAGGCACTTGCTGCTCTCAACTCACAAGACTCTCAACCTCAAGGCGCCCCACCTCTCCACCGTCGTCTTCGTCGCACTGCATCTTGGGCAAGTTGGTGAGTATTCTCGTGCAGCTCGAGCTTTAGCTCCTCTCACTCCCTCTCTCTCTTCTGCTGATACTGTTGTTGCTCTCCAAGCTCTTCATCCTGTTTCTGAAGGCATTCTTCCCTTGTTTGTGGAGGACTTTGTGCCTGATGTTGACTTCGTGCTTGATCGTGATTCTTTCTCTCGTGCCTTTCATCGCAGTCCTCGTCTTGCTGTTGGTGGTTCCTCTGGTTTGGTCTATGAACACCTTCGTGATTGCTTTCCCCCTAAGGACTCTACTAGTGGCTTTGTTCAACTCTTTCAAGTCAGCTCTTTTATCGCCTTTGGTCACATTCCTTCTTCTCTTGCACGTCTCTTGCCCGCGTCTCGTTTGATCACCACGACTAAAGCCTCGGGTAGCATCCGTCCCATCGATGTTGGCGAAGTCCTCCTCCGTCTTGTTAGTCGCTCTATTTGTTTTCAATTTCAACAGATTTTCATCTCTTTTCTCTCCCCTCATCAGTTTGGTGTCTCTACTCCTGGCGGCTGTGAAGCTGTCATTCATGGTTTGCGTGCCACCCTTGATCTCCATCTTGTCTGGGTTGTTATCCAAGTGGATGTTTCCAATGCTTTTAACTCTGTTTCTAGAGCTGCGATCTTTCAGGAGCTGTGCGCGGCTGGTGGTGAGTTAGCTCAACTTATCCCTTTTGTGCGGTTGTTCTATGCTACTGAGACTCCCATCTTTTACAGTCACCATGTGCGCTCTGGAGATCTTTCTACTATCCAGTCTTCAGCAGGTACTCGTCAAGGTGATCCTTTGGGTGGTCCTCTTTTTGCTCTGGCTCATTTCTTGCACTTCGAGCTTCTGCAGAGGCCTTTCCCTCCTGCTTATTTCCTTCGGTTGCTGATGACACTCATATTGTTGGTCCTACTCCTATGGTGCTCCTCACAACAGCTGGCTTCTCTTGGTTTGTCTATTCAACCTCGCAAGTGTTCAATGTGGTCTTCAGCAGGTCTTCCCCCGGACTTTGTTCCTCCTCAAGGTTTCCTTGCTCCTTCGGATGACATTCGCATTCTGGGTGTTCCTTTTGGGTCTGCTTCCTTTTCTTGGTGAGGCTCTCCAGGAGGATGTTGCTCATTCAGATCTGATTCCCCGGTTGGGCAACACTCAGGTAGCTTTTGGCATCTTGATGTCCTGCTTTATCCAGCATCCTTCTTATCTGCTGCGGACTTTCCCCCCTACTCAGGACTTTTTGCATCTTCTCTCTTCCTTTGACAACTCTATTATGGATGTTTTTGGCCGCCTTTTGGGCCCGGGTTCTTTGGATGGTGTGGAGACCCTTTCAGCTCGGAACCAGGCTCGGTTACCCATTTCTTGTGGAGGTGTGGGTCTTTTCTCTACGATTACTTCTGCACCTGCAACTTTTCTTGGGAGCTGGAAGCTCTCTTCATAT
Organism: Diphasiastrum complanatum; assembly: GCA_029204225.1. Lineage (NCBI taxonomy): Eukaryota > Viridiplantae > Streptophyta > Lycopodiopsida > Lycopodiales > Lycopodiaceae > Diphasiastrum > Diphasiastrum complanatum. Next base: position 68,618,623 of record CM055096.1, on the reverse strand, counting down.
AGTGACACTTAGATGATCTAGCGCTAGAAACGATAGAAAGGCAGAAAGATTTCAGAATTCAAATTGCATAGAGTTTTTAAGATCAACCGGATTCAGCATGCAACTAGAACAGTACTTTCCAATAGATGAATAGCATTAAATCTGACATTCAATTTTTTTTTTTTGAAAGTCTGATGAACTATGACCACGTGTAGGATATGTAGAATCGGAAGTAAATGCTTGCTTTCCGATCCTTTAAAATCGGATGCATTAAATTCTAGGAAGCTTTTAGTGTACAAGCAAAAGCTAGAAATCACTCTAATTTTCAATTCCAGGCCTGGAGATGGGATGGATCAAACTAATAATAATAGGCTATACACATTGAAAATCTACACATACGCACTTTCTGCTAATATTAAGATTTGCTACCACAAACATCGCCATCGTCAAGATTAAAATTCCCAGTCCGATACAGGAAATATGCAAACCTAGTGAGGTTCTTTCAAAAGTGTTTCATGCAGACAAGTGCTAGTCTCAGCTAGGAGCACAACCAGAAAGAAAGATTCAAAGCTAATAATAAGGAAAAAGACAAATTGTTTTGTCATGGCGATCGTTATCTTTGCCTTATTCTTTACGGCCAAAGAAACATTCCCAACATCCTAAACCACCAGATCTATCAGCACAAACTGGAAGAAATCATCGACACAATCCCCCACGTTATGTGCTTTTGGGAAATTGATTTAGTTATGAGGATTGGTCCTGAAGGATCGCAAGGCCTTCAAGGCGTGACCACCTCTTACCACATATTGCCGCGGCTGCTCCAATGAAAGGACCAAGCCAAAAGATCCATTGATCATCCCAGAATGTTGGACGTGTTTCATTACCACTACCACTGTCAAAGTAAGTGTTATCCCTGGGCCAGAGTGCATCGCCATAGCCATAATTAGTCCCTTTAGTTTCATGCAACCAGCGAGCATGATCCTCTGAGGTTTGATTTCCCATCAAAAGTGGTTCCTTACTAGATTTCAGGCGAGATAGCCTTCAATCCATCTTGGAATCCCTCACGGATAGCGGTAAGGGTAAAACATCCTCAGCAAGCTCATCCACCTCCACAACCTTATACTGCTGCTTGCGACTGGATGGAACCTCTTTTATTGGCCCAACTAACATGCATTAGTTGGCATTCAAAAATTTTTACGAAGCGTGCATATAAATAACGAAGCGTGCATATAAATAACACACAATCGATAAGGCCCAAAAAGAAATGCAAAAGCTTAAAAAAAAAAGGGCGCATGCAAAATTGCATGATCCGTAATTGCCGTTCACCTGATTTTTGGGCCGTTTCGGGCCATATATTATTTTGCATAATATGGGGCCCGAAGAACGTTTTCTGCTTGGTGCGGGAGAGATGCCTGGCGCGAGAGAGAGACTAGGGGAGAGAGCGAGGGAGAGAGGAGAGAGGGGGGGAGAGAGAGAGGAGAGGAGAGAGAGCGAACGTTTTCTGCCTGTCGCGAGAGAGACTAGGAGAGAGAGCGAGGGAGAGAGGAGAGAGAGTGAAGAGAGAGAGGAGAGGAGCTAGGAGAGGAGAGAGTGGAGGGAGAGAGAGAGAGAGGAGAGCGGAGGGAGAGCAGACAGAAAAGAGAGGATCGGAGAGTGGAGGTAGGGAGGGGGAGAGAGGAGAGGAGAGAGAGAGCTGAGGGAACGAGGAGAGAGAGAGAGGAGAGAGAGAGGAGGGACAACTAATAGGGAGAGAGAGAGAGAGAGAGAGAAGAGGAAGAGCAGACAGCAGAGGAAGGGAGAGAGAGGAGGGAGAGCGAGGAGAGAGAGTGCAGACAGGAGAGAGAGCGGAGAGGGAGAGAGTGCAAACAACAGAGAGAGAGAGAGAAAGAGCGGAGAGGAGAGAGGGAGAGAGAGCGGACAGGAGAGAGAGCGGAGAGGAGAGAGAGAGAGCGGACAAGAGAGAGAGGGGAGAGGAGAGGGAGAGAGCGGACAGGAGAGAGAACAGAGAGGAGAGAGAGAGGGAGAGAGAGGGAGAGGAGAGAGAGAGCATAGAGAGAGAGAGAGAGTGCAGAGATGGACAAAAAAAAATCAGGTGAACCGTCAATTACGTGCAGTAATGGTCCATTGGTCGGACCATTACCACAAATAATCTTGTCCTGGGGCACCTCGTGGCGTCCGCCACTCGCTGCCCGGATCCCAGATTATTTATGGTAATGGCCCTCCCAATGGCCATTACCTGCTACGTAATTGCCATTTGCCTGATTTTTGGGCCATTTCGGGCCCTATATTATTTTGCATAATATAGGGCCCGAAGAACGTTTTCTTCCTGGTGCGGGAGAGATGCCTGGCGCGAGAGAGAGACTAGGGGAGAGAGCGAGGGAGAGAGGAGAGAGAGGGGGAGAGAGAGAGGAGATGAGAGGAGAGAGAACGAACGTTTTCTGCCTGTCGCGAGAGAGACTAGGAGAGAGAGCGAGGGAGAGAGGAAAGAGAGTGAAGAGAGAGAGGAGAGGAGAGAGAGCAGAGGGAAGGAGGGAGAGCAGATGGCGCGAAGAGAGAGAGACTAGGAGAGAGAGCGAGGGAGAGAGAGGAGAGGAGAGAGTGGAGGGAGAGAGAGAGGAGAGCGGAGGGAGAGCAGACAGAAAAGAGAGGATCAGAGAGTGGAGGTAGGGAGGGGGAGAGCGGAGGGAGAGAGGAGGGAGAGCTAATAGGGGGAGAGAGAGAGAGACAGGAGGAAGAGCAGACAGTAGAGGAAGGGAGAGAGAGGAGGGAGAGCTAATAGGGGGAGAGAGAGAGACAAGAGCAGTAGAGGAAGGGAGAGAGAGGAGGGAGAGCGAGGAGAGAGAGTGCAGACAGGAGAGAGAGCGGAGAGGGAGAGAGTGCAGACAGTAGAGAGAGGGAGAGAGAGCCGATAGGAGAGAGGGAGAGAGAGTGGAGAGGAGAGGAGAGAGAGAGAGAGAGAGAGCGAAGAGGAGAGGGAGAGAGCGGACAGGAGAGAGAGGGGAGAGGAGAGGGAGAGAGGGAGAGGAGAGAGAGCATAGAGAGAGGAGAGAGAGCGGAGAGGAGAGAGAGAGAGAGAGAGCGGAGAGGAGAGAGAGAGCGCAGAGACAGGAGAGATGGACAAAAAAATAATCAGGCGAACCGTCAATTACGTGCGGTAATGGTCCATTGGGCGGACCATTACCATAAATAATTTGGGACCCGGGCAGCTCGTGGCCTCTGCCACTCGCTGCCCGGATCCCAGATTATTTATGGTAATGGCCCTCCCAATGGCCATTAGCTACTACATACTGCCAAAAAGCAAAAGTGAAACCCAAAAGATGATGGAGAAGCAAAAGTGAAACCCAAAAGATGATGGAGGGAGATGCTAGCCATTGGCAAATGGCATGTGCTCGTGGGCTTACTTGTTCAATGCAGGGCTGTCATGCAAAAGCAATGAGGGATGAGCGACGGGAAGATCTTTTTTGTTTATGATGTAGGTTTGGATATGAAAAATGAAAAATAAGCTTTCATTGCAAAGGATTCAAAGATCAAGTGCATGCAAAAGGAAAAGCAAAGATTGCAAAACAATGGAGATACAATAGTAAAGGTAAATTCACATTTATTTTGATTCATTTGATTTAGTTGATAACTTAATGTGTTATCTATTGATGCATTATATTGTGGTTTCCATTACTTTTCATTGTGCTTTCCATTACTTTTTATTGTGCATTCTAGCATGCAAATCATGTGCTAAAATAGTACATTGCATTGAATTCATCAATGGATACATTTGCATTTCATAGATGTGCATCAAATAGACTATACATTGCATTGAATACATTAATAGATACATTTGCAATCAATAGATGTGCATTCAATAGACTATACATTTGGATTCATGGATCAAAAATATATGCATTCAAAATTTTTGCAAGAATGATGTGATGCCAAAACATTATATTGATTGATTTAAAAACAAGTACATTGATGAGAGAATAAATTCTCTCTTCCTACATTGCCTTCTACAAGGCTTTACATTTAATTTAAAAACCTCTACTCATCATCACTTCCTCCCTCCTCGCCTCCTTCATCTTGTAGGTGTACGTTGGTGTCCACATCTTCAAACTCCCCTTCGCTCTCATTCACGTACTCTTCCATGTTCTCTTCCACATTTTCTTCCACATCACGAACACTTGAAGTTGTAGAGCCTCTACAAATAGAATCAAAGATTTAATTAAATTGAGATTAAACTTACTTGTAAACCACAAAGTAAACAATCACAAAACAATAAAGATTAAGAGTTTACGATTAGAAACAATCCATGGGATTCCATAAAAGCCTTAATGCCGGCATATCCATAATCGTAACCTTGCTTGTACTCCGCGGCGGTCATGTGTTTAATCACTAAGCTACATTCAACAAAAAAACATAGTTTAGCATAAGCCACATGGTCCATTGGGGGTTTGTCCCATGGAACCTTTTGCAAGTGACTTAGTTCTATACTTAAATTACTATGGCTTGTAACTTAACTAAATTATCAGGTTTCAAATTTTTGACGGTTTTTTGTAAAACAAGGGCCTCCAAGTATAAGTCAATGTGGAGAGCTCATTTGTAGGTGAACACTTGTAGAGGAATTCTACATTTTGGATCTTCCCATCTATCTTGTGTCTCCCCACTGCGGACCTTCCCTTTGGTTGTAAACTATTGTATGGAATGTATTATTGAGTTAGTTGTCTCCTCTTGGTTGGGTAAGCCTCAAGAGAGGGTTTAGGATAGCCACTTTAGTTTGGAAGGGAATGTCTCAAATTAAGGGTTGGGATTCAAGGAAGATTAGGGTTTCAGCTTTAGATTTAATCTTAGCCACTAGTTGGAGGGCAGCCATAGTGATTAATTTAGGGTTTCTTAATAGTATCTTCTCATTTGTGTTAGCAACAAGATGAGCTTATGCAAGAAAGAGTGGATCTTGCCAACACAATACTCACCACCTGAGGTCCAATTGTTTTCCATGACCATGATCGCTAAAGCACATGACTGGTCTTTTAATCTTGATTGTGAAGATAAGATAGATTGGTCTACATTGAAAGAGTCTTTAATCAAGCGTTTTAAGTCCTTTCATTTGATAGAGAGCCCTTTTGTCAAATTGAGTAACTTCAAGATGGCAAAAGATGAATGCATACGAGACTATATATAACATTTTAAATGCTTAAAAAGTCAAGTACAGGAACTGCCCACCAAACAGATGCTCATCATCTGGTTCTTAGTCAGACTTCCAAGATGAATTAGACACGAGCTTAGATCCAATGATGAATATACAAGCTTAAAGTTAGTTAAGTATGATGCCATCCGGGAGGAAGACGAAGGATTCGATGTTGACAAATCTAGAGAACGGAAAGCACATCGTGCTATTTTCCATCATGAATTGAAGTTGAACAAGGATACCCGAGATCAGCTTTGGAAATCACAGATGGAATTGATTAACCAGCAACACCAACTACAATCGAAGAAACTCACTACAGAGTTTCGAGACACCTTGACGTCTATCCAAAGCCATATGCTTGGTCAGCTAACCCTTGCATAGGTACCTTATAGACGATGAAATATATGGTGACCACACTGTCGGGCTACACATCCTATCAATGATTGCCCGTCATATAACCATATTCAAGCCAATTCCATACAACAATATGAAAACCAAACATCCAACTCTAGACAACAACTCTAGACAATCCTTGCCTCATCACGAACACCATCCAGACAATCTAAAACTCCTAGCCATACAAGATGGCTATGTGATTCAAAAAGGGCCACTGAACAATAGATGCTTCATCTGCGGTGAAGTAGGCCACTTTATGGTTGATTGTACAATCAAAGCAAAGTATCATGCCGAATGTTCCCCTTTGTCGAAGGGAGCTTTTTGTGTAATGTATCTACTCCATGCTTCAATGAGAATAGCTTCCACAAGTTTGATGCATCCTTGAGCTCCTTGATCATTCTTGTTTTTTGAGTGATGCTTTAATGATCTTGCCCTTCCATCCCTTTGTGTGTGGTTGTGGATTAACTAGGGAGGGCAAGGGACAAAAAACCTTGGTGGTGTAATTATTAATTACCCACCCTTTTGGCATCATACTAGGTTGGCAAGCCATCTCCATCCTCTATATGCTCTTGGAGATTTTCAATCAAAGTGTGCTTGTGATTTTGTATCATGTGTGAGGAATAGGTTTGGATTATAAGTTGAGATCTTTCTTTGATAATGCTTATTGGTGTTTATGGTTTTGTCATTTCTTTTTCATCAAGTGCATAATGAGGAAGTTTTCTAATGTTGAGGTTATTCTTTAATTGTGTGCTTATAATTTTTCATCATATATGAGATAGAGGAGTTTTTTTTAGCATGAGAGACTTCTTTAATCAAATTCTAATGGGGGACTTGTGCTTTTTATGTCATTCCATGAGTTTCAATTGATCAAAATCCCATGTCATTTCATCAATTGTGATTTTGAGTGCTTCATAGATTCAAAGAGAGAGTCATTCATTCTTCATAAAAGAGAGACCATTGAGTGTTAGATCCATGAGGGGCTCATTATTCTCTACTCTTGAATGGTGAATGAGAGTGTGAGTGGAGATGCATGGTAGAGCTTTATCTTTGTGGTTGATTGCATGATTGTAGAGTTGTGTTTGTAATTTGGGATGATAAGGGTTGTCATCAAAATTATTGTGATTATGTAAAGAGAGTTGATTGTGAGTAGTGATGGTTAAAGAATGCAAAGATGTCACTTCTCATAAATTCATCAATTTTCAGTGTATCATCTCATATCTTAATATTGACAAATGATGATAAATCTTCAAGTTTAACTATTTCACTACTTTGAATGTTGTTGAGAGATATTGCAATACAATTCCATTATATTTTGAGAGCATTTTCTTTGTTGCTATGATCTTTGATAGTACTATAGAATGGTGAGTGTGTAATACTATTTTGGCCACCATGCTTTGTGCATTGATTCTAAGTAAATAGTGATGATTCTATGGCTGTTAGTTGTGGTCTGGGTATATCAATCTTCTAGTAATATGAGAGTCCAAAGGATTATGGGGAAAGCTCTTGGGGATACTCCCAACAAAGTGTAAATAAATAAAATCCTCCAATAAAATGTGTTGTGAGGGCATGACATCTTGCGTGTATAAGCCCATGGCCCAATGAGCACGCAATTGAAGTTGTAAATAAAATAAACTTGACTTGGGCCTTGTAATTAAAATAAAACTAGAGGCCCAATGTCATTTTTAAACTTAGAGATCACTTTTTAGAGTTGGGTCCAAATTGGGACTCACATGAATCTTGTGATTTCTAATGTACTTTTTGTGGACCCTTGGATCAAGTTGGGTCCAAGATGAATGGTTAGGATCATTGTGAAACTAATAAGATTGAGGGGCAAGGGCCTTCCCCATTTTATAAAAAGGCACCATTTGTACACTATTTCCATGCTTAATGAGAAGGAGGAAACTCTACTATTTTTGGAAGAGAAGCATCCTCATTTGCTATTCACTACTTGCTATTGCTCTTGGTTGTGTTTTCTCTTGCTTTCTATTTCCATGTTTATTGTTTGCCAATAGTGAATGTTTTTCCATTAGCAAGCACAAGGAGCATTTGAGCTAACCTCCACCCTCACTCTCTTGCTCTCTCTTTCTCTTCTCTTCTCAATCTCTTCTTCTCCATTCCTTCCCTTCAACCAAACTATGATGAATGTTAGTGTAGGGGAGTAGAGTTAAAGAGGAGTAGTATAGTGGTGAGTAGAGTTAAGGGAGAAAGTAGGAAATTAACTAAAAGTAGCATCTATGCATAGTTAGGCATTTATCCAGTGATCTAACCTTTGTTGACAAGCAGAAGGGCTATACTACGAGAGGTCATCGACCCCACTGTGGCGCCGTTGCCGGGGATAGGTTTCCACTAACTAGTTTAGTTGCATTTTAGCTATTTTCTTGCTTTTTAAAGTAGTTTAGGTAGATTTTTGGGAGTTTAGAGTTAGTTTTCTGTATTTTTTTTTGTGTTTGGACTGTTCACAGCTAGCGGAGGAAGTGTGAGAGGGTAGAGGAGGCCCTGAACAACCTCTAAGGGCTTGAAACCCAAATCAATCATCCAAAAAGCTCAAAAAAACACACGAATCTACATTTTGGAAAAAAAAAAAAGACCCAAAAAACTCATCAGATTTTTATATCTCCAGAATCAGTGGGAATTAACCCTTCAATGACTGGCAGTAGCTCCAGGGTACTATCCCAGACCTGCATAGAAGCCTGTGTGAGTTAGTTTCAAGCAGATTGTAAAAATTAGAGAAAAATCAAAAAAATTTCAAAAAACCCTTGAAAAAATCCAATAAAATTCAAATCTTCATAAGAACTCTTGTAGAGCCCTCTGAAGTTTCATCTCAGTGAGACCAGGACACAGAGAATCTTGCGAGAGTTAGTTTGATAAATAAGTGCTTGTGCGAGAGTTTCCAGTGAAAAAAAGACGGGAAAGTACCAGTGAACCCTCACAGACAGTGAAATTTTCAGTTCTAGTGGTCAAGAACTCTCGTAGAGGATTCTGAAGTTCCATCTCAGTGAGACCAGGACACAGAAGAGCTTGCGAGAGTTAGTTTGGTTCCAGTGAGCAGAAAATTGAACTTAAGTGTTAAAAAATCACTAAAAAATGAAGATCCAGCAAATCCTTCCAGTAAGAACTCTTGCAGACCCTCTCAATCGATTTAGAAGGTCAAATTACATCAGTGATGAAGCCTGCGAGAGTTAGTATGAAGATCCGGTGAAGATCAAGCACAAAAAGTGATTTTGAACTCTCGCAGACAGTGAAATTCTCACTTCTTGTGAGAGTTAACTCTTGTGGAGAATTCTATAGTGAGATCTGACCCAAATCCAGCCACTGTGAAGCTTGCGAGAGTTACTTCCCAAAGATCTAAAAGATATCAAGTTTTTTACCTGCAAAAACAACTAGAAAACCCTCGCACAGCAACCCTCCCACAAGATAACCCTCGCAAACCAAATCAGTGGAAAGATCTGCATCAGATCCAGTTACTATCAAAATCTCAGGTCAATCAGTGCAAGGAGTAAAAAGTTATCAAGGAAAAACCATCGTAAAAGGCCTAAAATTCATTCCGACCGATCAGATCGATTAGATCCTTGAAGATCCAGACTGCATCCTACTGTATAAGCAAGATCCAATCACTTTGGAACCCACCATCGGATGAATCTAAGATCGGGACGATCAATACCACGAAGGATAGCAAATCAGACACCACACCTTCCCAGATTAGCAGTTGTGCAACAAGAGGCAAAACTGGAACCAGCACCAATGGATCCAATGGGCCAACCCGTACCTGTCGCACCCTTGCACCCAGTTCGGAGAGCACCACGGATGGAGATACCAAAATACGACGGATCACCAGATCTCATCCGATTCCTCCAGATCTACGAACAAGCTTCAACTTGTCAGAGGAAGAGAAATCCACCTGGAAAGCGGTTAAAACAGCTCTCATTATGCGCTTTAAACCAAGAAAGTTCCTGGAAGACCCGTTTCTCCTGCTAAGCAAAGTCAAGATGGGAAAACGAGAAAGGGTCCGGGACTATATTGAACGGGTCAAACATCTACTATCCGAGTGCAGTGCAAGCATGTTGTGATCATGTGGTTTCTAGCCGGATTACCACGAAACATCAGAAGAGAACTGAAACGAAGGGAGCAGTATTTTCAGTGGAAATTTCGGCAGAGCTTCGCTAGCAAAGGTGACAAATGACTCGAATTCAGCCCTTATATACCTGAATTTAGAGTGCGTATTAAGTGAAATTCACTTTTCCTTGTTCAGTTCCACCCAAACTTTGGCAGTCACCTTCTTCACAAAATTCTAAGACCTCAGGGAAGTCTGCGAGAGTTCAGAAGGTGATTTGACTGCCATGCAAAGGTTCTGCAAGGGTTCAGGATGTCTGCAAGTTCAAATCTCGCAGGAAGTGATCTCTCGCACAACTTGTTTCTGTGATTGGATTTTCAAGATCAAACCATGTAGGCAGGCTAAGTTCACTACTCTAATTTCATTTAGGCACCTAACGAGAGTTGGTAAGTTGATCTTGATGCTCTACGAGGGTTCTGAAAATTCTGCTTCTGGGAACTCTCACATACACTAAAAAATGATGATTCCTTCCTCAGGAACTCTCGCAGAGATTTTCATGGATGCATCTAGGTCAGATCTGGTCATTGTCCAATTTTCAAAAGCTATCTCCCAGGGGATCTCAAAAAATCATGAAAAAAGTACTCCTTCAGAGTGTTTTTTGACGAGATCTCGAGATTTTCTGATTTTTAACTTTTGTAAACTGCTAATCAGCATCATCCAGACTTGATCTGACTGTTGGTAGTGCTTTGGAAGTTCTAATGGATTCTTAGTAGTATATCCCTCAATCAATCTGATGATCTGCTTCCTTTTTTATCCTATCAGAATCTGGATCCTCCTTGGATTCTGATGGATTTCTCCGATCTTGCCAGATCTGGCTGAATCTTGATGGATTTAGCTTGATTTGGCTTGATCTCCTTAGATCTAGCGATGATGGTTGAGCAAATTAGCTTTTTGTAACGTGCCACCCCCAATCTGGATCTGTCTTACTGTGGTGGCCAGTACTTGTGCAACCGGCTACCATTGATGGGTGTGTCGAAGGGCGTCCCATCAAGCTATTCTAAGTTCACGGCCCCATGATTAAGAATTTCCTTGATCCTATAAGGACCTTCGCTCGTGAATTTTAAATTTTCTTTGATCGCCTTGGTTTTATACATCAGGACCATATCTCCTGAACGAAGATCCTTCTTTTGTAATCTGCAATCATGCCAAGCTTTGCATCTTTCCTTTTCAGCTGCCAGTGCATGCACAACTAGTAAGCGTGTTTCACAGAGTTTATGCAGAGCTTCGTGGCGTAGCTGTAGAGATTTGGACTCATTAAGACGTTGCGCGGTGGCAATCCTTAATGAAGGAACTAAAAACTCTACTGGCATCACAACATCCTGACCATATACCAATTGGAAGAGTGTTTGATTAGTGTTCCCTTTATATGTTGTCCTGAATGCCCATAGTGCAGCATGCAACTTGTGTTCCCAATATGATCTACTAGCTTCAATTGTTTTCGTGAGCACGCTACACAAGATCTTATTGGATGATTCTGCTTGCCCATTACCACGAGGATAATAAGGCGTACTGGTTCTATGGATCACGAAGAATTCCTCCAACAGGACCTTGATGGTCTCGTTGATGAAATGGCTTCCGCAATCACTGACTAGTTCCATCGGACACCCAAAGCGCACAATGATATTTTCATAAAGGAACTTGGCATTGGTCCTAGCATCAGCTACTCACTGCCTTGGCTTCGACCCATTTGGTGAGGTAGTCTGTGGCTACGTTTATGTATCAAGCCTGGGAACTCCTTGTTGCAGGGTGAATTGGACCAATATAATCCAATCCCCATTTTTCGAACGGTGCTTGGGCTAAGACTGGGTGCAGTAGATCATAGTTCAATCTCGTTGGTCTCCTTGCCCTTTGGCACACATCGCACTTTTTCAAGTACTCCTCCGTGTCGTTATGAATGGTTGGCCACCAACATCCTGATTGCAGAATCTTGCAAACTGTAATGTCAGATGCAAAATGACCTCCACCCATGCCTTCATGTGAAAGCAAAATGATCTGGTGGTCTCCTGAGGAAGAATACACCGACGAAGAATTCCGTCTGCACCTCTTTGGTACAACTGGCCGGCAATCAGCTGATAAGGTCTAGCCTTCAAGATCAATTTCTGCTGTTCCGCCTTTGGTAGTGATTTGTTTGGTTGGCCCCGCATTAGATATTCAACAATGTCGGCAGCCCATTCTGGTACTGTATCCACGTAAAATAAGACATCTGCCAGCTCATCGTCGGGTTGGATTGCAATCTCCTTTCCCTTGATTCGTGACACATGATCTGCCATGTAGTGTTGTTTTCCCTTGCAAACTGCTATCCGAAAATCAAATTCCAACAACAAAAGGAGCCATATGGTGATTATCCCGGTGTTGCAAGTTGTATTAACGAGATATAGCAAGGGTTGATGGTCCATATAAAAAGCAAAATGTGTGGCCATCAAATAGTGTCGAAACTTCTTAACCGCATAGATCATTGCCAGTTCTTCTCGCTCTGTGGTTGAATAATTCATTTCGGTATCACTGAGCTGTCGGCTTGCAAATCGGATTGGAAAATCCTTTTTGTGTTCACCTGGCTGGGTTAAGACTACTCCAACTGCATACTTCGATGCGTCCGTATGCACGTGGAACTCAATGGACCAATTGGGTGGTCGTAGGATTGGTGCTGAGACCAATGCATCCTTAATCTTCTGGAAAGCCTTTAAAGCTTCCTCATTTTAATGTGGATCCGTTGTGATCTTGTAAATTGGTCTGGCTAATTTGCATTTTTTGTTTTGCTGCTGTCAGGTTTACATGGGCCACTTGTTGATTGGCTGGCCCTAGTGGAGCAGGTAAGGCCATGCATTGTGGTTGATTGGGTGCATCGTACCTTGGTGCCGCGTTAGGTGCCCCTTGATGATAAGGATAAGAAGTCTGATAATGACTTCTCTTCTGTTTAACAACCCTGGGGTTAAACGGGCAAAATTCCGTATCGTGCAATGTTGCATTGCACAGATGGCAGAATCAGTGTGTCACTCTCAGATTTTGCTTTAGGACTGGACACTCGTTCGCTGTATGGTTTTGCGTGCATACTGAACACCATACATTTTCTCGTCGAGGATACTGCAGCTGGGTTGGTTCCGGTTGATGTGGAGTTACTGCTACAGTTTCTTGTAAGGCCTTCAGTTTCTGGTAAAACTACGTCGTAAGTTGCTCCATCTGTTGTTTGTGTAATTTTGTCATTTGCTCCAACAGTAGTTCTGTGGATAGGGCGGATGCATTTGATGATGATGATGCAATCGAGGGAGTAGGAGTGTGGGTGGAAGGATATTCGTCGTCAGATCTCTCATCCTCTTCCCTGATGGCATCTTCCATAGCTTCTTGCAAAGTGGCGTAGTTTTCTATTTTCAACCAAACTTTCTACCAGCTGTCATATGTTCATATTAAACACCGATCTGCATTCTGAACTACAATCATTGTCATCCAACACTCATTATTCTCAGTTTTCTACTGTTTCCACATCTTTTTCCATTTTCCATTGTTTTTTCTATTTTTTCGACTTTTTCGACCACTAATCATCATTGCTAACATGGCCTCCTCATCCTCTGAAGACTCTGGTGCCAAACAGGTGATCCAGCATGACATCCCCGAGGCCACGCAGATTTGGCCTCTACCCTTTGACACTCTGATCCAACTATGGCTGCACACAACTGGCCCACTCCTTGAAGCAATGGGATTTTACTTGGTGCTCTTCCATTCTGAGATTAACATGGGCCTCGCCCTTCACGCTTATGCCACCTGGGACGAGGACAAGGCTCGTTTCCACTTCCTGTACCAAGGTACCACGTACAAGGTCAGGATTAACGCCGACTCGATAATCATCGTTCGCATTATGTCCGGTGATCCTCAACCCATCTCCCATCGCCACGTCAAAGTTCTGATCAAACCATTCGTCACCCAAACCACACCAGAAATTTCCATCCAGACTAACAATGGTTACCTGATAGAAGCTATCACGGAACCCGCCATTCAGACAGATGCGCATCTGTTGAATAACTTTCTGGTTATTTCAACATTTCGCAAGGACAGAATCCAGTCTACGCTGCTGAGTCAGATAGTGGAATCCTTTCTAGAATTCCCTAACCCCTCTGTTGTGCCATACGACTGACATAGCTTCCTTATTAGGGAACTAACAAACTCCATCAAATCCAATAACCGTGAGCGAATCACAGCAGGCCCCTTGTTGTATAACTTTGCCTATGCACTTCTCGAGGCAAAAGTGCGCGGTTTGCAACGCTCATCTCTCCTGTCTACCCTTGTGCCACATACTAACCTTTACCCACCATCTCAAGCATCTACCTCATCCCAACCTACAATCATTAACACAACGGCGAGCAAACGAGTGCGTGGCGCTGCCTCTACATCCACATCTCCACTTGTTACCCAAAGACGTGTCTCCACTGCAGCACTAACTACTCCATCAACCACCGCCACTTCTTCTTCCGTGCAACCCCCCACTCCAATTTTTGTAATTTTGACGCTGCACAGGCTAGTACCAGCCAAGATCAGAACCAGCAAGCAGCAGGGGGATTCCATCCAGATCAAGGGTCCAAAGGCCAAGACCAAGGACAAACAGATGCGGCCGCTGAGATGCGAGACCAGAGCCAAGGCGCAACCACTAGACAGGGCCAAGCAACATCATCCAGAGGGTCACGAACGATATCTGCTAGTCGGGCCTTCCGAAGACCGAAATTCGTGGAGGAGAACATCAATGAATTTTTATCCAAATATCTCCACGAGTCATCAAGAGGCGGCTGGCAAATATAATTCTCAATTCAGACCATCAAGGGAAAAGAACTGCAAGCCTTACTCGCCCTCCAACCACAACCGGAGTGGCGACAGCAGTTATTTGAGAGAGGCCGTGCGGCCATCAAGGCTTACGTGACGAGTCCGCAACAGTTACGGATGAACGCGCATTTCCTACCATGTCTAAGAAGATCCAAATGGGCAGAATGCGACACTCCTCTGGACCAGATCACACTCAACAATTTCAACTGGTCAATCATCAAATCTGAATATGGGTGGACAATGGATGTAGACGCCAGAAGGGCTCTCTCTGCATTCGCCAGTCGCTACATCAATTGTCCCGATCCCGCAGTCTGTGCGGCAGCCACTTACGTCCGGGACTTGGAATATCTAATGGGCACTGAAACAAAATGTGATAATTTCCTTCCCTCCATATTTTTTGATCCAAATAAGACGCTCGCTTCCGACAAAGTCAAAGACCAGCTACCAGTCGCTCGCGTATATTATCGAGCTGCATTTCTTGGAGATCCCTGGACGAAACTATTCCAAGCATGGGTGGATCAGGAATGGCTGACAGGAGTCCACAAGTCCTTCCACACTCCAAAGGACTCGAAGAAACTGGACCATCTCAACTTCATGGAAGACGTTACGGGATATCTCATCCACCAGAGGCGGTCCAAGAGAACGCTCTACTAAACCGGCAAAGTGCCGAGGGACCGGCACTACGTCAGGCCGTGGGTCCTGTTGGGGGTATTCCCAACAAAGTGTAAATAAATAAAATCCTCCAATAAAATGTGTTGCGAGGGCATGACATCCTACGTGTATAAGCCCATGGCCCAATTGAAGTTGTAAATAAAATAAACTTGACTTGGGCCTTGTAATTAAAATAAAACTAGAGGCCCAATGTCATTTTTAAACTTAGAGATCACTTTTTAGAGTTGGGTCCAAATTGGGACTCACATGAATCTTGTGATTTCTAATGTACTTTTTGTGGACCTTTGGATCAAGTTGGGTCCAAGATGAATGGTTAGGATCATTGTGAATATTAGCCAATAAGATTAAGGGGCAAGGGCCTTCCCCATTTTATAAAAAGGCACCATTTGTACACTATTTCCAAGCTTAATGAGAAGGAGAAAACTCTACCATTTTTGGAAGAGAAGCATCCTCATTTGCTATTCACTACTTGCCATTGCTCTTGGTTGTGTTTTCTCTTGCTTTCTATTTCCATGTTTATTGTTTTCCAATAGTGAATGTTTTTCCATTAGCAAGCATAAGGAGCCCCTTCAACCAAACTATGATGAATGTTAGTGTAGGGGAGTAGAGTTAAAGAGGAGTAGTATAGTGGTGAGTAGAATTAAGGGAGAAAGTATGAAATTAACTAAAAGTAGCATCTATGCATAGTTAGGCACCTATCCAGTGATCTAACCTTTGTTGACAGGCAGAAGGACTATACTACGAGAGATCATCAACCCCACAAAAGCTTTTCACCATGCCAATAGCCAATAGTCCTACATTCAGAGCCCTTTCTGAGAAAAAATACCATCAAAAAATTTGATAGGAACCTCTGTTCCATCATTGCATTTATAGTTACTGCCTTAGTAAAAATACTATCATTTTGTTGAGAAACATTTTTACTATCCATCGTTGCTACAAAGGGCACATTTTTCAGCATATCTATTGCTCAAATGAAGGTCAACCACTACTGTCTATTGAAGGGCACATTTTTCATCATAGCTATTGCTCAAATGAAGGTCAATCCACTGTTGTCTAGTGAAGGGTATGGCTATGCAGCCCATCGCACTTTTGGAAAGAGGAGACTTACTCGTAGTCAACCTCTGATATTTTTCGAATTCTCTAGACTAATCGTCATTTTACTGAGCAAGTTTTAGCTCTTCTTTATACCAAGGGGTCATATTCCTCCGAAGCTTGGCGGGTCAAAGGGACCGTCCCAAATCTCTAAGTATTCTTTTGTGACAAGTTTGGGACAAGTGGCCAAATGACATTTTGGAAGCTATAAATAGCTATACATGCATGGAGAAATAGTCATCAAAGTTTCTTTTTTTGTGGAGAATTCATCTCTTGTGTTTTTATGTCCATCTCATGTGTGTCTCTCTTGATATCTTGAGTTTCTATGTGTAAAATGTTGATTTTATGGTTTATATAGCTTTTACACATGTCAAGTATAGTACTGTACTACTTTTATACAAAAATGGACAGTACTAAGTCATATCTAAGTGTTTATGATCATATCTTTGTGCATTTTTAAGTTCTAGCATGCATAAAGTAGTGATTTCTATCTTTTAGCTATTTTTAGATGTGCAACCAAATTTAGCTAAACATCATTGACGAACTGAATGTGTTTTGATCTTTGATCTTTCAAATGGTATCAGAGCAATTTTCAGGCCAAATTTGGTGGATTTTTCAAATCTAGAGATGGATTTGAGGGCGCAATAAATTCTATGTGGATTTGGAGGTGTTTCTAGCTCAAATCTTGTAGTTTCAAATATAGAGTTTGGATCTTTGTGATCTTAAATTCATTTTAGGTCAAAATATTTGATTTTAAGTTGCTAAACTTTTTCAAGAGTGTGTTTCAATCTTAGGTGTTGGCAAAATTTCATAATATTGTGTTAAGATCTATTGTGATCGAGAAATCAAGATTCTATTGTCAAAATATTGAAAAAATCTATCTAATGTTGTGAGTATGGGTCCTAAACATGCCAAAGATGAATTGAGCTCTTTTGGATTAGTAAAAACCCATCTTAGAATAAAATATTCAAGGTAGGCAGAAGTAGAAACTCGAGCTACCATAGGAATTGTCATTTGTACTTTGCATGCCACATTTAATGCATGAAAAGACTATGTGGCACAATTAGACATAGTGAGGTGGCTTGGATAAGTCTAGATAGCTTGAGAGGTGGATCCACAACTCCAATTCAACTCAAAGTAGGAGAAGAGTCCATGGATCTATATATATGTGATATACTCTCATTGAGAAAATGATGAAATTTGTGTGTAATGCAAATTTGGAGACAAGCTCTTTGTGTCCTCTCTCCACGAGTTTTGTACTTGTTATTTCTCTCTCTAGCCGAGTAGAGGCATTTATGATGCTTTGTCTTATGTTTTGTTGACAGATCTTGCTTGTAACACAATAATATTGCTTGTATGATCAGCTTTCCTATTGACAACCAATGCTAGTCTGATCTTTATGGTGTTATTGTGCCTAGGAGATCAAAAATACATGTGTAGGGCATCCCACACGTGTGAATTCAGCATGGTATCAGAGCCTACCTAAGTTTTACAAGCATATCTAATCAAAAAGTTTGCAGATCTGATCAGATTTCAAGCTAGGAATTGTCTAGATTCTACCTTCTAGCAAGTTTGCAGTTTTCTTGTGATTCTGAGCTACAAACCACATTGAATGGGCCAGATCAGGTACTGTACGAAATTTCAGGTGCTGGCACGTGTGAAATCCGCCCATTTTCAGATTGGTGGTTCTCTCTCACCTCAGATCTAAATTTCAAGCAAATTAGCCCACTAGAAAGCTAGAAATGGTAGAATCTTATGCAATTTGAATCATGACAGTTGGATAAGCCAATCAGAAGTTATAAGCTTTTGAAGAGTTGTAGGTAGGGCTCCTAGACCTGTGGCAAATCGTGTGTACATGTCATTTATTGCTGGAATGATCACAAAAATCATCTAGAAGCTGTACAATCTCATCTATATGTGATTTAGACAAAATTTATAGGTTCTAGGCAAATTGTTTCATACAAATAGATTGTATTTGAGTCAATTTGACATTTTTTGGAATATTTCACAGGTGTGAAATTCAGAGAACCATAACTTTTGCCATACTTCATCTTTTTTGATGATTCAAATCTTGTTTTAGAGAGATTGTCAAGCTAGTGAGATCTATCTCACAATTTTTTGCTTAGTCTTATATAGGATCTGGTTTTGTACCCTTGATTGGTTCCTATAGTGAGAAGATAAGCAATTCTTTCATCCATCTTTTTTTATTTCCATCTTTCTTTATGACTTCAATGGGTGTCTTTCTATTAGAAGCAAGTGAAAGATTGTCAACCTCCAATTACTCAATTTGGAAGGTTAGAATGGAATCTGTCTTAATACTACAAGATGTGATAGATATTGTACTTGGCATTGAAGAAGAACCACAAATTCCTCAAGAAATTCCAAAGTACAAAAAGAGAGCCAGGATGGCTCTGCATTATATTAAGATGAATGTCTCAAATGACATCTTAAGATAAATTGGTGTTTGTACTAATGCCAAAGATGCTTGGGATACTCTCAAGTCTATCTATGAGGCAAAGAATACTTCTAGACTTCTAACACTAAGAAACCAAATTTTTCAAAGTGTACAGAGAAGTGATGAATGTGCTTTAGCTTATGTAATGGGAGCTAAAGATGTCCATAGAGAATTGTCATGCATAGGAGACTCCATCAACCAAAATGAACTTGTTCAGGTCATACTTAATGGGTTAAAGGAGGAATATGACAACCTTGTTCAGAGTTATGCCATTAAGGAGGAGCTACCAAGTTTGGAAGTACTCAAAGTGTGCTCATTTTTGAAGAATCAAGACAAGAGTATAAACTCTTGAAAATGGAGAGACTTTCTCTCAACATTGATGGTAAAGCTCTCTTTACCAAAGACAAGCACAAGACAAGAAGTAAGAATCAACACCAATCCTCTTCAAGCAAGAACAATCTTATTTCCAAGGAGAAAGGAGATGAGGATGAGTCCTCTCAAGCTTCCATATCCAAGAGGAAGAAGAAAAACATCAAGTGCTTCTTTTGTGGCAAGAAGGAGCATTATGCCACCAAGTGCTTCAAGAAGAAGAGTCAATTCAAGCCAGCCAACATTTCTAATGAAGAGAAGGAAGATGCTCATGCAAGTGATGGATAGGGATCTCTTATGGTCTCGAGTTTTTCTTCATCACCTTTCAAGAAGGATGGTATGCTACGGATTGATCAGAAAAAAATGGTATATCGACAATGGAGCTTCCTCACATATGTGTAGCTCCAAGTATTCTTTTTCATCCATGTCACCTTATGAAGGAGCCAAGAAGTCCATCTACACAGCAAATGATCATGAGTGTGCTATTGAAGACATAGGGACCATTCCCTTAAAGCTTTCTTCATCAAAAGTTCTTTCTCTGTCTAATGTACTTTTTGTTTCCAAGTTAACAAAAAATCTTATTAGTGTTGGGCAATTGTTTGATAGTGGACTAGATGTGAATTTCAATGTTGATACATGTACAATCAAGAAGCATGATGAGATCCTTGCATTTGGGTCTAGATATGGTGAAATCTACAAGCTTGATCCCAAAGAGTATGCTAACTCTTGTGATAGTGCTTTTGCTACTCATATGTCTTTGGAGGAACTATGACATAGAAGGTTGAGACATCCTAACTATAATTCTATGGTGTCCATGGTCAAGAAAGCCAAAGCTATTGGCTTGCCTAATCTTATCTCCAAGAATTTCAAGCCATGAGGCTTGTGCCATATCTAAGTCTCATAAGAAGCCTTTTTCAAAGTCATTTATCAAGACTACACATCCATTGGAGCTCATACACTCAGATGTGCACTTCTCATCTTCAAAGAGCAAGGGTGGTGCTACTTGCTTTGTAACTTTCATTGATGATTTCACTAGATTTACTTGGGTATATCTTCTAGCTTCAAAATCTATGGTATTTGACTATTTTCTAAAGTTCAAAGCTCTAGTTGAAAAGCAATTTTCTTACAAAATCAAGATTCCTAGAAGTGATGGAGGTGGTGAGTACACTTCCAATAAATTTCATGATTATTGTGAGCTTGAAGGCATTAAAAAGGAGTTTTCTTGTGCATATACACCATCTCAAAATGGGGTGGCTGAAAGAAAGAATAGAACATTGTGTGAATGTGCCAAAACCATCAGAATTGAGGCATCTTTGCCAAAAGACTTTTGGGGTGAGGCTATCAATTGTTCAAAATATCTTTGCAATAGACTCCCTCATGTTGCACTTGGAGGAAAGTCACCATATGAAGCACTCTATTTGAAGAAACCTAAGGTTGAACACCTTAGAGTATTTAGATGCATATGCTTTGTCCATATTCCCTTGGAAACGAGAAAGAAGGATGATCCTTGTGCAAGCAAATGAGTAATGGTTGGATATTCATCCAACAAGAAAGCCTATCGAATCTACATGCTCTCTACCTCTAAAGTGATTGATAATAGAGATGTAGTTTTTCATAAAGAAGAAAAGTCCAATCTTGGAGGGGCCGAGATCAAGCAACCTCAAAATCTATCACCTGTTGTTATTGAAGACAATCAACATATGGAGGAGTCAAGATTTGAAGATGGAAGTCCTCGGATTTTCACTCCTAGAAGATCCATGAGGGAGAGATCAAGCCCAAGAGGCTCACTTATGATGACAAAGGAAAACAAGTGGATCTTGATTCCACTTATGCTTATTTTGTTTCTCATGAGGAGCCCAAAGATGTTCAAGAAGCCCTCAATACCAAGGAGTGGTATGAGGCCATGAAGATTGAATATGATGCCTTGATCACCAACCACACGTGGGAGCTAGTGGATCCATCACCTTACATGCATATCATTGGATGCAAGTGGGTGTTCAAGATCAAGTACAATGATGATGGCTCCATCAACAAGTACAAGGCAAGATTATGTGCTAAAGGCTTTGCAATTGCCACAAATATATGGCCTTGACTATGAAGAAACCTTTGCTCCTGTAACAAAGATGGTGACAATAAGAATCATAATCTCTCTTGCTTTATTTTTTAAGTGGAAACTGTTTCAACTTGATGTCTCCAACGCTTTTTTGAATGGCTATCTTGAGGAGGAGATATACATGAAACAGCCTCAAGGATTTATCAAGGATAAATCTAAGGTGTGTTTGCTATTTAGAAGTCTTTATGGCTTAAAGCAAGCACCTAGATCATGGTATTCAAGACTCAACAACTTTCTACTTTCATTAGGATTTGTGCTTTTGCTCTCGTGAAAGTTGCTTAGAATTAGTTTCCAATTATGAATTCTTTGAGAAACTTCGGAAAGGTGTAGAGTTATATACATGTGTTAATAACTTGGTTGCTGGAACTCATGAATTACATGATTGCACGTTGAGGAAATAGGGCTTTCTTTAAAGCTGATCCTCCGAAAGAACTTGAAAGAGGGTAGAACATGGATTGTAAGATATGTTATTGTTATTCTCTTTATGTTGAGCAGAACTGAAAGCATAACTATTGGTTAGCTTAATCAAATTCCCAGGTTTACTTCCCTCAAATGTCAGAAGCTTAATTGCATGATTCCATTCTTGCTTTCATGAGAACTGTAAAATTCTTTAGGAAAGCAAAGGATGGTCTGATAACTGCAAATGTCTATGCATGTTGTTGGAATCATGGAAGTTTTTCAGAAGCTTTGGGGGGACTGAAGCGTGTAACCCTGTCAGTGGATGGTTAATACAGTTTTGCAACCAGTTC
The DNA here is from genome assembly GCA_029204225.1 of Diphasiastrum complanatum. Taxonomy (NCBI): domain Eukaryota; kingdom Viridiplantae; phylum Streptophyta; class Lycopodiopsida; order Lycopodiales; family Lycopodiaceae; genus Diphasiastrum; species Diphasiastrum complanatum. The sequence continues at coordinate 68,596,705 of CM055096.1, read as the reverse complement.
TGTCTCGTACACCCGTTCTGTCTCATTTTTTTGCATGCGCCACAGAGGTACGAGTTAGTGCAAGCGTTGGAGTTGAGAGGTCGTATCAGCAATTGTTTATCTAAAAAAACTTGTGGGCGATCTTTTTTGAACTTCTGAACGGAGTGATCTATCTTAGCAACCATAGTTAAGCATCACGGACTGTTAACTTCGTGTTTTCTGATTAAACGAGACAGTGGGAATAAGTTTCTTCCCAGCGAAGGCAATTGTGTAGGGAAACCTGAGCTGGAGGGGAGGCTCCAGGTTTAATCGATTCTAGATAGAAACAGCTGCATATGTGATCAGAATTAAATCCTTGTAGGTCGCGGTTGCAGATTCATGCATAAATCCTGTCAAAGAAACCTCCTACAAGTAATCCTTGATTAGGATTATGAGGTTGAGCCACAGTTGTCTTGGTAATTGGCAGGTAGAGGTATGAATGCAGTGATGGAGGGCATGAGGGAGATTTCCGAACTCCAAGTGCGGCTGTAGCGGCTGATGCAGTGTTGTTGCGGCTGTGTAGAATGATCAATGAGCCTAATTCCTTATGCATGCTTTATGGGCCTATTAGGGTGAGAAACCCTTAGGGTTTACACATGGATTTTTTAACCCTTATCAAAATGTTGTGATCAAGTGTAGCCCTTGCATGGGATTAGGAATAAAATTTTTTGGAAATATTTATGGCTTTTGCTTAGTCGAAAACTTTGCATGGGGTTTTTTCCTTGTGTTAAACACTTAAACCTTTGGGGGTTAAATAAGCCTTGGATTGTTTTGCATGCGAGAAGAGCTTATGATTTGTAATAGGTATTACATCATCCAGTAACTGCATGGGAAATAATTATGACTTGTAGCGGGATAACCCTAAAAAAAACCTTTTTGTTGATTTAGGAAGAAGATTTTGTAAAATCTGACTGAATCAATGGGTGAGAATAATTATTCATTCTCCAGGCCATTCGTGACAATATAATTTTTGCTATCCTAACAGTTCGTCTATGAATTTGGTTCATAGATTTAGGATGACGGCAAGTTATTCGGTCCTCAAGGGTTACTTTTTCCAAGACAATATCCGGTTCAAGAAAATTGAATTTTTCTGGTACTGTGTTTGATGGTGTCTAAACTTTGGGTGCATGTGATCTCCCCAAATTAAAGGTTTAAAATAAAATAAAAAAATTTATTGAATTTCAAGTTAACGTTTGTGCAAGATACTCGTCAAAATTGAATTGAAAACCATCAAACAATATGAAATGGCCTGATTGAATGCGTGATGACAGATTCTTTATCCGAGTAATTAAATCTTGTTTGGATACAATTTAAGAGTTACTGAAATCCTGTTGAGTAGGATTTCCATTCATGTAATTTCATATTATGAGGTTTTGATAGTTTTATTAATATTGACGGAATTATGCCAAACCAGTCAATAAAAAAAGAAAATAGTCCAATATTATTGGAAAAATCATAATGATAGGAACTAATAAAAAACTGATTTTATTTCCAGTTAAATTCTATGATGAATTATATTCAAAAGGTTAGACTAGTAGTGTTTTCATACTAGTAGATGATTTTTTGGTATTTGCAACCCAGGTATAGGATAGGAATGAAATTGTTTCAGATTTTTTTTACATAGTTAATTTTAAACATTTACTGATGTCGTTACGTCTTCTTGATACCTTAGCTGAAAGATTTTCAGGAACTGAAAATTTTGAGGGAAGAAGAGTGGACATCAGTAGTAAGTGTGATCAGAAAATGTATTTTGCAACATGGTTCTCTTTGGGTTCTACTACTCATTGGTGCACTATCTTGGTGATATCTTGCAATTCTATGTGTAGAATGGTCATTTATTGCTATTTTTGGTTTCACACGTGTGAAATACATTAGGGTACTGTAATTGTACGGACAGAAATCATATTTTATGTTTTGGTTCATGTTTGATCAGTATCTCTTAGAGTTTGCATCTCATTTTGTATGTAGATGCTGATTTTTCTACATTGACAAGATTATTGATTTGCTCCTTATTGTAACCAAAGATCAAGGACATGGATTGGATCTTGAATGATCTGAAATCCTTCACATGGTATTAGAGCTATTTTGTTTCAGGTTATAAAAGGATCAACCATCTTTAACAAGGATTTGGAGGAGTTGCCAATGCTAGAGCATGCTAGATTGATCTCTACTCAAAAATCAACATTTTTGCATGTGTAGAATTGAGCTTTTGTAGGTCAAAACTCAATATAGGGTTATATACTTGATCAATTCTGATTTCACACTTGGCTTACTGGATCTAGATGATTTTTGGTGCATTAGGAAGGTCTCATTGGAGGCTACAAGAAGATATATCAAGTTTCTAGAAATTGCATGTAGAATTTGAGATATTCAATTTTTTGTGATTTTGTCAAAACCCTAATTTTGATTGGATCTCTAGTTTGTGAGGTTACTGAACTTTGTTTGAGTGTGTTTCAATCTTAGGAAGTGGCAAGAATCATTAGATTGAGGATAGATCATAGGTTGATCAAGATTTCACTATTCTATGTGTTGATTTTCTAGTGCTAGAAGAGATTTGAGAGGTTCCATATCTTTGTGATTTCTCCTTGAGTTCATTTTTTGACATTCAAGAGAGTGCTTTGTGCATTGGAACATGTTGAAAGAAGAAGATCAAGTCATTACACATGGCTACAAGTGGTGGATTCATGTTGGAAGGCAATGATAGGCTTACCTCAATCAACTATTTTACTTGGAAGGTGAGGATGGAGTCCTTATTGAAGATGAATGAGTTGATGGAGATTGTTGCAAGTGTAGAGGAGAGGCCTCAAGCACCTCAAGATCAAGTGAGGTATGACAAGAGAGCAAAGAAATCTCTACACATGATTAAGATGAATGTTACCAATGCACTTCTCAAGGAAGTTGGTAAGTGCATATCATCTTTGGAGGCTTGGGAAGCTTTGAAGAAGCTTTATGAATCCAAGTCTGCATCAAGAGTGCTTACTCTTAGGAGGATAAGTTAACATGTATTGATGAAAGCATTAAGGAGGTAGAACTTGTTCAAGTTATACTTAATGGCTTGTTGAATGATCATGCTAATCGTGTTCAAAGTTTTTCTATTCAAAAGACTTTGCCAAGTATTGTGGATTTGCAAGAGATCTTGGTGAATGAGGAGTATAGGCTTCAATCAAGAGGAGGTGGATCTACATCGACATCTCAATTTGAAGAGGAGGCTATGTTCATCAAAGGCAAGTTCAAGGGCAAAGGCAAAGGCAAGTGGTCTAAGGGCAAGATCAAGGTGAGACTTCCTCTTTTGGCAAAAAGAAAGATAAGTCTAAGTTAAAATGCTTTTATGGTGGAATCAAAGGGCATTTTGCTAATGAATGTTTGAAGAAGCAAAGAGATGAAGGTAGCAAGCAAATCAACTTTACTACTAATGATGAGGATCTAGGTGGTGGTGATTCTCTTTTGATGTGTTCTTCAAGTCCAATATCAAGTGAAGGTGACAAAGATTCATGGTGGATTGATAGTGGAGCTAGTTCACACATGACTAGTCACAAGGAGTTCTTTACTTCTTTCATCACTTATGATGGAGCCAAGAAAGCAATCCACATGGCCAATGGTGGTGAGTGTGTGATTGAAGGTATTGGTTCAATTCCTATTTGTCGTTCTACTAATAGGAAAGCAAGACTTGATGATGTTCTTTACATTCCTTCACTTTCAAAGAATTTGCTAAGTGTTGGTTAAATGACAAAGAAATGATGCATGGTAAATTTTGGTGGTGATGCTTGCTTCATTACAAAGGAAGAAATCTTGGTTGCTAGGGGCAATAGACAAGGTAGACTTTTCAAGCTTGATGCTTTTGTTATGGCTAACAAAAAGGATGGAATGTCTTGATCCTTCAAGACGTGATGGACATAGTTCTTGGCCTTGAAGAAGAACCACAAGTTCTTCAAGAGGTTCAAAAATACAAAAAGAGAGCTAGGATGGCTCTCCACTACATTAAGATGAATGTCTCTAATGAGATATTGAGGGAGATAGGTACTTGTACAACAACCAAAGAAGCTTGGGATTGTCTCAAGACTATCTATGAGGCTAAGAATACCTCTAGGCTTCTCACTCTTAGGAATCAAATCTTTCAAAGTAGCCAAAAGAGTGATGAGAGTGCATCTAGTTATGTTTTGAGAGTAAAAGATATTCATAGAGAACTTGCTTGTATTGGTGATTCCATCAATCAAAATGAGCTAGTCCAAGTCATTCTCAATGGCTTGAGAAGTGAATTTGATAATCTTGTCCAATCCTATGCCATTAAGGAGGAGATACTAAGTTTGGAGGCTCTCCAAAGTGTGCTAATTTCAGAAGAATCAAGACCAGAGTACAAGTTCTTGAGGATGAACAACTTTCTCTCACTCATAATGATGAAAAAGCTCTCTTTGCCAAGGATAAGCACAAAGGGAAGAGCAAGAACCAACATCAACAATCCTCAAGCAAGGACAAAGTCAAATCCAAAGATAGAGATAAGGAGGAAGATGATTCCTCCAATGCTTCATCATCCAAGCTCAAGAAGAAGGAGATCAAGTGCTTTTATTGTGGCAAGAAAGGCCATTATGCCACAATTGCTTCAAGAAGAAGAATCAACCATTAGATCTACTCTCTTTATGAAGACATGTGACTCCACTTGCTGGAAAAATGACTTTCTTGGACTCATCACAAAAGAATGTAGAAGAACCACCTCCTTCATGCATGCACCTAGCAACATCTTTTGACATATGATCAAAGAAATCATTAACAACAATCTTTTTCAAGGAAGAACCTTCACCTCCATTGATGAAGTTAGCTCTTTCCTTACCTTTTGCATGCTCCAACTCAAGCAAGCCAACATTACCAATGAGAAGGAAGACACTATTTCAAGTGATGGAGAGGGATCTCTTATGGTCTCTAGTTTCTCATCTACTCCTTTCAAGAAGGACGGCCTATGGTATATTGATAGTGGAGCCTCTTCACATATGTGTAGATCCAAGGAATCTTTCTCTTCTATTGCACCTTATGATGGAGTCAAGAAATCAATATACACTGCAAATGATTTTGAATGTCCTATTGAAGGCATAGGGAACATTCTCTTGAAGCTTGCATCCTCTAAAGTTCTTTCTCTCTCTAAAGTTCTTTATGTACCTAAGCTTACTAAGAATCTTATTAGTGTTGGCCAATTGCTTGATAATGGCCTTGATGTAAAATTCAATGTTGATACTTGTACTATCAAGAAGAATGATGAGATACTTGCATTAGGATCTAGATTTGGAGGCATCTATAAATTAGATCCAAATGAGTATGTGAATGCTTGTAATGTTGCTCTTGTGAACAAGCTCTCTATGGAGGAATTATGGCATAGGAGGTTGGGACATCCCAACTACAAATCCATGCTCTCTATGATCAAAGAGGCCAAAGCTATTGGCTTGCCAAAGTCATTCTCCAAGAAGATCAACCTTTGTGAGGCTTGTGCTATTGCTAAATCTTACAAAAAGCCATTTACAAGATCTTCTATCAAAAGCAAGCATCCTTTGGAGTTAATCCACTTGGATGTGCATTTTTCATCAACTATAAGCAAGGGAGGAGCCACTTGTTTTGTTACTTTCATTGATGATTTCACAAAATTCACTTGGATATATCTTCTTGCTTCTAAATCTATGGTGTTTGATCATTTCCTTATTTTCAAAGCTTATGTAGAGAAGCAATTCTCATTCAAGATTAAAGCTCTTAGAAGTGATGGAGGTGGTGAATATATCTCCAATAAATTTCATGATTTTTGTGAGCTTGAAGGCATCCAAAGAGAGTTCTCTTGTGCCTACTCTCCATCTCAAAATGGAGTGGCCGAGAGAAAGAATAGATCTCTATGTGAATGTACAAAATCTATGAGAATTGAGGCATCTTTGCCCAAATATTTTTGGAGAGAAGCCGGTAATTGTGCAAATTATCTTTGCAATAGGCTCTCACATATAGCTCTTGGAGGAAAGTCACCATATGAAATCTTATATTTGAAGAAGCCTAAGGTTGATCACCTTAGAGATTTTGGATGCATATGCTTTGCTCATATTCCCTTGGAAACAAGGAAGAAGGAAGATCCTAGTGCATGCAAAGGGATCATGGTTGGATACTCATCCACCAAGAAGGCCTATAGAGTCTTTGTACTCTCTACTTTTCAAGTTATTGAAAGTAGAGATGTTGTCTTTCATGAAGATCAACACTCATCTTTAGAAGAGGCCGAGATCAAGAAGTCTATGGATGCATCACCAATTATTGATTTTGAAGACAATCATGATGTGATGGGGTCAAGATTTGAAGAAGACTCTCCTCGGATTTTCTCACCAAGAAGATCCATGAGAGATAGATCCAAGCCTAAGAGACTCTCATATGTTGACAAAGGCAAACAAGTGGATCTTGATTTGACTAATTATGTTTTTTATGTCTCTCATGAAGAGCCAAAGAATGTACAAGAGACACTCAATACCAAGGAGTGGTATGATGCCATGAAGCAAGAGTATGATGCATTGATCACCAACAATACTTGGGAGCTTGTGGATCATCCATCCAACAAGCATGTAATTGGTTGCAAGTGGGTATTTTGGATCAAGTTCAATCATTGGCACCATCAACAAGTATAAAGCAAGATTATGTGCCAAAGGATTTGCACAAATCCATGGCCTTGATTATGAGGAGACCTTTGCACCCGTTGCAAAGATGGTGACAATAAGAATTCTTATTTCTCTTGCTTGTTTCTTTAAGTGGAAGGTGTTCCAATTAGATGTATTCAATGCTTTTCTGAATGGTTATCTTGAGGAGGAGATCTATCTGGAACAACCTCAAGGATTCATCAAGGATGAGTCCAAAGTGTGCTTGCTCTTGAAAATTCTTTATGGACTCAAGCAAGCACCAAGATCATGGTATTCAAGACTTGATTCTTTTCTTATCTCACTAGGACTTACTCTTAGTGACTATGATCCTTCCATGTATCTAAAGTTTGTTGATAGCAATATTGTCATTCTTCTAATTTATGTTGATGACATTATTCTTTGTGGAAGTTGTATCAAGCTAGTTGATGAAACTAAGCTAGCACTTGGATGTGAGTTTAAAATGCAAGTTCTAGGAGAGATACATTAGATCCTAGGCCTAGAAATTGATTTTTATGAAAATCATGTCTTTATATGCCAATCTAGATATGCTCACTCTATGTTGAAAAAATTCCATATGGAAAATTCTAAGAGCATAGATACTCCATTGGAGCAAATTGTTAAAGATACTAATAAAGGTGATGAAAGATCCTTTGAGGACATCACACTTTTTAGGAGTCTTGTAGGCTCCTTGATTTGGCTTACCATTACTAGGCCCGATCTAAGTTTTTGTGTGCACAAATTGAGTCAATTTATGCAAGATCCTAAGATCCATCATTGGAAGATGGCCAAGAGGATTCTAAGATATGTATCTTCATCTTGTGATTATGGTCTACTTTATACAAGTGAAGATCTATCCATTGTTGGCTACTCGGATTCGGACTTTGCACGTGACAAGATGGATCAAAAGTCTATTAGTGCATACACTATCTTTCTTGGAGGCAATCTAATTAATATCTTGTCTTTCCAAAAAAACAAGATACTATATCTCTCTCTTCATGTGAGGCCGAGTACAAAGCACTCACTACAACTACCAAAGAGGTGCTTTGGATCAAGAGGTTATTAATGGAGCTAAAGTGCATCAAGAAGATGATCTACCAATGATCAAGTGTGATAACATGTCGGCCCAAGCTCTTGCCAATAATCCCATATTTCATGCAAGAAGCAAGCACATAGAAGTGTCACACCATTTTGTGAGAGAAAAGCTTATTGGAGCATGTCAACTCGTCCTCTTGTATTGCCGATCTACTCATCAAGACTTTGAGCAAAAGTGCTTTCATCAAGCATAGATCTAATCTTGGAGTTATATCAAGATCAATGCTTAAATCTTCATAGATAATTTTTTAGAAGGAGTGTGAAGAATTGAAAAAGATTATCTATGTTAGAGATAGGGGTCTTATGTTTTTTTATATCAAGCATCTAGGTGTAGGATGTTGATAGGAACAAATTTGGCATAGATGGCAAATTATGCATTTCCACTTGTAATGCCACTATTGAGCCAAAATAGAGTAAGAGGCTAAACTTGTGCCAATTAGAGTGTAGACAAGTGTAATGCTTTTGTTTGATGAATTCTAAGAGGTCCAATAGGATTTAGAGGTGGAACCATGTGAGGTCCAATAGGAATTTGAGGTTTGCTTGAAAATAGTCCAATAGAATTAAGAGGTGCATGGATCAATGGTCCAATAGGATTAAGAGGTGACAAAGTGTGGTCCAATCATAGTTAAGCATAGTGGTAGCTTGTGGATCTACTAGTATCATTGTACTCCTCATTTTGGATCTAATTGATTTTGGAGATTGTGTGGATTTTGAGTGTTATTGGATTTCTAGCTTTCTCTCTCTACCCGAGAGCTCATGATGATTTTCTCTCTCTACTTGAGGAGAGCAGCTCATTTTTACTTAGAATAATTTTCTAATACTTCCCACACGTGTGAGTGAGAGTTGGAAGTGATTGAATGCATGTAGTAGTGTGTTTTTGCCATAGAATCACACAACTTTGCAATGAAATATAATACGTAACCATCGATTATTATTCTTTGGATGGCAAATGTGATGCCACGCAAATGTCAAAAATTGAATACCAACATAAATATGGCATGATATACTCGAAAATGAAGATATGAGCTGGTTAAGTATAAATCATGAAGAGGCCTAAGTCATTTTTCGAGAATATATCTCCTAAGTACTTGCCTTATAAATTAAGGACTAGACCTTTAATAGGAAAAGACATTGCCTCGGATAACCCTTAACTAGGTCGTCCATATGAAACGACTAGTTATGAAAAGACATGTTAAACTAGAGTAACTTTAACTCATAGTTAAGTATACCTCTTATGGTATAGTTGAACGTATTTTCAGTTTAATTCTTAACTAGACCCTTTCGCGGGAGCGACGCACCTATTGTTTATGAGGTGTGTTTGTTCGTCCCGTAGAACATATATTGATCTCACACTTCAGTCTCGATCATCGAGAGAGAAGAGTTTATGCTTATGTAAGAGATTGAAGAAGTGAATAGAGTTCTGTGAGTTATTCTCCCTTATCTCCGTTCTCCGCACTACTGAGTGTGAGTAATCTTGAGTCTGCTAACAATCTCTAACGCATTTCATAAATTACTCTCTAATCAGACAGACGCTCTAGTGCATTACAGTCGTTTGCTGTGTTTCTGTAAATCATGCTCTAAAGAACTGTCTTAAAATCATCTTATTCGTCTATCGCGAATACTTTCTTTTTTTAACACTCGAATAATGACTATCTTTGTGCAGTCTAGCACGATCATTGAATTAAGTTGTATGTATACAAATGAGATGACAGTCCCTGTCTGAAAAATTGAGTCTCTGATCTGTTTTTCTGATGGCGCATTGACATAAGTTTCTAACGTGCTCTAAAACCATTCGTGCTCTTTAACCATTAAGTTGGGCTTTAGTTGTTGAGGACTATTGTCTAGGAACGAATAGTTCGCGAACTCGATTAATTAATTGTCTACGCAGTCGCGAATACATCGAACAATTCTCGATTCTTTGTTGACACCTTAGTCAGCCAGAGTGTAGTTTGTTGTACTACTCTGATAACATTTCATTTGTAGAACGTGCTTCCTTCAATTCGATAGAGGCCAGATTGTTGTTCTGAATTCATTAACATTACCCATTTCAAATATAAGTGATACTGGTTACTTTTTAATGTCTGTCGACAACCAGAATAACATTCAAAACCACCCGCCATAATTACACCAAAAACATAACTTTCTAACGTTGTCCTCTGTGGGAACGATACTTTTCACTACAAAACCTATATTAACCCTGTTGGTATAGCACGACATATACCAAGTTTTGGCGCCGTTGCCGGGGACAGTTAGGAAAGTTATAAGAAATCTGACATATCCATTTCCATCTCTAATGTATGTCAGACAGAGAATCGAGATTAGAAAGATACCAGAAGCTTAGAGAGGAGTTTTTACGAAGACAGAGTGAAAGTACTAGTCGTAGAAATCTAGACGAAATCTCTACTCAGTTACTTGAACTCCTAATTAGCTTTGGTATGGAGGGTCCTGCTGCATGCTTCACTTCTATCTCTAAAATTAAATATGATTATTTTAAATAGACCAGCTCCGATGATGCAGATAGCTATGTCTCACAATTTGAGTCGATAGCCAATTCGAATAATGAGGGAACTGACGTAGACAAACTACGAATTTTCCCTGGTTTGCTAAGAAAGCAGGCACGTATCTAGTATAGTCAAGTAGAACCAGGCCGTGTAGGAACCTGGTACCTGTTGAAAGATGCATTTTTGAACCAATTCAGAGAGATAGGTTACAAATCTAGAATTCTTGGATGACTGAACAATGTTCAGAAGAAGAGTAAAGAATCTCTTCGCAAATATACACGTAAGGTTAAAAACCTCATAGGAAAACTAACCGGTGTATATCTCGTTGATATGCAAATCGAATGGTTTTTGGCTGGTCTACCACCAAAGATTGATCGATATTGCAGACAAGGGGACATGAACTCCTTAGCAGCTGTTATAGCTAGTGCAAAAAATTTTGAGACTTCAAAATTAGCGCGAAAGTGGTGATCAACGAAGAAATCTCGAAAGTCTAAAACTGATTTCAGTGACAGTGATGCCGATTCAGATTCTGATTTCAGTCGTAGTTCTTCAAGCACGGAATCTGAAAGTAGCGATTCATCATAATCAGATGTTGACAAAGGAGAAAAAACGAATAAACGACGAACTAGGACAGACCCAAATTCGCACCAAGAAGACATAATCCTCCCGAATTTGTTGGACCAGCGAAGTCTCAAATCTTGGGATTCGTCAAAATCAGCCAACATTTGCATTCTCATAAGAATTCAACTTAAAAATTCCACCACATCTAGATTCATTAACAAGGATCTCTTCATTTTTCATGATAAAACAAGTATTGGAGTTGAACTTTACATCACAACCATTATCAAGCAATTTTTCCACACTAATTAAGTTCTTTGTGAGCTTTGGAATGAAAAGAACATTAGAAAGTGCAAGAACTTTTGAAAAAGCAAGTTTCAATGTTGCCAATTCCTTCTATTGGGCACTCATGATCATTAGCAGTTAAATAGATCTCTTGAGTCCTTTGTAAGGTAAGATTGAGTCAAATGACTCCTTTGAACAGCTCATATGTGAAGAAGCTCCACTATTTATGTACCAAGCTCCATCTTTCTTGAAAGGTGACGAAGAAAAACTGGACACCATGAGTGATCCTTCTCCATCACTTGCAACATAATCTTCTTCAATCTCTTTGGAGAGATTAGCTTGCTTGAGTTGGTTTTTTTTCTTAAAGCAATTAGAGGCATAGTGCCCCTTCTTGCCACAGAAGAAACACTTCACTTTCTTCTTCTTGGTCTTTGAGTTAGAAAGATGAGATGTATCATCCTCTTCACCATCTTTGTCTCGATCTTTGGCTTTGTCTTTGTTGGATGCTTGAGAGAACTGGTTCTTACTCCTTCATTTATGCTTGTCTTTGACAAAGAGGGCTTTGTCACTTCTACCATGCTCGAGTTTGTTCATCTTGGAGAGTTTATAGCTTTGTCTAGATTCTTCAGAAATAAGAATTCTTTGGAGAGTTTTTAGATTAGGCAACTCCTCTTCAATAGCAAAAGACTGAACAAGATTATCATAGTCATCTCTCAAGCCATTCAGTATGACTTGAACTAGCTCATCTTGAATTTTAACTCTCAGAACATAGTTAGATGCACTCTCTTCACTTCTTTGGAAACTTTGGAAAATCCGATTTCTAAGAGTGAGTATTCTAGAAGTATTCTTTGCTTCATAGATGGACTTTAGTGCATCCCAAGCTTCTTTGGTTGTAGTGCAAGATCCCATCTCTCTCAGAATTTCATTAGATACATTCATCTTAATGAAATGTAGAGCCATTCTAGCTCTTTTCTTATACTTAAGAATTTCAGCCTGTGCTTGAGGCTCCTCCTTAACACCAAGCACAATATCCATAACATCCTGGAGTATCAAAACTTCCAAATCGAGTAATTAGAAGTGTTTAGTCTTTCATTGGCTTCTAGAAGATATCCTCCCTGAGATGCCATTTTAATGAAGACTTCTTAGTTATTGGACTGAGATATGTTTGAGCTTGTTCCAATTAGACATAAAGTTGTTGCTCTCTTTCACTATAGGTATTTTTAAGGATGTACTACCTTCCTATGTGAAACACTTGCAACTGTATTTGAGACAGATCTCAAATATTCCGCAAGACAGGCTAACTAGATCAGATACACAAAGTGGATTGAGACACTTTGGTTAGTTTGAATCCTACTTTTGGCACGTGTGAAATGCAACAAAAGAAAACACTATTGACACTCTGAAGGCTCAAAGGGTATTCAATTACTTCAAACTTAGTCTTGATCTTTAGTTTCTTGTGTAGGATGCTCAAAACAATGGATTCAGAACAAAGCAAGATTGAATCAAATCAAAATGCTGTCATTCGGATTTTGGACCTATCCCTATCCTCTTTAAGAGTTATAACTCTTGCTAGACACATCAGATTGATTTGGTTTCAATTTCTATGGAAGGTACAGATCATAAGCTTTCCATCAAGTCATAACACTGCTATCTTTGGATCTATAAGCAAGGAGAACAAAGGGACTGAAGATCTCTGATTTTCACATGTGCGGAATTCCAAAATTCCGTACTACCACATTTCAGGTCTGAAAATTTTGTTTGCTTTTTTGCTTGATTTAGCTCTCAATTTCTTGTACAATTAGAGATGTTAGCATGCAAAGCTTAATTTGGCTCTGATACCATGACAAAATTTCCAGAATTCACACGTGTGGAGAATGTCCACAAGTATGATGGATCTAATTATGCTTTGTGATCAGCACAGTAACCTGATTCTAGATTGATGAGCAAGATCTAGTTCAGAAGAAATGGCTTAACCACAATCTGGCATGCTAAGCAACTGAATATGATAGCAATGAGTCAATAATGAGCAAAAGTACAAGATATCAGTGTATAAGCATTAGCTTCAACACGCATTAGAGAGAGAAAGATAGAGAGATAACAAGCAAAATAGTTTAGATCCAAAATGGCATGAGGTAGCTACAAAACTTTGGTTCTTCATCATAGATTGTGAGGAGAGCTACAAATATTTATGGAGTTTGAGGTAGCTCAAGGTAGAACCACATCCATCCATCATTTAATAACATCTAAAGTGAAAGCTAGAGTCTATGTGACATTTGTCACTTCTCATGCATGCAAATCTACCAACTTTTTCCAAGTGTGCTAGTTCTAACTAGAAATGTACAAATCATCATGCATGTGTCCATTACACTTTGTGCATGCCTTGAATGTCACTACGGATCACTTACAATTAATGCATGTGAATTGCCACGAGTTTCTACAAGCATGACTTTGCTAATTCTATGTCTACAAACTATATGCAAGTTGTATTCTTCAATCTAGACATTACATAACCATGTAGCTCGAGTTCTATGTAGGCCAAACTTGGCATTTTGCATTCATGAGCTACATACTTGCATGGTACAACATTTGTAACAAGCCAAGAAATCAATATGAATTGTTTTTTCAATTTTAACACTTATTACTCCTATCAATAATTTTGCATTGATCAGATTTCAATTCTACCTTATGACCTAAATCTGTAATTCTACTTACTGATAATAGATTTGTAGAGAGTTTAGGAACATATAAGACCTTTGATAGTAGTTTGAATTGATCATGCTGAAATCGCAATCTTATAGTACCTTCACCTTCAACAGTGTGAATACTATTGTCACCAAGATGAATAAATTTCTTTGTGTTGTAAGGCGTGTAGGAGTTGAAAATCTCACATTGATTGATCATGTGTTGAGTTGCTCCAAAATCAAGAAATCATGAATCATCCAAAAATGCACTTTGATCTTTGACCATGAATGCGCCTTCGTCCACTTCGACCTGGGGAGATGATGAAATTGTGTTTGCTTGTTGATCAGGTTGTTTGGCTGCGTTCTTCGCTTGGAGAATTTGGCAATTCTTGATCTCATGGTTATTGTGCTTGCAATACCTGTAAAGCATCTTCTTCTTTGATTGTGGATCTGATGATTGTGCTTGAGTCTGTTTCTGATTTGTTGTAGCCTTCTTGGAGCTTTTCTGCTTTTGTCGCTTAGAGCCTTTGTTGACATATAGAGCCTGAGAGGAGGAAGTAGAAAAAGTGTCTTGACTTCTTCTATTGTCTTCTTGCAATAACATAGTGATAACTCTAGTAAGAGTTAAATCTAAGTGTGTCGATATGACTGTCACCCAGTGCTCATGCATATGTAGAGGGCAAGCTCAAAGGCAATATCATAATTGCGTCTTGATTGTCTATGACTGATCCGACAGCGGCCATCTGTTGCAAGAGACTCTTAAACTGGTTAATGTGAATCTGAAGAGAATCACCAGTAGACATCTTGAATGTGAAGAAATTTTCTTCGTAGATGTAACTTAGTAGTTACGTCTCTCACGTCATATAGTGAGTTCAGGATGTCCCAAACGTCTCTTGACGTTTTAGCTTTAGCTATGTGTCCAATCTGTGTATCTGATATACTGAGGATAATAAGTGCAAAAGCTTTACTGTCTTTCGATTTCCACTTTGAGTCATCATCTTTAGGTTTTACTTCTGTACTTGTAACAACATCCCATAATTCACTAGCGATTAGCAAGGTCTTCATCTTAAATTTCCACAAATGATAATTGGATCCATTTAGCTTGTCTGCGATAAGACCAACCTTACTTTGAGAATTTATCTGAAACTTAGTCTGTCGATTGTATCGATGATGCTAAGATGTAGTAATGCCAAAATAGAAAATTAATTCTCTGATACTGAAAGGTTGAAAGAACTGAAGAGTATAATTATCAATTTGATATCACGAAAAATATCAAGTATTAGAGATTTCGCTCTGATACCATGTCGGAAAGAGATGTGTAGAAGATAGGTCAATGGCGAAATAAACTATCTTCCTCTCTCTCAGTGCATGACTATGCCTATCAATCTTGAACAAAACATTAGTGATAGAAATCACATTTGATCTTATAGTAACTAACTTTGAAATCATCAGTACTACAGTGATTACATAGCCGAACAATAATGCATTGAATTATCAGACAAATAATTAGTCGCGAAGAACTACAGAAGCGCAATACATTCTGAGACAAAACTGAGTGCAATAAAAGATAGTATTGATTTAGTATGAAAACAAAACAGAAGTAAATGAGTACAATAAGTTGCGGATTGAAGCCGTGTACTCTATGCTATCTCTGAGCGGCTAAAATGAAAGTCTGAATTAAGCGCAATGCTGATAAGCAGTAGTGCAATAGCAATCTCTAAAACGACTCTAAGAAGTGAGCTAGAATGCTCAGGAGTGTTCAAGCTCGCAGGCTTGAGAGAGAGAGAGAGAGCTAACTATTCAAATGCTTGATCATAAGATGATTGATTTTATGAATATGAACAACTGTATATATACTAAGAAATTAGGTCATCAATTGCAATTGCCAGTTGGTTGGTGTCCGCTGGCATCCATCCGATTCATTGCCATTGATTGCTGATAAGCAGTGGAAATCTGTATAAATGAACCAAACTATCACTTCTGCAGAAATGAACTAAAACAGCCACAAGCGCCATTGTCGCAAAAAGGCGACAATGTCGGGATTATGCAAAAAACCTGACAGTGCCTTAAAATCTCTTTTACGGTTGCCCCACACTTTGCCAGAGTCATTTCCTTAACATTTGAGACACTTTGGAAAAAGCCAAAAATGTGACTTTGCATATGTGCTCGCAAATCCCGACAGACAACAGTGTCGCTAAAATGCAAAAAATACGACATTGTGATTTTACACAAGATTCATGACAGGCAAAAAATACGAAGTGAGAGAAGATGAAAATGCGACACTGTAGTCAAACTCTGTGTATTTCTACAGACTATGTAAAAACACTTGTAAATCTGCAGACTATAAAAGAACACGGGAAAATCTGCAGAACTGGATAAAAAATGGATGAGGATTAAAAAACGATTAGTCGATTAGTAAGAAGGAGAATAATCCAATAGATCCAACATCATGTTACCAAGATCTCAAGACTTAGGCTTATCAAAATTGGCAAGACTATGCATGCTATAATAACATAGAGTTTGTATCATATCTTCATGCTTGGTTACCATGCTAATCTCATATCTAATGAGGCTAATTACTTCATTCTGGAGATAAGTTTCCTTAGAGGATGATTCACTTATTCTTATAAAGAGTTTGCAATTTGCCTCAATACATGAAAAAAGACAAATTTTCACACTATGGGTGGACAAATCACTCTTGCTCTTGAAAGACTCAAGAGCATACATTTGATGAAATAATTGATCTAAAATCAATTACAAATCATTAAGAACATCAACGATGTTCTCAAGAGAGACACCATACTCAACTAGTATTGCTTTACTCCAACTTTGAGATGCAAAGATCTCACTAAGGCAAATTGATTCACCAAATGACATAAGAGAAGCAAGCATGAGATGTATACACTTGAAATGTGCTCCTCTTTCCCTTGAAATGTGAGCCATTTGAGCTCAACCATGTCTCTTGATATTCTTCCTGGAATCATAACTTGAGAAGGACTCTCCTCCTCAATCCTTGGCACACTTGAACCTCGAGATGGCTCCTCAAGATCAACTTCTTGGTGCTCCTCCTTGATGGAAATCCAAGACCTCCATGTCTCAAAATGATCACAACAAACATGATCATATAATGTGCACTTCATATGATCATCAACATTACTTATGCTAGAACCATAAGTCCAAAAATCACCATAGCTTGGCATGATTTTTCTAATATTGAAATCAAAAAGTATTTCCATCTCAATAAGCTAACTACTTGCTTATGGATAAAAGTATCCACCTTGGATGCTTCACTTATTCTCTAAGAAGTTTACAACTTGCCTTTAAAATTGAAAATTTACAATTTTCAACATTATGAATGAACACATCATTCATGATCTTATTGAAACCAAAAGAAAATACATTATGAAGACATTTCCATTTCCTTGACTTTATACTCAATGTAAGTTTACAAGGAAAACATGCTTTGCTATCTATTAAGGCATCACACTCAACTAGTATTGCCTTAATCCCCATTTGAGATACAAAAATCTCTTCAAAGCAAAATAGTTTTTCATAAGATGTCATGAGAGCATAAATGGACTATTTTCATTTTGTGATTGCTCCTCCTTAATCTTTCTTGGTTTCCCTTGGATCATAACAATAAATTTGAACTTTTCTAAAGTTCCAAGCAAAATGCTTTCCAAGGCAATGAAATAAATCCAACTGACATTTATCTTTGCATATTGAACCAAAAAATTCACTTCCAAATGAAAAACTTCAAAAGGTTTGAAATGTGTGGTGATGGACTTTTGTAGACAAATTTTGTAACTCGTTGTGAGACTCCAAGCCTCATGCATCTTTCCACAAAGGAAACACCTTTCCTTGGATTTGTCCTTCTTGCCTTTGCACTTTGAACTTGAAGCTCCATCCTTCACCTCGGCCTCCTTGCTTTGGTTCTCCTTGGATGGATTGATCTTCATTTTGTAGCATCTTGAGACAAAATGATCTCTCTTGCCACAAAGGTTGCATTTAAGATCCTTACTTGCCTCCAATAGGTTGCCACCTATTGATGCCATGATGAGGAAGTAAAACCTTGTGATATGACTTTTCAAAATGTAATTTGTGACTCTCAAGAAACTATATTTGAACACATTCAACAATCTAGAAGGATCTACACAAGATCTAGACCACAAATTTTGAATCATCTCTTTTCAACCTAGTCAATTGGAAACTAAGCTTTGCTTTGATCACTAAGACAAAAGAATTCTATCAAATCACAAAAATCAGATCCAAACACCCCTATTGGACTCAATAAACACCAATGAATCTTTCTTTTGAGAGTTGGAATGGATTTGAAAATATTTGACACCTAGATTTTCCTTTTCTCTTGACTAGTTCACTCAACTTTTGAGATTCTTGAACAAAGGATGGGTTTTGCTTCAAATACTTGAAAGACAAACTTAATCACTTACTTTGGACTCACTCTTGACCCAAATGATCTCACTCTTGAGATTTGGATTGAATTTGATTTGATTTGACAACAAACTAAACCACAAATTTTCACAAAAAAAAAGATCTACACTAGATCACATAAACTTGACATGTATACTTGAAAACACACAAAGATCAAATCCAATCACCCTTTTGGAATGCCTCTTGACCCAAATAATCTTACTCTTGAGATTTGAAATGGACATGAAATGGTTTGATAACAATCTATGTCAGTAGTTTTTCACCAAGATTAAAAATTAGACATCTAGAGATTCACAAAGGTCCCAACCATGTGTCTAATATCTTTCGAAACAAAAGATGTTGTCAGGATCAATGTATAGCCAAGAGGCTTTTTGGCTACAATCCTTGCCAACCACTTTCGATTCATTTGTATCAACTTCAATCAGTAAGGTCAAAATGGATGTAGAGTTACTACTTTACAATTATATTAGGTGCTCATAGCTATTGGAAAAAAGCATTTTAAATTTTAGAAACTAAATTGTAACTCGTTGATCAAATTTGTATTGTTTGACTTATAGTTGTATTGAAATGAGATTTGAACTCGAGAAAATCCCACTTCAACAATTAGTAATTTTTATTTTTTCTTATCTGGCTCTTTTGGTAGTATAATTAGAAAATAGTCCTAAATAAATTAAAAAGTCCAAAATCAATTGAGACTATGTTAAACAGTAATTTTCGCACACAATCGACGCATGGGGAATTTGCGGCATCTCTCTACACCATAAAATTTTAAATCCATACTGAACTTCATGTTTAAACTAACAAACAATAATTTTTGCAAACAATCCATCTTCTTTGGAGGATGTTCTCACAAGTGATATAAGAGCCATAGATCACTAAGTTGAGAGATTACTTTGTTTATATTACTGTCAATTCATAATGTCTCTCACTGGTAACTCGTCTTCTTCATCCTCTAGTGAAGTTAGAATCATTGATAGATTCAACAGATCTAACTTCTACCTCTGGAAACTAAAACTCTGGATGATGCTTATAGATAGAGACCTTTGGGATGTCGTAGACAGGTCTGCTGACCTGAGACCAGACAACCACAATGATTATGACGTAACTAAGGCATGGATGATCAAGGATTAGAAGGCCTTAGTATCAATCACGTTGAATCTGGCTGACTCCTAGATTTTCCACATTACCAGATGTAGATCCTATAAGGAAGCATTAGATTTGATAACAAATCTCTATGAGACTCAACATGTAACCACGCGGTTACACCTTAGAAGAAAGTTCTTTGCTCTTAGGATGTCTGATTCAGTAGCTCTCACCACCCATATCAACAGCTTCAAGTCTTTGTTAGATCAACTATCAGGTGTAGGATGTCAGGATGATGACGCTGTAATGACCTTGCTTTCTTCTTTACCAAAGTCCTATGAGCACTTTGTTGTGATGATCTTTACTCAACTTGACCTGACTCTTCAATCGTCGGTCACTGTCTTCAAGAAGAGATGCATAGAAAGACCAATGATCTATCTGTCAAAGACAAGTCCTTGGCCTTATACACCAAGAAGAAGAAGAACTACAAGGGCAATAATCAAGTGCACAAGCAACAACAGAAGCCTCCAACTCAATCAGAGAGCGACGGATCCAGGAAGAAACTCTTTTGCAGGTATTGCAAGAGATTGAACCATGACATCAAAGAATGTCGTATCCGGATTTACATTGAGGCTAAGAAGCAGCAACACAAACAGCCGAAATCTACCAACAAGGTAGAATTCAACGAGAAATCCTCTAACAAAGAAAAATCATTAGAACTATTGATGGCTTACAACAGTGGCAACGCAGACTACGACTGTTGGTATCTAGATAGTGGTGCTACCCAACACATGACACCAAGAAGGGAAAGGTTTACTGAGTATGAATCTTATTCTAGAGACAAGTTTATCTACCTCAGACATTCTAGTACCATCCGCGTGAAAGGCAAAGGGACAGTCAAGATCGTTTTCAAGAATGATCTTTCCATTTCTGTTCCAAATGTTCTTCATGTAGGTTAGCTATCTAAGAACCTGTTATCAATTTCTAAGAAAACTGATGAGGACTACACTGTCACATTTCATTCTGAGTAGTGCATAATCTTCGATAAAGAAACTACTATGACTATTTGTACTAGAGTTGAAAATTTATATGTACTCTCTAACTCAATTGCATTAGCTAGTACTTTTCATGATGATGGCTATATTGTGGCATGGTCGATTTGGACACGTGAATACAAGAGCTCTTTTTTACATGCGTTGTAATAATCTAGTTGATGGATTGAATTTGCCACTTTCATTAGATAGGAAATCATTATTCTTTGGGTCTTGCATTCATGGTAAACATTCTAGAAGAAAATTTTCTAGAACACATTGCATCAAGACAAATCATGTATTAGATCTTGTACATAGTGATCTTTGCGGTCCAATGCCAACTCCATCCTTATGAGATGCAATTTACTTTATCACTTTCATAGATGATTATTCTAGGTGGTAAAACATCATGTTTATAAAGTACAAATTAGAAGCCTATGAATGCTTCAAAAAATTCAAGGCCATGGCTGAAACCCAAACATCTAATAAAGTGAAAGCACTCCGAACTGATGGCAGCAGTGAATATATGTCCAATGAGATGTCCGACTATCTAGCTGAGCATGGCATTCGAAGACAACTGACAGCTTCCTATTCGCCTCAATAGAATGGAGTCATAGAAAGGAAGAATCGAACGCTGCTTAACTTAGCCAGATCTATGCTACATCAAGCGCACTTACCTTCGAAGTTCTAGGCAAAAGCTACTGCTATAGCCTGTTACATATGAAACAAATCCAACACAAAAGTTGTTAACAATAGAACTCCTCATCAAGTATGGCATGGACACAAGCCTAGTGCTAGCCATCTAAATTTTTTTGGTTGTATATGTTTTGTTCATGTTCCTAAACAACTTAGGAAGAAACTGGACAAGAGGTCAAATAAATGCATCTTCATTGGCTATCCTGATGAACATAAAGCTTACAAAGTTTATGATCCATCCACCAATGTAGCATTTGTTTTAAGGTATGTACCCTTCAAAGAAGATACATTCTATGACTTCAAACAACCATTTATAGATGAAGTTGTGTCATTTCATCCTATTTTACACAACATAGAATCTTCCACTTGTGATGTCTCTTATGTAAAATCTGTAGCTACAGCTACAGAAGCCGAGTAGCTGACAGCACCTGTCACCAGACTAGACCAAGATAGCTCAGGCAAATCTGGACAAATTCAAGAAGAGACACCATTCCAATCTGTCAACAAGATGTTCGAAGATCCTTGAGAACTCGAACAGTTTTTGAGAGGTATACACCTCAATCATTCTGGACTGCATCAGAAGATCTTAAGCCAGCAGAAAGATCTAGAATCCATTCTAGAAAAGTTTCATATGTGTGATTGCAAACCGATTGATACTCCAATGGATCCAACTATGACATTGACTAAACCTTCTTGTGCGGATACCAAAAGTGAAGTACTCGACTTAGCGTAGTACCCTTATCATTCACTTATAGGATCTTTGATGTATGCCATGCTTTGCACTAGACCGGATTTAGCATACACTGTTAGCACACTGAGTCAATACATGTCTAATCTTAGGATCTTACATTGGAAATCATTGAAGAGAGTTGTGAGATATATTCAAGGAAGCCTAGATCACATTTTATGCTATGATGGAAATGATATTGATCCAATGGTTCTTCAAGGCTACTCCGACTCAGATTGGGAAGGAAGTCCAATATCATTTTATTAGGGAAAAAGCTTTCTTAGGACAAGTGATTTTTCAATATTGCTGCACAACAGAAATGGTTGCAGACATATTCACCAAAGCTCTTCCCAGGATCAAGCACCAAAAGTTATTTAGTAGAATGATTAACTATTAATGATGATGATGCAGAAGTCATGAGAAAATATCACCCATTGATGGATAATCCAAAGGAAAAGTGGCACCATCAATTGAGAATAGAAGTGCAAGCATGGTTGTACCTCAATTTGAAGAGAGGAGATATATCAAGAGACCAAGGTGGTCATACATCAACACAAGGACGATATTCATATTGATAGATTGAGAGTTGGGTATGCTCGTTTGGACATGCTAATGGAATTGTTTGGGGATAAAAGAAAGGTCCAAGACATGATGTAGGACACATTCTCTTTTAAGACTCTTTTTCCATAATATAATTCATCTAAGTAGTACAAGAGACATTTGCAAGAAGAAAAAGAGAGCTTACCCAAAAAAAGTATGGAGGGAGTGATGAGTAGATCTACAAGGAAAAAAGAAGACTCCTTACAAATATCAAGCGAATCTAGCATTGATGTCAAGTATCATATAGATCCAAGAGCCTTCAACTTATCAAGACGAAAAGAGAAAAGAAGTTTGGCAAGAAGTAGAGCACGATGAGATGAATTCAATTGAAAAGCATGGCACTTGGGAGTTGGAATATTAAGCACCTAATAAGAAGCCAACTGAAAACAAAGTGGGTGTACAAGACAAAATATATGCAAGTTGGTACCATAAAAAGGTACACGAAGTGTGACATGTAGTCAAAGAATATTCCTAGTGCAAAAGGAAAGACTACATGAACACCTTTTTTCTCATGTAGCAGAATGGACAATGGTAAGGTTGGTAAAAGCACTAGCATCATACTTTGGTTGGCACTTGCATTAAATGGACAAAAAATAATTATTTTTGAACGATACAATGCTTCTTGGTTTCCAAGAGGAGGCTCGAACCTGGGACCAAAGAAACTTTGGATGCCAAGCTAACTAGTTGAGCCAACCCTGTTGGGTTTGAACGATACAATGAATGAGGAAGTGCATATGGTACAACTAGAAGGCTATGTTATTGAGGATAGAAAACATAATATTGTACGCAAGCTTTTTGTGTCTATTACAATCGTATTGACAAGTACTTCATCTCCAATGATATAGTAGGTAAATCCTGTAATCCAAATATTTACATCTCATCTCATAATGATGATGTCAATTTAGTTTTTCTAAATGTTGATAAACTTATAATAACTAGCTAACACCAACAAGGATGATTTACATTTCAACTCTAAAATGAAAAATTTGAATCTAGTACATTATTGCCTAGGATTGGTTATGTAATTTGTTACGTCCACATTCTGCATATAGCATTTGGCATAATCCTATATGGTACTCTAGTACTTGAGACATGGTACTCTAGTACTCGAGATTATTGGTTATGCCACAATATTCCGTACAAGGCCAATAATGTAATTAATAACCTTGTGAGGGCCAAGACATGTTAAATGGAGCTAATACATGGTTTAGGACTGCTATGTAGAGTATTAATATTAATGAAAAGCTCTTTTGGGGAGCTTAGTCTTGCATGGGCACATGCACAGGGAGGTTTGGGGCCTATAGAGCCTAGTGGAAACTCACCCATCTCCATTCTAGTTTTGGTGCTTTCATTGCCAATTTCTCTCTCTACACTTGTCTCCTATCATGTGGCTCAGGGGTGAGGCTATTGGAGTTAGAATTAAGAAGCCACCTTGCAACGTCAAAAAAAAGGAGGGGTTATGGTTGGCAAGTAGCTTTTTGTGATTGATCAAGGTAGAACTAGAAAAGTCACACGAATTGGCACATCTAAGTGTGACATAATACCAAATACTAGGACTTCCTAAGAAATAAAGTCTCTCTCACACTCTCTCACACATAACTATTACTATTTTTGCCCCCACTTTAGGATTTTCACCCTTTTTTTTATCATGATTTGAGATAGGATTGGGGATTCAAACATTCATTTTGCATTTGCATTTGCATTTGCTTGATCTCTTCAACAAATTTCTTACAATAGCTTTGTAAGGACCTTGGCCTTGTTTTTGCTTATTGGGCAAATGCAAAGCCCATGTGTGTCATATCTCGATCAATACTCAATGTAATTGAGTAAGCAGTGGTAGTCACCTAAGTTCAAGGTTTTTGAAAAAACCCTATACAATGACATGGCTTCAAGTGCATGCATGAATGGCCTTATCTTTATACATGGTCTCTTTATTGTTATTTCTAGCTTTTAGGTTTTGCACCCATTTTCATGTCCAAAAACCTTGAATTTGATTTAGGGTTGCAACTTATCTCCAGCTTTTATTTATTGATGGGACAAATACAAAAGTCACTCGTAGATTCTTAGTCAATAGATCACCCACAAACCGCCGACACTTGTAGGTCACTCAACCTTAGGGTTTTTGAAACCCTAAACAACAAAGTGGATCAATCAAAACATGTTTTTTGTATTAATGCCCACTCTCTCTCTCTCTCTCTCTCTCTCTCTCTCCTAACAAGAAAGATAAAAACATATAAATTCCTCAAATTTTGCACAAGGACCATCCTGATAGATAAGAATTGAGTAGAGTACATCTTATTGACATCCCTACATTAAACCAAAAGTGGCCTACGTGGATAAACACATTCGATGCCATCACTTTGCTAGATTAAGTGGCAAAGCTTCTAATATTTTTGAAGACAAGTACAGAGTTTCCCTATTCTTCTTACCATTCAAGTATGGCCTCAAGCAGTTCAAGTAGATAAAAAACACAAGCAACCACAGTAGAAATTGGCATGACAACATCTTTTCAAAAGGTAAGTGTTTATTTTAGAATCAACATCAATTTTAAAAACGTAACTAAAAAAAATAAAAAAAACGTTAACATTTATATTTTGATCTAAAATTTAAACAGTTTAAGAATTATTGAAATCCTATTGGTGGGATTTCCATTCATGTAATTTCATGTTCTATGTTTGGATAGGTTTTGTCAATATTAACGGAGTAATGCCAAACCAGTCAATAAAAAGAAAAAATAGTCCAACTTTATTGGAAATTTATAATAATAGGAATTACATAACGGATTTCATTTCCAGTAAAATCCTATGGTGAATTATATTCAATCCAGGTATAGGAGGGAAATGAAATTGTTTTGGACTTTTTCCTATAGTAATTAATTTTTTTAAAACATTTACTAATGTTATTACGTCTTCTTGGTACCTTAGCTGAAATAGATTTTCAGGAAACTGAAAATTATAAGGAGGGAAGAAGAGTGGACATCAGAGGTAGTAAGTGTGATCGGGAAATGTATTTTGCAGTTAGGATTTTCGTAATCCCTGTGAATAATTGCTTAATACTGGTTATTAATATCCTGGTTAGAATTCATTCAAATGAATTTGTAACTGATATATTTGTAACCATTGAGTTATCCGCAGTTTTGGAGGTCAATTGTGAGGTTTAGAAGTGGAATTTGATACGTGGATTACATTGGATCTGTTAGTTGACTGAAGCTTGTCCCTAGGTTTGATACATCAGTAAGGGTTTGAAGCTTATCATTAACCAAAAAGGATCAGGATGTAATATTGAACCATGTTAATTCTTCTGTCTAAGTCACATAATCAGATGTGGATTTTGAGTATCCATCTGATAGGCATGCCAGTCATCCAAATAAATGGATTCTCCAATGTTTGGGAACAAGAGATAATTTCCTATAGTGATTGTAGGACAACTAGATGATCAATGGATCTCTAGAATATCAGATAAGCTGGTTAAGGGTTTTCTGGAAGGAAAAGTTGATGGTATGGGACGTCAGTAATTTTGGAAAGGAAATTCTAGGACTATAAAGATTTGGTGATCAATGGTGTGTTTTAGTACCTAGTCGCGATATGGGAAAGAAGAAAACCATTCAATCAAATGTGGGGTATTTTGGGAAATTTTGAGGTTTAATCTAGATCCTAATATGGTATCTCATTATTTACAAAATCAGAGGCCCTCAAATCTATTTCTCGCTTTCTTAATTAATCCTTTACTTCTTAGTAATTTCTCGAATATAGGATATCAGACTGATTTATATGATTCTTTCTAGCATGAAGTTATTCTTCTGAAAGACTGTTATGTCATATAAATCACTACTTGTGTGAATAGACTTGGAATCCAGATAAATTCTAAGGTCAAATTGTTTCAATTTCTTAAACCTAGAATAGTGAAAATGCCATAAAGCGCGAACCAACATCCATAAAACGAAGATCAATATAATCATTAAAGAGAAAAAAATATCATGATGCAAGTCAATTATTTGGCGGGTAGGGCTTTCAAGCCCTCCCTCGAAGCCGGACATGATGGTCTCCCTTCATCCGACTTTCTTCTCCTCTTTCCCTGGAACCTTCCCGTTGCCAGGATCGCATGGTGAGGTAGGAGCATCCCCTCGGCTAGGATGGCAATATAGCCGCCTGGCTATACGCATTGTTTTATGTCCTTCGAGTTACACTCTCCGGTAGCATAAAAAAAGTAGGAATGGATAAATAACACATAAATTGAGGGCTATGTGGATCCTCGGACATATATGAAATAGAATAAAGATGAACTAAGCTACTTGCAAATGTAACCACAATTAACATAACTACAGTCAGACTATCAAACAAGAAGCCCCAAGAAGCATCGAACATCTCCGAGAAAATCCATGGAGCAATCTTGATATAGCAAGCACTGGCTCCCAGTGCAACTTCATAGAAAGCAATCAAAGATAAAATGGAAGATAATGAAACGTGGTGGTTATTATAGCGGTTCCTTTTGAACCCAGAAAACGACCAAAAGCTCCAGCAACGAAGCTACCTAGCAGGGGCAACAATACTATGAGTAGATACGTAATAAATAAATCTTTTTCTTTAGTGATCAGAATACAATTGATTATCTCTGGAGCGGAGCCACGCTTTTATTTTATTTCTTAGAGGTCATAACACTTCTTTCAATCGTAGAAACATCTTGCCGATTCTAGCCCTTTATGGCTTTCTCGCATGTTCGACCTAAAAAGAGGTCTTCCTCTAATTTATGCTCTAGGAGTTCGACTCTCTTCAGGAGAGTTTGGATTTCGAGATTTTGCTTTGCAAAACCTGTACTAATTGCTTGTGAAGCTCAAATACCACTTCTCTGTGAGTGAGGGGGAAGACCTTCGGCTACCTCATCCGAGGGGGTCTTTCTTCCAGGGTTTCCTCTAGGCTGGTTGAAGAAGTGTCTTTACTTCCGATGCGTTGAGGGGGGGGGGGGGGGGAGACGGAATAAACAAAAGCCCCTGTTGTCTAGTGAGCGGTGAAACCTAATCCGGGGGATTCGTGAATAATATGCATAAAATAATGAGTTTTCTCGGAGAGCTAACTCAAGAGAATCACCTACTCAATTCTTGACAAGCATAGCTTCGATAGCTGCTTTATTTGCCGGAAGCCGTGTAAACCATAAATGAATTGGCAAATATAGAGTTACCCCGGTAAACTCCCTTCCTTGGCTTTTTTTAACAACCCAGAAAACGACCAACAAAAGCTTCTGCAACAAAGCTACCAGGCAAGGGCAACAGTACTAGGAGTAAATACAAAATTGAATCATTCTTCTTTGGTGATCAAAATACAACTGATTCTCTCGTTGGGAAGGAACGGGTCATAACACTTTTTCATTCTATTACCTCATTCCATGGCAAGACATCTTCATGAAAAAAGATAAAATTCATAGAGAATATGAATGAAAAGAATGCAAGTCTTCCTAGAGATCTCGCATGGTAAAAATGACTTTGCACCAAGCACACTCTTGCTGGCTACTCGTACGTAATAATTAAATGGACTTATA
The DNA here is from genome assembly GCA_029204225.1 of Diphasiastrum complanatum. Classification (NCBI taxonomy): domain Eukaryota; kingdom Viridiplantae; phylum Streptophyta; class Lycopodiopsida; order Lycopodiales; family Lycopodiaceae; genus Diphasiastrum; species Diphasiastrum complanatum. Next base: position 68,568,805 of record CM055096.1, on the reverse strand, counting down.
TAAATAATCAATAAAGGACAAGGAATAAATAAAGGAGAGGGTTGACAAGGTTTGTAAACGAAGGAGCGCTCTACAGGCGCAGCCTGCGAAGGGTGCACTAATTAATCTGATGGAGCGTCGGCTGCTTGATTACCTCAACAAACATTCCCGCCAAGATAATAAGGCGAGGCCGCAAGCAAGTACGTACGGCCAAGCCAGCCGAAGCAAGCCTGGCAAGGCAAAGGATGTCTAGAGAATAAAGTGGCAATGGGAGAGCGGAGCTCTCCGCTCTGCCATTTGCTTCCCCAAGCTCACTTGATGGAAATGGTAAACACGACAGACTCATTGTGCCTATAGGTTATCGGTTAAAATCCGATAGTGAGCATACTTGCTTGGTGGAAATGGTAAACGCAGCAGTTTCAAAATCTGTTCCTTTGGGTTATCGGTTCGAATCCGCTAGCGAGTATTTTAGTTTCTGAATTGGAAATAAGGACGAGTATAACTTAATAGGTGAAAGTGTCAGATTGTTAATTTGAAAACACGGGTTCGAATCTCGTTATTCGCCAAAAACACATCATCCATTAGCTTGCATCTTTACAACCTTTGAAGCGCTTCGTGCCATTGTTTGCCTTTCCTATCTCCGCGCCTTTGCTCGTTTTGCCAGCCAAGTTCTTCACTTCCTTCGTTCGGGGAACGTTCGTGTCGCCTATTTTTCTTCAGCCTCTGGCCCTCGTTTGCTCGCCAACGAAACGAAGTGCTACTGTTGTAAAGCTACCTTTACAAGCTTTACTTCCGGCGCCAGCATTGTCCCCGGCGCCAGCAGCGCCCCTGCTGCTCCCGGCGCCAATGGCGTCGGCGCCACTGTGACCAGAATCCAACCGGCGCCAAGTTCCTGTGGCTGAAAATCTTTGATCGGTTCTAGCGAAGTCCAGAGAGCTCAGATCGATGTGCAATCACCTCACACAATCTAGGCATGACTAAAGGAAGCCTGGGGATCAATAAAATCTAGAGAGAGAAAATGACTTTCTAGAAAGAGAAAATCCTAGAGAGAGAAAAACGTGCTTTACCAGCCTGGGTAGAGTGCTTCGTATGAGGGGGGAGTGCCGAATCCCACCAATACTATAGGGGAGTGCGGGTTGCGACTCAGGGCGAGCTCCCACGAAGTCTCAGCCTCCCTTGCTGGAATGTTGTCATAGCTCTCGCCTTGGCATGCTAGCGCCCCGGAGACTAGGGTCGGTCACACACTTGAAATGTAACCTTCTCAGATTTATCAACAAAGTGGGATTTTCCTCAAACTGACTCTGACTACCTTCTGGGTTTCAGTGTTCGGTAAAAGCGCCAGTTGTAAGGCCACTTCAAAATTTTTAAGTTGGCACATAGTTGAGGGTCGTATCCCAGAACGCCAGCGGTATGCCGTCGGGACCATTCGGTCCGTGGCGCCAGCGGTATGCTGTCAGGACCATTTGGTTCAGGAACTGGTTGTCTCCATATCTGTCGCGGCTTGTGGTTCTGAGTGTTCCTTGCATGAACGTAAATGGGTTAAGCTCTTGGGGAACGGGCTCTAACCTGTCGGCTGAGTTGGATGGCTTGCTTGGGTGGAAGTTACCTGTTTATGGCTTCCAGTCTGGCGTGGCGCCAGGTTGGCTTCCAGCGCTCGTGACGAAGCTTTCAGTTGGTTAAGTCTGATGTAAGTCAGACCACTTGCTTGGAATGGATGTTACTCGTTTGTAACGAAGCTTCAAGTTGGTTAAGTTTGATGTATGTCGGGCGGCTTGCTTGGAGGGAAGTCACCCACATCGGGACCCCCGATCTGGCATGGCGCCAGGTTGGATCTCAATGTTGGTTTTCGGAACTTCAAGTTGGTTAAGTCTGATCGTTGTTGGCGAGTTGGTTGCTTGTATGTCAAGTGGGTTTGGATGGCAAGAGTTGAAGGCTGGGAAGCTAAGTCGTGGTTCCCGGCTCCCTTTGGGATGCCTGCGCTACAGCTACGCACCTGACGACCAGCCAGCAGCGGGTTCGCGGCTTGATGGAGAGAACACATTCCATTCTCTGAGCTTCGCCATAAACTACGTGCCCAGCTCTGCCCATCAAGTGTTTCGCACCTTTCCAGTTATTGGGTTATCCTTTCGTGACTAAGTTACCCCGTCGGATCCTTTGGCTGGTGCGAACAAGGAAAAGCAAAAGCATAAATCAAGCCATGGGTAAACTATAAGCAAAAAAAATGGAGGAAATAATGATGTTGCTTTTGAATCAGCGGCTTTTTTGTATATCCATATGATTTACCAAGGTATATCGGTGTTGTCCGTATAATAGAACTAGATTTTGGTTCTGGTAGGCCGGAGGTAGCAATTGTGACCATGCCTGGTCTGGTGCTTCTTCGGTCAAATAAAAGAAACAAGTGGGACCAGCGCTAGAAGCAAGCTGTGCAAAAAAACCACCTTGTTCGTTCTTATGCGGCAGTTTCCATTTGCAACTCGGTTGGAATAAAGTTCTACCATTAAAGGTGCACAATATATTTTTGGGATGTCGCCATTGTTTACTTGTCAAACCACTACAATGAAATAAAAAAATAGATGAAGATTCTTTTTCAATATCTTGGGCTTTTTTCTGTATAGGAGATCTTCTGACTTGCAGCATAAGGCTTTTCTGTTTCTTTCTCTTTGCATTCTGGCAGACCTTTTGCTTGCCAAAATGTTGGCATACCTTTCGCCAAATAAGTAACTGAGCCTTTTTTTTAGTTGTCAGAAAAGATCATTCTTCTTAGGCAGTGTCGAGGTTATGACCTTCTTCTGGTCGTCCGGCAGCGTCGAGTGCCTCTTCATGCCCTCTACCCTCTCCCCTCTTCCGGAAAACGCTTTGCTCTGTTAACCTTTGCTCGAGAGCTAAAGCCTCCGGGCGATAGCTAAAGCTCTGGCAGCCTCGAAGTGCCCGGGTTTACTCGAAGGCCGGGTGCTTCGGTTTTTTTTTCTATCCCCCCGATATCGCCTTGTTGACCGCCCTTCAGGGCTGGCGGTGTTCCGATAAGTAAATGTGCGAGCTTTTCTTCTCACTCATTACATATATACTTTTCTATTTGGTGGAGAAATTCCAACTGATCAGTACGAATTATTTATTGTTCTGTTTTTGTCAAACACGACTTTTTCCAGTTTGTATTTTCATTGGTCCTAATAAAATTGAGGAATAGTATAGACAACAGAGTATTGGTAGTCTTTTTATTTTGTCATTCGTGCCTATTTGTGCAGATTTTCCAACAGCGCCAGTAGGAAGTAAAATACAAATAACAGTTATGGCATGGAATTTCATCTCACAAAAAATGAGATAGTGGTTGGGTTCGGAAAAGTCACTGGCACAAGCAAAAATAATGTCTGTTTTTATGCTTGGTTAGGGTTGCCTTTTGAAGTTCATGAAGCTTGAGTGGCCGCCAGCTTCACCAGAGCAACGTGCGAAGCAAGTAGATTTCAACTACTTACTCTACACTTCTCAGACGTATTCTCCTTTTGGTTCGCTTTCTTTGATCCTGCTGTGCTTTTCAGACGCGGGCGGCGACAACGGCACCGAGTCTTCGGGTTCATAAATTTGGTTCTCATTCTTTGCCAGTTGTTTCTCAAAAAGTCGGGCCATTCGCCTTTTTGCTTCTTGCGAGGACCGTTCTATTTGGTCCAAAGTATGGGGGGCTTCTGCATCGAATTTACAATAAATTAAAACTCGGGCTTTTTTTTTGCCTCCGATGCTTGTGACCTAGTACCCTTTTTTATGAGATGCATTATTGATGTCGGGGAAGATCTTACAATGATCTGCCAGGTTATAGACGCCCAGCGCAAGCAAATAAGATCAGTAGACATGAGAATGCGGGATTCATTAGGCAATCCCCACACAGATATGAGCCCTCACTTTAGATTCCCTCAGACTTTGTATTGAAGGAAGACATCGAGCAGAAAACCTTCGCTTCCTGGATCGTCTCCTACCCACTGGGCGGTATTTGATCTCACAACCAAACCTCCCTTGCCCGGGGAGCCCATTGGGTTTACCTTGTTGACAAGTTGACTCTATGGCAAGATTTGGCGATCCTGTGCTATACTCTGTTGCATAAATGGATTTCGATGGAATAGTGGTTTCTATCACTCAGAGTGAAAATATTTGAAGGAGAAGTCATGTGTGTAATAGGGTGAATCCTTTCGTGGAAGCACTTATTACTAACCAAAAGATCAAGCCGAGTGCGCACACAGCCCACAAGGTATACTCCTGAGTCTTAATGTCTCTTGATACAGGAACCGACGACAGTCGAAGAGGCACTCAGCCAACCAGACTCTGATCTCTGGAGATAAGCGATGGACAGAGAGTATTCCTCTCTGATCAAGAATCAGACTTGGTCACTAGTCGAAGCTCCTATTGGCTGCAATATTATTGATTGCAAATGGATCTTCAAGATCAAATACAATGCCAATGGAGCAATTGATCAAAGGACGGTAAGACTGGTAGCACAAGGATTCACTCAGATTTCCAACGTCAACTACAATGAGACTTTCAATCTAGTAGTCAAGCATTTGTCAATCCGAGCCCTCCTATCTTATGCTGCAGCTGCCGACCTCGAAGTACATCAACTTGATGTGCAAACAACTTATCTGAATGGAGTTATACAAGAAGACATCTACATGATCCAGCCCGAAAAATAAATTTTGGAAGGTATGAAAAATCATGTCTATAAGCTCCATAGGGCACTTTACGACTTGAAACAATCTGCCAGAGCTTGGTTTTAGAGGATCAACACATTCTTCATTGACATGACTGATCTGGGTGAAGCTCACTTTTGTCTGGGCATTCAAATCCACAGAGATAGAGCGAGATGACTGATTTACATCACTCAACAAAGGTATCTTCACAATGTTCTTAACAGGTACAATATAATGAATTAGAAATTAGCTCACTCACTGATGGATCCAAGCTTGCATTTGTCAAAGGACCAATGTCCCCAAACCAAGCAGGAAGAGGAGCAGATGAGAGAGTATCCTTATCGATCGATACTTGGATCTCTCATGTACGCAATGGTCTGTACAAGACCAGATATCTCTTTTGCAGTAAGCTCACTCAGCCAATATATGGCTAATTATGGCATTACCCATTGGAAGGCTCTCATAAGAGCCATGAGGTATATTCGAGCTACCATGGACCAGTGCATCTGCTATAGAGATGTCAACAATGACAATCTTCATCAACTCAGTGGATATTGTGATGCAATCTAGGGAGATGTAGACAATCGTAAGTCCACATCTGAATTTACATTCTTCTTCAATGGCAATCGTATCTCATGGAACAGTCATAAGCAAACCTCTATTGCACTTTCTTCTACAGAAGCAGAATACATTGCTGCTTCTCAATCTATTAAGAAACGTTTTGGTTGAAAAATTTTCTGTCAGACATCAATCTGTATCAGTATAGCCCTACAATTTTATTCCGTGATAATCAGAGTGCTATTGCCTTATCGGCCAACCCTAGATTTCACTCTAGGAGTAAGCACATTGAAATCAGATATCACTATATCAGGGGCAAGGTTCTCAACAAGGAGGTGAGCTTAACGTACTACAGAATGCAAGACATGGTTGCAGATATATTCATGAAGACATTAAGTGTTAATGCACACAACAAATCTTGTGCATTGCTTAGTCTGAAAATCAAGGCATTCACGGATCCAGATTAAGGGGAGGTGTTGGATTTATCTCCTCTACTCTCCTAAATCCTATTTAAATCTGCCTCCATTTATGCTGCATTTTTACTCATGTTGTCGCACAGTCTGCATAATTACATGTAAAATAAGACAAGCGAAAAAGACGAAAAATGTGACACTGTATTTTTATACATGATTCATGTTTTGTTAATGTTTGGCTACGTAATCAGATCGACCGTGAGTTCTATCACTAATGTTCTGTTCATTTCTGATAGGCATAGTCATGCTTAGGGAGAGAGTAATATAGCTCATTCCACTGCACACGAACACTTTCTGTTCGAGTTCGTTTCTTGTTCGAGTTTCGAGTTCGATTCTTTTCGTGTTCGTTTTTCTTTTCAAGCTATTTTAGTTTCTCACACTCACACACCCTCTTTTTTTCCATCAAAGCAATGATTCTTGTATAGGCACTAAGTTTGCATATATTAGTAGTAATTTCAAGAGAATTTTGAATTTCTATTTTTGAAATTTTCTAGCTCACTTCCTATAGAGACTTTCATATCTGACTACAAGCATGAAATGTTATTTTAAATGCACTTTGGATTGAAATACTAGCTAATGCATGATATGATTGGTTATATTGGCATGATTGTTGAAGTATAAAGTATCATTTTGAATCCATTCTTTGAAAATGTATTTTTATTATTTTCAATAGCGTCCGCTTTTGTAGGGTGTATACAAAATTGGATGAAGAATTAATCGACTTTTCAAATATGCGTCCTAAAGACCATTGATCGTGAGTATTATGAATATGTTTTGTGAATACTAGTCGTGATTACTGTAAATATTGATCCTGAATATTCATGAATATCGATCATGATTATAAATACTGAGATATTGATCATAAATACTGAAATGTTCTAAGTATTGATCATAAATACTCTTTGAATCCTTGCCAATTTCAAGATTCCAAAATGATGGAAATATTTTGTGATCAAAATATTAACCTATTGTAAGAGACTATCCTCGAATGAAGATCACCTATTTATCGATAAAGTCATCCCATATACAATTCTTGGTATTTTTAGATATCAATATGCAATCTTAGTTCCACGATTGTAAAAAATTTAACTACTTTTATGGAGTGATTGTTATAGTGTAAACTCTTGCAACTTAAAATGTTAAGAAAAACAAATGAATTATCATCATAACTTAGCTTATCGACATGTACCTCTTCAACAAAGAAGTTGATAAATGGATTTGTTTGAGCATGAGTCTTTTCTAGGACAACTTTGTTTGGACCAGGTTAATTGTGTTGTCTAATACAACAAAATAATAGTCATAAAAAAAACTTATCATGTAATATCTCTTCATGTGAACTCAATAACAAGCTAGTATTTAGCAGTTTTAGACTTACAAGTTCAAACTCGTCTTCTAAAAGACAAGAAGACAAAAGCTGTATCGTAAGAGATCGAAGTTTCTATTGCTTGTATTGAACTTTGTTATAATGTATTAAAGCTTTAAATGTATGTATTCGAGTTATTATTGTGGTATTATGTCACGAAGGCCTTGCCATAATGCTAAAATTGTTGGATTAACCCAAAAAAACCACATCATCACAATCCATAAAACATTTGACTGAAAAAGTTAAAGAACAACCATCAAAATTTTACTAAGCTATCCTTTTACATTCTTTTAATCTTCACAAAAAGTTAAAATAGGACAATATGACATGGCAAGGCCCTTGTGCTACAGTACCACATTGTTTTTGTTTACTTAAGAAATAGTAGGACAATTATAGCAAGGGCTTTGTGGTCTGCTTTGTAGTCTATCACAATGTTATAGTTTTGTATATGAAAAGTTAAGTGTCGAGAATACTTTTCAAAGGGATTTGTGCAATGTTGATGTATACATGTAATGACTCCTACTATCTTAATGTACATGCTAATAGCTATGAAAGATTGCAACACTCACCACTAAATGACATATTACACAATTTAGATTTGCAAACTTGAGACACTTTTTGCTATATTAGAAAATGCCACACGGATTAACAAAAGCTGTAAAACTTTTAAGGAGCACGCAATTTCCCTGAAATTTTGCCAACAACGTAGGCCTATCGTGATCTTTTCTTATCACCTTGTTTTAATTTGGAGGTATGCACAGAAAAACACCAAGGCATGTTCCTTCATTAAATGTTAGCTTTGTCACAAACTCATCTTCTGGTAGTCAGAGATTTGCGTGAAAATATTCCGTTGCTGATAACTTTCAAGGCCTCAGGCTGGAAAGCTGTCCACATTTAATTTTGTCCGTAGAAACATGGCGTAGTTTGATCGAGTATCTACTTGCCGTTGTGGACTGGATTGGGTGCACTTGATGGGATGGGAGGGCCTTTAGAAAGCTGTCTAACCCAAAGCCTGTGCGCCGGTGTCCGAAAAGCCATCGTCTCAAGCATCACTCGATTAATAGGCATGATGGCATGGTGCCATGGCTCAAGTCCTACAACTCCGTTGGTTCCTCTGGCCATCGAGCTCATTCTCATCGACTCGAATATCCTTGCTTTCAAGCTACAATCGGCTTCACTTCTTCTCAGATCTCGTGGCCTTGCGCACTGCGCATGTGAACAGAAGAGAAGGGACAGCATGAGGACACAGCTACACCATTTAGTTGAAGACATATGAATGATGCTTAACATCATTGTCATTCGGGGCTTAATTTCTGTCCGAAACTGGCTTCAGATCAGGGGAGTTACAGACGGTTGGGAATTCGGATGAATGCATGTACTTATATAAAGACATGATAAGCGCTAGAGATGAGTTTGACGTAGAGGAAAGTTAAAACGTGAGGTCACATAATCGGCGGCGCAAAGACAGATCTACAAAATTCAGCAAGAGAAGGGCGAGGGTGGGGGAAAGACCCATACTTTTCTTTCCCTAAGTTAGTAATTTTTGTGAATATGTGCTAATTTCTCTTCTAGTCAAAGTATTCCTAAGTTAGTAATTTTTGTGAATATGTCCTAATTTCTCTTCTAGTCAAAGTATTCTAGTAACCTTCATTCTTGAGAGAGAGAGAGAGAGAGAGAGAGAGAGAGAGACTTTTATTTCTCTAAATGGTAATTTGTCAACATGTCCTAGTTGAAACCCTGGTTCTATTCTCGTGGCTTCTTTCAAACAACGTGTTTCCATTGCCCTGCAACGTGCTCAGGCCCTATCTATTCTGCAACGGGCAACAGTGGCTGGGTCTGCTACATCTCATCTCCCTTCATTGGCCGACTCACCAACTCTTCACTTTTCTGATCTACTGTAGTCAAATGGTAGACTCCCACGGACATCATCATAGTTTATGCACTTATATTTTTAATGCCAGGATATGGATTAAACTTAACTTTACTGCAAGCTTCGCTCTTGTTTGAGCCTACTTTTGTTTAAACTCCCCCTTCGGGGTGTATATATCTTTTTCATCAATGTACCTACTACTTTTTCCTATGAATAAATGCACCAGGGTTCTTTCTTCACCAAGAGACATGTAATATTTGAGCTTTATATGAGCATTTTCTACTTCTCTATAACCACTCTCAAACACTGCTTAATTCTCTAAGACTTATGCTTAAGTTTATTATAAGCATCCTTTTGGAGTCTTGCCAATGCATGAAGATGCTCATGCCCACATAATAGCAATAAACAAATATATATATATATATATATATATATATATATATATATATATATATATATATATATACACATACACATATACATATATGTATTTTTAAATGTCCTAAAGTACATAATTAATATAAAAATAGGAAATGCTTTTGGTCTTGCTTTGCAAAGGCAAGAAGAAGTCTCTCGTCAAGTACCAAACTAAAAGACTTGGGGTCCTTTTAAATTTAGTAAGCATGCCATGCTTTGAAATATTAGTGTTTTTTGTCTTTTCTTGCATGGTAGGAATCTCTCAATCGCTAGCCAGCTTATTTGATCTACTTGCTACGTGCGAACTTGTATTCATCATTATAAATAAACAACAAATAAGTAACACTTATACTCGTAAAATATGTTGCATTTTACACAGTTTTGGAACTTCTAAGCAATGTTCTAAGACATAAATGATAGACAAGAGTAAAATTATGCAACTCCTAACTTGGCAACCTTATTGCATTCAAGCCAAAAAAAACCTCTTAAAGGGGACCCTATGAGAGAGAGAGAGAGAGAGAGAGAGAGAGAGAGAGAGAGAGAGAGAGAGAGAGAGAGAGAGAGAGAGAGCTTGGAATAGTTCATATCATATTTTGAAATTATTGAGCCTTGTGTGTGTGTGCGCGCACACATGCACATGTCTCGCCATGAATGAGTGTTTGCATGCATGTCCCTTCAACTTGTATATGTGAAAATTTGTAAAAGTTATCTATGTTGAGTTAGGGGGTATGTTGATTTTTTAATGTCAATCCACATCTCAGTAGGTGATTAGGCCAATTTCGGAATCCGACACAAAAAAAAAGAAAAAAGAAATATATATATATATATATATATATATTTCTCGGAAATTTTTTTTTGCCAAATTTGTTTTTTTTTACGAATGTCGGATTTCGACGCACAATAAAAATGTTGGAATCCGACATCCCATTTTGGCAACTGCAACTTTTTAATTCATGACGTCACCTATCCGTGCATTAAAAAAATAAAGCATAAAGTGGACGTCGAATTCCGACGGACAATACAGATATTGGAATCCGACGTCCGTGACTTAATTCTCAAAACCGCGTTATTTTTTTATGGTCTTCTCATTTTTTTTTCTTGTAAGAGATTGTTGGAGATCGGCTTCTGGCGCTACTTCTCAACTCTATCAACTTCATTTGTCTCATTCCAAGTACGATTCTTTTGTTTTGCTATGTGCAACTAAGATATCTTACTTTGTAACTTTTTCCTGTGTATACTATCTTCCTTGTATTGTATATCTTGTTTTCTCTTTCTTTTGTATTGGAAACTATCTCAATGCAGCCACGTAATAATGGCCATGATTTTTATCTTTGAGGATACAATTACCTGCATGGTAGCGGCCACCCGTGAAAGTGAAATAGCACTGTAACCAGTCAATCTGTAATCATAATTCAGGTAATTTGTTCTCAGCTTTTGGTTGAAGTTCTTGTCTATTCTACAACATGTAATTACCTTGTCCTGTTACCCTACCTACGACCAGTTCTACATGCTATCCTAACAACACTATCTCCTAACAATCTGACACTTGTCTGCAGGGCATTTTTCTAATTGTAGGCCATTGGAAAGTAAGCCATGTATTAGGCTCTCGACAATCGCAGATCTAGAAGCCCTGAAATCGTTGATTATTGACATTTCTTGGCATCTTTTAGTTGTCTATTTTTGTGCATTAATAGTACTATAGGACCGCTAATTTGTAAGTAGATCCAATCTGTCCATCGCTAGTTTGGAGGCCAATCTTACAAATCTATAAATCGTTAGTCATAAAGCAACGACAAACTTGGTCCTAAAAACATTATGTACGAGGATTAAGATTTATGGAAATTTGACAACCTTCATAGGGCATCAAGATGTCAGATGGATTCAAAACATCAAAATTCACTTGGACAACGGTTGAACCCATGTGGTATCTATAAAAAAGTTTTTAGTTGTTGAAGATTTATCATTCACAACATGTATAGAACTCTCGTAGAGCCTCCAAATTGGACTTTAAGAGAGACAATGCACCAAGTTTGATTTGAGTAGAAAGCATATTGAGCAAAAAACAAATATCTTTAGGAGGTATCCATGAAACAAAATTTGAAATTTGTTTGTGAATAACAATGTAATGTTTGTTTCATTACATTTGATTTTAAACTAATGTTGAAAGCTAATACAATGGTCATAATAGTTTGCATTAAAAAAAAAGCATTAAGTGGACGTCGGATTCCGACGGACAATACAAATGTCAGAATTTGACGTCCGTGACTTAATTCTCAAAGCCGCGTTAATTTTTTATGGTTTTCTCAGTTTTTTTTTCTTGTAGGAGATTGTTGGAGATCGACTTCTGGCATTTCTTCTCAACTCTATCAACTTCATTTGTCTCATCTCAAGTACGATTCGTTTGTTTTGCTATTTGCAACTAAGATTTCTTACTTTGTAACTTTTTCCTGTATACTATTTTCCTTGTATTGTATATCTTGTTTTCTCTTTATTTTGTATTGGATACTATCTCAATGCAGCCACAAAATAATGGCCATAGTTTTTATCTTTGAGGATACAACTACCTGCACGGTAGCGGCTGTGAAAAAAGTGAATCTTGAATGGATCCAAACTCCCAAAATACTTGGCTAAGATCTTTGCACAACAAGCTACAAAAGCTAGAAATGGCAAAGTCCTAATGCTACCTTTGATACACATGAACTTGACAAAGCATTCAAGAGACAAAAGAAACTAATAATAGGTACTGATGGCAGCCAAAAATAGCAGCAAACAAGGCTCCCAACAGCAGCCCACCACTTTTGGAAACCTCTTAAGATCATACACAAAAGCTTGAAGACAATACACAAAGCAATGCTCTCAATGGAGGAAGAAACTGTGCCAATGATCTATTGATCTCTCTCAACAATACAATAAGTTTTTCCAACCTGTTCCCCATGAATTTCAGCCTAATATAGGTGAAGAGATGACTCTCTCTCCTCTCTCTAGAACTTAGGACCCAATTTTAGGACACCAATAGCTAAAATGGCCAATTTTGGCCTATATGTCCAAATAACATGATTTCGGTGTCATTTCGAAGTTCCCGAAGTTTGAGACTTCTTCAACATGAAATATATACTAAAATAAAAGTATATAGGCCTCTTTCACACGTGTGAAAGGTTAGATCCAAAACTATGTACAAAAATTGCCAATTTAGGCCTCAAACTAGCTAGGAAATGTTGACAATTTTCACACTCCCTCTTCAACTTAACTTGCTAGGTTTACAACACTACCTTGCTTCAATCTAAGAATGATCTCCATCATGATAATAGATCTCTTCTCAAGTGCTCTAATATGTACAATATGAAGTACAACATAATTGATATAGATAATAGTGTCCATATAGGATGCTTCACTATTTTTTACATCAATTTTACATAGAATGGTGAACAAGATACATGTAAAAGAACATAGAATGGTGAACAAGATACATGTAAAAGAACATAGAATCATAATGAAAGGATTCCTCCATGTATCCACCTTTTAATTCTTTGTAAAACAGCAACAAACAAGCTGTAAGTGAAAGTAACCAACAAGTGTTTGCATGCCTCCTCCACATTCCACTATGCCCATAGTGAATGCACCATGTATCTCCATGAATGAACCTCCATCACCGCCTTGCCTTTGTAGATCTCCAATCCATGAAAGCCCTTGAGTGAATGAATGCCAAAATGATGTGTTCTCTGCTCCATTTGAATGAGCAAAACCTGAACTTGAAATACCTGAAGTATCTTCACAAGATTTGCATACAACCCTTGATCCTACATTGTCAACAATTTGCCAATTTGCCAACACTAGGATGCTAGATTTTGAACTTTGCTCAAAAGTAAACATATTGACCACTTCAATATCTTTCAAGATTTGAATGAATGCATGTACTTGATCATAAAAACCAGCAATGATGACTATTCCATCTCCAAGATCCAAAGGATGCAAAACTGTGGAACTAGTTTCATTGAATTTTGACAATTCCAACACATTGACATGACAATGTTCATACATGAGATTAAACAAGTAAGGTAGAGTAAAAGGACACTTCATTGCTGCTCCAAGAACCTTACTTGAACCTTCAAGAACCTATAAAAACAGATCCAAAATGCTTTGCCCATGTGGCTCCCCTTTGATGCTTCCAATTGCTACTTGCCTCTTGGTGTTGATGAAGCAATTCAAGATCAACATCTTGATTTCCAACAAAACATCAAGGACTTTGCATTTATAGACATCTTCAGATCTGAATGTCTGAAGATACTCCCTCTCAAACACATGATTAACATCCGACAAGATCTCATCATTGCTTGATTTCAACCTTTCACTATAGTTAGTGAAAACAATGTCACCATCATAAACCAAAAGATAGATTTCTACAATTCTATCCAACATGAAGTAGACTAGATGAAGTTGAGTATAAAGCCTAATCAAAACAGCCCATTTGAGTTCAAACCAAACCTCAATGAACTCACCAATGAGATCTTCCTTGCCTTGAACAAGTTGCCACTTGAGTTGCTCCATGTAGTCTTCTTCATCCAACCTTTTGCCATCTTGATCATGCATGAACACTCCACCACAATCATAGCATCCTTTGAGTTGATGAATAGATGTAAGATCCATGCCTTGGATCTTCCCAAGAGTCACTCTTCCTTTGCCCTTTCCTTCACAAGACTCCCTCTTAATGATCACACCACAAAAGTTAGCAATCTCCCTCTTGATAGTTGCATCATAAGAAATGGAAGAATCTCGAACATTAGAAGCCATGAAAAGAATACATAGTACCTTCAACATAAGAATGATTGAAGTACTTTTTCTTGTCAAACCTGGACTTCTAATCAATGATATAGGTAATGATAATGAACCCTCACTATCATTCACAAAAGCATCATTCAAAGTACATCCTACTTTGAACGCTTCACATTCATCTCTCCCGTTTGACTTGACATCTTCCTCATAAAGTCTCATGATAGAACCTTTTGATCTACTTTCTTTATGAATACATGTGAAACCACTTGTTGTACAAATGACTTTCTTGGACTCATCACATAAAGATGCAAAAGAAACTTTTTCTTCAAACATGCCCAAAGCACCATCTTTTTCCAAATGAGTAAATGAGTCATTAGCAACAACCATTTCCAAAGAAGAGTTTTCATCACCTCCATTGATGAAGTTAGATCTCTTCTTACCTTTTCCATTTTTGCACTTTCCATGTAGTTCCATTGAAGAGCCACCAAGACTTGGAAATCTATGAGTAGAAGAGTTCAGACATGATACTAATTTAGCACCACATGACTCCATTTGACTAGTAGGTAGCACTACTCCATCTTCAAGATCCAATGGATCCAAAACATTGATCATAGATTCACCAAAAGTTGCCAAGTTAGCACAACAATAATTAGTATTGAATATGCACAACCCTCACAATCAACAAATGATTAGGTGTTATGATCTGATCCAAAATAGCTTCTTCTCAGCCTTTGATCTTCAATAGACCTGAAATATGCTTTTGATCAACAAGTTCAACTCACAAAACAAAGGCTAGTAAGATTTGATCAATAATGCAATGCATAATCATGCTAGAACTTGATCAAACATCCACATATCACCATAAATGAAAACCTTACTAAAATAATAGCCAACTAGCTCTGATATAATGTGAAAAAAGTGGATCTTGAATGGATCCAAACTCCCAAAATACTTGGCTAAGATCTTTGCACAACAAGCTACAAAAGCTAGAAATGGCAAAGCATCCTAATGCTACCTTTGATACACATGAACTTGACAAAGCATTCAAGAGACAAAAGAAACTAATAATAGGTACTGATGGCAGCCAAAAATAACAGCAAACAAGGCTCCCAATAGCAGCCTACCACTTTTGGAAACCTCTTAAGATCATACACAAAAGCTTGAAGACAATACACAAAGCAATGCTCTCAATGGAGGAAGAAACTGTGACAATGATCTATTGAACTCTCTCAACAATACAATAAGTTTTTCCATCCTCTTCTCCATGAGTTTCAGCCTAATATAGGTGAGAGAGATGACTCTAGAACCTAGGACCCAATATTAGGACACCAGTAGCCTAAAATAGCCAATTTTGGCCTATATGACCAAATAACATGATTTTGGTGTCATTTCGAAGGTCCTGAAGTTTGAGACTTCTTCAATATGAAATATATACTAAAATAAAAGTATCCAGGCCTCTTTCACACGTGTGAAAGGTTAGATCCAAAACTATGTACAAAAATTGCCAATTTAGGCCTCAAACTAGCTAGGAAATGTTGGCAATTTTCACACGACCACCCGTGAAAGTGAAATAGCACTGTAACCAATCAATCTGTAATCATAATTCAGGTAATTTGTTCTGAGCTTTTGGTTGAAGTTCTTGTCTATTCTACAACATGTAACTACCCAGTCCTGTTACCCTAGCTACGACCAGTTCTACAAGCTATCCTAACAACACTATCTCCTAACAATCTGACACTTGTCTATAGGGCATTTTCCTAATTGTAGGCCACTGGAAAGTAAGCCATGTATTAGACTCTCGACAGTCGTAGATCTACAAGCCTTGAAATCGTTGATTATTGACATTTTGGGGCATCTTTTAGTTGTCTATTTTTGTGCATTAATACTATTATAGGACCACTAATTTGTAAGTAGATCCAATCTGTCCATCGTTAGTTTGGAGGCCAACCTTACAAATCTATAAATTGTTAGTCAAAAAGCAACGACAAACTTGGTCCTAAAAATATTATCTATGAGGATTAAGATTTATGGAAATTTGACAACCTTCATAGGGCATCAAGATGTCAGATGGATTCAAAACATCGAAATTCACTTGGACAAGTGTTGAACCCATGTGGTATCTATCAAAAGGTTTTCAGTTGGTGAAGATTTATCATTCGCAAGATGTATAGAACCCTCGTAGAGCCTCCAGATTGGACTTTAAGAGAGACAATGCACCAAGTTTGATTTGAGTAGAAAGCATATTGAGCAAAAAACAAATATCTTTAGGAGGTATCCATGAAACAAAATTTGAAATTTGTTTGTCCATAATAATGTAATGTTTGTTTCATTACATTTGATTCTAAACTAATGTTGAAAGCTAATACAATGATCTAAATTATATGTACAATGGTCACTGTTGAATTTGGATCATTTTGAACCACAATAACAAAATGCGCGATTTCTGACACAAGGTTCTGACGGATTCAAGAAAATTTCATAAGTCGTTGAAATCCGACATAATAATACGTCGGAATCCGACACAATATATATATATATATATATATATATATATATATATATATATATATATATATATATATATATATATATATATATAAAGATATCTGTGTGTCACATTTGTGCCCATGCATGGGGTAGGAGGATGCATGTATGGTTGCATGGGTGCATCCTCCTACCCTATGCACTTTTTCAAAAAACTAACTAAAAGTTTTGGATACATGCATGGGAGGAGGATGCTTCATGCATAGATCCTCCACCAATGCATGTATGCATCCTACCCCACTCCTTCCCTCCCTCTATATTCCATTTTCACTCTCTCTTCTCCTCTCTCTCCGTCCCCTCCAGCCTGCCTCCATCGCTCCCTCCTCCCTCATGCTCCATCTCTCTCACCCTCCCATCTCCATCTCTCTCTCTCTCCCCCCTTGCTACTCCATCACGTGCCACTTCTCCATCTCTCCCTCCTGCCTGCTCCTCCATCGCGCGTGACATTCATTCCATGCTGATCCGCACTTGATGGGAAGCCTTTCTGAGATATATCATGTCTTCGCTCATCAACACCTTCGCAAAGTTTTATGCTCTCAGCCTGTTTTTGGTGCAGCGTTCTGGTTCTCTGTGGAGTCCGCCATTTAATCTAGAGCAGATGAAACCTCGGATAGCCCCATGCAATCGCAAAGATTCAAAGTAGCACCACTCTCAGCGCTGATTTGAGAAGACGGTGACTGGCATTGCCCCTTGGCATCGTCAGAAAGTGATGCCAAGCCACTTTGGTTAGAAGCCAAGGAGGATAACACCTCCAAATTTGCCATTGCTAATGGAGTTGACATGCTAAATATTCTCATCTATCTTTATTTGTACCAATCGTAATTTTCTTTTCTTTAGTTCTTCTTCCTATGCATATTGATGTGATTAGTGCTAATGTGATGCAGGTCAGCGTTGAGGGAAAACCTACCCTCTCTTGGTATAGGTGGTACCTTGCAGGTGCAATAAACAACGATGGACAGGTAGCACTGTAAGTAGATGTAGGAGGAGCACTGAAAAGTCCTCTTTAGAACTGAAAATGGAGTGAAGGAGCAATAGAGATCAGGAGGCCACCAGCTAGAAATATTCCACCTTCACATCAATGTTCGGGAAACTTTTTTCAGGTTTCCCTCGGAACACCTTAATTTTTAAGAATTGCATGGCCTTAAATAAGACATACCTTAATACTTGCCATTGTTCTAAAGCAAAACCTTTGATTTTTGCTGTAAAAAAATATATCGAATTTTAAACATACCAGTTTTTAAAAAAAGATGTCGGTTCCATTCTTTTAAGGATGCCGACTTTCTAGAAGACTGGTGTGAGTGAGTGAAGGTGTCATGTCTTTGTTTTTTTCCTATAAATGTACGTAAATGTATAATAAGGAGAGGTAGGTGATGATCTAAAGCAGTGTTCGAAAAATGTGGCATCCTTAAAGAACAGAAGCATGTTTTTCAAAAAATCGATATGATCAAAATTGCTTTGCTTAAGAAAACCGATAAATATCAGCATATCCTCGATTTGAACCCAGAGAACTTTTAAAAATAAAGGTTTTTTGAGTGAAACCTAAAAAAGATTTTCAGGATCATGACTTACACATAGTGTTTGAGATACATTTGGGGGTTTTCGTGAGGCAGCAAGCAGCATTCTACAGATTCAGAGCAGTTCTGGTTTGTTTACAATTCCAAATATTCAATTGCTCAATTTGTCGTGTAATTGATACTTTTCTTTTTCCTAAAGCAGGTATTTTGTAATGGTTGCTTTAATATGACTACTTTTTTATTTTATTTTTGCATGTTTCATTGAATACTGTAAGTGCTTTGCTGAATCGGATGAGATTTGGTTATACTTTGAGAATTTCTCAACTTAAGTAGGCAAGCTTACAATTTAGGTTTGATGTGTAGGATTTTTCTAGACACGAATATCTAAACTCGAATTTTTCTAGACACGAATTGGAATAATTGCAGACTCGACTCGAATTGGACGAACTCAACTCGACTCGAATTGGAAGAACTTGAATTGGACAACCTCTCTCTCTAAAACACTAAAAAAATCTCAAAAAAAATCCACACACTCTCTCTCTCTCTCTCTCTCTCTCTCTCTCTCTCTCTCTCTCTCTCTCTCTCACACACACACACACACACACACACACACACACACACACACACACACACACACACACGCGACTCAAATTTAGAGAATTTTTCTCACTTGACTTGACTCAAGGTACTTTTCGAGGTACTTCTCGAGGGTCATTGTCAATTCTGAAGAATTTTTGGAGACTCAAGAGAGGGCCTTTTTGAGGTACTTCTCGAGGCTCATTGTCAATTGTGAAGACAAATTTTTGGAGACTCAAGACACGGCTTTTTTGAGGTACTTTTCGAGGTACTTTGTCAATTGTGAAGACGAATTTTTGGAGACTCAAGACACGGTGTTTTTAAGATGCTTTTCGAGGTACTTTTTGAGGTACTTTGTCAATTGTGAAGATTTTTGGAGACTCAAGACACGGCTTTTTTGAGGTACTTTTTGAGGGTCATTGTCAATTGTGAAGACAAATTTTTGGAGACTCAAGACAACTTTTTCGAGGTAGTTTTCGAGGGTCATTGTCAATTGTGAAGACGAATTTTTGGAGACTCAAGACGAGGCTTTTTCGAGATATTTTCGAGGTACTTTTTGAATTGTGAAGAATTTTTGGAGACTCACGACGGCTTTTTCAAGGTACCTTTCGAGGGTCATTGTCAATTGTGAAGACGAATTTTTGGAGACTCAAGACAAGGCTTTTTCGAGATCTTTTTGAGGTACTTCTCGAGGGTCATGGTCAATTGTGAAGACGAATTTTCGGAGAATCAAGACACGGCGTTTTTGAGGTACTTTTCGAGGGTCATTGTCAATTGTGAAGACGAATTTTTGCAGACTCAAGACACGGCTTTTTCAAGATACTTTTCGAGGTACTTTTTCAATTGTGAAGAATTTTTGGAGACTCAAGATGAGGCTTTTTCGAGGTACTTTTCGAGGGTCATTGTCAATCGTGAAGAATTTTTGGAGACTCAAGACAACTTTTTCGAGGTACTTTTCGAGGGTCATTGTCAATTGTCAAGACGAATTTTTGGAGACTCAAGACGCGGCTTTTTTGAGGTACTTTTTGAGGGTCATTTCAATTGTTGTGACTCAAGACACGGCTTTTTCGAGGTACTTTTTGAGGGTCATTGTCAATTGTGAAGATGAATTCTTGGAGACTCAAGACACGGCTTTTTTGAGGTACTTTCCGAGGGTCATTGTCAATTCTGAAGAATTTTTGGAGACTCAAGATGGCTTTTTCGAGGTACTTTTTGAGGTACTTCTCGAGGGTCATTGTTGATTGTGAAGCGACTCAAGACACCGCTTTTTCGAGGTAGTTTTCGAGGGTCCTTGTCAATTGTGAAGACGAATTTTTGGAGACTCAAGACAAGGCTTTTTCGAGATCTTTTAAAGGTACTTTTTGAGGTACTTCTCGAGGGTCGTTGTCAATTGTGAAGACAAATTTTTGGAGACTCAAGACGGGGCTTTTTCGAGGTACTTCTCGAGGGTCATTGTCAATTGTGAAGACAAATTTTTGCAGACTCAAGACGGGGCTTTTTCAAGATACTTTTCGGTACTTTGTCAATTGTGAAGAATTTTTGGAGACTCAAGACGGGGCTTTTTTGAGGTACTTTTCGAGGGTCATTGTCAATTGTGAAGAATTTTTGGAGACTCAAGACACGGCTTTTTCAAGGTACTTTTTGAGGGTCATTGTTAATTGTGAAGACGAATTTTTGGAGACTCAAGACGCGGCTTTTTTGAGGTACTTTTTGAGGGTCATTGTCAATTGTGAAGAATTTTTTGAGACTCAAGACACAGCTTTTTCGAGGTACTTTTCGAGGAACTTTTCGAGGGCATTGTCAATTGTGAAGATGAATTCTTGGAGACTCAAGACACGGCTTTTTCGAGGTACTTTTCGAGGGTCATTGTCAATTGTGAAGAATTTTGGGAGACTCAAGATGGCTTTTTTGAGGTACTTTTTGAGGTACTTCTCGAGGGTCATTGTCAATTGTGAAGAATTTTTGGAGACTCAAGACACTGCTTTTTTGAGGTACTTTTGAAGGGTCCTTGTCAATTGTGAAGACGAATTTTTGGAGACTCAAGACATGGCTTTTTCGAGGTACTTTGTCAATTGTGAAGAATTTCTGAAGACTCAAGACATGGCTTTTTCGAGGTACTTTTCGAGGTCATTGTCAATTGTGAAGACAAATTTTTGGAGTCTCAAGACATGGCTTTTTCGAGGTAGTTTTCGAGGTACTTTTTGAGGGTCATTGCCAATTGTGAATACGATTTTTTGGATACTCAAGACACTGCTTTTTCGAGGTACTTTTTGAGGGTCATTGTCAATTGTGAAGATGAATTTTTGGAGACTCAAGACACGACATTTTCGAGGTACTTTTTGAGGTTCATTGTCAATTGTGAAGACGAATTTTAGGTGACTCAAGACATGGCTTGTTTCCCCATATTAACGTAATGTTTGTTTCATTAAATTTGATTTTAAACTAACGTTGAAAGCTAATACAATGGTCATAATAGTTAGTTAATGTTGAGAGCTAATACAATGGTCATACAATGATCGAAATTATATGTACAATGGTCATTGTTGAATTTGGATCATTTTGAACCACAACAAAAAAATGTGCGATTTCTGACACAAGGTTCTGACGGATTCAAAAAAATTTCATAATCCAACGGAATCCAACATAATAATACGTCGGAATCCGACATAAAATATATATACATATATTTTCCGAAAATAAAAAATTTGCCATAATTTTTTTGTTTTACGAACGTCAGATTCCGACACACAATAAAAATGTCAAAATCCGACATCCCATTTTGGAGACTGCAACTTTGTAGTTGATGATGTCACCTATTTGTGCATTAAAAAAAAAAGCATAAAGCGGACGTAGGATTTTGATGGATAATACATATTTCGGAATCCGACATCCGTGACTGAATTCTCAAAGCCACGTTATTTTTCTATGGTTTTTTGATTTTTTTTTCTTGCAGAATATTTTTGGAGAATAGCTTTTGGCGCTTATTCTCAACTCTATCAACTTCATTTGTCTCATTTCAAGTACGGTTCTTTTGTTTTGTTATGTGCAACTAAGATTTCTTTCTTTGTAACTTTTTCTTGTATATTATCTTCCTTGTATTGTATATTTTGTTTTCTCTTTCTTTTGTACTGGATACTATCTCAATGCAGCCAAAGAATAATGTCCATAATTTTTATCTTTGAGGATACAATTACTTGCACGGTAGTGGCCCCCCATGAAAGCGAAATAACAATGTAGCCAGTCAATCTATAATCATAATCCAGATAATTTGTTATGAACTTTTGGTTTCAATGCTTGTCTATTCTACAACATGTACTTACCCAGTCCTGTTACCCTACAGCCAGTTCTACACGCTATCCTAACAACACTATCTCCTAACAATCCATCACTTGTTTGCAGGGCATTTTCCTATTTTGTAAGCCGCTGGAAAGTAAGCCATGTATTAGGCTCTCGACAGTCACAGATCTACAAGCCTTGAAATCGTTGATTATGGACATTTCTGGGCACCTTTTAGTTGTATTGTTGTGCATTTATAGTAGTATAGGACCACTAATTTGTAAGTAGATCCAATATGTCCATCGCTAGTTTGGAGGCCAATCTTACAAATCTGTAAATCGTTAGTCAGAAAGCAACCACAAACTTGGTCCTAAAAACATTATCTACAAAGAAAATAACATGACATCAAACTCTTCTAATGGTTTTAGAGTTTAGGGTTTAGAATCTAAGCACTCTTATGTGTAACATGAACCTTGCATTTTGTGGCATTCTACCTAATTGCAAACCAGAAATGATAAAAATGTAGAAAGATTTCAGAATTCAAATTGTATAGACGTTTTAAGATCAAGAGGAATCAGCATGCAACTAGAACAATACTTTCCAACAGATGAATCGCATTAAATCTGACATTCAATTTTTTTTTTGAAAGTATGATGAACTATGACCACGTGTAGGATCGGAAGCATGTACATTTAAATGCTTGCACTCCGATCCTTTAAAATCGGATGCATTAAATTCTAAAATCCTTTTAGTGTGCAAGAAAAACTAGAATTCACTCTAGTTTTCATTTCCAAGCCTAGAGATGGGATGGATCAAACTAATAATAATAGTCTATACACATTGAAAATCTAGACAGATTTATTTATGAGGATTGCTCCTGAAGGATCCCAACCCACATGTTGCCACGACTATTCCAATGAAAGGACTAAGCCAGAAGATCCATTGATCATCCCAGAATGTTGGACGTGTTTCATTACCACTACCACTGTCAGAGTAAGTGTTATCCCTGGGCTAGAGTGCATCACCATAGCCATAATTAATGCCTTTAGTTTCATGCATCCAACGAGTATGATCCTCTGAGGTTTGATTTCTCATCAAAAGTGGTTCCTTACTAGATTTTAGGCAAGATAGCCTTCAATCCATCTTGGAATCCCTCATGGATAGTGGTAAGGGTAAAACATCCTCAACAGGCTCATCCACCTCCACAACCTTATACTGTTGCTTGCAACTGTAGCAATCCCTGCATATCTTGAAAGCACATTCATGAGGAGTAACATCTTCCCGTGCATGCATTCAGCTAGCATCTCCCTTGATCATCTTTTGGGTTTGTCTTTTACTTTGTGTTAGCCATGTTCCATGATCATTTTTCCGAACTTATAATTCTAGGCAATAATGTACTAGATTCAAATTTTTCATTTTAGAGTTGAAATGTAAATCATCCTTGATAAGTTTATCGACATTTAGAAAAACTAAATTGACATCATCATTATGAGATGAGAAAATGTTTGGATTAGAGAATTTATCTACTATATTATTAAAGATGAAATACTTGTCAATACGATTGTGATAGGCACAAAAAGCTTGCGTAAATCCATATAAAGTCTTTTTGATCTTACAATATTATGTTTCCTATCCTTCAATAACATAGCCTTCTAGTTGTACCATATGCACTTCCCCATTCATTATATCGTTCAAAAATAATTATTTTTTGTCCAATTAATGCAAGTGCCAACCAAAGCATGATGCTAGTGCTTTTACCAACCTTACCATTGTCCATTCTGCTACATGAGAAAAAGGTGTTCATGTAGTCTTTCCTTTTGCACTAGGAATATCCTTTGACTACATGTCACACTTCATGTACTTCTTGTGATAGGCACAAAAAGCTTGCGTGAATCCATATAAAGTCTTTTTGATCTTACAATATTATGTTTCCTATCCTTCAATAACATAGCCTTCTAGTTGTACCATATGCACTTCCTCATTCATTATATCGTTTAGAAATAATTATTTTTTGTCCATTTAATGCAAGTGCCAACCAAAGCATGATGCTAGTGCTTTTACCAACCTTACCATTGTCCATTCTGCTACATGAGAAAAAGGTGTTCATGTAGTCTTTCCTTTTACACTAGGAATATCCTTTGACTACATGTCACACTTCATGTACTTCTTGTACACCACTTTGTTTTCAGTTGGTTTTCCTATTAGGTGCCTAATTTTCCAACTCCCAAGTGCCATACTTTTCAATTGAACTCATCTCATCATGCTCTACTTCTTGCCAAACTTCTTTTTCCTTTTCCTCTTGATAAGTTGAAGGCTCTTGGCTCTATATGATACTTGACATCAATGCTAGATTCGCTTGATATTTGTAAGGAGTCTTCTTTTTTCATTGTAGATATACTCATCACTCCCTCCGTACTTTTCTTTGGGTAAGCTCTTTTTTTTTTCTTGCAAATGTCTCTTGTACTACTTAGATGAATTATATTATGAAAAAAGAGTCTTAAAAGAGAATGTATCCTACATCATGTCTTGGACCTTTCTTTTATCGCCAAATGATTCCGTAAGCATGTCCAAACGAGCATACCCAACTCTCAATCTATCAATATGAACATTGTCCTTGTGTTGATGTATGACCACCTCGGTCTCTTGATATATCTCCTCTCGAGAAAATTGAGGTATGACCATGCTTGGACTTCTATTATCAATTGATGGTGCCACTTTTCCTTTGGATTACTTATCAATGAGTGAGATTCTCTCATGACTTCTGCATCATCATCATTCTACATCCACATTAATATCTTCATCATATTTGCGTGTCTCATTGAGTGTCACATCTTGACTCTGTGGGAGATATGGACCGATAGGAAATGAATGCATGCTCAAACAAAGTCGTGAACAAATCCACCGAAGAGGATGGATTGTGTGTGGAAATTACTGTTTGTTAGTTTAAACGTGAAGTTCAGTATGGATTTAATATTTTATGGTGCAGAGAGATGACGCAAGTTCTTCAGGCATCAAGGACGACCTCAGATTCTTATGACTCATAGATGTTCGTGTTCAGACTGAATGAATGTGCTAATGACAAGTAATGAAAAGAGTGCAATCAAATTACAACACATAAACAACTACGTTAGACACATATGAAGAATGAGCTGCTTGTATATTACACTGACTCCTTGTCGGGTGAACAATACAATTGTTTACAGTCTGAATAAAAGACGGCGTAACTTAGAATAAAATTCTTCCACTTGGTTGTATACATGGAATGAGAGCTGGAGATCTATTTATAAGCAGCGTCATTCTTGTTTTACAAGAATTGTTTAACTATTCTCTATTCAAAATAGAATAGTTTAGCTTAACTATGTATTTGGATGTACATATACAAATGTTTGATGTACAATGACATCTATACAAGCCGTAGATTGGTTAGGGTTAAGTTCCGCTTCGAGAGTGTGCAAAGGAGTCACGAAGTTGCATCATCGTAGAAGCCATAGGTAGACCGCAATGTTGACTTGGCAGTTCGTGGCGGTCGCAACATTGATCGCAAGTCATAGCTTATGGTTCTCTTCAGTCGCTAGTCTTCGTTGAGTGACCCCAGGGTTGAATCCTGCGATGTCCCAACGGTTCCTTGCGGTTCCTTGGCAGTACATGGACATTTCCGGTCTTCGTTGAGTGGCCATAGGTTTGATTTGTGGCTGCTTTGCGGTTTGTTCCTTTTGCACATAGCCCGCAACTTTTGCCTTGCTGGTGATCTGGCGGTTCTTTGTTAGACCGCATTTTGACCCTATACTCGTTCATTTAATGTTGAAGACATTAAAGATGGTTTTACTAAGTAGAATTTCGCACACAAAAATAGGGTAGTTTTGCAAGTCTAGTTTGTGTTAAGAAACATGACCAAATATGTAGGTAGCAAAACATGAAACTGTAATTCCTGTAGGTATCAGATGAGTAGACATAGAATTAAGCTAATAGGTTGCATCTAACCCTAGATCAATGATCAAAAAATGTGCAGGAAAAAATTTACATGGATTATATCAGTAAGGAGAAAAATGTGAGCTTAATTTTCAACAGTCCCCCTTAAGGTCACATTCGGTGCCTTGACAATCTTCATCAAGTTAAACAAGTTGAAAAACTTTTGGTGCTTGATCCTGGGAAGAGCTTTGGTGAATATGTTTGCAACCATTTCTATTGTGCAGCAATATTGAAGAATCACTTGTTCTAAAAAAACTTTTTCTCTAATAAAATGATATTGGATTTCAATATGCTTAGACCTACCATGAAATTTAGAGACAATGAAATGAATCTGATATTGTCACACAGAATGGTGGTAGCATTACACTGAGTGTGATGCAGATCATGAAGTAGTAGTCTGATCCATATAGCTTCTTTTGAAGCTTGGCATGCTACGATGTACTCCGCTTTGGTTGAAGAGAGTGCAACTGATTTATGATTTCTTGAGTTCCATGAGTTTGGTTTCCCTGCCAAAAAGAAACAGAATCCAGAAGTGGATTTTTTGGTTGAGGCATTTCCTCCCCAACCTGAGTCGGAGTAGCCTTGAAGAACCATTGGACCGATAGCATTTCCATCATAGCATAAAACATGATCTAGACTTTCTTGAATATATCTCATAACTCTCTTTAATACTTTCCAACATAAGATCCTTGGATTAGACATGTATTGATTCAGTATGCTAACAGTGTGTGCTAAATCCGGTCTAGTGCAAAGCATGACATACATCAAAGATCCTATAAGTGAATGATAAGGGTACTTTGCTAAGTCGAGTACTTCATTTCAATATTTGCACAAGAAGGTTTAGTCAATGTCATAGCTGGATCCATTGGAGTATCAATCAGTTTGCAATCACACATATGAAACTTTTCTAGAATGGATTCTAGATTTTTCTACTGGCTAAGATAGACTTTCTTATGCGATCTATCTCTAGTGATGTGTATTCCTAATAATGATTGAACGGTGCCTAGATCAGTCATGTCAAACTCTTTTGACAGATCACTCTAAGTAGTGTGCAGCAACGACGTGTGTTGTTAGACAAAATAAATGCATCATCTACGTATAGAGCTATATGCACTGAATTGACACCTATAAATTTGGAATAAACATTACAGTCAACTGAAGCGCTGATTCTTGCGCCCCCCCCCCTCTTTGAACATCTTGTTGAACAGATTGGAATGGTGTCTCTTCTTGAATTTGTCCAAATTTGCTTAAGCTAGCTTGGTCTGGTCTGGTGACAGGTGTTGTCAGCTGCTCGGCTTCTGTAGCTATAACTGTAGGTTCTGTAGAAGAGACATCATGAGTGGAAGATTCTATGTTGTGTAAAATAGGATGAAATGACACAACTTCATCTATAAATGGTTTTTTGAATTCATAGAATGTATCTTCTTTGAAGATTACATCCCTTGAAACAAATGCTACATTGGTGGATGGATCATAAACTATGTAAGCTTCAAGATAGCCAATGAAGATGCATTTATTTGACCTATAAATGGTTGTTTGAATTTGTAGAATGTATCTTCTTTGAATATTATATCCCTTGAAACAAATGCTACATTGGTGGATGATTTATAAGTGAGATGCAGAAGAGATGGGCATACAGTAGATACTTGTTGGCTCAATCCCAAGATTGAGTGTATCCATTGCCACAAGAAGGATTACGCAGCCGTGGATTGCTGCCAAAACCCGAGAAACAAATCAACATAGAACAAAAAGAAGAACAACAATAGTTCATCATATGTCGAGAAATCCGAGAGCTCGAAGATGGGCGAAGAAAGAACGAACAGAAATTGTTCGACCGCCTACATTTGTGAAGATGTGTGTGCAGCGTCAACATTTGACACACGAGGTGATCCTAGATTCAAGAGCCACCTCACACTTCATGACATCAAGATGAATAATGTCTGATTTTAGAAGTGCGGATCCTTCAAGATTCATAGTTCTTGGAGATGGATCTAAACATCAAGTGAATGGTGTTGGTTCACTATGGATCAACACCAACGGCAAAGACAGACGACTCAAAGAAGTTCTGTTCGTGCCTACTCTGCAACAAGACTTGCTCTCTGTAGCAAGAATAGCAGATGCAGGAATGCGTGTGACATTTTTTGATGAAGCATGCAACTTGATTGACGCTAGTACTAGTACCTTAATCGCTCAAGGCAGAAGGAAAGAAAACCTATATCATCTCAAGGTACGCCTACCTGCAGTTCAGGTGCATCAGACTCATGATGACTCGCCAGACACTCTATGGCACAGAAGGCTCTGCCACATGAACTCAATGGCACTTTACCAAGCAAGCCATCATGGAGCGATAACAGAGGTCAACATCTTGAATGCAACCAGTTCAACCACCTGTGATGCATGTTTGAGGACATCTTGAACACACTATACGAAGTGCGAGATATAGCTTCCAAGCTACATCTTAGGAAAAAATTGTACTCCCTCAAGATGGCGAATGGTGATTCCCTACAGAATCACATCAACCAATTCAAGAACCTGCTGAAGCAAATGGCCGCTGTTGGATCTGTCATAGACGATTAAGATGCAATGATACAACTGCTTACAAACTTGTCAACTCATACGACAATTGGGTGATGATCATCACATCACCCCCGGCGATATGCAACGTGTTTTGCGATGTGAATCGCGAGTTTAATTTTTTTTTAATTTCATCGCAGACGTCGAAAAAACATGTCGCTATAAGATTGTCGAAATTTGACGACTTTAAAACACGTCGCAATCCGACATGCACAACGTGCCAGATTTCGGAACCCAAAATGCTGATGACGGAAAGCCATTCCGATGTGGACGTCGCAATGCGATGTCCAACGTGGATGTAGACATCGCAATGCGACGTCCTTATGGATCCACATCATTGGCATAAAAGACAACTACGCAGTCCATAAAGATCTACAAGCGGCCGATGTGAAAAGATCCTATTGGATTCAATACACTGAAGGTGGAGATGAGATTCTACCTAGCGTGCCGTGGATTCTTACAAAAGAGCAACTCTCATATGTTAAACATGTCATAAAACAAATGAGAACTCCAACAGGCTATGCACATTCTTTGTGCAAGTCATTTACCAAAGATGGTAAACTAAGTGGATTGAAATCACATGATTGGCATAAGATGTTGCAATTCATACTTCCACTTTCTATTTGAGGTCTCTTCAACAATGACGTACGAAGTACGCTTTACAATTTGTCATGGATGATTAGGTTTGTATATTTTTTTAAACATTTGTATAAATATGTGTTATTTCAATTTTTTTATGTGTTAAACAACCTAATGTACTATCAATCTTGTGTGTGGATTTCCTCAAAAGAAATAAAAAATATTGAATTGGATTCCATGAAAATCCAAATGATCGAAATGATATGTTTGTTGGAAAGAGATTTTGCAACTTCCTTTTTGGATATACAAGTTCATATTCTAGTGCATTTGGTCGAGGAAGTATCAATTGCAAGACCTGTGCACACGAGATGGATGTTCTGCGGCCTTGAGTGCTTTATGAAAGTTTTGAAGGGCTTTGTGATACAAAAGACAAGGCTAGAAGGTAGCATTGCAGAAAGTTGGCTTGTATAGGAATCTTTGTTTTATATCACCAAAATAATCTCACAATTGCATCCTGCAAGTGCAAAAATGTGGTGTGAAGAAGAAGATAAACGTGTTAAGGGTGAAGTACCACAAGAAAATGGTGTGCAAAAAAGACTTTCACCTCAGTTAAAAGAGAAAATTGACACATTCATATTATATAATTGCGGACAAATGGAAAAGTGGATTTCAAGGTATGAAGAAGCCAAAAAGGGAGTGATCTGAAATCCTTTACATGGTATCACAGCTATTGTGTTTCAGGTTATGAAAGGATCAGCCATCTTTAGCAAGGATTTGGAGGAGTTACCAATGCTAGAGCATGCTAGATTGATTTCTACTAAAAAATCAGCATTTTTGCATATGTAGAATTGATATTTTGTAGTCAAAACTCAATGTAGGGATATATACTTGATAAATTCTGATTTCACACTTGGTTTACTAGAATTAGATGATTCTTGGTGCATTAGTAAGGTCTCATTGAAGGCTACAAGATGATATATCAAGTTTTTAGAAATTGCATATAGAATTTGAGATATTCAATTTTTTGTGATTTTGTCAAAACTCTAATTTTGATTGGATCTCTAGTTTATGAGGATACTGAACTTCATTTGAATGTGTTTCAACCTTAGGAAGTGGAAAGAATAACTAGATTGAGGATAGACCATAGGTTGATCAAGATCTCACTATTCTATGTGTTGATTTTCTAGTTAGAAGTGTTAGAAGAGATTGAGAGGTTCCATATCTTTGTGATTTCTTCTTGAGTTCATTTGTTGACATTCAAGAGAGTGCTTTGTGCATTGGAATAGATTGAAAGAAGAAGATCAGGTCATTGCAACATGACTACAAGTGGTGGATTCATGTTGGAAGGCAATGATAGGCTTACCTCAAGTAATTACTCATTGTGGAAAGTGGGGATGGAATCACTTCTTGAGATGAATGATGCTTTGGAGATTGTTGCAGGTGTGGAGGAGAGGCCTCAAGCACCTCAAGATCAAGTGAGGTATGACAAGAGAGCAAAGAAAGCTCTACACATGATTAAGATGAATGTTACCAATGAACTTTTCAAGGAGATTGGTAAGTGCACATCATCTTTGGAGGCTTGGGAATCTTTGAAGAAGCTTTATGAATCCAAGTCTACATCAAAAGTGCTTACCTTTAGGAGGCAACTCTTTCAAAGTTTGAAAAAGAAAGAAGAGATTACTTGTTGAGCTTATTGAGATTTGTTATGGACTCAAGAGGGCTGGATTTATTAGGTTTGATACTCATCTTCACCTACTCTACTTCATGTTGGAATCTATCTTTTGATTTATGATGGGGGCATTGTTTTCACTAACCTTTATGGAAGATCGAGATCAAGCATTGATGAGATCTTGTTGGATCTAGATCATATGTTTAAGAGGGAGTATTTTTAGAGGGTCATGTCTGAAGATATTCATATCTATGAATAGTTTATAAAAGCATATTGACAAACGGCCCTTTTGGTGCTTGGAACTCCTCTAATGATATTTTGTGACAATCAGAGTGTCATTGCCTTATCGGCCAACCCGGAGTAAGCATATTAGAATTTGATATCACTATGTCAGGGGCAAGATTCTCGATAGAGAGGTAAGCTTAGTGTACTGTCGAATGCATGACATGGTTGTAGATGTGTTCACCAATGCATTAAACATTGATGAACACAAAAAATTTTGTGCATTGCTAAGTCTAAAGATCAAGACATTCATGGATTCAGATTAAGGGGGGTTGTTGGATTTATTCCTCTACTCTCCTAAATCCCATGTAATCTAGTTCCATTCACATTGTCGCATATTTACTTGCATTGTCGCACAACTCAATTACTGAAGACAAGCAAGAGAAGAAGGTCGACATATTGGGTATGTCCGACTTATCAAGAAGACCCAACTTGGCCAACTTATCGGGAAAGTCTAACTTAGCGAGCCTCCTCACACTCACCTTCTGAACTGTGCAACTAACTTGACAATGACAACAACTACAATTTTTTACGTGATGGCACAATGGCTCCACGCCATCTTTTGTACACTCATCTACACAAATTAAAAATTGTATATAGATAACCATTGTAATCTATCACAGAGTTAATGAGACAGACACTGTATATGCTTTCATGCATCAATTCTTTTTTCAGATGGATTGTCAGTAATAAGCTCATAGCTTTTACAAATTGTAGTTAGCTTCGTGAGCACGCGGTTTCGCCCATTATAGCCTTGTGCTCATCTG
Organism: Diphasiastrum complanatum; assembly: GCA_029204225.1. Taxonomy (NCBI): domain Eukaryota; kingdom Viridiplantae; phylum Streptophyta; class Lycopodiopsida; order Lycopodiales; family Lycopodiaceae; genus Diphasiastrum; species Diphasiastrum complanatum. The sequence continues at coordinate 68,536,955 of CM055096.1, read as the reverse complement.
CATTATATGACTTGTATTTCATTACATTTAATTTGAATAAAGTATTGTTTGGTCTACGTTTAGATTCTTTGTCAGTATTGCATGCTTTCCACTTCTGATTACTTTGTCTAATTGTCTGCTCCTTTGCTTCCGCAACCACCATGCAATCAAGATCTAGTTCATTCTTGTGTTCGCCTACTGTTAACCAGCAATGCACGCACCATGGAAATTCACATTTCGCACTCCCCAACAATTCATTACAATGCCCTTTAGTACATGGACCGAGGAGAAGTCTAACTTTTACATTACTTACCAAGGAGCTAACCACAAGGTGTGTGTTACTATAGCCACCCTTGCTGCTATAGGCATCTCTTTTGGAACCCAAGCCACAAGCATGCCAAAAACATTATCAAGCCTTTTATTGATACGACCATAGAACTTTACTAGACCAATGATGGATATTTGCTAGAATCCATCCGAGATCCTACCATCCATGCGGCTGCGCAATTGTTGAGTCCAATTACAAGTTTGATCAGAAACCATTGGAATCTTATAACTGGTTTAAAACAGTTTTTAGAGAACTTAAGAAAGCTATCAAGGGTAATACCAAGCCTACAATTTGCTGTTGGCCCTCTTTTGTCCAGCTTATCCGCTTCATACCTAGATAATAAGATCCATGGCTTTTGTGCTAAATCCATATTGTTAATCTACGAAGATGTAGCTCCAGTCGAGTCTACTCTCTAGGCATCTAGTCGTCATTGAGTACACAGCGAGATTGTTATTCCTTACTCGCACTCCGCTTCACGTCATTATACTAGGGCAACCAACTTCAGCTGCGCTACCACCTCCTGCTACAACCCGCTCTGCACTTCCCATTCTCTCATCCACTTATGCTTCCTTACTCTGCTTCCTCACATGATTAGTTTGTGACCATTGGAGATACAATTCCAACCACAGACGCCCAGACCGCCTCACCCCCACATACTCAATCAACTTCACCAGATACCCAGAGGTTCATGGATATGTTCAATGATTATGATCCCCTAGGGGCGGATGAAATTTTTGAGTTGCTCAGGAGTCCGCCCAAGAGTCCAACGCCCTTTGAACTCCAATCCCCCGGAAGAGGATTCGAACAATTCCAAAATACCACCCATGTTTTTTATTCAACATTTCAAGCAACAAGATGTACTAGATCAAGCACCCGACACTATCAGGATCATTCATGCGGCTAAATCTCCAAAGCAGTTCGATGCCACGGTGTCCGATGGATATGAAGGAGACGATCTCTTAGAGGAAGAAGAGCCACAAGCAAAATCTCAAGGCCAACCTAGATCAGCATCTGGATCTACGATTCCTCCTATTGCTGCGACATCCTCAACACCCTTGGATTCTGGTGACGTCCTTGGAATCAATTCACACCTTGGACGGACGATCCAGACCATGATGGATCAGAAATAAGAAATGGAAATACGAATATCTGATTTAGGATCCGAGAATACTCTGATCAACCAGAAAGTCATTCAGCTAGATCGAGAGTTAAAGATCGATAAACAACATGAAGCCAAGTCAGAAGCGGAGATAAAAAAGGCCAAACAATCAGATGAAACCTTAGAAGATTATGTGGCTACACTTCAGAATACGCTGACGACTACGTAAAATCAAGTAGACCAAGCCGTTCAGGATGCAGAATAACAAGTAGTACTGCTTTAGGGGCAACTAGACATGGCAGCACTTGATCGAGAAAGAATTCAAGGTGAATTGGATGCAACCACCCTTGAACGTGACACTACTTGCAAACAAAAGTTTCAGATCGTCCTGTCTCACCAGAGGAGATCAGTTACTTATTCAGAAAGGTGGAGACATATTGCATAACATTGGCTGATTGTTGTTCGAGAACAGACACACATAGAGAACCTTCATGTGATGTTTGGGGACCCTCTCATTTTAACTAGTTATTTAGTCTTGTGTGAATATGCACATTATTGTTCTTAACATTTCCACTTGATGGAGCATTCATAGATTTATTCATGCTACTAACATCATATGAAATGATCTTATTTAGTTAAAAATTATTATTATTTTGACATTGTTGTCACTGCTCTCACTTCGTGTGAAAGATTCAGCTTTTGATTTGATCTCGTGTCTTCCTTGGTCTATGCTTTTGAATCTCAAACACCTTCACACGGGCTATGTTAAGAGACGTCTCTCTGATCACCTACACATGGACTATGTTTTAATCCAGCTCTGCGTCTTCAAGGACCTGCACTTTGATCATTGTTTTGTTTGTTACATGCTTGCTTCAGCAACTCTTCTTGTTTTATATCATAGATGATTGGCATCTCTTCTTCATGTTTGTTTGTTTGTCAATAGATTTGGCATGGAGAGAACAAAAGGACCAGAGTTGGTTTTAGTTCTTGTTGCGGGACTGTTGGTCAAGCCACGCACAGAGGTTGTGTGTGCCTACGTGAATGTGTGAAAGTGCCTGAGTGCTCCTCATTGTCCCATAAGCAAGTTAGGGCCTTAAACTCTACTCTTCATTTGCACATTGTCCCCTGGTACCAACCCTTTGGGGTCACGAACAAGGGGGTGCCTAGGCGGTTCCGGGTGGGATCCCAACACGTGGCCAGTGGGTGCCTAGGCGGTTCCGGGTGGGATCCCAACACGTGGCCAGTGGGTCAAGTCTTATTGCAGTTCTTCATTCATTCACACGTCAATCTTTCACATGTGGCTGATTTTTGAGACTCCTTTCTGTTTGCTTCAGATAGAGAGCAGCAGGATTGATCACTGGGAGGTAGGCTCTGATACCACGTTTAGTAAAAGATCACGGAGTAGCAGCAGCGCAGAAAGAGATAGAGCATGCGGAGAGAGAAACATTAACTAACTATTCTTTTATTAATGATTATAGAGAAGGGAGAACTGCCCATTACATAGAGATCTAAAGAAAAGCGGTTGAACCGTCATGTGACGTGACCTTCTCACTTTAACTAGTTATTTAGTCATGTGTGAATGCGCACATTATCGGTCTTAACAACAATGGCATAGCACGGAAAAGCTTCAACTCAAGATAATGATCATCAACAAAAAATGGAAAGCAACATGATAGAGGAGTGAATCATGAATGTATAAGCTAAAGGCTAGAGTTAAACCAACCGGGAATGGACGTTCACAGCACTACACAAAATCAAGGGAAAAGTTAGAAATACACTAGTTGCTATTGTGGTGAGATTTTGACATAACACTATATCCAAGTGAGCAATGCAGTGTTTGCTGCGTTTCAACATGCAATGTTTGTAACAGGATTTGATGTAAGACTATATCCAAGTAAGAAATACAGTGCATGCAGCATAATTATTGGGCGTTCAACATGCAATACTTTTAACTTCTGCTGCGGCACCGACGGATGGGAGACCATTTTGGTGAAAGCGGGTTGCAGATGGCAATTTTACCTTCTGTAGTACCTATATTGGATGGGAAGGGCAGGGTGCAGAGGGTGGGGGTAGGGCCTTTGGGAAGCTGATGAGCTACAAGCTTGTCTTATGGCTAAAGGACCATTTTGTCGGGCCTGATCTACTTAATATGCATATGATGACATGATATCATGCAGATCCATAAGCTGACATGATGACATGATGTCCATAAGCTCCGTAAGTTTTTGACGTAGGCATCCTCCTCATATCGATGGACTCAAATATTTTTGCATGGTATAAAGCTACTTCTGAATCTGAATATAACCTGTAACTCTGTTCAAATCTCGAGCACCTGCAAAAAAAGAAGAGAAGAGAGAGCAGAACAACAAAGCCACACCAATTAGTCGAGTAGGTAGGAGTACCCGTGAACAACATTGGCATCTAGAGACTACCACCTTCCTCCACAAACAATGATATTAACTCATCGCAGATGGTGACTTCAGAGGAAGGCATGAGAGAGGGTTGAGTGGTGTTGGGATGACGCTTGTATTTATACGGGTACATAGTAACACACATGAGATATAGTTGTTTTCTTCTTTCCATAAAAGCTGATATAGTGGTGGGGCAATGTAAAAGATAAAGTATGGTGTGGTTGCGCAGCATAGTGCGCGCGAGAGAGAGAGAGAGAGAGAGAGAGAGAGAGTGTGAAAAAACAAATCGTGACATGAGAGAGTGAGAATGGTACATACAAGATTTAAGAATGGGTGGCGTGAGGCAGTTTAGTCAACGATGTGACAATGGTACGTAAAGATTTAACCAATTGGGAGAAGATTGCGTACGTAATTGTACTCGTTGGAACTTTGAATACTTTCTTTTTTTGCGTGTTATTATTTATATTAGTTTTGGTGATTTTCTTGTCATACTAAATAGTAAATTGAGAGTTGGGGGGTGAGAGAGAGAGAGAGAGAGAGAGAGAGAGAGAGAGAGAGAGAACATTGATAAAAACGTGATCATTGTGTTTTGATTTGTGATCATGTGTTTTTAGGGTTTTGAGGTCTTTTTGATTGACACATGCGTTGCCTTAATCCAATGTTCAAAACGTTTTTGAGGTTCCCTCAAAAATCCCATATCTTAAGGAGTATTCCGGTTACTAACAAGGGAAATGCTTCTACTTGCCGGTTTTCGAAACCCTATAAAATCTCAAATTTATCACGTAAAAAATCTTGCAAAATATTGTAGTTGTCGGTTTTTGGGAAAAGATGCCGATTCCATTCCTTAAGAATGCCGACTTTCCCGAACACTGGCCTTAATCCCATAACAAAAATATAATTTTGTTTAAGAACTTATATATATAGTCTTTGTTAAAAGCAAGAGCCTAAAATGAGTTTGTGCAACCTTCAAAATGAAAAGTTTGAAAATCTAAGGTTTCATTGAAAGTAAAATTTTGAGGAAAATAAATAACAATATATTGATGTATAGGGGTGTGTGCACGTGTGTGCGTGTGCGTGTGTGTGTGTGTGTGTGTGTGTGTGTGTGTGAGAGAGAGAGAGAGAGAGAGAGAGAGAGAGAGAGAGAGAGAGAGAGAGACATCTAGAAATGCAAAGAAAAAAATGTGTTATTACAAAGAGGGCCTTTAAATAGATAGAGAGTTGTATTTCTTTTGGAAAACCAAAGTTTGGATTTTTAGAAAGATAAAAAGAAAGAGGCATTTTGATACTTTTGAATTGAAGAGAGGTAGAATGAAAAAAGAGAGAATTCTTGCTAGGAGACGGAGAAGAGGAAATAAATAAATTATTGCACCCAATGAACTAACTTTCTCTTCTTTCATTTCATTTGAATCATGAGTAAACCCATTCTTAAAGTTTATATGCGAAAATTTTAAGTGCCAAGATTCAATGAATTTGTAATCATATAACTCATTGATGCAAAGTACCAAATATGACTACTAAATAACAATACGCCATTGAGGCCAAGTGTCTATGCTCCACTATAAATAGTGGAGCCATGTACTTCATTTTTATGTTCAATCAAAAGAACGTGGAATCTATACCATTTTGGCAATTGGATATCCTTGCTTCTCCTCTTCCTCATTGCTCTCATGATTTTTGCTATATTCATAATTGTTGGATTTGTTTATTGCTAGATTTGAATGTTATTATTACTATCTTTGTGAGACAAAAATAAGCTTATTCATGAAGAATTAGAATTAATGGATGTTAGGGTTAGATTGTCATCATAGCTTGTATAACAATTTGTGAATAAGCTTTGCTCTCATGGAATTGAACTATAGCATGACAAGAAAGAAGAATATTTTTCATATCTTGTTTGCCTTGTCTTGCGTGGAAATAGGATTTGAAGGTGGGTGAAAAAAAGTCCCTACAATTTTGGTGTCATTTCGAAGAGCAATTGCCATTATTTTTAGTTTGTGATGTTTGGTTGGATGTTAGCCTATATTTAGGCATGATTGTTTTGGCACAATAGGGTTAAATTTGCAATTTTTGGTCGTTTAGGATTATATATTGATGATTTGAGTGATCTTGATTGAACTTCCTACTTGTAATCACTTGTGATTGATGAGTAGGGAATGGGATATAGTTCACCAGTATTAAGATCCACTTGGAAACCAAAAAATAAAAAAAGTACCAAAAAACATTTTCTTTTTTGCAATTTGGGAGAGAAGAAGAGATGTCATTAGAGCTAATAAATTTATATTCCTTTCGAAGTAACCACCATCGAATTGTAGGCAGGAGTGCCTTATTGTAATAGAGATCCAATCTGAAGGGCAAAGGTTACTTACTTCTCATCCCTCTTCTAGAACCTTGAAAAAAAACAACCAAAAAAATCAAAAGATCCTTGTCAAAAATTCATTAAAAAAAAAGCAAAGCGCTCTTAATTGGTCAGCCAACCACCCCCGGTATGCCAAATTTGGTATTCTCTGAGGCTTGTGAAGGTTCCTGCCCAATTTTGGATGCCATGTGAAGGTTAAAGTGATAAAAATTGTCTAATTCATCAAATACCTATAATTTTCTGTAAAATTTCAAAAATAACCTTTGCTAGATATACTAAAGTTTTCTTGGATATGGATAAGCTCCTAGAAGTTTCTACAAAGGTTAGTTCACAAAATCAAGGTCCTATGAAAGTCCTTTTTTATTAAATTGATTATGTTTTATTGAAGGCAACACACCTCTTTTAACAAAAATATTAGAATCTCTTTGTTAATTTTTGCACAACCTTTTCCAGCCTTTCTAAATATATCTCATACATTATTATAACCTTAGTGAAGTCTATGAAGGCTAGTTCCCAGAGAATAATTCCTACAAAGCTTAGTTTTGTAGAATTATCTATTGTATTAAAATAGAACCCTCACCAAGCTGGAAAATTAAAGATCTGATATTGCAAATGAGCCTTTGCCGAGCCTACTAGAGCTGTATTATAGTGTTTTTAGTCTTCAGTTAATCTTGTGAAGGTTAATTTGCACATAAACATCAGAGTGAAAAGTTCTAGTGACCTTTTAATGCAAAATTTTCAAAAAAACCTTCACTAGAAGTACTAATTAGTGAATCTTCGCACAAGTAACTTTCGTAAGGTTTATTAGTGACTTTAAAATAATTTCAATAATCTATTGTAAAAGCTACAATGGTTACTGAGCCATAGAAGGATAATTATAATAGAATTTTCATCATTAATATAGTATAGAACTAGATGATCCAATTGTCGATCTCAAAAGCCATCCTGACATAGCCTTATCAAATTGATAGATGAAACGTAGATCAAGTAAGACCTTACATCTTCCTAAACCTTGAAGATCCATTTCTAATGAGACATCTACCAATCACTACCCTATTGATTATGAAGATTTCGCATTTGAAGAATTTCTATCTAATGATTTTTCAATCTCAATAAATTTATCAAGACGATGTAGATTATGATATATCACCACCATGTCCTATAATCAGAAGAACAACTCAATTGGAAATATCCAAATATGATGGAACTACTAATCGAATCAGATTTCTTTAGATCTACACAAAATTTTGTGAGATCTATGACGAGGTTCTAAATACAAGAGATAAGCTTAAGCTATTTCCAAACGACAATTATGGGAGCGACGTTAGATTGGAATTTCAATCAAACTCTATAGCAACACAATAATTTGGAATCAATAAAAATTGCCTTGATCACTCAATTCAAGCCAAAAAAGTTCTTAGAAGATCCATAAAAAAAGAGATGGTTAAAAATTATATTGAACACATTAAATATCTCTGATTAGAATGTAATCTAGAATTGACTCTAGATCATGAATTAATTATGTGATTTTTAGCTAGGTTGGAGAAAGATGCAGAGTCATATGATGAACCCAGTGTTAGAATGTTGTCTTATAAAGTTGGGCAAACTACAACTACCTCTACTACCATTGCATATACTAGCATCAATGTAGCTACAAATTTGATAATGGATGACTTCAAAAAGTTGGGCCAAAGAAAATAGTTGTGAATGGAGCAACTGCAAGCACAATTTGATGAGAAACTCAAATCATTAGAAGCTCATGCTCCCAAGGTAGCAAAGGTCTTGGATTGGCAAATGTTGATCACTCACATTTATTGTTTGTTTGCTGTATTTTTCCAGAGAAATCAAAGTTGATAGCATGGAGGAATCATCTCATTTACATTCTATGTGATTCTTCATGTCATATTGAGGTGCAATATCATTTTGCGAGGGTGCAAGTCATTGCAAAGGAGGTGGAGCTTTAACATGTGTCTTCAAGGGAATGTGTAGATGAAGCATTTGACTTCACTTAAAGTGTTTTCAAAGTCTATGCTAAAACTAGTTGAAGAGGGAGTGTGAAAGATTCAACTAGTTTAATCATATTTGCTACACTTGTTTATTTGGCAAAGTGAGGCCAACTTTATTTTGGACTTAAAGTTTGACTTTTCAAAGTTATATTAGTCTAAGTGGCATTTGAATGTGGGAAAGTGTGGAAAAGTTGGTAGTCGAGTTTGAGTAGATTCAAATTTAAACGTTGGGTACATTGAATCTATACCCAATAATAGTAGGGTTCACATTTTGGAGGGAAAGCCAAGTGGCCAAATAGGGTTTAGACCTGGTAAAAGAGAATGTAACTCGTGGAGAAGCTAATCTTCTCTCTTCTCTATCTCATTCCATGGTTATACATGGTTCTCTTGGGTTATACTATCCATTGGTGCACTATACTTCTGATTGCTTGCAATTCTATTTGTAGAATGATCTATATTTGTAATTTTTAGATCCACACATGTGAAATACAGTAGGATACTGTTGATATACGGAAAATAGCTTCTATTTATGTTTTGATTCATGTTTGATCAAGTTATATTAGAGTTTGCATCTCATTCATAGAGTAGATGCTGATTTTTCTACATTGGTAGGTTTGCGGATTTGTTCTCTTTCTAACCCAAGATAAGATTATGGATTTGGATCATCAATGATCTGAATTCTTTCATAGTATCTACATTCATCCTTCTCAATAAACTTAATTGTGCGAGCATAAGCTTGTTGACAACTGAAACTTGAAGTACTTGGCTCTGGGTCGCTTGTTCCAGCTGATCCACTTGCCTTTGCTCCACCTTGTTGCCTTCCATGGGGTTCCACTCTTGCTTGATCATCACTCATTGATGACTCTTGTTCCTTTTATTCCCCATATGATGATTCAACAATGTGATAAGGAAAATCCATCGTCTCATGAAAGATCTACAATTCCATCTTGGCAACATCCCTACAGAGTTGTCTAGGTGAAACATAGGATGCTAAATTTGACATACTGGATCTAATCTTTTTGGGTAGTCCAGCATGGTACTTCGCCATGATGATCTCTTCGGGAATTGGTGGATTACAATCCTTCACTAGGTGGCAGATCCGATGGGTGTAGTCTCGGATTGTCTCATCTTAACCACAACCTGATGCCCAAGAGCCAAATTAGATGCAATAATTGCAATGAATTCACGACCATTACAGTATGTACTGGCACTTGTTGGATTAGACTAAGTCTTACACCCTCCCCTAAAGAGAATCTTATTTCTCTTTTTTGAATTTGCATGTCTTCATATGAAAATTATCAAAATGCCTTTATCTTTATATCTCTCTAGAAAAACTAGACTTTGTTCTTTCTTCCAAGTAAATATGACCTTCTCTATTTAAAGTGCTCTCTTTCTAATAAAACAACTCTTCATTATTTCTCTTCCTAATTTTGTGCATCATCATGGATGCACTCCCAAGATGGGCATCCAATTTGGGTTTCAGCACAAGCCTTGTCAAACACATCCATTTTTTAAAGCATGGACTTTCGAAATTTTATGGTAAATCAATTCCCAATGTTGTGAACATCTTGTAGCCTTTTTGTTTTACATTTAGGATATAGGCTCAATTCCTAGATGTGCATATCCAAATTTGGATGATATCCTGAAAATTGAGACAAAATATGATGCATGTGGCCATGCCTTCTCTTAGTCTCTCTCTCTCATCACACACTTATTTAATCTCTCATCACACACCTATTCACATACTCACTTACTTTGGGCAACTATCTCTAGAGTATTAAAATAATATATCACCCAAAAAGGAAAAGATTTCAACTAGTGCCAATTACGTACACGATCTTCTTGAAATTGCTTAAATCTTTATGTACCAATATTATCATATCGTTGACCAAATTGCCTCACGCCACCCACTCCAAATAGTCTCACTCTTCACGTCACTAGTTTGTTTTCTCTCACAATCACACACACACACACACTCTCTCTCCCTCTTGCACTTTGGCGGTCGAGAGAGCTGCTACGCAACTACACGAGATTTTAAGTTTTCAATGAGTAAGTGATCTTTTATGGAACGAAGAAAACAACACTATCTCATCTGAATTACTAGCTATATAAGCATAGAAATACAAGTCGTCATCCCAACACCATTCAATCGTCTTCCCCCCTCCCTCTGAAATTACCATCTGCGAGAAGCTGATCTTAGTGTTTGTGGAAGAAAGTGTTGGTCTGATCTAGATGGCAATGCTGTTCAAGGCCAGTCCTACCTGTTCGGCTAAATGGTGTAGTTGTGTCCTCCTGCTCTCGCTTCTCGTCCTTTTTGCAAATGCTCGACTTTTGAACAGAGTTGCAGCTGACAAGTGGATATTCAAAAGCAGTTGCAAAGAGTCCATCAATATGAGGCGGATACCCAGATTAGAAACAAACAGAGCTTCAGGACTAAACAACCGAGCGCATCATGTCATCATGGATACTAATAGGATCTTTCTCGAGAAAATGGCCCTTCAGCCACAAGACAAGTTTGTCGCTCATCAGCTTCCCAAAGGCCCTACCCCACCGTCTTCACCCCGCCCTACCCATCCAGTATAAGTATAGGTATTGCAGTAGTAAAAAATACGATCTGCAACCGGCCTTTGCCAAAACGGTCTCCCATCCGTCGCCGCAGAAGTTCAAAATATTGCATGTTCAGCGCGAGCTATTCAGCATGCACTGTATTTCTCACTTGGATATAGTCTTACGTCAAATCCTCACTGCAGTTAGAACCATTGAATGTTAAACGCCCCCGCTACGATGGTCTTATGTTGAATTCTCACTACAGTTATCAGTAGCAAGTAGGGCATAATTGCTAACCTTTCCCTTGATTTTGTGTAGTGCTGTGTCGCACTACCGTAGTATGTCCAGTATTTCCAGCTTGGCTTATCTCTAGCTTTTAATTAGCTTATACATTCACCCCTTTATTATCATGTTGCTTTCCTTTTTTTTGCTGATGATCATTGATCTTTCCGTGCTATGACAATGTTCAAACACACGACCGGAGATTTTGAGTACTGTCATCATTTGATCAGTAATAGGAAATCGTGCACTCTGACTTTTTGAAAGTTTCTGCATTGCTCAGAGATGCTCACAAGCTAGAAACAATCACACATAGTATATACATATTCAATGTACATATCTGATATTACATTCTAGCAAAACGGTGTCCTTTAATGTGTTGGTGAATCTTTAATGCGCTTTGGAATTGTTGTTCAGATGATTGCATCACAAACGTAAGGTTAAGAAATGATGACGTAACAGTTGTTGACAAATATTAGATTACTGTACTTTTACTTTTCTCGTATTAGAGTTGATAAGATAAATAGTCAGTAGTGATCGTTAGGAGAGATATTATCACATGATTTAGCAGCTGAACGACAGATCATGAGTTGTTCTGGGACCCAATTAAATGTGGAAACGGCCTATTTAGTGAAGCATTACTGCACCTCATTGTATTTGGCAAAAACTTCTGTCTTTCTTTGTTTGTAAACTGTGAAATCAAAATTCTTATGTTAGTTTTCTTTTAATGTGACAATTTGTTATGTTTCCTTTGTTAAAAAATTTATTATGGAATATTCAAGAGTCAATTTGAATCAAAAGCTTCAATAAGATTGCAACATTGTAGATATAGGCAAGTTAATGAAGAAATGGGCAAGAATTTTTTGGCCCTATATCATGCAAGATAATATAGGACCACAAAGGCTTAAAAATCTTGCGAATGGTAATTACGTGGGGTGGAAGGACCGGCTCCGAGGCCCTTCCGCCCAAGAAGGGTCTGAGGCCGAGGGCGGAGGCCAGAGGGCGTAGGCCTTTCTGTGGGCGGAAGGGCCTGAGGCCGTAGGCCCTTCCGTGGGCGGAAGGGCCCGAGGAGCCATGCTTTCCCGGACATAATCTCATTTTTGATATTTTTCGTAAATTTTTTTGTACATGCACCTTCCGCCCGGAATGTGCATGTAAAAATATACATGCACATTCTGCTCTGCAAAATGTGCATGTAAATTTTTCTCAAAAAAATTTGCAAAGATTCCTCCCGGTGAGCTGCCACCATTTCCTTTGTCAAAAATGGGATTACGTTTGAAAATAAGTCAAACTTAAAAGGACATGTCTTCAAGAAGAAGATATTTGTGGGCACAAATTTAAGTTTAAATAAAGGTGGGTTCACATAGAAAAACTATAGATGCATTCAAACAAATGCACATAGCTCTATTCATGAATAAAGCCTTTTTATGTGAAGAGAGCCCAAAATATTAGTTTTACATCTATAATTTTTAGAGTACATTTTCTAACAAATTCTCTCTAATCTCAAGATTCTGAAAATAAAAAAAATAAGAATTCCGGGCATACTCAAAAGATGATTGTATCATATATTCTTGAGAAAAATACTTTTATTCATGCGTATAATAAATATTTGTGATTTGTTATTGTAATGTCTAACAAACATTACATCATTATGTCAAGGCAAAAAGAGACATTGATGATAAAAAATGTATTGATGATGTAAATGACATTTTTCATAAATAAAAAAAGGACAGTAGACTTATTTTTAAAATAAAGCATCGAGGGGTTGTGAAACGATTATACTTTTTGTGTAGCATAGTAAAATGTTATCTTGGAAGTTTGAGAGATAAACTTATATAATATTCTGTAGATGAATTAGATTCTCTTAAAATAAGGATGTTGTCTAGATTGCAAGTTTTATTCAAGATATTGAGGCTATTGATGTTCCTAAGTCTAGATTAGGTGTTTGCATGATAAAGTTTTAGCAAAATATTATTCTAAAAATGATTGAAACTGAGAAATTGGTTAACCCCAAGTCAAAGGAGCTTCACATTAAACAATTTGAATTGTCTCCATTGGATCCAATGATGGGGATGCGGCCATTAAAGGTACCATAATCTCATGAGTTACATGTCCACAATTAAAAGTAAAAAATGGAGACAAAAGATTTTGCCAATGTATTGTCATTTCATTTAATGGTTCATTTGAATTAGTTTCCTAGGTATTATTGTTCAAAATTATATTTAATGTATATACTTATTTTGTTCTTAGTGGTTCTCATTTTGTTGAGGCAAAGACACAATTAATTTGTGAGTATTCTAACTTTTCATATTATATATTGTTGGGTTAACTGAGGAAGAGGTAAGTTGTTTGTTTTGAATCACAAAAATGACAAGAATTATGATCTGTACAAATATCATCTATACATTGAATGATTTTTTTTTTCATAATGAGTATTTAAAATTTCTAAAAACACATGAAGGAATCAGTTCTGAATTGATGATATAATGTTGAAAAGGAACCAATTTGGTATCTGATGAATCAAAGATCTCTGATGCTTTAAGATATGCACAATTTTTTCTATTTGCATTTCAGATCGATGCAATTTAAAATTTGCAAGACAGATTTTTTTTGTTGTGAAAACATCGATAGGTTAATGGACAAAATCATCCTAAGACGAGGGATGACCCCTCAATAACTTGAAAAAAATATTGCTGAAATCCTTGGCTATTGATATGAAAATAACTTATTGGATGACAATGAAAAAAATTAAAAAAAATTAGAAAATTATAATCTTTATTTAGAGTCAAGTTACTAGACCTTTTATTTGAAGAGATGGTGATCTAATTTGAAGAACATGTATAATTGTTTTATTGTGTATTATTTCCACTGGCTCATTTTTTGCCCTAGGGCTTCGAACACTTGGAAGCGGAGCTTACTTTCGTAGTTTAGTGGCCCCAGGTACTCTCTATCTTTTCGATGAAGCCCATTTCCTGCCAGTCTTCTATCATGGTGACATACCGTGATGACATGAAGGCCGCTCTGTAGTATAGCTGGTCCATCATCTCATGGTCTTCCTCTGACTGGAGGGCTACGTTGGGATTGATCCTGATTGGATCCAAACCATGATCCCAAAAGCTTTCTTGCAGCATTAGAAAGGCCATTGATCGGCAATATTTGGCACTTTCTTGCATGCATAGATCGGCACCAGTTTTGTATTTGTGCCGGAAGTCCAACAACTATAGCCTCAGGTCATCCAGGGAGATTTTGTCTAAAACTCTTGGAATCACCGGCTAGTTCACCCATTCAACCCGTGGCTTCTCTGTAGGCCATGGATTTCTTCGTTTGAGCGGCATGTAAAATGGATCAATTCATTTCCATGCCAATCCTCATTACAGAGATGATTTACAAGGGACTAATATTCCATGCAAGATGCTACGACATTTTCCAGTAATTCCACGATTGCAACGAATGTTTCGTTGCAAGTCCCTTGTAGAGCTTATGGATTGGCATGCGAATCGTCATTCTTTAGATGAGATAATGAGAGTTCCCTCAGATTCACCTGCATGGAAACACATTGACAAACAATATCCAAGTTTTGCAGGTGATTCTAGAAATGTGAGGTTTGGGATTGCAACGGATGGGGTGAATCCCTTTTCCGTGAATGCAAGTACATGGTCTACTTGGCCCGTGGTTTTGGTGAATTATAACATACCACCTTGGTTGAGCATAAAAAATGGTCATCTAATGTTAGCACTTCTTATTCCTGGAAAACATAAAGTGCAAAATATGGATGTTTACCTTGCACTCTTTATTGAGAAATTAGAACTACTTTGGAAAGGGGTCCAATGCTACGACATCTCATGTTAGCCCCAAGAAAATTTTTTGTACGATGCGTGCCATTTTAATGTGGACAATGCATGACTATCCAGGATTGGGTGATTGTTCATGTAATCATTTCATGTTATTGTATTGTGGAACATGCCTATTTGTTAATAATTTCGTGTTATTATACTATGGAACATGCTTATGTTTATTTGTTTGAATTTATTAGGCTTTACAACTTCTGGACATCATGCGTGTCTCATTTGTGGACCAAATCGTGATAGTCGACACTCATGCCATTTGAAAAAAGTTGTATATGAAAATCATCAAAAATATTTGCCTGAAGATCATCCATTCAGAAATACACAAAAAAGAGGATTTGGGGGAAGACAAGAGACAAGAAATTCTCCAACAAAAATGTCAGTGGTAGAATGGCACAAACTTTGGATTGAATTTGAGACTAAGCCAATAAATGGTATGAAAAGACTATCTATTTTTCATTGTTTACCATATTGGAATAATTTGTTGATCAATCATTTGCTTGATCCTATGCACATATTTAAAAATGTGGCCGAATCAATATGGAAACACATGGCGGGTGATAAAGTTAGTATGCATGCTTGAGAGGACTTACAACTATCAAAAACAAAAAAAAGAGTATTGGCCAAAGTTGGGTGCAGATGGAAATAATATCCATAGTATTCCAAGAGCAAGTTGGATTCTTAGCAAAGAAGAGTACAAGTATGTGCGATCAGTTATTTCTGAGATGAGAACACCAACGAATTTTGCTCATTCATTGCGAACATCATTCACAGCAGATGGAAAGCTTCATGGTCTAAAATCTCATGACTGGTTGAAAATGCTTGAATATATATTTCCAATGTGCATTCATGGTTATCTAACTGTAGACTGATATTCACTTGTAGAGGAATTCTACATTTTGGATCTTCCCATCTCTCTTGTGTCTCCCCATTGTGGATCTTCCCTTTGGTTGTAAACTATTGTATGGAATGTATTATTGAGTTAGTTGTCTCCTCTTGGTTGGGTAAGCCTCAAGAGAGGGTTTAGGATAGCCACCATAGTTTGGAAGGGAATGCCTCAAATTAAGCCTTTGGGATTCAAGGAAGATTAGGGTTTCAGATTTAGATTTAATCTTAGCCACTAGTTGGGGGGTAGCCATAGTGATTAATTTAGGGTTTCTTAATAGTATCTCCTCATTTGTGTTAGCAACAAGATGAGCTTATGCAAGAAAGAGTGGATCTTGCCCTCACAATACTCACCACCCTGTCTACCTTTGGCATTCTAGCTTCCTAGACCATGCTAGTTGGATTGAGCCTTAGTTCATGCTAGTTGGGAGGCAGCCATAGCTTGGATTAGTTGGAGCCATAGCTGGTTGGGATGCTGTAAAGCCAACATTGGCGCCATTGCCAATTTCTTGCTAAAATGATTCTTGTTTCTAACTATTCTTGTTATTTCGCGCTTGTTTTAGTACTCTTGATCGACACTTGAATTCTTAGCTGGAAGTGCTCCTTTGAGCCTGTCGTGACTAAATTTGACAACTAGAAGGGCACTCAAATTTAGAAGAGATGCGATAACTCTTCCCCGGAGACTGTTACCTTTCACTACGAAAATCTGCAATTGATCCAGTAGCCTTAGCTCTTCAGGTATACCACGGGTTAGGAAGTTGTGGTCGAGGTTTATCAAAGAAACTGGAATGCTTCCTGTAAGGTTATTGTAAAGGTACATCATATTCAGAAAATGCATCATTCCAATATGAAATGAAAATGTGAAGGGAGGATTGATGATTTGAGTGGAATGGCAACTAATCGAGTCAGTGCAATATGTTTGTAGTCATCTTTCACCGTGTGCCAGTAAGTACGTTCCCGTGTGCGAGTCATTCTCATAGTGTGCGAGTAAGTTCCCGCGTATGAGTCATTTTTTGTCCCAAGTCGTGTGCGAGTACTTCCTGTGCAAGTCATTCCCACGGGTTCTAGCTCCACGAGTACAGGTTTGTGCGAGTCATTTTGAGATATTTTTCATTTCTTTTGACCGGTGCGAGTCATTATGAGATGTTTTTCACCTCCTTCTGACCTGTACGAGTCATTTTAGCCTGTGTGGGTACTAAGCTTCTTACGAGTCATTTTAGCTTGTGCGGGTACTGAGCTTCTTACGAGTCATTTTAGCATGTGCGGGTATTGATCTTCTTACGAGTCATTTTAGCCTGTGTGGGTACTGAGCTTTTTATGTGAGTCATTTTAGCCTGTGCAGGTACTGACCTTCTTATGCGAGTCATTTTAGCCTGTGCGGGTACCGACCTTTTTGTGCGAGTCATTTTAGCCTGTGGGGGGGTATTGAACATCTTATACGAGTCATTTTTGTCTGTGCGGGTACTAACATTCTTATGCGAGTCATTTTTCACAGTATACACACCGGTGCGAGTAGTATGTTCCCTTGCGCGAGTCATTTCTAGTTCTTTTGGAAACCTTTGAAACCTGTGCAAGTCATTTTGTTCCCTTGTGCGAGTTATTTTCTACTTCTTTTGGGAACCGTTCAACCTTGTGCGAGTTCATCAACCTTCCAAAAAAATCGATGTGTGGTAAGCTGATCTACTTGAGACCAAATGGTACGACATTAAAAAAAAAAAAAAAAAACCTAAATTCGTCCAAACTAGTGACATAAGCTACTCGCCTACCACATTTTGAGTCTCTCCTGATCAAAGTCGATAACTTTTATCAGTGGGTGAGTACGTTTTTCACACAAATTCTCGACATAGAAGAAATTGTCACCTGAGCGAAACGTCTAGCCACTTGTGTGCATTTCTTGAAAAACCCTGAGCATTTTGTGTTGACCGAACTTTGCCCACTCGCCCAGCTGTCTAGCATTTCTCAAACATATCCGACCGACCGGTCATCCCAGTCGTGTGGCGTCTTAACTCCGTTCACTCTACATTTTAGCATCAATCCTTGCCACTATAATCATGATGGTTACGCATACCTCTGATCTGACGGTTCTCACCACCCATCCTTATACATAGCCATCACACCGAAGCAATCCAACAAGTATTCCAAAAATTTTCCTCTTACTTTTGCATCAAGCAAGTTATTAGACTTTTGGCTTCTTGCTTGTTTCAAACTCAATCGCTAAATTTTAAAACCAGTCGGTTGGTTGTAGGACTTTGCCGGTTCTCTGAGAGCACTGGTCCAAGGAAAGTAAATTTTCATTCTTTATGTGAAATCGCTAATTTAGGACCATTTGACCTCCTTCAAAGCCCATTTGAAAGTCATTTTTTTTTCTCTCTGAAGTCACAGTAAAGCATAGAAATTGGGCCTTCTCAAAGATGAAAATCACACCTAAAAAAATATGTATTATGGAGGCCAAAATTTTCATTTTTTTTGGTTTGAAATCGTAATTTTTAGCATTTTCAATTCATTAGAAGGCCCAAAAAAGCGTTTAGGAGCTCGGAGGCTAAATTTCCGTTTTTTCCGTCCAAAATCGCGATTTTTGGCCGTTTCACTTTATTAGAAGGCCAGAAAAAGGGTTTCGGAGCAAAAAATTAAAATAGAATAAAATAAAAAATTTTGGGATCACACACGGGTGCGGACAGGGGGTTTGACCAGGTCAAACCCCCCCGTCCGTGTCGTTGCATGATCTTAGAATTTTTTTTCTCTAAAACTCTTTTTCTAGCCTTTTGATGAAGTGAAACGGCCAAAAATCATGATTTCAGATGAAAAACACGGAAATTTAGCCTCCGAGATACATTTTTGTTTGTAAACTAAGAAAATGAAATTGAATTCTAAACACATTTTTAGGTTTCTATGAGATCAAACAGACGAAATTCATGATTTTTTATGGAAAAATGAAAACGTATCTAAGAGACTAAATTTTCATTTTGTTCTTAAACGTCTTTTTTAGCCTTCTGGTGAAGTGAAACCGCAAAAAATCACAATTTCGAGCAAAAAAAGTGTTTAGAAGTCAATTTGTTTTTTTTAATTTATAAACAAAAATGTATCCCAGAGTCTAAATTGCCGTTTTTTTGGTCCGAAATTGCGATTTTTGGTCGTTTCACTTCATTAGAAGGCCCAAAAAAGCGTATAGGAGCCGAAAACAAAAATGTATCCCGAAGGCTAAATCTTCGTTTTTTTTCGTCCGACATCGCGATTTTTGGCCGTTTCACTTCTTCAGAAGGCCAGAAAAAGGGTTTCGGAGGAAATTTTTTTTTTTTTTGAGATCACGCAAGGGCGTGGACCCCCCCCCCCCCCCCCCCCCCCCCCCCCCCCCGGGGCCGCGCCCTTGCGTGATCCCAAAAAATAAAAAAAGAATAAAAAAATTTGATTCAAAACCTTTTTTTGGCCTTCTGATGAAGTGAAACAGCCAAAAATCGTTGTTTCAAACGAAAAAAAAAATGAAAATTTTGGCCTCTATGATACATTTTGGTTGTTTTTTTTTGGGCATGATTTTCATCTTTGTGAAGACTTGATTTATGTGCCTTACCGTGATTTCAGAGAGAAAAAAAGAGAGAGAGTGATAATAGAATTAGAGAGACTATTTGTTATCTAGCGAATATAATCAAAGGGGGATAGAGAGAATGAGCAAGAAAGAAAGAACTTCTAGAGAGAGACTATAGAAAGAGAGAGAGAGAGAGAGAGAGAGAGAGAGAGAGAGAGAGAGAGAGAGAGAGAGAGAGAGAGAGAGAGAGAGAGAGAGAGAGAGAGAGAGAGAGAGAGAGAGAGAGAGAGAGAGAGAGAGAGTCAAAGGTGTGCACACATGTGTGGTTGTAAGTTAACTAAGCATATAGTCTAGTAAATAGGTCAGCAAGCTACTAGGTACTGTGTGTAGCTATTGTTGGTTACTAGGTACTTTCAAGTGTATCCATGTAGGGTTAATTTTAGAGGTGTACTTTGTGGGCCCACACTTGATTTAATCTGCACATTGAATTTTCCATGTCATATGGACCATTCCTGCTCAATTGTCACACTTTTATTGGTACATTTGTCGTCATTAACACTAATCAAGATTAGTGAAGAGGCCCATTTATGTAGATGTTTTCACACGTGGGAATAGACTCCACACGTGTGAGATCCTATCATGATCTCATATCTCAAGATACAGCAAGTATAACAAGTTTGAAGTGATATTTTTAACACTCCTCACTTCTAACTTGGCAAGTCTAATGTACATCTATCTACAATTCCAAGAGCACTTATTAACTTGAAAAATGGATCTTTAGCCAAAGGTTTGGTTAAGATATCAGCTATGCACTGGGATGATGGCACATGATGAAGTTGAACCTCCTTGGATTGCACCTTCTCCCTCACAAAGTGATGAGCTATCTCAATATGCCTTGTTCTAGCATGAAGATTGCATTGGTAGCAATTTGTTGAGAAGCTTGATTGTCACAATAGATGCAAGGGATCTCCTCGTCCTTTAGCACTTGAAGCTCCACCAAAAGTCTTCTTAGCCATAGGAGTTCTTTGGTTGTTGAAGTCAATGCCTTGTACTCAGCTTCACAAGAGGAAAGAAAAAATGGTATCTTGCTTTTTGGAAAGCCAAGATATCACTCCTCCACAAAGGAAAGTGGCAAATGCACTTATAGATCTTCTATTTATCTTGTCTCCTACAAAATCTGAATCCGAAAATGCCCTCAAGTACAAGCTAGATCCTTGATAGAGAATGCCAAAAAATCTAGTAGAAGAGACATATCTAAGCACTCTCTTGGCACTTTTCCAATGATGCATCAAAGGACCTTGCATATATTGACTTATCTTGTTTACACTATAACTCAAATCTGGTCTAGTGATTTTCAAATAGATTAAGGAGCTTATTGGCTTCCTAAAGAGTGTGATGTCCTCAAAGGATGCTTCATCACAATCATTAGTAACTTTACAAAGTTGCTCCATAGGGGTGTCAATCCCCTTACAATCTTTCATGCCAAACCTTTCAAGAATGGAAGTAGCATACTTTGATTGACTTATAAAAGTAAAATCACTACCTCTAGTAACTTCTATGCCAAGTATGAACTTAAGAAATTCAAGATCTACCATCTTGAATTCACTAGACAAAGAAGCTTTAACATTTCTTATCTAATCATTTGTATTGCTACTTTGTTCAAGTGGAATCTCTATCAAATGGATGTGACCAATGCTTTCTTGAATGGCTACTTGGAGGAGGAAATATACATGTTGCAACCCGAGGGCTTCATCAAGGATGGTGAGGAGGACAAGGTTTGCCACTTAAGGAAGAGCATATATGGCTTGAAGCAAGCACCTAGAGCTTGGTACTCTAGGTTGCATGATTTTCTCTACTCTCTTGGCTTTGTGATTAGCTCTTATGGGCCTTTTTTGTACATCAAATGTAATGATG
Source organism: Diphasiastrum complanatum (assembly GCA_029204225.1). Lineage (NCBI taxonomy): Eukaryota > Viridiplantae > Streptophyta > Lycopodiopsida > Lycopodiales > Lycopodiaceae > Diphasiastrum > Diphasiastrum complanatum. The sequence continues at coordinate 68,515,786 of CM055096.1, read as the reverse complement.
GAAAGATCATCATTTTAGTATTTTATGTTGATGATATCATATTGACAGAAAATGATGGTGAAGGCATAAGAAATGTGAAAGCTTCTTTGTATAGTGAATTCAAGATGGTAGGTCTCGGACTTCTTAAGTTTATACTTGGAATAGAAGTTGCTAGAGGTAGTGATTTTACTTTTATAAGTCATTTAAAGTATGCTACTTCCATTCTTGAAAGGTTTGGCATGAAAGATTGTAAGGGGATTGACACCCCTATGGAGCAACTTTGTAAAGTTATAATGATTGTGATGAAGCATCCTTTGAGGGCATCACACTCTTTAGGAAGCTAATAGGCTCCTTAATCTATTTGACAATCACTAGACCAGATTTGAGTTATAGTGTAAACAAGATAAGTCAATATATGCAAGGTCCTTTGATGCATCATTGGAAAAGTGCCAAGAGAGTGCTTAGATATGTCTCTTCTACTAGATTTTTTGGCATTCTCTATCAAGGATCTACCTTGTACTTGAGGGCATTTTCGGATTTAGATTTTGTAGGAGACAAGATAAATAGAAGATCTATAAGTGCATTTGCCAGTTTCCTTTGTAGAGGAGTGATATCTTGGCTTTCCAAAAAGCAAGATACCATTTTTTCTTTCCTCTTGTGAAGCTGAGTACAAGGCATTGACTTCAACAACCAAAGAACTCCTATGGCTAAGAAGACTTTTGGTGGAGCTTCAAGTGCTAAAGGCCGAGGAGATCCCTTGCATCTATTGTGACAATCAAGCTTCTCAACAAATTGCTACCAATGAAATCTTCCATGCTAGAACAAAGCATATTGAGATAGCTCATCACTTTGTGAGGGAGAAGGTGCAATCCAAGGAGGTTCAACTTCATCATGTGCCATCATCCTAGTGCATAGCTGATATCTTAACCAAACCTTTGGCTAAAGATCCATTTTTCAAGTTAATAAGTGCTCTTGGAATTGTAGATAGATGTACATTAGACCTGCCATTTACAAACGGTCTTCCTTCATTAAAGATCGATCTGGCAAACTATAGTTTCAAACACTGAGCCATGCACATCCTCCATAAATGGAAGTGACAGATGTCAAGTCATCATGCCACGTCATCATCCCTTCCACACCGCTACTGCTTATCAGAGTTATTTTCCATTTTTTCTCTTTACGATTTCTACATGCGAAGTTTATGCTTTCCTGCGCTCACTCTTTGCGATCAAAACACTTTTTTGCGAACTATTGTGATCTACGAAGCTATCATTAAACATTCGAACAATGGCTTCCGCATCAGGTTCGAGCACTAATATCATTTGAAAAGCACGCACAGGAATCCGCCTAACATCCATCCAGTCCTTTTTGGATCGATGCAGGTTGGGTGATTTGAAAGTGGACCCCTCCATCATCCTCTCTAAAGTCAGTACTGAATTCGTGAACTCCATCCATTCAATTTCGGAGGTGGACTTCAAAGTTCACGTACGAGGCCAATTCTTCACTATCATTGAAGACCTGTTCTGCACAGCTCTCAGATTATCTCTGGATGAAAAGCTACTTTCAACTAACAAAGATTCGGTGGATGAAGCTGCCCACTTCTTAAGCAATTGTTTCGTATCCATGAACAAAATCTCTATGATCCGAGATACAACATTCAAGTTGTTTTGTAAATATGCAAACCAAGCAATCTCTTTGATGGATGCGGTGCTACCATTTCAGTTCAAAATTTTGAGTATATATTAGATGCTCTTGCGAGTAATCTAGTGTGCTTCGGCGTTATCACATACAAAGCCTTTTTGCGCTGGATTAAGCTCCAAAAGTTTTCTGGAGTTGGAGCCCATGTATCTCGACTCTGCGCTCATTTTGACATATCGAACGATCAAGAGAAAACCATGCTGATAGGAAGATTGTTGGTTTCCAAGCCAATAGATCTTTCCAGCATCCTTTCTATACCTATTCCGGTTCCAGTTGATGCTGCACCAGCAGTCGAAGTAGCAGCCACCACTGCTATGGAGAGTGAAGCTATGGCAATGGAAATCGATGGAGCTACTGCTGTTGTGGATTCTTCAAAGCCATCATTTGCTTCCACATCTCAGAAACAGCCGAGCACATCCACCTCTAAGGATGACGCAACCCAGTCTGATACATCAGACAAGGGACGCATAGCTGCTGAAGGCGACACTGGGGCACATGTAGCAGATGATGAAGAACCAGACGATCAACCCCAGTGGTTTCGATCCATGACAGAGAAAGCCAAGGACCTTGTGGCTGGAGTATATGAGTTCGACAAGTACCACCGTCAACTCACAATGCAGCTTATCACCTCAAAGAGGAAATCACTCGAGACTCTGAATGAGTCCTTCGAGAAGATCGATTCACTCGAATCAGACAACACGAAGCTGATCGAACAACATCGTTCTCTCGAAACACAGCTTCAGACTTTAATAAAGAAAGCTGATTTTTTGAAGCAGACCAATAAGACGATTCAGGCCAAGTCTGACAATTTTCAGACTCAAAACGATTATTTGAAGCAGCAACTTTTGGCTGCAAAACAACATAATATCGCGCTCCAGAAACATCTACAGGAGGAGCGAATGACAAGATTAAAGACAGAGGCTGCTTTGTCCCTGAGCACCACCGCAAGGTCAATCATTGTCGATCTCACGAAGCTGAACCAGCTCCAAGGCCATATGCTCGACAATTTTTGAGTTGAGTTCTTACAACCACTCGAGGATGCGAAGGCTCTTGTCGAGGAAGAGTTGGCGGAGCTGAAGGAGCTCTCCAGTGATGCCACCCCATCTTGCAGCGGGCCCGATGCACACGATGACTATCTTCAGGCCCTGCTGTGAATTGATAAACTTACACAACAACTCCAAGCTGTGTCTGCCTGCACCAGAGCCTCAGACCATCCAGAATTTTTGGAGGCTATTGCGAAGATTGACCAGCTCGAACAGGAGCTGTCAAACCAAAAACAACAAATGGAAGATCAGAAGATGGCTGCTGAGTTGCAAACTCAGGATTTGGCAACTACATCTACACAGCCAAAGTGAATGCGGTGAAATCAGTCGAAGGTATGTGCTGACAGATTTCGTGCATTTGCTAATCGCTTCTGGAAATGGTGTCCACATGCTTTTAATATGGAGTTGCAATGACGTGTGGATTACATGATGCTACCAGGCGCAGTAGGCATCGCCTTCGACGACTGGAAGTGACCGTGGGAGAAGGACGACTTTCTCTGGTTATGGGCCCAGCTCACTATCGAGCAGAAAGGATGTCTCTATTGGGGCATAATCCAGGGTAAATTCCAGGTCGTACCTTTCGGATCGGCAGAGTCATACATAGGCTCTTCGGCTATGTATGCTCTCGAATATATCCGTATCAAAGAACTTCAATTTTTGTGAAACAAAGATAATAAGCGACATTTTTGGAAGCGACAGTCGCAGTTTCAGTTGTACAAACCACAAGCGGTTGCAAATTTAGGCGCATTGGACGATGCAGGTCTGCTGATAAATATCAATATTGCTTATCTGAAATTATTCAGTCTATATGTGGATTGGGAGCGAAACCTTGCAGAATATTTTGTGGAGATTCGCCATAAATTTGCAAGATAGAAGAAAGTTATTTCTTTATAAGCAATTTTGTACATATACATTTTGGCAGTTTGGTACCTTTGCGGCGAAGACATTATTTTTTGTTCAGAACCTTTATGTTAAAAGCAATTTTATTAGATTTTCAGCTCGTTACTGTAAAGAAATCACTCTACGAAGTGATTTAGATAAAGATACCAAATTAACCCAGGAGCTGTTCGATGGAACATTACTCCCAGCTAAGTTAGAAGAATTCGGCAACTTACTAATTGGCCACTATACCAAATCGAAAGAAGACTTGCTCTTGATCGAAGCTCAACAGAACTTGGAGCTCGCTCAGAAGTTATATGAAGAATTGAATCATTCCTGAATATTCATTCGTGTCTTTGTCATGGTGGTGTTTCTATGGGATGCTGACTTTTTGAAGTGTAAAGATTTTTTGAAGTTTGATTTTAATTTTCATCAGCAATTCAAAGATCAACTCAAAACAACCTATTCAATTAAAAGAAACAGCAAGTCATATATTCTCTAAGATGAAGAAATATCTAAAGGACGAAATACATGAAGAAATATCTTTTTGCCTCAATAAAAGTCTGACGAACAAGAATGTTTCTCGAATACTCCTCGAAATAAAGATGATATGTTCACGAGGACGTTTCACATTTGAGGAAGGAGATATATGATGCCACGAGAATATTAAATATTGAATATCAACATAAATATGGCATGATATACTCGAAAATGAAGATATGAGCTGGATAAGTATAAATCATAAAGAGGCCTAAGTCATTTTTCAGGAATATATCTCCTAAGTACTTGCCTTGTAATTAAGGGCAAGACATTTTAAAGGAAAAGACATTGTCTTGGACAACCTTTACTAGGTTGTCCATACGAAACGACTAGATATGAAAAGACATGATAAACTAGAGTAACTTTAACTCATAGCTAAGTATACCTCCTATGGTATAGGTGAACGTATTTTCAGTCTAATCGTTAACTAGACCCTTTCACGGGAGCGACACACCTGTTGTTTTAGAGGTGTGTATGTTCGCCTCGTAGAACATATATTGATCTCACACTTCAGTCTCGATCATCGAGAGAGAAGAGTTTATGCTTATGTAAGAGATTGAAGAAGTGAATAGAGTTCTGTGAGTTATTCTCTCTTATCTCTGTTCTCCGCATTGTTGAGTGTGAGTGATCTGGAGTCTGCTAACAATCTCTAACGCATTTCATGAATTTCTCTCTGATCAGACAGACGCTCTAGTGCATTACAGTCATTTGTTGTGTTTCCGTAAAGCATGCTCTAAAGAACTGTCTTTAAACTATCTTATTCGTCTGTTGCGAATACTTTCTTTTCGGCACTCGAATAACGACTATGTTTGGTACAGTCTAGCATGATCATTGAATAAAGTTGTATGTATACATATGAGATGATAGTCCTTGTCTGAAGAATTAAGTCTTTGATCTGTCTTCCTGATTGGCATTGACATAAGTTTCTAACGTATTCTAAAACTCTTCATGTTCTTTAACCACTAAGTTGGACTTTAATTTTTGAGGACTTATGTCTAGAAACGAATAGTTCGCGAACGCGATTAATTAATTGTCTACACAGTCGTGACTACATTGAACAATTCTCGATTCTCTGTTGACACCTTAATCAGCCAGAGTGTACTACTGCTGTACTACTCTGATAACATCTCATCTGTAGAACGCGCTTCATCCAATTTGATAGAGGCCAGATTGTTGTTTTGAATTTATTAACACTACCCATCCCAAATATAAGTAATACTGATTACTTTTTAATGTCTGTCGACCACCAGAATAACCCTCGAAACCACTTGCTATAATTGTACCAAAAACATTACTTTCTAGTGTTGTCCTCTGTGGAAACGACATTATTTACTATAAAATGTATATTAACCCTATTGGTATAGTACGACAACCTTCTAGCATTTCTAATTGCACTGCACCATTCATAAAGATTCTCTTTACTATATTTTTGTCGTCAGATAATTCATCATTCTCCAATATAAAAAGGACATCCTTAGTGGTGGTTAATTCAGCAGCAAAAGTGTGCTTAGGTATCCATTCAATAGGGAGCATATTCATCATATACAAGGGTAGAATGTGAGTGTTAAATCTCAAACCCACAATTCTAATTGGCAAACTAGTTATGTGACCTACATGCATCGTCGTTCTTTGGTCAGCCATTCATAACTCGTACTTAGGCTTTTCCAATGTTGTTATTCCCCATGCCTTTGCTAAGGACAAGGCATTAATATTCATGCCAGAACCACTATCGACAATGGCCTGTACGGATGGATAAAAATTATAGTGCACGGGTAAGGTGATGTCGTTACCTTTAGCAACACCTATGTGAAGTAAGCTCATAGCTATGTTATCAAGCACTTCATTGTTTTTCGGTTGCCCTAATTCATCTTGAATATCAGGCTGTTGGGAGCTTTGCAATATGGCATCCCTAATAGGCTTGGAAAGCTTCACGACCGTGTAGAAGGGCATAATCATCTGAGTTTGTAAGAGATCGGAAAGAACCTATACTCCTTGTGGTGGTTGCCCTTGTGTAGGTAACTGGGAAGATGGCAGAGTGAAAACTCTTTCTTCAGCTCTAACGAACTCATCTCAAAATTCATTGCATTGTCTTTGAATTTTTACCGGGTTAGGGTATGACAATATCTTAGAATAGAATTAGATTGATAATAGGTAATTCTATAAAATTGGTCTGCCGGATCTGAGCAAAAACTCGGATCTAGAATCAATAGCTCATCGGATGTAACTTCTATTGTAGTGTCGGATGTAGAATTCACACTGGTCAAATGTGACGTTTGTTACACTTTAGAAGCTTGTCGGATTTGCTGTCGGTTACGACCCCTATTGTAATATGTTATGAATGGATATATCTCGGACTATTTTGTCTTTGACTAAATCTTATACCAAAATCAGATTAGCAATAGGAGATTCTGTATTGATTGTTTGTCAGATATGATTGAACTCAATATAGGATATGATTTAGATGACAATCAATTATGAAAATCTGATCAATTGTGAGGAATTCAATTAGCTCATCGAATTCAATCTGAAGCTCTTCGAATGTAAAGGTTGATGGTCATCGGATACAACATGAAATGAAGAGTCGGATATAAAATTAGTTGCATTTCGAATTCACATCAGATGCAAATTCAAAAGCAAAATGGGCTATCCATCAGATTTGACTGTCGGATGCAACTGAGATGTCTGTCGAATGTAATTGTCAAATGCAAATCAGTAGAAGTATCGGATCTATACATGAATGGAATTTGTTTGATATAGTATCAGATATAGTTATGTGGATTGTTGGATATAACTATGAAGAATGAAATTTTCTCAAAACATCGTCAGATCTAGCTCCTCAAATGCATCATCGGTTGTAGATCGTCGGATGCAACTCGGCGAACCTAAACGTCAGATGCAATTATCGGTTCTAGACGTTGGATCTAGATTGTCAGTTGCAATGTCGGATCTAAATTTTTAAGAAGTCGTTGGTCATCGGATCTAGCTATCGGCTAGTACGTCTGACTGTCGGATGTAGGACTCAAACTAGTCTTTCTCCTCTCAATTTGGAACATGATAAGAATGTGATAGTTGGAGGATTGATGGGAATCAGAATTATGGATCAAGCGATTGGTAACAATGGATCTGAAATGAAATAACAAATGGTATGCTAGATCGTGGAATTCATGAAAATTGTGGTATCAGTGTGCCATGTCGGTTGGTTTCTTGAATGGTTGTGGTGAAATTGCACAGAGCTAGAATTATTGTTAGACTTATTCTGATGCAATCATGATGTTAGAGAAAAAGGTTGAATGCATACTTGTAAAAAATATGAATGCAAGAAAGCAAGCAGACAATCAAAAATCAAGAAGAATTGGAAGATTGAGAGTTATATACGAGTTCTTGGATCAAGATTCGAGAAAATGTCAACGACTATTGGCGCCAATGTTAGCAGATTCTTATCACAAATAATTGCAGATTTTATTTGCTATCTATCTTGATTCTCAACCTTCTTGTAGTGTAATAGTAATGTGCCCCGCCTGCCAGTTTGGCATATCTATGGCCTGATCTCGATCCTAGAATGGCAATGGAAGCTCATCTTACAGTTTTGTTTCAGATCTTTCTTGATTTCTTACGGTCTGCAGATTATTCCTATTCCTACTTCTGATCTTCTTGGAAAAGAATCTAATCTACTAAGAAAAAAAAACCTAATCTATTCTCATGTTAATGCACAAAACAAAACAACTAACAACTACAGCACATGTGAATCCTACAAAGTGCTTTTTATAATTATCACTCAACAATTGTAAGAAACACTCCTCAGGGAGCCAAGGACAGGGAAGCATCGGATCTAAGTAGAATGATGGATCAACCTCCAAGCCCTGCACATCTACCTGAAACTAATCACAAACCAATCTTGAAAGAGGAAGAATCAACAAAATCACATTCATACACAAGTACCCAAACTACATGCAAGAAGATGGAGCATAGAAGGAAATGCAAGTAGTAGAATTTTCAATTAAAAGAGCAACAACATTTCATTACAAATATTATGCTATAGAACTCGTGGAGGAGGCTCCTATAAATGCCTACAAGGGGTGAACCACATTCTATAACCTTTTGGGTTCCACCTCTTAACTTACACATTATTAGGAGGCCTCAATTTTTAAAATAATGTCGTAAATAGAGAGGACAGACATCAAAAGTTTGAGTGTAGACTCGTAGGAACAAAAATGCAACAGTTAGCAGCACAAATATCCAAGATGAATCATTCATACAAAATTGCGCAAGTGAACAATACAGTAGTGACACAAAAATTGCAATCTGATTAATATCAACAGTGAGTACAATGGCTTGAAGTAATAAATTCAGCTTGATGAGCATGATAACGCTGGCTATAGAAAACCCTGATAATAATAAAAATCCTACTTAGCTTGATTCAGCTAGTAGTATATGTATTTACAAGTGTCCTAAAAATATCTTACAAGCATTGAATGCTATTTACGCCAGTCTTGTATATGTACAAAGTAGGTAACCGCCCTTGGGATATTTAGCGGTCCGGCTATTTTTAGGGTTGATGATAAGTTGGCGACGTCCGTTTGCCACTGTTGCAAATCCCGAAAGTGTCCAAAAAGGTGAAGACAGAGAAATTGTTAGCCGATATTTTCGCACAAAAAAATGGGCTATTTGTAGAGTGATTTTCACAATGTTGTAAAAATCGGCATGTAAAACCCGAATAGTAATAGTAAAATCGGCAGAAAGCTGCCTATAGTTAGGGGTCCCAGCCCGTCCATAATGTGGCTAGAAAGAATTTTGAGGCCTTAGAATTGGCCCATAAAATATTTTACGGCCTTAGAATTGGCCCGCTTATGCGAATTGTAATAGCCAACAACGCCGTGCAAATTTTCAAATGTACTGAGCCAAGCAATTAATGCAAAAGGAATAAGAGGGGCATTTATGTTGGGGATTTGATACACAAAAGCCCAAATACAATTAAGCATGAGGGGTTTTTTTTTTTTTTTGGCATATGGGAAAAGTGGGCAAATCAACATTTAATGCCTGAAATTAAGTGTGCAATGCTGAGAAGGATAAGAAAAATGGCAAAATGGCAACTTGAAGAAGGGCCATGAGCTCAACTCCATAAAAGGAGGACGTGCTGCATAATGTGTGGGATCACTTAGTTTTCATTCTACATGCTATTATGCTGAAATTATGCTGCACCACAATGTGTTCTCAAGCTGGATGTTGTGACTGTATCTCCCCACCAGTTGTCAATAGCTATGGTGCTGGAGGTTCCTGTTAATATAAAGGATGCTCTCTCATGCTAACTTGCATTTTTACCTGTCTTTTGAACTATAAGAAGATGAGTTGAGGGCAGTGTTTTAGGAAGATGTTGGCTATGTTTTGCCCTCTGAAAGATGTATGGTTTTTGGTCCAGCCTTTGGTTATGTTTCCTAAAACTGTTGTACATGCTATAGTTTCTGCCTTCAAGAGTGTGTTGAGCTTGATTTGCTCCCAGGAGTGTTAGAAGGAGTGTGTATGGAACTTATCCATGCCTTGTATCTGGTTCTGTAATAGCCATTCTCTATTCCCAAATACTGTTGGTTTACTGCTGGATTATCTGTCTCTACCCAGCTCTGGATGTGTAAACTATAGTCTGTAAACAACATTTCTCATCTTTGAACACTACTGCAAGTAAAGCCTAGTCAGCCTGAGGTTTTTGTTGTTGAATGACTACCTGCACCTGCTTTGTAATACCATGAGACATCTGAGTAGAAAACTTCCCCTTGAAAATAGCTATCTATGAAGGCTAAATACCTAAATCTATCTGCAGCTATGAGCAAGAGGATTAGAGTCGAATGAATGGCCATTGTGCAATGCCTGCACATCACCTACTTGAGTGATCGGAACCAGAATGCCCTTCTACCATGCCATTACGTTTGCAGAATAAGTAAAAAGAAGATATAGAAACAGGAGTTCTAGGCATCCTAAAGCCGAGATTAGACCAAGCTTATTCCCACTACTGTTCTATGGAAGAAGATAGAATCTGATCATGCTGGCACATTGGATACTATACAATTTCTCATTGCCATCTACTAGTGAGCTACATTCTGCCCAAAAATGCTTGCTGTCTGCTGCAGATTAGTAGAACGGTGTGTCTTCACAAGAAGGGTACAAACCCCTCCCTCAGCTCGCAATCATATGTGCCATAGGCAGGCCATGAGCAATAGTGGGCCGCCTTTTCCCTGGAGCAAAAAGCAGCGCTAGCACTTCTAAGGTCGAGACAGAAAGCAAGGACAAATGTGTTGTAATATGAGCATCGAAGCAGTATGAAGGCGATCTTTATCTATTAGTAACAGATCATGGTTACTTGAACCAGCCTGTGGGAAAAGTTAACTGAGGTGGACGGTGACTCAGTCTTCTTTACTGGAAACTTCTCATTGTTCAAAGCAGACGAGAATCGTGGCTCGTGGAGTGAGCAGGATGCAGTTGTTAAAACCACGGGCTTCATTTCTGCTCACCAGAAGCAGGATAAGGGACAACTCAGTGATCACAACACTGATCTGCAGCTAGCAAACAGAAGAAAGCAAGAAGAGCAAGAAGAGTGAGCCAGAGCGCAGACAGATAAGAGGTTGGGAGAGTGCAGAAGGAGCAGAGAAAGGATCAGTAGCCGTGGGTAGAGTTCGTAGTAGAGGCGGCAGATATGAGGAAGGAGACATCTGCGAGTAGCGAGCAGAGGAGCGAGTTGTGGGCCGTGCTACTAAGAGCTCGAAGTTCAGGCTGTGGGCAGGTACTGGGGCCAGTAGATCGCGATCAGGGAGGCTCGAGCATCGAGTAGAAGGCAAATGAGCAGTGTGCTCGAGTTTCACGAGATTGTATTTCTCTTCCAAACCCTGGTAAGAAGAGTAAGAGCAAAAGTCTATTGCAGAAATGGCATCACAAAATTATTTTTTTAAAAGATGGTTCACTCTTAGCATTGGTGACTGAGCCTCTCCTTTCCATTGAGCGCAAACCTGCAGCCAGTAATGAGGTATACATTTTCATAAATCTATTTTGACATTGAAAGAGAATGATTTGCATCGTGTTGTGAATGTGAGAAATGACCGCATCTCATAGGATGGCGATATGTGTGAGCTTTAAGAATGGTGAAAAAAAATACACGTACCATGCCTTTAGATGCTTAGCATAAATTGTTAGGTAACTATTTACTTAAAGTAACTTACAATGGTCTTGTGTACGTATTTTGAGATAATTTTCTAGCATCATGTGTGTGCACCTCAATCAATATAAACATCGTAGTACGATTAGGTGACATGGTTTTTACTATCGGTTTCTTAATCTGTCTCTTGTTCATGTCGATTTTCATAACCCGACCTCTTTGAAATAGAAGAGCGGGCTGTCCACCATCTGTGGTTCAAACACACCACTTTGGATAAGAGTCAATCTAGTCACCTCCACCATTGGAATTGCCTAGCAAAATATCTAGGCCTAATGGTTGGCAAAATATTACCGCCTAGCAAACAAGGCGGCGCGTATAACTGGCACTCCCACATTGCACGAAAGATCACCAGAAAATGACGTGTTAGTTTTATTTTTGCATGTATGTACTAGCCTCACCTGGTACGTCTAAAAATCATCGGTCAAGTACCATAGACATTCTACACAAATGATCATCACCCTTACCAAGTACGGCTTTACATTCGGTGAAGGACCTTAACTCTGGAAGCCCATGCCCACATGACATTATAGAGGCTAAGGTTAGATCTAAGAAATAGGGACACAGAGACAATGCCTTAATAGGAAATGAGAAATCGTGATAAAAGTGACCACTTGTGAAGTTTTATTGTAGTTTGATGTGTGTTAGCATTGAAACAACTACTTCAAAGTAATTGATTGAATGATCTAGAGACCTACTCTATAGGGAGTCACCTTAGCTGGGTCATATTTGGCTCAAAGAGGATGTTCTTAGACACTTCAAAATAACAACAGACGTTATCACTAGTTGTCTCAAGAAGACTGTCAATGACAAGAGAACTTTTTGTAAGTCGATCATCTTTTGCATTGAAAGGTATCATCGGATGTGGAGATAGGTGGTCCATGTATATGTGTTATGTATGACATATATGATGAGTGTTTCTAGACAACGAAGACCCACATCTTCTAGAGAGTCTTATAACCTCCACTCAGGTTGAATAGGAATCTGTGGCACAACCATCCCCTAGGATATTACCATTGTATAGCACCATACTATGAGACAAACTCCAACAAACGTATACAACAACTGTAGATGCATACCTAGAGCCATGTCATGGATAGAGCACACTTTAGAGACCCGCACCAATTCTGGTTAGTTATACGCATCTTAGGGCATGTCAACATAGAAATAATAGCATTTGACACCACAGCTCGAGAAATTTGTCCTGGAGACATCGCCATAGAAATAAACGCAAATGATTTTCAGATTCTAGCCATTGTACACCTCCGTGATCATCATCGTTGGGTAGCATAGGCTGCCTATACACTACGTATTCGTAATTCACTAGCAACTCTTGGATTTGTATAAGCATACTCTCCCGTTGGTCATACATCTGAGAGCTTGGAAAACTCTCATTGAACCGGTAGTATGGGATAATCAGTGGAGCCCCTAGGATTGGAAATGGCCAGACCTTAATTACTCACATAAAGACAGTGTGGGTCCTTTCCCTGTAGGGGTTTCTGGCTGGACCAATCCCCCGTTAGGAACTTTTTCTCCTAACAGAAATGCAAAAAATCCTAAAGTAGGCCTGAAATGGATTCCAAGACATTCTGGCCACTATGTCACATTTTTTCCAAAGGTGCGAAAAAAGCTAAGAAGGCGAAAAAGACGAAGGTGTCTTAAAACGATTAAGGCACAAAAATCCCTAAGGTGCGGAAAAATGCGATGGTCCGAAACATGTACTCGGCCTTTGGCTGTTTTTTTCAGGATGCTCATTACTTGAACGATTTGTTAAAACTGAGTATTAAAAATCTAACACTCCCTCTTAATGTGGATCTTGAAAAACCTTGATCTTTAGATTTAACATATCGTTAAATCTGAAATGTTGCTCCTTTGATAGAGCCTTTGTGAAGTAATTTGCTGCCATGTATTTTGTCTTGTAGAAAACCAATGCTACTTCCTTGTTATGCACTTTCTCTCTAAGGTAATGATATCTGATTTTGATATGTTTGCTTCGAGAGTGAAATTTGGGACTGAGAGATAGCGCTATTGTGCTTTGATTTCCACAATAGATTGTTGTAGGAAGTGTTTGTGCAAAGTTGATGTCTGCAAGTAGTTGCCTTAGCCAGATCGCCTCTTTGGTTGCATTTGTGACAACTATGTATTTAGATTCTGTTGATGATAATGCAACTGAGGTCTACTGTCGACTATTCCAATGGGCCTTGGTTGTATAAAAATACAAATCCAGAAGTTAATTTTCTGGTATCGACATCTCCTACCCAATCCGCATCTGTGTAGGCTTCAAGGATGTTGGTAGTTTGGCTGCCTCCGTAGCAGATGCAAAGAGTTTTCATTGCTTGGATGTACTTCATGACCTTTGTTAGTGCTTTTCAATGAGTTAAGTTTGGATTTGATAGGAACTGGCTGAGTGTACTGATCAAATAGGCAAGGTTTGGTCGCGTGCAGATCATTGCGTACATCAGTGAACCGATGATAAATTGAAATGGATAGCACTTCACTTCCTCCTTTTCTACCTCAATTTGAGGAGACTGTTCCTTCCATAGCTTTAGTCCAGGGTCGAGTGGAAAGTGACTTGGTTTGCAGTTGGCCATTCCATACTTTTTCAGCATGTTGTTGAGATATCGTTGCTGACTGATAAAAATCAATTTGTTGGGTCGATCTCATTGGATTTGGATTCCGAAACAATAGTGGGCTGGAACCATGTTAGTCATCTTGTACTCTTGGGCTAGCATGCATTTCGTTTCCTTCATCAGATTAAGTCGTTACTGAATATGAGTGTATTTGCATAGAGAATGATGATAATGAAATAATCTGATACAGACTTGAAGTAGGCATTCGAGTCAGCAAAGTTTGGAATTAAACCATTCTCGATTAAAAATGCGTTGATTTTTTGGAACTAGACTCTTGGTAACTGTTTCAGCCCATAGAGCACCTTGTAGATTTTGCATACAAGGTACTGATGCTTGCAGTTGAGTTCCTATCCCTCTGGTTGCGTTATATAGATTTTCTCTTCGATGGTTTTGCTGAGGAAAGCGTCTGGACATCCATCTGGTGGATTTCAAGATCTGTTGCGGTTGCAAAGGAGAGAAGTAGGCGGATTGAAGCATGTTTTGACAACTGGGCTGAAGTTTTTGTGAATAGTCTTGATCTGAAATCTGGTTGTAGCCTTTGGCGACTAGCTTGGCTTTGTAATAATTTAGCCTTTCTTCAACATCGTACTTCACCTTGAATGTCCATTTGCATGGAATCGGATTTCAGTCCTTTGGTAGCTTCGTGATTGTCCATGTTTAATTCTCTATCAGAGAATCAAATTCGGTGTCCATTGCTGCTTTCCACTGGTTAGCATCAGGAGTAGACATAGCCTCAAAAACAGTTGTTGGTTCTTGTATGAAGTAGTAAGCTGGATCATCCATAAATCTGGATGGAGGTTGTCTTGACCTGTTCGACCTTATGGGTTGAACTTTGGTCCTCTAATGTGGGTTGACTCGTTGAGATTCTGACTCAATGTTTGAGTAAATGTCGCTATTCTACAGTTGAATCCTTGGATCAGAATTTGGATGCTCGATCTCTGGGTCAGATTTGTCAGCAAATTTTTCCTTGTGGTTGATGAACTGGTCTTCCACATAAATGACATCTCTACCGGTGAATGCCTTCTCGGTATCCATATTGTAGGGCTTGTATGTCTTGTAGTTTGGGGAATAGCTGATGAAAATCGTTTTCCTGTTTTTGTCATCCAGCTTTCTTCTTAGATCTTCAGAGATCTGAACGAAAGCGATGCATCCAGACACTCGAATATTTTTGAGTGATGATTTCGATCATGTCCACTTCATAAGATGTCTTGCCATTCAGGTCTTTGGTGATGGATCGATTCTACAAACAGGCAGTTGTAGTAGCAGCTTCTGCCCAGAATATCTGTTGCAGAGAGGCATGGGCCAACATGCTCTTGGCACTTTTAATAAGTGTCTGATTCTTCCATTTAGCTACACCATTGGACTAAGGTGAGTAGCTGGGTGTATATTGTTGATGTATTTTGTTGGCCTTGCAGAAATCCTTGAATTTTGTGGAGATATACTCACACTACATAAGAGCAATTTAGTCATATGCATAGCTAACCATACACGTGATTCTCCAATTAAAGAAATTCAAAAGATTCTTGTCTATATTTCCTCTTAAAGTTTGTCCTTATGAGAATACCCACGGACATGGATGTCTATCTGGTTATGTTAGGCTGGCCTTGGTTGTGAGCTGCTATAACAGTACATGACTGGGCAACTGGCATAGTGACAATTCCTGCAGAAGGCAAAAAGATTCAGTTACAAACACATCAAGGGAGGTTGGATTCTATAGTTCGACCGGTGGGAGTAGAGATGGTTTAGGAGTTGCCGTTCCAACCAATGACAGAGGAATCTGAAGAGGATTTGCAATTGACAAGTTTGTTTCAAGATTACATACCAGTGGGAGAAGCACACTTGTCAAGTGTGATTAATCTTTTTGTAGTTGACATTGACACGTGTAACATAGCCAAAGGGGCCTTGATGGAGAATTCAGACGAGGAAATTGAGTTGCAAGATCAGAGACTGAAGAAGTTTTCAGATCTGATTGAGGAGTCTCGTAGATCTAAGGAGGAACCAGCGCGGTCGCACCCGACTCAAATCGCATGGGAGAAAATTGAAAATTAATTTGGGAACAAAAGAACAACCCAAATATATATCTATAGGTCCTAATCATACTTCAAAATTTATTGTGAAAGCAACGAAGTTATTTAAGAAATACAAAGGGGTCTTGATGACTTGTGAGGAGTCCCCAAGGAGGTCTATGAGCATACAATTGATGTTAGACCGTGTTCTAGCAAAGATTGAGAAATTAGTCAAGGTGGGTTTCATTTATGCTATTGATTATACACCTTGGTTAAGTCCTATAGTGATTGTGCCTAAGAAGAATGACAATTTGCGGGGGTGTGTGGATTACCACAAGTTGAATTCCTTCACTATTAAGGATCATTTTCCGCTTCCACTCACAGAGCAAATTTTGGATGAAGTCGATGGACTATAAACTCTACAGTTATCTAGATGGGTTCAGTGGCAAGACATGCAAAAGTTGGGGGATTAGCATTTGGAAAGACAGTAGCCTGCAACACCGTTGAGAGACTTTGGGATCTGGAACAACGATTACCAGATACTTGGACTGAATGTTTTCTTTTAGTTTTGCATAGTAATATTCGCCTTGTATGGGTTACTAATTGCCCTACGCGGTTGGAGAACCAATGTATAAATGGATTGTAAAAGTTCTTCTATTCAAGCTCTTTGTATAACACTTGGAATATCAGAATATATTGAAAAATGGATAATTGGTCAAGTAAGAGATGTGACTCATTACATATAGGTAGGAATGCTTACAACAATAATGATAGTATTCTTTCCAATGAGAAAAGTTCATGGGATTTGGATTTGAGAATAGCAATACTATGTAATGATAACAAAACTATTCACACTAAATTACATAAATATAAATTACACGCATTGTAGAAGAGTTATGAGTCATTTGAGTTGAAAATAGTTAACCACACAGATTGTAGGTAGGATTGTGAATATGTCATAATTGTAACAACCGAATACGATTTTTCCACTGTGACGATCACTGAGTAGAGGTGTAGCATTTTCGGTGGTTATGACTTCCAGAAGATAATTATTGCAATTCGATATGACGAGATATACGACTTGATGGTTATAAGTCTCCATAGTGATTGTTGTGGTTGGTGTTTGGATGTTGCAGTTATTTGTAGTTTGATATTACGATTTGGACATTGCGGTCTTTATGATTTGACGACTACGGTTTAGGTTCTTATGAGTATAGACGAGTACGGTTGTTACAATTTAGGATATTGGGGTCTTATGCATAGATGGTTGTTACGGTTTTTGAGGGAATATTACGGAGCCTTTGGTTATTTCGCTAAATTGACAAGTTACAATTTTATATTATGGTTTCCACACGTACAACCTATACCACGGTTTCTACAATGCGGTTTATTACGGTTCATATGGGTTTTCACGAGTCCAAATAGCGATGCGAGTCGTTACGGTTCCAATATTATCGGAAATAGACGATATACCATGATCACCACTGAATGGCTGAACAAAATGATGCTGACAAAGCAAACACCACGAGCGGTATCGGGCATCATAGGTGACAACCAGAATCTCTTACTCAAACCATTACGCTATAAATTGGCTACTCCCCTACCAAAGCCCAGGGATTGGTCATCACGATCTCCATCGATGAGATACAATCTGATTGCGATCAATTCACAGGGCAGAGGTAAATCTGTGACTCATTGTTCGGGAATACATACCTCTGATGAAAGCATGAGTGAACATGACAACAAGGACATCAAGAAGAGGAAGTGACAAAAGAAGGCTAACAAACGAACTCGGTGGAACTCGTTTTCTTCCGCCAGGGAATATGTGTTTGGCCCAATTTAACCATTGCAATGTAATTATAAACATAATTGTATTTGGAAGCCAAAAGTTGTAAATTGTAATTGTAATTATAATCTGTAGAAGTATGGGTATTACAAAGCACATTTACATGGATGGTTAGGTATAGAAGGTAGGAGACGTCGGTATAGAGTAGGTATCAAAGGTTATGAACCTCATTTGGATACTAAGACCTTGAAAAAGCATCAAAGGTTTCACTTATATCTAATAGATAGAAAACTAGCACACAATTCAACTTATTTTGCATCTAATTGGCAAGAGCTTTTGAACACCACAATAAAACTAGAAATAATTGATCTTCACATTTTGTCACACACGTGGAAAGTATAATACTTTGTTCGGATTCAGATCTATTCATTAGACACAAAAAATATCACATTCATCATTCATCAATTCCTCATTAAAGAGCAAACTTGCCAAAATCACCATCTCTTGATAATCTCTCGAAGTATGTACAAAATGAGCTCTCAATCCATATCAAATGATCTCGGATATGAGATTGGGTAGAGTGCCATAACCCTAAACCCTAAATCCCTGGCTATCAAAGCCTTAGATCATGCATAATTACCCTCTTGGTAGCTTGAGTCAACTGTCTTATAAAAGTAGGTGGCCGCCCTCATCGAAAATCCCAATCATCTAGGAACACCATGATATAATTCACTTTAGAAAAATATTTATTCAACTAATTCCATTTCATTATGAACATGCAAAAAAAAAAAAAAACCTCATCATAATATAATTCACTTTAGAATAAAATATATATAGCCTAATCATAATATAATTCACTTTAGAAATATATTTATTTACTAATTTCATGTCATTATCAACATGCAAAAAAAAAAATACATGAATAATCCACGCAGAAGATATTCACGCGTGGATATCTTTAACTTTTGGTTTGGTCCGGTGAACAAACTGAAATTTGCATGGATAATCCACGCGTGGATTATCCACGCCAAAACTACTTTCCGGCGCCGCCAACCTTCCCTCCCAAACAGTTGCCGAAATTTTCTAAATTCAATTTTGCATGGATTATCCATGCGTAGATAATCCACATGCATAAATTTTTCGGCACCGTGTCAAAAAAACACCGATGCACTGGCCGGAGGCGTGTTCAAAATTTTTCTGGCATGGATAATCCAAGCGTGGATGTTCCACACAAACAAATGTTCAGATTATAAAAGAATGACAATTGAGCAGCAATGGCCCATATGACATGGCAAATTGCATGGTGTAGATTAAATCAAGTGTGGGACCACTAAGTACACCTCTAGCATTAACCCTACATTAACTCTACATGAGAGGCTAACTACACCTTTCACATAGCTATTAACTAGACCCAACATACCCGCACCTAATGGCTAGTTTATCTACTCATTTAAAATATTCAACCTCTCTCTCTCTCTCTCTCTCTCTCTCTCTCTCTCTCTCTCTCTCTCTCTCTCTCTCTCTCTCTCGCCTCCCACTTTTCTCATTCTGCATATTGATATAGCAATCTTTCCACTATATTATACACTCTCTAACTCAAGACTAGACACATTGTCTTTTCATAGATCATGACTTATAGTCAACCAAGAACAGAGATTCAATTAAACTCCGTTGTTGCACCAATCAAAGACTTCAATGACCATTGGGTGCCTACAACATTTTCGACTCTTGATTGGGTATATATGCAACCCTCTGGTAAAGGAATTCATAGGGTTGCAAAGAGAAAACGTGACAACAAAGAGCACCATTGGAGAGGAAGAATTCATGAATTCAAAGTCGATTGCAATGGAGATTACCTAGCCAGAGTGCAGCACGTCTACATGCATAGAGATATTTTGTTGGACACGGCAATTGCTGATAGAAATATACTTTCGCATTGTAAGTCTTACATCTTTGAATGTCAAAGATATTTTACTTGTAAATTATTGTTGCTTCATTCTATTACCTCTTGTGCAGATGTTTTTCCTTCAAATAGCTATGATTACGGGAAAGTTCTCTGCAATACATGCAAAATATGGAGTACTAATATATGATGGGCTCAAGTCTTCTGCGATCATAGGACTAGGTGTTTACTTTTATGATCACATGTATGAAGTTCCAAAGAAAAACTTTGGGACTGACAAATTATTGCCTCTTTCTGAGCCTACAACCGATTCTCACGATTGGCCTTATGTTGATGAATTGACCATCGAATTGACAAAATTCCAACTCGTCAAAGAGATTATGATAAATATGAAGCCAGCATTCGGATCCAAACGTGTTTACACTAGTGTCAGCGTGCTTGTCGTTGTATTTGTTGCCATATTTAAAACAATACCATTTAGAAAAACAAATACATTATGGGTATGGAAAGTGACGGAATCCTCATTGTTGGACAATGTATTTACTTCTTGGGACTCACGGAATGTAGATCACAAAGGTGATTTAATAAGGTGTGATATTTGTCGTGAGACGATGACAATAAGATATCACATTACACGCCAAACGTGCTCATTCAGTTGCGTTTATAGGCGGTTCAAGTTTGCTCACGGTCGATGGGATAGCTTGGATGCAAAGATGAGACATCAAGAATTTTAACTACCCATCCATATGCCAAATGATGAAGTGTGGGAAGTCTGTGTTAATGGTGAATGGAGTCTGGAAGATGTACGGGCTATGGTTGGTTTAATATATGCTGATGTGCCCACAAATTTTCTGTTCACTATCAACGGACAAACCGTAAGTGTAAACAATAAATGTGCTTCTAAATTTGTAAATGGTTCTTGAACACATATATAAAATGAATTTTAATATTGAAATGGTGGTGTCTAGTTTTGCAGATCAGGAGACGCGCGGAAAAACACCAAAAGTGCGCATCATTTTTAGATTCGGTCACCATAAAAATACATCAACTATGAGTTGCATTTATGTACTAGCTTTAACTAATAACATTGATCTATCCAATGGGATTTCATCAGAGATTTGGTTCTATCGTTTCCATGTCTGTTAGGGCATTAGCTATGGTTTGGTTTGGTATGCAATTGCAATGTAAATGTTTTGACTAGACATTTTCTATAAAAAATTGTTGATAACATGTTTTGGAAATGTATAGAATTATTTCATTGTGTATATATTTCTTACTTTACTATTTTTGAACATTCGAGAGATCTTTTTAGAATGCTTGCTATAATTGGAATGGCACACTATATAAGGGTGTGTGGTCCCCATTTTCCATTTCATCCTTAGTGTCAGAGAGTTTTCTTTGTTTTTCATAGGTTGATATCATCATGCTATGCTCACACAAGTGCAAATTAGTGTCGTTATTGCAATTCCTATACATTAGTACTCTATTATATCCGCATGGCGACCTAGTTTATGGCACGTACGAAACAAATAACAAGGCGGAATCCAAGAAAAATAGCGTTATTGCACCAAGCCGCTTTAGAAGCAATAGAAGTACGGGAAAGGCACTCGAGGAGTAGTAGGAGCATAAGTAGCAGCATTGGACCTGTGGCGGAGGATATGGACAGAACTCAGGATGAGCAGACAACAATGGATGATCCTGGGCAAGTTCCCGTGGATTGTGAGTAGGTGCAGGGGCAGGCAGGGGCAACAGTAGGTGGCAATGGAGGAGCTTGGGCAGTAGCAAGCGACAATGGATGAGCAGGGGCAAGAGTAGGGGCAGCAACAAACACCTCTGGATGAGCAGCATATGGCCAGAGCAGCAGACGATGTCCTACTGCATGATTTTGGTGTGAGGTCAGTACTGGGAAGCCCCTCTCCAACACAGAGCCAGCGTGACGCCACTCAGGCTTTTCTGGACAGTGAGGTAGCTGCTTCCGACCTGATTCCCAATGATTTCCTTGGGATCTTTGATGATCAGGGTCCTCAGGAACAGGCGCCTCTTGATGGCTTTGTTGTTGGTTCGTCAGGAGTCGGAGCAGCTTCAGGGGACTCCACTCCGACACAATCACTCAGACATGTGCAAGGGCATGTAATGGGGCCCATGATGTCCTTGCTCGTCGGCTCAGACCAGACACCAAACACATAAGCCATTGGGGAGGCTTCTCAGCATGTCACACCCACATAACGGCCGAAATCTAAAGTTGTTCATCGAAAGAGAGGTCGCTCGAAGCCTCGATGCCTTCCACAGACCATCCCTCAAGCACAGCCACAGCCAGAAGCTCCCAGGTGCCTCGAGATCAGTCAGCACCAGAGGTGCCGCAGGACCTCCCGCAGGACCCTCCCACGCAAGATGAGGCATGACCTAGCCAGCCGGCAACACGGAGAAGGGCAGCCACACCGCCACCACCCTGGCAAGGCAAGGTCCTCAGAAGGATGCAGTCTCCGCACCCATGTCGCCGAAGGAAGAGCCAAGTCTCGAACTGGCATAAGGAGATTCAAAAATACCAGAAATCCATGGAATTCCTCATACCGAGAGCTCCATTTGTCCAGATGATCAAGAAGATCATGGATGAATTCTCCCTTGGGCTCAAAATTACGGATGAGGCTGCATCGGCTATTAAAGAGGCAGCAGAAATGTATCTCACAAATTTGTTTGAAGACTCATTTTTGTGTGTTGTCCATTGTAAGAGAGTTACTATACTTCCAAAGGACATGTTGTTGGCAAAGAGGCTGAGACGTGAAAGGAATTAAAAACGATGTACTCCAAATTTTGAGATAATAATATCATATCATTTTTGTCATCGGACTCTGTTGAATTATTGTGTGAATTCATTTTATGATGAAATACAATTTTCTGTGAATGCTTTTGCTTTTTTAAACTTTTTATCGGAGTGTATATCAAATGCTGATTTGAACGCAAGGGCGCGGAGTGGGGCCGATGACCAAGTCAAACGCCTTCTGTCCACGTCCTTGCGTGCAAATCATGCAAGGACGCAGAGGGAGGCCGTTTGATCGGGTCAAACGGCCCCAATCCGTGCCCTTGCGTGCAAATCACACAAGGGAGCGGACAGAGGCAGTTTGATCGGGTCAAACGGGCCCCCTGCATGCCCTTGCATGATTTGCATGCAAGGGCAAGGAAAGAGGACGTTTGTCCGGGTCAAATGGCCTCCCTCCGTGCCCTTGTGTGATTTGCATGCAAGGGCACGGACAGAAGGTGTTTGACTTGGCCAAACGACACCACTCTGCGTCCTTGCGTGATTTGCACGCAAGGGCGCGGACAGAGGTTGTTTGACTTGGTCAAACGGCCCCATTATGTGCCCTTGCGTGCAAATCACGCAAGGGCACGGGGGCTTCAAATCTGTCTGCGCCCTTGCGTGCAAATCACGCAAGGGCGCGGGGGCTTCAAATCGGCAGCTAAGTGCCATTCCACAATAAAATTTTGGCCATCAACACTTAGCAATTGTCCTCCATTTTGTGCTTGTATTACCTTGGATATATTGCATCGTTCAAATACCCACTTCAACACATCATGGGTCTCTTTATGAACTTCGAATGCAGCTATCCACCATATATGATTTTTGGATTGCACCTAAATTTATTGGACTCACTTCCAGTTGACTCCTGCAATGCTTGGTTCATCAACGTGATTGTGACACGTTCTAATTTGCGACCTTTGACGATCTCCGCTTCATCCAACTTAATGACAAATATAGCTTTGCTTCCAATATCTGCAATACCAAATTTTTGTAAATAACATACAATAATTGTTGCTTATGAAAAATAGAAAAATAATAATTGAAATTGTTGTGAA
This sequence comes from Diphasiastrum complanatum, assembly GCA_029204225.1. Taxonomy (NCBI): domain Eukaryota; kingdom Viridiplantae; phylum Streptophyta; class Lycopodiopsida; order Lycopodiales; family Lycopodiaceae; genus Diphasiastrum; species Diphasiastrum complanatum. The sequence goes on along the minus strand of CM055096.1, from coordinate 68,492,275 downwards.
ACGAACTCACCATCTCTTTTGACATTGTAATGTTGTATCATCATTGCTTGGACCTTTTCTAGATCCAAAAATATATTGTTGTATTGGTTATAATGAAAACAAACAATAGATTCCTTTTGCTTGCTAGATATCTTAAAAGTATCCTGAATATGGAAGAATTCACCTAATTCATTTTCTATAAATGAATTGCATTCTCGCTTTGTAGTTTGAAATTTGTAAGCAGGTAATATTTGATGTCGTTTCAATCCGTTTTGATCAGATTTTTTCATAAATTTTTTCAATGCTCTATATCCTTTTCGACTTACACCTCTTTGATCACATGCATAAACTATTTCTCTAACATTTGGATTCGGTTGAAACCTGGTAGCAAGTCTTCTTGCAATCTTTAAACGAAATGAATCACTCGTTTCATTTTCCACAATTTGCATCAAACCTTTACCCTTCATGAATTGCTTCATGCTTTGGAAATGATCTCCGACCATGTTATTCAAAAATTCTTTCGTCAATCTCTTGCGTCTTTTACTAGCACCACCACCTGGTGTCAGAACATCTAGTTTGCGCCTTTTAGTATTGTCTTTTGATTGGTCATCCGTTGAGACTAGACGCTCTCGCTGAAATCCATATAATATCTTTTGAAGACTAACATTTGAAGATTACAATTCTTCAAACTTTGTGACAGATCTTGTGAGCTCTAATTTTCAGTTTGTTATCTCTTTAGCCAATGTCTGATTTGTTTGTTGCAATGATTTTAATTGCTCATTCATGTATGTAATATGAATGTTTGCACTATTCGCTAGCATTTCAGCTTGGATTCTTTGAGAATCCATAACTTGACAGTAGCCAAGAAGTCCGTTGGCACCATCACCAACGAACCTCAACAAACTATGTACATCACAAAATTGAGGAGAAATATTGATCAATGGATTAGGTGGATACAAATCACCTTTTACCCATAGATCGATATTTTTCATTCCTTTTAACCTCCAACAATCCATTTCGTATGAGTTTAGATTTACACCCCATGCAGCTTTGGTTGTGGAATACTCCTTCTCTAAGTTCACATGCAAGTGACATTTTGTTCCCATCTTGAAAAGGTCCAAGGTCCAAGAAGATCTTCAAAAACAAATTTGGCTTAATGTTAGTTTGAAGTATGCATTTGAAATGAGCTAGACATGGAGTATTGTGTCATGCCTAGGTCCTATGTGTTGTACTTTTGGGATGACATTCAATGATAGGCTTTGTCCTACTCTAAGGTTACCCTAGTATAGTCTATGTAACAAACCTACTAAAGTCTATGAAAATAGATCTTAGAGATAGCTCTTAACTAATGCTCACTCTATGTGGTAACCTCGTGCTTCCCATGTGGTGGTGGCAAACCTCTTTTCAAGTTCCCAACCACTTGTACATCAGTTAACGATGGTTCCTCGTAATTACCTATACGGGTGCCTGCTGCTCAGGACCATTCATCCCGCCAAAGTTCTGAAATGGATTTTGTACAGTGTTCTGATCATTGAAACGATTATTAGGCCGTGGTGGTGGCAAGCCTCTTTCCAAGAGTCCGACACACTGGCAGTGATATAATACATAGTTAAAATAATGGAGACCCTCTGACTGCAAAAATTGCAGACATCATCTGGTAAATCTGGTCGATAACACACTTGCCTTTGAAATGGCCGTTGTTGTATTTGATTTCCCTGCTGATAAGGAGCTTGATACGGCTATGGCGGCATCAACTGTGGTTGCTGATATTGTGTCTGTGGATGCCGCAAATGGGGCTATGCTTGTTGTGGTTGTTGCTATTGCATTTGCATTGCAAATGCCAATGCAGTTCGCACCGGCTACAATCGTCGATAATCGTTCGTCCAATGGCTATATGCATTACAGATAGTACAATAGTGTGTACCAATGGGATATTCATTAATATAATGCCCTTTTTTATTACAATGTCGGCAAAAATAGATATTCCCCTATTGAAACTCTGTAGTAACGACGTCCTTAGTAGCTGCTGGTGGTGGTTCACTACCTTTTTCTTTCTTCTTATGCTTTTTGTATCATTTTTCCACGTGAAGAAGATGAACTCTCTTCCGAACTTGAGAAATTAGAAGATTCTGAACCTGTGTCCAAATCAAAATCAGATGATCATCACACCAATGATGTCGATGATACTTCTTCCTAGTTTCCTCTTCCTCCAACCGCCTTGCGGCATCCACAATATGCTCTAGACCTTGACCATGCAAAGATGCAGTACCTCATCGAAGAACCTTATGTAATCCATGATGAAAATACTTGACGCATTTAGTGTTTGTAAGTGGCTCCTGTAGTATCTTCTCTAGCACCTTAAAATTTTACACATAAGCCAATACATCCTCCTTACACTTCTGCTTAATAGCCTACAACTTATCTAGAATTTTTTCATCCTTGTGCTCCTTCCGATATCTTTTCAGAAATGCCCTTCATAATTCATCCCAGCTCTGGAATTCTTGTAATCCATACTGGGAATACCACTGTAAAGCATTCCCTTTCAACGTAGTTGGAAATAATTCCAACTTTCAAATATCTTCCATGTCATGATTTGCCTGACAAACCGCTAGAAATTGGTGAATATGCATGTCAGGATCATCATGCTTTGTACCTTTAAAGCACTGGAAAATGGCTGCCCGAGTCCGTCCTATCGTGACAGCCTCCACACCACGAAGGATCGTAGGTTTCCCTAAATCCGAAGAACCTGCACCTCCAGACATTGAAATTGACTCTACTTCCTCCTCTGCTAATTCTACCCACAATTCAAATTCATTCCTATCCAAAGTACGCAGCCCCTCAAATTCAAAATTGACAACGGAACCAAAGATGTTAGTGGTGGGATTGCTCTCATGGGGTTGGCTCTAGTGGCTCCCAAGGGGGGTATCTATAGAAGGCTTCCTAATTACAAATGTCATCTAATGGGCTCAACAACCTTTTTGGGCAAGTTTTTTTTTTTTTTTTTTTTTTTTTTCTGGATCGTCCGTATGGTCCGTACAAATCTTCTGTATGACCTTCCGTATTGTCCATACAATGCCCTGCAGTCTAGGAATACAAGGTCCACAAGTAGAAACTGATTTGGGCTTAAACGAAGTTGTGTAGGCCAAGCAACCTAGGTTCAAAGGCAACGGAACCAAAGATGTTAGGGGTGAGATTGAACTTGAGACCTTTGGGATACAACGCATACTTCATAACCACTAATTTCAAAACCATATAGCGATGAGGGTGTGTAAGCCATTCCATATATGTTGCATCATAAGGCTCCCAACCCCCCTAACAGTATTTTCTTCACGATTGAATAATCAATGTTGCAATAATCTAGGTCGTGTATGTCGTGTTGAACGCTCTTTTCATTCATGTTTAGGTTCTTTCTGGTCTATAGATAAAGTTATTCGTAGATTATAATCATTTTGTGTAACTGATAGTCTGAGTCGAATATGTCACTCAATCTTTGCAGCAAATATGCTTTCGAGCCATTAGTGATCTAAAATATTCAAATATTGATTCCAAGTGACAAAGGCGGTGTTGAAAAAATGTGGGTGTCCGTAGCACGCACAGAATCGATATTTAGGCCAGTATTGCTTCTGTGCGCAGGTGGTATAGTAGGTCTTTGAGATGGAAGAAGATCTGCGCACAAAAGCGATATTTGTAAAATTTGAAATAATATGTAAGGGAAGAAAATAGCACTACATGTCCATCAATATCGCTTCTGTGTGCACACAGTGCAGTTGATCAACAGGATGCGCACAGAAGTGCTATATGCAAAAATCGAAAAAAAAAGGTGAAAAAGAAGATCAAGTTTTATGCCATTTGTGGTTTTCGTTCACACGTGCGAGTCAACGGGTCAACCTGCCATGTAATGTTATTTGATTAGTTTACCAATTTCACACGTGCATGTGATAGGTGGCAGGTGGCAGCCACTGATTGGAGCACGTGGCCACTTCTTGTTGATCTGTATATTTACACGTGTGAACAACACGTGGTTAGCATCAAGAAATTCCATACATGACAAGTATCGGAACATAACTGGATAGACTTTTCACACGTGTGAGGACCGTTGACCCACACGTGCGAGCGTTCGACGTACATGGAGAGATTTCTTTAGGCTATTTTCACTTTTTTTTTGCGCATTTTCTCCCTAGTATCACTTTTGTGCGACCCCCGTTTCTATTACACACCACATTATCTATCCACTGAATCACATTAGGGCCCTTTTTGAGCTCAAAAAGGGCCTCTTCCTTGCCTAAACAAGTTTCTTAATCATAATTAGTGTAATGCTAATCCATCCTATGTGGCACCTTTTGGAAAGAGGTTTGCCACCACCAAGACCTAATAATCGTTTCAATGATCAAAACACTGTACAAAATCCATCTCAGAACTCTGGCGGGATAAATGGTCCTGAGCAGCAGACACCCATATAGGTAATTACAATGGAGGAACCACTGTCAACTGATGTACAAGCGGCCGCTCGATAGAAGGAAAAAGAGAAGATGATAATCCAAGAAGGAGTTGTTAAATATGCCAGACCAAGCACCAGCCGAGTAGCTAATTCCGACATTGGCCAGATGGCCAAAGTTTCTCAAGATGTGCTAGAATAGCTACATCAGACGCAGGGACCAAATTCTTCTTGTGAGCTAGTGGATGTCGTAGCTAATCAGATTTCTGAATTTGTTTATAAGTATAAATTCCAGGTGAAAGTAGGCCAGTTGATGCAAATTGCACCTTATTTAGCAGTGTCCATATGATCGAAGTTTCCAGGGTTCAAGATGCCGGAAGGACTTCTCCCTATGCCAGTCAACGCGATTGTCCAATCTACGGAGCAAGATATTGTTTCTACATTGGAAATTGATATTCAAGGAGTGAGTATCAAGGGAGTTCAAATCGATGGTGGCGTGGGAGTGAATATCATTTTCGAGGAGACCTATGGAGAAGTTGGCTTGCTGACAGATGGCAGATTTTGTACTAGACTCTGAACAAACATTTGCTAAATACTATTGAAATTAAGGTGGCCAAGTCTGAAATGCCACAACATATCAGTTGATTCAGAAGTGGCTGTGCGAAGAGCTTGACTGTTAGAAGAATAGCAATGGCTGAGTTTGTAAAGATAGCTACTTCTTCTTTCAAAGGCTAGAACCTTTCGGAATTTGTCAAGAATAGTGCATCCGTCTGTATTGAATTCGACCTTTTGACGTGAATTAGTGGTTTTGCTAACTGAGAGCAGATTTTTGGTCAGATTTGGGATGTGGAGAACATTGGACAACAACTTGACTTCACCTTTCTAGAATTCAACTCTGACTATTCTTTCACCTTCGATTAAGTGCGATGAGCTGTCTCCAAGTTACACAACTCATGAGCGGGTGAATGACTTATAGTCTTTGCACCAGTCGTGATGGTGAGTCATGTATTGAGTTGCTTCGGAGTGTAGATACCAATAATCAATTATTCTCCTTCTTACCAATCGAGTAATTTGTTTTAATCTTCATCTATTCTTTTATCTGGTTCTGCGGTTTTTTCTCATGTTCTTTTACAGTCTGTAGTTTTACAAGTGTTTTCACACAATATGTAGAATTACACGGAGTTTTACCTTAGTGTCACTTTTATCTCTCACTTCGGTTTTTCACTTTTTGCGAAGCTGTCGCCTATCAGGAATCTTGTGTAAAAAGGAAGTGTCACTGTGTGCATTTTTCACCTGTCAGGATTTGCGAGCAAATATGCAGAGTCGCATTTTTCACTTGACAAAATGTCGCACTTTTCGTTTTCTCCAAAGAGCCTCAAATGTTAAGGAAATGACTCTTGCAAAGTGTAGGGAAACCCTAAATCAGTTTTTAAGGCAGTGTCGCGTTTTTCACAAAATCTCCATACTGTCACTTTTTCTGGCGACAGTGTCGCCTGTGGCTGTTTTAGAAATGAATGAAAATAATTCGAGTGTCTAGGAAGAAAACTTTTCATGCGTGGCAGAATAAACTATCTTCCTTTTTCTCTATACATGACTACGCCTATCAATTTTAAACAAAACAGTAGTGATAGAAATCACGTTTGATCTTATAGTAACTAACTTTGAAATCATCAGTACTACAGTGATTACATAGCCAAACAGTAATGCATTGAATTATCAGACAAATAATTTGTCATGAATCATTCGCGAATCGCTAGACAAATAATTAGTCACGAAGAACTATAGAGAATGCATACATTCTGAGACGAAGCTGAACACAATTAAAATGGTATTGATTCAGTATGAAAATGAAACAAAAGTAAATGAGTACAATAAATTGTGGATCAAAGCCACATACTCTATGCTATCTCTGAGCGGCTAAAATAAAAGTCTGAATTAAGCGCAATAGCAATCTCTAAAACAACTCTAAGAAGTGAGCTAGAATGCTCAAGAGTGTTCAAGCTTGCAGACTTGAAAGAGAGAGAGCTAACTATTCAAATGCTTCTTCATAACTTTTTAAAAACTGTATGAATATGAACAACTATATATATCCGGTTCCTTGTCATTGATTGCTGATAAGCAGTGAAATTGGTCGTAAATGTTCTGTCTGCATAAATGAACCAAACTGTCACTTCTGCAAAAATGAACTACACCAGCCACCGGCGACACTGTCGCCAAAAAAAAGCGACAATATCATGATTTTGCGAAAAACGCGATAGTGCCTTAAAAACTTATTTAGGGTTGTCCTACACTTTGCAAGAGTCATTTTCTTAACATTTGAGGCTCTTTGGAGAAAACGAAAAGTGCGACATTTTGTTAAGTGAAAAATACGACTCTGCATATTTGCTTGCAAATCCTGACAGGCAAAAAATGCGAAAAGTGACACTACATTTTTACATGAGATTCCTAACAAGTGACAACTTCGCTAAAAGCGAAAAATCGAAGTGACAGAGAAAAAGCGGCACTAAGGTAAAACTCCGTGTAATTCTACAGATTGTGCAAAAACACTTGTAAAACTGCAGACTGTAAAAAAACACGAGAAAAAACCGCAGAACCGGATAAAACAATGGATGAAGATTAAAACCGATTAGTCGATTGGTAAGAAGGAGAATGATCCAACACTCCCTCTTAATCTGAATCCTTGAATGCCTTGGCCTTCAAACATAGTTCTACACAGAATCTTCTGTGTGTATCCAAACTTAATGCTTTGGTAAAAATATCTACTATCATATCTTACGTTCTACAGTACTACAATCTGACCTCTTCGTTGAGAACTTTGTTTTTTACAAAATGATATTTCAGTTCAATGTGCTTACACCTATAATGAAATCTAGGGTTGGCTGATAAAGCAATGGCACTTTGATTATCACAAAATAATGTCGTCGGAGTATATTGATTCAGATCGATATCTGAGAGTAAGTTTCTCAACCAAATTGCTTCCTTTGTAGCTTGAGAGGCTGCAATATACTCTGATTCAGTGAAAGATAGAGCTATCAAAGATTGCTTGCGACTGTTCCAGGAAATTGGACCATTGTTGAGGAAGAATGTAAATTTAAAAGTGGATTTACGAGTGTCTACATCTCCTGCCCAACTTGCATCTGTGTAACCACTGAGTAAATTGAGTTTGTCGTTGCCGAGTACTCCATAGCAAATCAAGATTCCATAGTAGCTCAAAGATATCTCTTGATTCTAATAAGAGCCTTCCAATGTGTTACACCAGGATTAGTCATAAACTGACCAAAGAGAGCTGACTGCAAAAGCTATGTCTGGCCTGGTTCAGATCATGGCGTACATAAGATATTCTATAATAGAATGGTAAGGTTACTCACACATCTGCTGCTTCTCATGAATTGTTTGGGGACACTGGTCCTGTGACAATTTGAGACCTAGTTCCATTGGTGAGAGAGCTAACTTGCAACTAATCAGATTATATCTGACTAACATGTTGTAGATGTACCTCTATTGTGTGATATAGATCAGCTCTTGTTTTCTGTCTCTGTGAATTTGTATACCAAGGCAGAAATGAACTTCGCTCAGATCGGTCATGTCGAATTCAAAAGATAACATTTTCTTGTCCTCTTTTATCAGATCGATACTCTTGCTGAAAAGCAATGTATCATCCACGTATAAAGTGATAATGATAAAAGATGGTTGCACTACTTTGAAGTAAATATTTGAATCTGAAGAGCTAGCTGTGTAGCTGAGATCAATAAAGAATGTATTGATCCTTTAAAACCCTGCTCGAGTAGATTACTTCAAGCCATAAAGTGTCTTATGTAGTTTACACACATGATTATGTTTACCCTCGATAATATAACCTTTGGATTGCACCATGTGAATGTCTTCTTCGATAACTCTATTGAGATATGCTATCTGTACATCTATTTGATGTATTTACAAATCTGTTGTAGCGGCAAATGATAGCAAAAGTCGAATAGAAGAATACTTGACCACTGGACTAAAAGTCTCAATGTAATTGACGTTGTATACCTGAGAGAATCCTCTGACGACAAGTCGTGCATTTCTTCTGTTGATGCTTCCATCTACGTTGTACTTGACTTTGAAAATCCATTTGCAATCAACTATGTTTCTATTGGCAAGTAATTTGACAATCGTCCATGTCTAGTTCTTGATAAGAGATGAATACGCTTTATCCATAGTTTCTTTTCAGAGATCTGAATCAGACTGACTGAGTGCCTCTTGGACAGATGTCGGTTCCTGAACAAGGTAGGCTGCAAACTCGTCGACATACTTGTGAGGTGGTCTGCTAGTTCTTGATGATCTTCTGGGTAATAGAGGAAGTTGATCATTTCCATCATACTGTAGTTGCTGAACTGCAACATCATCATCTTCCGATTCGTCGTTGATTTGTTGTTCGTCGGAAGTAGAAGAGCTTGGATCTTCAATGGGAATAGTCGACTGAGGAACTGGAAAGTTCAATGCGTCGGGAGAATCTGATAGGTCGGCTACATGGGGACTGCCCTTTCCTTTGAGGTCTTGAGACTATTCTTCGATGAAGATGACATCTCAGCTAGTGAATATCTTCGACTCGATGGGATCGAACAACTTGTAGGCTTAATCTGAAGTAGTGTAGTTGATGAAAACACATTTCATACTCTGGTTACGAGTTTTTGGATGTACTGCTTTTGTGCAGATTTTTTGTGATATCAAGAAGAAGCTCTTCTTGTCATGATAATCTGATTTTGTAGATCTCCTGGATCTAAACTTCTAGTTTTCTAAATATAGAGCTTGAGTATCCGATTTTGAGCTTGAGAAGGATGCAATTTTTTTTATCTCCTCTTGTAGGAGCAGTGAAATTACTCTTGACAGAGTGAGGTGCTCCTAGTTCGAAATCGCCATGACCCAAATTTTGTAGGCTTCAAGTAGACTCGTTAATAGAGTCATGAGAGCATCAAAATCTTCTATGACTGAGCCAGTTCCAATCATTTGCTCCATAACATTTTTGAAAGTGTTGACGTGACTCAAAACACTCTCTACGTCAGACATTCTCAAGGTGAAAATTTTTTTCCTCAAGTGTAGCTTGGAAGTCACATCACTGATATCGTAGAGGGTTGCTAGTATGTCTCCTGCATCCTTAGTAGTCTGAACAACACGTATGTGGCTGATTTGAATATCCTTGATGTTGAGGGTGATCATGGCAAATGCTTTGTCATCTCTTAGTCTCCACTTGGTGATGTTGGCTGCATCTCCTTCTGGTTTGAGCTCTGTGCCATCAATGATGTCCCACAGTTCTTTGGCTGGTAGTACAATCCTCATCTTGAATTTCTAGAGATGGTAGTTGTCTCCATCGAGTTTGTCAATGAGAGATGAACTAAAAGATAGATCCATTCTGGTTTGAATGAGATCGTTGGCAAAAACAACGAAATCAGAATATTGTTGGTTGCACGCTTGCTATAGAAAACATCTTGATAGAAACAAGATTGATAATCCGTAGTAGAAATGCAGATTACTGAAATGCCTGCTCTGATACCATGTCATATTTAGAGAGGACAGACAGCAGAAATTTGAGCGTAGACGTGTAGGAATGGAAACGCAACTGTTTGCAGCAAAAATATTCAAGATGAATCTTTCATACAAAATTGCGCAAGTGAACAATACAATAGTGAGACAAAAATTGCACTCTGATTCATATCAATAGTGAGTACAATGGCTTAAAGTAATAACTTCAGCTTGTTGAGTGTGATAACGCTAGCTCCAGAAAAGTCTGATAATAATAAAAAAATTTACTTAGCTTGATTCAACTAGTAGTATATGTATTTACAAGTATCCTAAAAATATCTTACAAGCATTGAATGCTATTTACGCTAGTCTTTGTATATGTACAAAGTAGGTAACCGCCCTTGGGATATTTAGCGGTCCACAGCTGTTTTGAGGGTTGATGATGAGTTGGCGACGTCGGCCTGCCACTGTTAAAAAATACGAAAAACTCGAAGGTGCCTTTGAACAGGGAAGGCATGCAAATCCCGAAGGTGCCCAAAAAGGCGAAGGCAGAGAAATGCGAAAAACCCGAAGGTAGGCCTGAAATGGATTGCAAGGCATTCTGGCCACTGTGTCGCATTTTTCTCGAAGGTGCAAAAATGCGAAGAAGGCGAAGGTGTCTCAAAACGATTAAAGCACAAAAATCCCTAAGGTGCAGAAAAATGCGAAGGTCCAAAACATGTAGTCGGCCTTTGGCTATCTTTAGGATATTCATTACTTGAGAGATTTGTATCTAACAAATACATCCCAAGTTTGAGAGGGCCCAAAGTCATCGATCCTACTAAGACCATCATCTCACTCTAGGTTGAAGGTGATTTTTCATATTGTTGTCACCTGACTATCACTTGAAGTGTGATGGACATCATGCGTGACAACAACCAGTTTAATATATATCACATTTATTAGCACGAGGTGTGCTCATTATGTGTATAAAGCTCCTGTCGGCTATCACTTATGTCCGAAAGCTGATAGCCCATTGTCTGTTACTCTTATGAGAAGAAGAAGAAGAGCCCATTCTTGCCTATGGTCCTTGTGCCATCTCACACTAATCTAAGAGCTAGAGTTACATCATCTCTATCAGAAGGAGTTGTCATATATCTCCTCTCACTGGCTGGAGCATCAACTCCTCTACGACATTGTTCTATCGCAATCTTGAATTCAATTGTTCCACAAGATGTTGCTACCAAAGAAGATACTTGAGATAAACTTGGAAGGAAAAAAAAAGAACAAGACATACGGGCTGCTACTAGAGCAATCCCTGATGGAAGAGCGGACCATCCCTGAAAATTCTCCCAAGGTACGTTTTCATAACACTCCACTTCTATAATCATTATTCACATGTTATGAGTGGTCGGCACATAGTGAGTACGATGGGTGTTGTTTTCATGTATTTTTAAAATCTTTACTCGGATTTTGTCTAAGTGAATATGACCCTTCTCTGTATTATAAGTTTCTAGATAACTTTGTAATTATTCTTCAGAATTTCCTAATGATATTTCAAGCATATATGCATTAGCTACTCAACTAAACATCTTAGCTGATGCCATGCCCCTGAGGTGTCGATGCAGTGCCTCATCACTCAAAAGAGCTTCTAGTGGAGATGATGTTGAGAGCCGAGCCTGAGAGCACGGAAATTACTAGTGCTATGCTAAATTGCATATTTTGTGAGCCTGGTGGTAATTCCCAAAGGATGGAAAACCATGTGGGGTGATAGGCGGAATCAATCTTCAGATCAAAATGATGTGGAAAATTTTGCTGGAGCAACAATTTCAACTACCCAGAGCGCCAGCTGACAACTTCAACATAGTGGAAATGAGCTAGATTAGAATCTTGGTGCAGTGAGCTCATAACATGACCAGGTGCATAGGACTCAGTTGCGAGCCAAGATGACGTAGCACAAACTCAGATGGAGAGCAAAGTATGAGTGAGCTCTGGTTTGGATGGGAGCGATAGCTAGTGGGTGCTGTTGTGGAATGTACAAAGCATTGTAGGAGCGGTGAGTTTTAGGTCGGGAATGTAATACTTCAACTAGTGAGGGTGAGACATGGCAAATTCCAGTTGTGTAGAGCTATAGTGAGTTCAATGGATAGTTGCCCAGCCAGATAAATGTCAACGAAATGAGTTTTGAGGGCCTTGAATAGATCTACCAACCTACATGCATAAGAGGTTGCACACTATCAAATTACTCTTGATCAACTCGGATCTTGATGAGCTATCAAACACAAATTGATTCTAGGAAAGAGCTCTTGTACACAAAAGACAATCCATGATCCAAAGTCAAGGAGTTTCATGCATATCCTTAAAAAAAAACTAAGTAAATCTCATTGTGGAAGAGCCAAACAAGCACCTAGCTCTCGAGCAGAGAGAGAATAGAGCAAAAGTTTGCAAGCCAAAATCTTGATTAACTCTCAAAATTCATGTGTACAAAGGAGCTGTCATTATATATAGTGGTAGCTTGAGTTCCTACACTAATTTGCATGTGGAGAGTCTTGAAATATGATTCGGCCACTCTTTTTTAATCTCTAAATGTGGTTGGACCCTATAGACCAATGAGATGAGGGTGATAGATCGAGGTCCACCACTGTCACTATTGCATCCCTACAAAACAGGACATGTGTTGACCATCCCAAACAAAAAGACTAGCCATCCCTAAAAAGCAAAGGAGTTTTTCTATCAGTGAAAATATTTGAAGTATATCAAAATGGTGTTTGGCGATGCCAACATTTCTAATTTTGGGCAAATTCTAAGGCCTTAAAGACTTTTGCTAGCCACATTTAGGCGGGCTAGGACCTATTTCTAAATAAACCGATATTTTCTTGCTCGGCAAACAAAAATCAACACTCGTCAATCTTTTTAGACAACGTATGAAATCCGTATTAGAGATCGTTAAGGCCGTGAAAGTCTCTCTAAGCCACTCAAATTCAGTAGAACTTTGTCGAGTTTACATGCAAATTTTTACAAATTTTGTGAAAAACTTTGCCCATATCAGCCCAATTTTAATGGTCACAATTCTTTTTCAGTGTCTCTTATCTGAGAATAGTCGTACGTGTATATGCATTGTGAATTCTCTTGCACCAAGGTTTTGTTGGTTGATAAAACTCTTCTGATAAGTAAATGATCCATTAGTGTTGCAAATCACTTCCTTTCACTATTCTGAAACAGTTTACCTATGATATTGCGACAAAGGGGGTGATGATTATATTTTTATAATCAAAGAAGTCTCACTCAATTGAAATTTATAGATGATGTTTCTCTCAACATTATGCTCATGATTTCAAATGTTGATCTACCACATTGGATCGAAACTATTGTTGAATAATTGCACTCAAAAAGTGGAACGATTTTTGTCCTTAAAATCGGATACTCTTGCCCACTCAATAAATTTTCAAAAGGGAAGATTTTGTGCATGACCTTTATAAGATTTGAAGTTCAAACAAATTATTTACTCAAGATTCCTCAAGTCGTCCCTCTTCTCCTTTCTCCTCCCCTAACCATAGAATTTCACTTGCATTACTAACAGTTGTCGTAGCTTAGTTCTATTTAAATAAGCAAAATTAGTGCAATATATAAGATTATCGTTCCCACAGAGATGGGTAGTGTATAAAAATTGGAGTTAATTAGACTTTTGTGTTTTGAGTAATGTAAATCTGGTTATTCATAGATATTTGAGTGAGCAGACAGCTAGTACTACCTTAAAGTTAAGTATCGAATTCACACATTAAAATAATACTAAATTTCGAAGAACTCTTGGTGAAATACACAAACTCCTTAGAAATAACAAGAACTTGAATAGATCGAATCTATCGACATTTGATATGCTTCCTATCAAAATTAATCGATCGAAAGTTAGACAGACTTCTATTCTACTGATTCGAAACAAATGTTTCCCACATTCGAATCTTCGAATTATCTCAACACTGCTCAAACTGTCGAACACATTTGTCAGCAAAAGGTATCATCGACAATCCTAAGATGGAGTTCAATGAGGAATCGGATCTCACTTCTGAACATGTACTAGAACTTAACTTCGAATCAAAGACTCGGAACTCGATCAATAGTCAATGCACCTGAAAAATTGACTTCAGAATCTTGTTATTAGGTTAATCCATATGGTATCTCACTATGATAAAACATTCTACCTTAAGAAAAGACATATTCGACACTTTGAATAATTGCATTTTCAAACATCGGGTAGTGTTTAGTTCTTTATTATTTGAATCTCATATAGTCTATAAAAACTGAAGAAGGGATTAGAGCGCACATACATTTTTAGTCATCTATTGTGCACGATAGAAAACTGATAGAATTACAATTGCATACACTCTGAACTATAGACCAAAGACAAGAATGTGAAACTCTCAATAGTACATTAGAGTGCAAATGATGTACATATAGAAAACTCTCCTCATTCAACACATTCTTTAGACAAGGACGTGTGTTATTTTATATCTTAGGAACCCATTCTTTCTAAACCAATATAATGTTGACATGTGTACATACTAATTAGTTGGTTATCTTCCATGTCATCATAGACAAATTAGATGTTTATACGTATGTTCACGATTGTCGGAAGAGTCACGAATGTTCCAACTCATAACAGAATATTCTTCATTTGAGTTTATCCATTTTTTAAGGCCGTATCGCTTCATTGTGTCCTTCATTAAAGTACGTCATTGAAATGGCCTTCATTCAGGTATTTTTGAGAAATGACTTCCATTAAAGTTACATGTCCCCCTCCTCAAGTGTGCATCGATCCCGCAAACATTGGAAAAGAACAAAAAAGTAAAAATATAGCCAAATAGCGAAAAATAGCCCATATAAAATACTCTATTTTTATTTTCTAATGTTATCTCTCTCTAATTTATAGCACGTACTCAGAGAACACACAACATTTTTTGCAAATACATATGGGAGCATGAGTATCTGGCCATCACAAAGAATGGAAAAATCATATTGGCAAGCACGAGCAACATTCCATCCTCACATTACTTCAAGTTTAGAAAAGCTTACAAACTCATAGAACAAGAGAAGCTCATCATAGACACATGAAAAAGAACATTGTAATTATATTGACAGTATAAATTGACAATACAAATTTTTCATTCATTGTCATCCGATATGGTATTTTCTCCAGTTGTTGTATTATCATGGAGAAACTCTCTACTTGAATATGCATCTAGGAGATGTGCATTATCCTTGTTTCCACTTAGTTCTATATATGCTGCATACAATGAATAATGAGAGCTCCTTAAATGAACATTTTTTTAAAGAAATCCTAAAATATTTAAGACATAATTTCTTTCAACAAAAATGATTTTATTTATTTTAGCAAACCTATGGCCTCCTAAATAATAAGATAGTGCCTTCACAACCATTATAAGTGTCTCTCCAACTGGACTGAATTCAGAATGAGCAACACATATCTCATTCTTTTTAAAATGCCTAAGGTAGTGGCCCAATCCGCTATCTCTATGAATGAGGTGGAGTGATGTTTGTAGCCTCCTCGATGGGTAGCAAAATCATCTATCAAAAGGGCATTATGCATGAGAAAATAGAAAATTCATCAAACATCAAGTCATTAAATTTAATAAAACATTTTAAAACAATAAACTTACAAATAAAATAAGCCTACTTATTTTTCATCATCTGTTACAACCAGATCAGGATGATCTATATGGTGACCTCCAATTGTAGAGGAATCGTCTATAAATTCAATTTGAGATGGACGAGAAAAGTCCAGCTGAGCCTGGAAGGTTACAAATTCCTCCTCAGTAGAAACACTTAGTCCATGCTCCCGGACATTTGATAAAGCCTTGGTCAGACAATCATCACCAGTAAGCAGTCCTCATCATCATCATTGTCAATACCTGTGGCACCAAGTCAAAGGTTTCTGAATCAACTATATTAGAAAAATCAGAAATAGTGCCGAACAGTAGACAAAGGACCTCATCCCCCCGGTAGTCAAAGAAACTACAAAGATCCGAAGTCGTTATATATACATTGTCATTATGTAATATTTGGGCAACTAAAAAATGAATGAGATTCTAAATCAGAAGTGTGTACCTCCACAAGGGCACTACTACCAATAAAGAAATTTCAGAGCTTGTCTGTATCTACATTAAAAAAATCACCATTCTTTTTCAAGGTGTCGATCAAGAAGTGTGATATCTGCCCTAGACGATTCAAGAAAGGAGGGAGAGGGATTCATAGGTTGAGGGGTTGAAGTCTCAACCTCATTCGTGGCACCCCCACTTTCACTCCTCACCTTTTTCCTCCCTCTAGACCCACTTTCCTAGAGTACACTTATCCTTCCTATACCCCATGGGCTCATGCCTCTCCATGGGGTCAGGCCGACCCCTCTTACCAGGCCACCCCTCTCGAGACTCCCTCCCATGCATATGGCCAGTACTCTGCCAAGACTCCACCTCCCCAGTACTCTCCCATTCATGGGACTTCTCGGCTACCTGAGGCCACCTCCATAGACACTCCCATGGTCACATCTCCACCAACTGAAATCCCACCGTCGTATAACATAGACAGGGATGGTCACATCATTCAAAATGATCATGGTAAGTTGGCCATCGCACACATAAGGGAACTCACGTATATATTGCTAAAAATATCACTTCCAACTTGATGTACTTTGTAGATCTTAAGATATTTTGATCTTGATAGGATCTCACACGTGTGGTGGATAATCCATGCATGGATTATCCACGCCATATTAAAAATTAAATTAAAAAAGGCTCTCGGCTTTCGCGTGGATACTACGTGCATATTGCATGGATAATTATCCATGCGTGGATTATCCACGCGAAATTCGCTTTATCCACGCAAAATCTAGAGAGTTGAGGCCGTGGATACCGCGTGGATAAAGTTTTTTTTATATCCACGGGTATCCACGCGGATAGGTTTCTGGAATTTGTGAGGATTATCCATCCACGCAAAATTTTTTGTCCAAAAAAAAAACATTTGGAAAACTAGAGGTGATTTTGTATTTTTGTGTTGTGTGAGAGAGAGAAAAAGAGAGTATAGATGGGAGTGAGAATGCGATGAGGATGAATGTGAGTGAGAAGATTGATAGTGTTTAGGATTTTTAGTTCATTGATGGATGTTAATAGTATGTGTTTTGTGATCATAAGTTTTAAGATCTTTTTTGTTTATGATGTAGGTTTGGATATGAAAAATGAAAAATAAGCTTTCATTGCAAAGGATTCAAAGATCAAGTGCATGCAAAAGGAAAAGCAAAGATTGCAAAACAATGGAGATACAATAGTAAAGGTAAATTCACATTTATTTTGATTCATTTGATTTAGTTGATAACTTAATGTGTTATCTATTGATGCATTATATTGTGGTTTCCATTACTTTTCATTGTGCTTTCCATTACTTTTTATTGTGCATTCTAGCATGCAAATCAAGTGCTAAAATAGTACATTGCATTGAATTCATCAATGGATACATTTGCATTTCATAGATGTGCATCAAATAGACTATACATTGCATTGAATACATTAATAGATACATTTGCAATCAATAGATGTGCATTCAATAGACTATACATTTGGATTCATGGATCAAAAATATATGCATTCAAAATTTTTGCAAGAATGATGTGATGCCAAAACATTATATTGATTGATTTAAAAACAAGTACATTGATGAGAGAATAAATTCTCTCTTCCTACATTGCCTTCTACAAGGCTTTACATTTAATTTAAAAACCTCTACTCATCATCACTTCCTCCCTCCTCGCCTCCTTCATCTTGTAGGTGTACGTTGGTGTCCACATCTTCAAACTCCCCTTCGCTCTCATTCACGTACTCTTCCATGTTCTCTTCCACATTTTCTTCCACATCACGAACACTTGAAGTTGTAGAGCCTCTACAAATAGAATCAAAGATTTAATTAAATTGAGATTAAACTTACTTGTAAACCACAAAGTAAACAATCACAAAACAATAAAGATTAAGAGTTTACGATTAGAAACAATCCATGGGATTCCATAAAAGCCTTAATGCCGGCATATCCATGATCGTAACCTTGCTTGTACTCCGCGGCGGTCATGTGTTTAATCACTAAGCTACATTCAACAAAAAAACATAGTTTAGCAATACAATATAGTTTAGCATAAGCCACATGGTCCATTGGGGGTTTGTCCCATGGAACCTTTTGTAAGTGACTTAGTTCTATACTTAAATTACTATGGCTTGTAACTTAACTAAATTATCAGGTTTCAAATTTTTGACGGTTTTTTGTAAAACAAGGGCCTCCAAGTATAAGTCAATGTGGAGAGCTCATTTGTAGGTGAACACTTGTAGAGGAATTCTACATTTTGGATCTTCCCATCTCTCTTGTGTCTCCCCACTGTGGACCTTCCCTTTGGTTGTAAACTATTGTATGGAATGTATTATTGAGTTAGTTGTCTCCTCTTGGTTGGGTAAGCCTCAAGAGAGGGTTTAGGATAGCCACTTTAGTTTGGAAGGGAATGTCTCAAATTAAGGGTTGGGATTCAAGGAAGATTAGGGTTTCAGCTTTAGATTTAATCTTAGCCACTAGTTGGAGGGCAGCCATAGTGATTAATTTAGGGTTTCTTAATAGTATCTTCTCATTTGTGTTAGCACCAAGATGAGCTTCTGCAAGAAAGAGTGGATCTTGCCAACACAATACTCACCACCCTGTCTACCTTTGGCATTCTAGCTTCCTAAACCATGCTAGTTGGATTGAGCTTAGTTCATGCTAGTTGGGAGGCAGCCATAGCTTGGATTAGTTGGAGCCATAGCTGGTTGGGATGTTGTAAAGCCAACAGTAATAGAGCATCTTCGTGTGACCATTTACAAACTAGCAGCTGTTGTGAGGTACTTATACATCTTTATGTTATTTGTTTGTTTTTAGATAAATTCATTTGCAATAACAACAAATGACAAAATGAAACATATATTATATACAAGATGTAGATGGATATGCAACAAGGAGATTTGCGAGGCAGACGTGCAAACAAAACATGAAGACATGGTGAACGCTGTATGTATGCTTGAGAGGGATTTTTTGACTTATAATTTAGACATACAAGTGCATATATTGGTGCACTTGGTTCAAGAAGTTGGTATTGCTAGCCCAGTGCACTCCAAGTACAGATATACAAATTCATAGTTTTACCAATTTGACGAAGGTTCTCATGTTTTTTTATTTTTTTCTAAGTGGATGTTTTTTTTGGAAAGGTATATGAAATTCTTGAAAGACTTTGTGTATCAAAAAGCAAGGCCCGGAGGGAAGCATGTCAGAGGGTTGGTTAACACAAGAATCCCTCTTTTATATTTCTGAAGTTTTGCTTCAAATTGGTCCATCGTCTCCAAGATTATGGGATGATGTGGAAAGAGACGAGGTCATAGGTGAAAAAGCTCAAGGTATGGGAAGTCTAAAGAAATTGACACCTGCTTTATGAGATAAGATCTCTACTTTTATGCTCTATAATTCTAGAATAATGGATAAATGATTGGAACTATACGAGCTAAAGAAGAAACAAAGAGCAATGACTAGTAAAAGATAGCGTAGTAATTGGTGACGTAGAGGCCAATCTTCAACTTCTCATGACATTGAACCATTACCTAATCAATGCACCACCGAGTGGATGCAAGACACTGAAAAATGCAAAAGCCAAGGGACAAATCAGATCTGACATGGAATGGGAATTTGCTAGAGGATGTGATTGGAAGGTAAGTGTCTTTAATTGATTTTTATCATTTGACATGTTACATAGGTCTAGTAAAATCATTATAAGACTTTTAGCATGATTGCTTATTGTACGATTTGTGATAAATGTTGCATGATAGTATTGAACGTATAACGCTATGTGGGCATATGGTCGCCATCATCGTGTTGAACGAATCGATGTGAAACGACGCACATATGACTGTGGTGTTATGGCATCTTTTCACCAAGAAAGTCGAAGCAGTGCACGAGACCAAAATCCCATTTCTGGAGAGCTTGAGTATGTAGGCACAATTCAAGAAATATACGAAGTGCATTTTGGTGAAAATGGTTCATATTTTTTGTTTGATGTGAAATGGTTTAGAATCAATTACAGAGGATCAAATGCAACTGTGAAAAAATGTGTTATTGGATTTTTTGCCATTGATTCAACCAAGACATTAGGCAGGGATTTTTCTAACACATTGGTATTATCTCGTCATTGCGAGCAGGTATAATTCCATTGCTTTACAACTTATAATTTTCTTAGTTTTTGATCATATATCTTCGGTGGATGTTAGAGTATTTTATTGTTTGACGAGCATATAGTTTGTTGAATGTGTAGGTATTTTTTCATCTGGACCGATTAAACAATGATTGGTAGTATGTTTTTCAAATTAAGCCACATTCAAGGCACATATTTGAAAATGCATATGTTGAGGTTGAGATGGAGGATTTGAACTCCTTCAACGTGGGATCTAACGAGAATAGAGAAATTATATTTTCAAACATGTTAGATATTGAAGATTCTACAAATGAATTGGAGGATGTTAATGCAAATGAAGAAGATAGTACTGATTATTTTAGTGAAGACAATGAAGTAGTTGGGCTGAATATTTTAGTGATGATGGAGTGTCAGTGCCAATGTTATAAGGATGATGTAAAAAACTTAATAGCGTAGATAAAGTCCATGATCAAAAAATTCATTAATGTTCACATAGTTTAAATTTTTGATAACAATTCAAACATTAGTCTTGGAAATTGTTCTATCATTAATTACAACTGGATGTAGAAGATGAAAATTTATGGGTGAATATAACAATCAAAATGTGTATGTAGAGATGTGTTCTGCTCATATTAGACCTCTTATCCTTACCATCAGAGAGCACCAAATGCGGCACCTCGGTACGGTGTGCCAAATAATCAACAATGCATATCCTTACCTACACCACCAGGGCTAGCTAATAATCAAGTGGCTCATGTAAATTTGGCAGCAGCAGAACAAGAACCACCACCCCAACCTGAGCAGCAGTGGTAAGGACTGGAGGAAGCATTTGTCGATTTGACATTCAATGAATACTATGCAACCTACGCTGCACAACAACAACGTCAGGGAGACATGATCTATGACTACTATGTATGTGGCAAAAGGTCACATTATTGCTGAATGTCCTTATAAAGGATAGTATACGGCCTTTTGTAGAGAATGCGGATACGGTCATTGCTTCAGAAACTGTCCATTTAAACCTAGAACAAGTGTACCCTTGAATTTAATCACTGTAGAACCAACAACAATTCTAGGAAGGACGCCACAAGAAAAGAAAAATCTCCATGTTCTTGTGCTATCAGTTATGCGAGCGCATAATGGAAGGGAGTGGCCCCATTATCACCTCCATCAGTATCAGTGACTGACGACCAACCCTCAACTGTAGGACCATACCCGAATGTGAGAGAAAAAAAAAAATATACCATAAGGTTCGTCATTGGCTACAGAAAGCACAAGAAGAGGAAGTTGCACAAGCAAGAGAAGTTCCTGCAGAACCTCAACCTACGGAAGAACTGGCACCACCAGTGGCCTCCCTAGTGCGAACGAATCAAAACGATTACTTGCATCATCTTGAACCACCGTTCCATATGCAAGTGCCAGAGGTCCCACAGGCAGGTGTGCTCACCACTTTATTGTCTAGCTGTGTGAACTTACCTCTTGGTGAGTTACTACGGATTGCACCTCAAGCCAAGAGCATCCTAGCTGAATGGGCCAAAACGGAACCGGAATTAGTAGTAGAAGAGCTCTTATACTGTGCGGGCTATGATAGAACGAGCAACGTCCTCCATATTGGGACAGCTTGGGAGAGTGAAGAACACAACATCACCTTGCCAATCTCTAACAAGAGGTTTGAGGATGAAGCAACAGTGGTAGATGGAGGATTAGAAACTTGATCTCCACTACCATGTATCAGAAATGGAAATTGCAAGGATGGAAAACAACAAAATTTGCCATCAAATTAGCAAATCAATCATGTGTCAAGTCAAAAGGTGTAGTTGATGACATCCCAGTGAAAATATCGGGAATGCAGTTTGTAATCACTTTTGTGGTGATGGACATATCAGAGTCCCCTTCTACCTACCATATTTTACTAGGAAGACCTTGGTTGAGGATCGCGCAAGTGGTTCACAACTGGGGAACTGGAAAACTCACCTTAAAAAATAGAGAACAGGCTATAAAGGTCGATCCAACCAAATGGGCGGTGAAATCAATTACACCAAAAGCTGATGACAGATCGTCCACCACTGATCACACAATCGATCTCCCAAGGCAAGCCAAGGGAGGTCATTACGAATCTGAGACGGATATTGTGAGATGGACGGATGCATTGGCAACTAGACATGCTTGTCAACCGAGGATTCAGATTCAGAACCCAACACATCTTCACCCAAGTGCTATACATTGGACACGCCAATCACTTTCGGGGTGAATATGATCAATGTAACATGGCTGTCAGTGGAAGCTATATCCTATGGACGATGATTTAGTCCCTTGGCAACATGCTTTTACCTACGACAAGGAGACTGAGCTGACTGATAAGCAGGTCCTACAACATATGGATCCAGATCGCTATGGTATGAAGAAAATACCAGCTTAGCCACCACAGAGATCGGCAATGGCTAAAATCTCCAACAGAGATCCACCCAAGGCACTTGCCAACAAGAAGAATCAACTAAGACAACGTTATAACCAGGTGATCCGATGGAGCGATCTACCAAAAGAGGCCATAGCTACTATGGATGTTGATATTCGTAATCATAAATTATCAATTTTCAGAGAAAAAGGACAATTATGATTGTACTTATCAATTATTAAGAGTTATTGATTGCTTAATCCAAAGTTCTACCAAGTTATAGGTGTTAGATCTTGATCTAGATGCTTTACACTATGATTTAAGCAAGAGCAATGGATCAAATGATTAAAAACTTGGATGAGCAGCTTCACACGTGTGGAGACAGTACCTGTACGGCCTGTTTATAGAGAGTATAGTACTCAAGCTTAGAAATGCATTTCAATCACAAAAGCACAAGACAAATGTGGAAAATACAAGCAAGACTAGAAATTGCCAATGTCACATCAACTTCTTATTGATTTGGTTGATCCCTTTATAGATCAAGTACATACACGAGCTGTGTACTGTCCAACAAGCCTTCACACGTGTGAAAAGTGCCTAGTCATCTAGATCCACCAATTGTAGCCATATGTGCTCATGTCCCAAAGTTGACTATTATCTTTGGCTAGAAAACAAAAAACTAGTCTTCCACATTTATAGAAATATTTTCTATAAAATAGGATCTAATGGAATCTTTCTATCTTATCATCTAGAAGCTTATATACACGTGTGAATGGTATCTTGACATGTGTGAGTAATAACTCATTCACCTGGAAGTCCAATCTATTTACATAAAGTTTGACCAGTTTGACCAATTTCAAGATTCTACTCAAAGGTCAATTTCACACTAGTGTAGATCTAGCTAAAATCAATCTAACTTTATAATAGTGACTTACGTACATTCTTTCAAACATGGAAACAAACTCCACACGTGTGAGATCCTAAATTAAGGAAAAACAATATCTGTGAGCATACACACGTGTGAATAATGATGATCACGCAAGAGATTCTTGAAAGATTTTCGAAAATATGCTAGAAAGATTCTAGAAAGTTTCGTGAAACTTTCTCGAAGGCTCTTAAAAAAAAAAATGTTACAAAAACTCACGAAAATTTCTTGAAAATTTTAGCAACATACTAGAAAAATTCTCAAAAAACTGGAGATAATGTTAGAAAAATTCTCGAAAACGATTTACGAAAATTTGATTAACAATTTTAGTGTCACGAAAAAAAAAATCTCGAAAAGTTCTCGAAAATAGTTTTAAAATGATATTGAAAGATTGAGAGAAGTCAAGAAAATTTTCGAAAATTTCTAGAAAGAAAAAATAAAATAAAAGAAATGTCGCAAAAAAAGTTTAGACAAGATAAAAGAAAATTCGTGATTATTTTCAAAAAAATACTAGAAAATAATAATAAAAAAAAAAAATTCTGGTCAAAGGTAATATTTCTTCAGTCCGGACCCGTTAATACGTGTCGGTAATAGTTTACCTTCAAGTGATTGAAGTTGCACAGAACCATTGTCAAACACCTCTATGACTTTATACGGTCCAAGCCATCGCATATGGAGTTTTCCAGGGAACTTTTGATGGCGACTGTCATATATCAGCGCATAATCATCAGCTTTAAGATCACATTTTTTTATATGACTGTCATATTTCTTCTTTCTTTGTTTCTGGATTTCCTCCGTTAGTTTTTGTGAAGTCTCTCGAGCTTCAGCTAGTTCTTCAATATTAGTCAACCTTTCGTTTATTAATTCTGCATCTGTTCGTTGAGCTTGAATACGAAAGGTTTTCACCTCGAATTCAATTGGCAAGATAGGATGCATACCATATGTAAGGAAATATGGTGTCTGTTTCGTTGTGATTTTCTCTGTGTTGCGATAAGCCCAGAGAACTGATGGTAGTTTTTGATCCCAATCCGTTGCATGTGCAATAGTAATTTTAGTCAGGATCTTACATAAGATTCCATTAGCTCTTTCTGTCAACTCGTTTGCTTTTGGATTATACAAATCATATCATTTAGAAAATGTGTTCCTCGGTCACTTACTAGTTCGAGTGGACAACCATATCTTGTGATTATACTTTTGAATAAGAATGTCGCGACAGTTTTCGCATCGATTCGTTTCGTCACCTCTGCTTCAACATTCTTGGTAGCATAATCCGTGGCAACTAGAATATAACGACATTTCGTATGTCGGGTAACATGTTTGATTGGATCGACAAAGTCAATCCCCCACTTCTCGAATGGTGCAAGAGGCAAGATTGGGGTCAACGGCCAATTCATTGCTTTTGTAGGCTTACCAGATCTCTGGCATGGATCACATGAACGAATAAAATTTGATACATCCTTGAACATTGTTGGCCACCAATACTTGGCAGTCAATATCTTATTAACTGTATCCTTCAAAGCAAAATGTCCACCAGCATCTTCTGAGTGTAAGGCTTTAACAACTTTTTTAATGTCTTCAGTTTCGAGACATCTTCGTAGTTGATGGTCAGCACCATTGTAATAGTGACATAATCCGATTTGCTCTTTGGATATAGTATATTGCTCTTTGGAAAGCCAAGATACCACTTAATGCACAAAGACTATTTTGTCAATTTTTGTCACATGTTACAATTCGTCACATGTTAGAATTTGTCAATTTTCACTTGAATGACACTGAAAGAATTTGTGCAATTTGCAATTGGATTATTGGACCAGTTTCAACCAGAATATGATGAGAGGATACCATGTACATGCACACAATGCAAAGGCCTTAGGATTCAGACAAGGAGGATTGTCAACGATCATATTTGGGCCAATGGAGTGCACACAGAGAATCCAAGAGTACAAGAGGTAAACTCTTTAAAGTGTTTTTCGAAAATGCTTTAATCTTTAACCCTTATGACACTTCAAGTATACTTTGGCCAATAAATATTGAGCGATAGGATGAGTGCCACGATACTTTAAAGTTAATCTTTCACTTGCTTCTAAAAGAAAAAAATCCAAATAGAATATTTAGATGAAGTTAATCTCTCACTTGCTTCTAAAAGGAAAAATCCAAATAGAATGATTAGATGGAGTTAATCTCTCACTTGCTTCTACAAAAAAAAAAATCCAAATAGAATGATTAGATGTAGTTAATCTTGATTTCCAAATTCAATCATCCATAATAGACTCATTCACGTCCGCGAGAGAGAGAGAGAGAGAGAGAGAGAGAGAGAGAGAGAGAGAGAGAGAGAGAGAGAGAGAGAGAGAGAGAGAGAGAGAGAGAGAGAGAGAGAGAGAGAGAGAGAGAGAGAGAGAGAGAGAGAGTTAAAGGTGTTTAGCACTCCCAATTCTAGGAAGGTGTGTAGCCCTTGTTTTCTTCCGTTAAAGACATGCTTCAAATGTCTTTTGTTGGAAGATGAGTTCCACAAAAAAGCCCAAATGCCGTAGGGAGGGAGCATGTGGTGACATTCTGGAGTAGGATATAATCGTGTGGTTCGGGAGTTTTGATTAGCACTCTATAATGTTCTCTCTATTTTTCTCTTCATGTGTGTTTAGGGTCGGTGTGGGTGGGTGTGTGTCTGTGTGCGTGTGTTTGTGTGTGTTTGTGTGTGTGTTTCATGCTATTGGTTTACGGTTTGTGTTATATATTAATTTATGTTTCATGCTTGAGAGAGGGAAAAAGAGAGAGAGAGAAAAAAAAAACTGATACATTTAACATTTTCAACTTTTGCAGAAGAAGGACCATAAGTTGGTTTCAAGAAAAAGAGTTGCAAGAGAGATCAAGAATATTATTGATAGGATAAATCACATGAATATTGATTTTGGATCATCATTGGCCCTAGATGATGCTCTTGTTGATGGTGACCCCTTGCATGATATAATTAGTTCATCAATTCAATCCATGTCTCCAAATCTCTAGAACGTTCTTACCACCCAACCACACCTATTCTAGATGTTGCACATGAGTCCTCCATGATACTCCACGTGGATTCCACAAACTTGACCACCCCTTTAAAAAAGAGAACATGTCTTGGATGTATTATGACTAGTTTGAAAGATAATTGCAAATTACTACGCACTGTTGATGTGTCAAAAGGCATTCTAGGTTCTTTGTCTGACCTTCCTCTTCCACCTAGCTTGCAACAATTAGTAAAAACTTTTATTAGAAGTAGATATTCGTGTTGGCCACTCCAATCACCATTACCATTAAATGGAACACCATTTATGTATTGGAGTCGAATGTGCATGATCATGCCTAGTGAACACTTTCCTGAATTTGGTTTGGGCCTTTTTGCATTGAGTAGTATTGAGGTCCCTTTAAATAGTGTTGTGACATTGATGCCATATGCAGGACCTCAATACAATTGGGGTGATTGGCATGCTTTGTGTCGTCACCAATGGAGAATGCTTGTTATTTTGATATTGAGTTTACAAATTTTTAGAAAGAGAATTTTTGAGAGGAAGAGATCATGATGTATCTAGAGAAAGAGAGTCCAATTCTTCATCCTCATTTAGCGTTGGAGACAATAATCCTCGTAATGGTTGACGTAGACGACAAATGCAATACAACGGTCCACATATAAAGCAATTACCTCGTCGTCTACGTCAAGGCTTAAAAGAGATGATGGAAATTGATGAGCGCATTAATCAAGAGACTAATGCATCTGAATCTAGCTCATCTAGATCTACTTCTTCGCAAACAAGTTCCAACGATGAAAATGAGCTTCCAATGAATGATGAATTTGAAGTCATGGGAGACATGTTGGATGATATGTACGAGAACAATATTGCAGCTAGACACAATGAACAAGATGAGGAGGCACTTTTGTCTAAAGAAGAAAAGAAATTGCGAGAAGAATCAAAGACCGCATTGTATCCTGGAGCAAAGACATCTCGTTTGGCGACTTCTCTACTTCTATTAAATCTTCAAGCCAAATATAGATGGAGTGACCAAAGCCTCACATCATTATTTGAGTAAAAAAAATTTCATCTACTTGTCATTTTTGCTTTGAAACAAAATTTACAATTTGAACATCGAGTGATATTTTTTTTGCAATGACTTCTTTTGTCACGTACAAACTATTGAAAAAACAAAATTCTCCCAAAAGAGAATGTCATGCCTAAGACAAGAGATGAGGCACGAAAGATGTTGTCTAACATCGGGGTGGACTACAAGCAGTATCATGCATGTCCAAAAGATTGTATTTTATATCGAGGAAGGTATGAATCACTCAAGAAATGTTCCATTTGTGATACTCCTCGATATAGAGATGATTTGCAAGGGGCAACCATTCCGTGCAAAGTTTTACGACATTTTTCAGTAACTCCACAATTGCAACGTTTATTTCGTTGTAAATCTCTTGCACAACTTATGGACTGGCATGCACACCATACCTCTACGGATGGGATGATGAGGGTACCTTCAGATTCACCTGCATGGAAACACATCAACAAAGAGTATCCAAGCTTTGCCAATGAGTCAAGAAATGTGAGATTTGGTCTTGCAACAGATGGTGTGAACCCCTTTGGTGTATGAGCAACTACATGGTCCATTTGGCCTGTTTGCTTGGTAAATTATAATATTCCTCCTTGGTTGAGGGACACATTATGTTGGCACTTTAAATTTTTGGCCAACGCAAGGTTAAGAACATGGATGTGTATCTTGAGCCGCTTATTGATGAGTTGGAAGATTTGTGGAAGGGGATAAAGGCATATGACATTTCGCGCCCCTTACATGAGAGGGAGTTTACACTACATGCCATTGTAATGTGGACAATGCATGACTATCCAAGATTAGGTGAATGCTCAGGTTGTCATTCAAACAATGTCTTTCTTGTGTACATAGGAGTTTGTTTACAGTTACATACAACTAGTAATTCTTGACATTTATATGATATACTACAATGGCTATAATAATTCTTTGACATATTCTTTTTTTAATAGTGTTTGATAGTATCCATCTGTTGGGCAGGCTTTCAAACGGCTAAAAAAAATGCTTGTTTTTTGTACGGGCCAAATCTTGTGGGAAGATACTCTTTTAGTCTCAAAAAAGTGGTTTATGAAAATCATCGTAAATACTTGCATGAAGGCCATCCATTCAGAGACACTCGTAGAAGAGGTTTTGGAGGAAGAGTTGAGAGAGAGATGTCTCCAAAGAGGATGTCCGTGAAAGATTGGCGAATATCATGGAAGGAATCTCAAGCAAAGCCAATGAACGATATGAAAAGATTGTCTATATTTCATCGGTTGGAATATTGGAATAACCTTTTGATTAATCACCTACTTGAACCCATGCACATATTTAAAAATGTGGGTGAATCTATTTGGAAACAATTGACTGGTGAAAAGATACCATTGCTGCAAGGCACGATCTAAAAGAATCCAACACCAAAAAAGAATATTGGATAAAGGATGGTGAAGATCATGCTCCAAAAGTACCTTGGACATTCACTAAGGAGGAGCTTAACATGTGCGCTCCATTATTCATGACATTAGAACACCAACTGGTTTTTCCCATTCTCTAAGGTCATCATTCACAGTGGATGGAAAGTTGCAAGGTCTCAAATCTCATGATTGGCTAAAGATGATTCAATTCATCAATCCATTGTCAATTCGTGGGTGCTTGTCAAAAGATATTTGTGAGACCATATACGAACTATCAATCATTGTCAGGTATTTACATGTACTTGGTGCATTTTTTTATTTAGTATTTATTGATTGGAAACTCAAATAGACATAAAATGGATTGAATATGTTGCAGATGGATGTGTTCAAAAGAACTCCGTGAGCTGGATCTTCGCAAGAGACATGAGGATATGGTGGAGATTGTGTGCATGTTTGAGAGAGATTTTCTGACTTCCATCATGGACTCACAAGTGCATTTATTGGTGCAGTTGGTTGAAGAAGTTTCTATTACTGGTCCAGTGCACACTAGGTATAAGTGCATAAATTATCTTTTCCATATGTATTTAAACTAAATCAATTGATACATGAACTCATTAAATAAAACACTTATTTTTAACCATTTGTGACTTTTTAGGTGGATGTTCTTTATGGAAAGGTAAATGAAAGTCTTAAAAGATTTTGTGCGTCAAAAGGCAAGGCCTGAAGGTAGCATGTCAGAGTGATGGTTAGTACATGAATCTCTCTTTTGTGTTACTGAAATTTTGCACCAACTACATCCATCTGCTCCACTATTGTGGCATGATGAGAAAGTCAAAGAGGTAACTAGTGAAAAACCTCAAGGGATGGGAAAGGTCCATAGGTTGGCACCCTTCCAACGAGAAAAAATTTCTACATTATGCTTTATAATTGTGGAGTTGCATTGGTGTTGCCTCGTCATTGTGAGCAGGTGCACATGCTATCCTATAATGTTTTTCATTTTATTGCAAGTGACTTCAGTATTTGAGTTTTTGATATGTTCTAAAATAGTGATTTTTGTAGGTTCGACTAAACAAGATATGGTGGTTTGTAGCTCAAGTTGAACCACGTTCATGACGAGTATTTGAGGGTGCAAATGTTAAGAATGAAATGGAAAACCTTCATTTTAACTATGAGATTGAGCTACCTAGAGATGTAATAAATCGTCAAACCATACTTGAAGCACCCACTTCCATAGATGTTGAGAATAGAAATTCTAATAGTCAGGATGATGAAATAATTTTGAAAGTGAGAGTGATGATGAAAATCATTTAAGAGGAGAGGAATTGCAAGATGTTGTTGCTGATGAAATTGATTCTTGTAATTCTGAATAAAAATTGATTATTGCAATTCCGAATGAAATTGATTTTTGCAATGCTTTAAATGATTGTTATTTAGCCAAAATAGAGTCTCAATTATGGTCACGTAAGTGAAAAGAATAGACTATGATAGGTTAGGTCACATTCAATGGGAAGTTGAACAGACTAAGTAATCATAGAATAACGATTGCGGTCTTAAATGGGAAGACGTAACAATGGTACTAGATTGCGGTATGTTGGCAGGGGTATAAATAGAGAATTGGAAGTTAAAGGAAGAACTCTTGATTGTACTCTGTCTAACAATAGTCTGATCAGCCGTCTAAGGGTGAGAGCCGAGCTAGTGTGAGTTCAATCATTAAATTCCTATGTCTAGTTGCAAGGTGCAAGAAGTTATTACCTTCCTTAAGACCGTGCCTAAGGTTATGTTTTCTCAAATCTTTGATAATAGCAATAGCATTTTCTTTTGCTTTCATATTTTCCTTTTAAAATGAGATACATTTCACATGAAGCTTATATAGTGTGCATGTATTGTTTTAATTCATCTATGGATTTCTGTGGCAACATTCACATTGTTTTCATGTATATAGTTCGTGCTTTCCTTGAGAGGGTTTTTGACAAAAGATGTTAGGAGAGCAATCTACAAAATCAGTGGTTTAGTGAGGTATATATGCATATCCAATTTGAATTACATTT
Organism: Diphasiastrum complanatum; assembly: GCA_029204225.1. NCBI lineage: Eukaryota > Viridiplantae > Streptophyta > Lycopodiopsida > Lycopodiales > Lycopodiaceae > Diphasiastrum > Diphasiastrum complanatum. The sequence goes on along the minus strand of CM055096.1, from coordinate 68,461,292 downwards.
TTTTATAGATGAATTATTACTTGAAATAAGGTGATCATTTGATTAGATATATAATGATGTAACTAATGTGCGCATGTGATTATTGTTTCATTTGCCATGTACTTACAATTGCAAAATGTGTGTGTATCCAAGGAGATACCACTAGCCTCCATCAAGGGGGTAGGGCAAAACTCAATCGAGGCAATGTGCCTCATCAAGAAGCACTTTCCCATATTGATTCTCGCCATCTAGATGCATCTCATTGTGCACTTGGAGCATGAGGTGGCCATTGTAGGTACTTCAATTTCTTCTTCCAGTTGCAAGTCATATCTCATTTATTTAGTTTGTTTATGATGTAGTTGTAGTCTATAAGACTTACTAATTTTTTCTGATGTATGCATGATAATTAATCTCTCATTGATATAACACTATCTATACTTGCATACATAGGCAGTGTCCATAGTCGATGAATGTTTTTTGATCTAGAACGATTCATGAAATCATTGAAAGGCTTCACAAGGCAAAGAGCAAGGCCTGAGGTTATGGTACTAAGTGTAAATGATCCAGAAAACTTCACACATGTGTTGTATGGACAAAGATTTGAGATAAAAGTATAAATAATAATTAGTGCATTGGACAGAAAGAATTGCATGTGAGTGAGAGATCTACATGAGCTTTTATGAGAAAGATCCAAAAATCTTCAACGCTCCAGTTTCCAATGTGTAGAATGAGCTCAAAAAAGAGCATATACAAAAATTTATGAAGCTCATGCTAGTATGAGTTGATCTCACATGTATGAGGGTGCCAAGGGTGATCAATCCTTGGCCTACTTCTAAAGTCATTCCCTAATTAAAAGACATCCAATCAAAAGTCACCTCTTTAAGATTCCTAGATTCAAGGAGGTAGATGCCTAGCTTATAGAAACATGATGAATGAGCTTATCTACTCTTGAGATTTGGTGCTACATGTGTGGATGATCATCATTTGTACAAAAACATATGGTCTAATCAAGCTACTTTTTGTAGTTTTCATAGAAGGGCACCTATAATTTTGGAATTGTAGTTTAGTAGATAGTAGGTGGTGTCAAGTTTTGTCCTTTATATGCTCTTCTTTTGCATATGCAAATGTTATAGCTTAAAAATATGAAATGAGGCACACTAGTGCAGGGGCGCCAGCGTGCCCTTGTCTAGGGGGGCTGGGAAGAATGCATTTGATACACTACTTACATAGAGATCCTACAAGCACACATCAAGAATTCTAGACAAATGTAGAAGAGAATTGAAGATAAAAGAATAGTATTGCTTCCAAAGCTTCCAAATGTAGAATAGTTGTAAGGTTCTACATTCTCCAAGCCCTACTTGCTATTGATAGCTGAAAGTGATGACTCTCTCTCATCTCTCTAAAGTCATTTGTCATAACTTAGCCTCCACTTGGCCAAAACTAGCTATATTGGCCAAAATTGCCAAGTAATAAAAATGAACTATTTGTATGTACAAGTGATTAACTGAACTTGGATCCAACTAAACATAGTCACGTACTCTGATTTTACGTGTGTGAAAAAACCATGTGAACCTTATATACATGCTTGGCCTAAAAAAAACCTAAAATGACCAAAACTAGTCAAGTATAAGTTGACAAATTTTCACATTTATTTTCATGAATTCAATCTTAAAGCCATGAATTGTGAAATTCATGACAACTTTTATGAAATAAACAACGAATTTGTAAATACTACACTGAGATTACGTCCACTTTCGCTTCTTGAACTTGGAAATAGTGCATCATGAAAACTATGAATGCTGAATACTATGATTTGTGATTGCTTTTGGGCTTATTGACTACAACATTGTAGACATACTATTTTGGAAATCATGTATGATTTTGTGAATATTAATTTGTTAGATTGTCAATGCTCAAATCTAAGTTTATAGTAACTATTATCGTAAAATCATGACTACAATTGTCAAAAACTTGAAGCCATTCCTATTGTGATTATAAATACTCATTGTGAAATAGGAAATGCTCAATAGTGGGTATTAATGTTATTGCCTTTGAGTCTTGACTACCATCATTCAAATCCCAAAATAATGAATATTAAATGACAAAATAATCAATGTTAATTTTCAAAATCACAAATATTTAGACTTCGAATTTGGAATTGAGGAGAAAACATTTGCACAACTCCTTAATAGTTAGAGAATGACATTATACTTTTCCTCCAATGTTACTCGAAGATATTTTCTATATTAAGCATTTGCAGACATGCACAAAAAAAACCACCATCTTCTTCCAAGTCATGTTCCTTCATTAAACATTAGACAAAACCATCTTCTGGTAATCAGAGATTTGCGAGAAGTTATTCTGTCGCTGATAGCTTTCAAGGCATTAGGCTGGAAAGGCGTCCAGATTTAAGTTTGTTTGTAAAAACATGGCATAGTTGGATCAGGAGTCTACTTGCCGTTGTGGGCTGGATTGGGTGCAGTCGGTGGGACGGGAGGACCTTTAGGAAGCATCATCCGATTAGTCGGCATGATGGCATGGTGCCCTGGCTCAAGTCCTGGAACTCCGTTCGGTTCTCTGGCCATCGAGCTCATACTCATCGAGTCATATATCCTTGCTTTCAAGCTACAATCGGCTTCACTTCTTCTGAAATCTCGTGCCCTCGCGCACTCCGCATGTGAAAAGAAGAGAAGGGAGAGCATGAGGACACAGCTACAACATTTAGTTGCAGAGATACGAATAATGCTTAACATCATTGCCATTCGCGGCTTTCTTCCACGAACAAACTATAACTTCTGTCCGAATCTGGCTTCAGATGAGGGGAGTTAGAGACGGTTGAATGGGCGTTGGGAATTGGGATGAATGCTTGTACTTATATATATACACATGATAAGCGCTAGAAATGAGCTTTAGTGAGAGGAAATTGTTACAGCGTCAGGTCACATAGCGATCTCTCGGCGGCGAAGACAAATCTACAAAATTCATACAGCCGTCAACCGTGATACAAAAATTCAGCAAGAGAAGGGGCGTGGGAGAAGATCGAGACTTTTAATTTTCTCTTCGGTGATGTTTGTCAATATGTCCTAATTGTAAGTAATGACTTTAATAGTCCCTCATTCCTTTGACCAAGCATTCTCTAGTGCCTTTGGAGTAATGTTCATTCATTGGAGATCCATCAAGACTTATCTTTCTCTACATCTTAGTCTTAGTTTTTCCTTTTTTACAAAGGAAGGGAGGTGCCTCCCTATGCGAAAATTTATTACATTCACCTTCTGGATGTCAGAAGGTGCATGTAAAAAAAAATTTATGGCATTAAAACATTTAAAAAACAAGTAAAAATAGAAAATATGGTAGGGAAGGACGCCTCCTCGGGGAATTATAGACCACCCCCCCCCCAATAATTTGTCAACGTGTCCTAGTTAATAAGGTGATACCCACCAAGAGACATGTAAGATTGGAGATTTATGTGAAGATTTTCTACTTCTCTATAGCCACTCTCCTCCGCTTGCCTAATTCTAAAAGGACCTAAGCTTGAATGAAGGATTCTTGCCAATGAGTGAAGATGACCACATAAAGAACATTAAAAATTATACAAGGAAATATCTTGCATTACATAGTATAAACATAGGAAATGCTTTTGGTCTTGCTTTGCAAACACAAGAAGGCTATGTGGTCAAGTACTAAACTAAAATATTTGAGGTCCTTTGAAGTTTGCTTTGAAATATTTGTGCTTTTTGTTTGGTCTTGTCTTGAAATATGTGTGCTTCTTGTGCATGGTAGGAATCTTTGATTCAATAGCCAACTTAACTCAATTGCATGGTAAATTTCTACATTATATGTGGTATTTGTGATTATAACTAAGCTAAGTAAACAAACATCTCACACTTATCACAATAACTCATAAAATACATTACATGTTACACAAATAGTTTTGGAGCTCGTAAGCAATGTTCTAAGACATAAATGATAGGCAAGAATAAAATTGAGCTACTCCTAACTTCGCAACCTTATTGCATTCAAGCCTAAAAAGACTATTGAGGGGGCCAAGAGAGAGAGAGAGAGAGAGAGAGAGAGAGAGAGAGAGAGAGAGAGAGAGAGAGAGAGAGAGAGAGAGAGAGAGAGATGTTGGGGCGCTCTGATGCCACTCTGATGGAGGGCTCTCGAATAGATTAGGTGCGGAATAGAAAACAGAGCTCCAACATAGAGAACTTTAACAAGAACTTTACCAAACTATAACATCAGCATTGACTTAGATCGAATGGAGGAATGTCTTGGTAGGTGTCAAAGACAACCATAAAGGAAGCGAAACAATTAGGCGTCTGAGACAGCCATGCTTCCTTTAAGATTAGACATTTTTGAATTGAGTGAGTGTCAATTGAGAAAGAAAATTATCAGAAAGCATTCGTAGTGGAATACACATAAGAAAATAGAGAATTTGAATTAAGTTGCTGTGAATACAACGATCAGATCACGATCCTATGCCCAAGAATGGTTCGCAATAGTGGTGCACTGTGTGCAATGATCTTACTTAGCTAGCTACAGATTAAATAACTATCTCTATTCCTTGAATGACTTTCACTCTCTCGTATATCTCTGATTCTATGCAATCAAATAGTTAAGACACAATGGAGTTCAAGCAAGAACTCTGATTCACTCTTCTACATGTGTGTTCATCACTTGTTATTGTGTCACACTTGTTACGTGAGTTGCCGTTATGTATATATACATGGAATGGTTACAATAACTACGTGTAGGGATGTAGACATAGTTGGTGAGCAGCCCTTCCGCCTGTCAAAGAGGGTTAGATCACTAGGATAGGCATCTAACTATGCAGAGATACTACTTTTAGTTATTTCACTACTTTCTCCCTTAACTCTACTCACCACTAACCCTACCCCCACTAACTCTACTCCACTAAACTAGCATTCTACATGGAATAGAAGAGATAGAGAGGAGAAGAGAGAAAGAGAGAGATAGAGTGGAGAGGGAGGTTAGCTCAAAAGCTCAAGATGCATGCTAATGGAGAAACCATAACTATTAAAACAACAACATAGAAATGGAAATCAAATAGAAACACACAACAAAAGCATTAGCATGAGTGCTTAGCAAATGAGGATGCTTGGCTCTCCAATCTGGTAGAGTCTCCTCCTTCTCATTAAGCATGAAAATAGAGTACATGAGTTGTCTTTTTATAAATGGGGAAGACCCTTGTCCCAAAATACTATTGGCTAATGTGTACACCAACATTGAAATAAGCTTTGATAATTTTTGCGACATCTGTATTGTGTATGTCATAACAATGCAATTGTTGATCCAAGGGTCCTAAAAAGGTACATTGGATTTCACGAGATTCATGTGAGTCCCAAGTTGGACCCAACTCAAAAAAGTCTAACACTAAGTTCTAAACTTGACTTTGTGGCCTCTAGTTTTATTTTAATTACAAAAAGGCCCATGTCTATTTACAATTCCACTTGTGTGCTCATTGGGCCATGGGCTTATACGCGCAGGATGCCATGCCCTCGCAACATATTTTAGTAGCCGATATTATTTATTTACATCATGTTGGGAATATCCCCAACGGGACCCACGGCCTGAAGTAGTGTTGGTCCCTAGGCACTTTGCCGGTTCAGTACAAAGATCGTTCCTTCCTATATCCGGGGGCCCTTGATCCTGTGCACTCAATCCTTGATCTTGACTAATTTCAGCCCCTACTGCTTGTTTTCCCTTGTCCTGGCTGGAGCTTGCCTGTGCAGCGTAAAAAATGGGTGGTGTTAGAATTGCGACTGGGGCTAGTTGGTGTTTATGCTCCATGAACTGTTGGTAGGCTTTGAGGGCTTGCTTTGCACCTGATGCCGGAAGAGATTCATTTCCGCTTGGGATAGTGGTCGTGTATCAGGTGCGGGTTGAGCCAACCAAACGAGTTTTTCACTTTGTAGTGCTTGCACCTCCATTCCCAGATGTGTATTTTCTGCTTCGTATATCTGGAGTTGCGCCTGGAGGGGGACAAGCCTGAAGTTGCACCTTTGGGGAGGCATCCGTAAGTGCTTTGGAGAGGCTCTGGATGTACTGATTGAGGTCGTCTTCCTTTTGTTGTAGCTTCATGATCTCCCGGTGTCCGTCATGCTCGTGTTGCTGAGCTATTGTCAAATCTTGTTGCAGCTTCATGATTTTCGCTCGAAGCTGGGTGTTGTTGGTTGCCAATTGCAGTACCCAGCTGTCCAATGAGGTTCTGGCTGCTACCACGTCCTGGATATAAGTCCCCAAGGCTTGGTAGGCTGTCATGATATCCATGGGAGCTGTCGATACACTAGTGCTAGCAGGGGCTTGTCGTGTGGAGGCCCTGACAACCTGCACTATGTTGTCGTCATCTTCAATCAGTTTCTTCGAAGATTTCATGCCATCAAGTACGGTGGGGTCAACACGGTCTGGTGATGGTATAAACACTGTCTGTACAAATGTGTCATAAGGGCAACGGTTTTTCACCCTCGGTAGCCTTAACTGGAGATGTGGGAGGTATGAAAAAAGTAGTGGTGGCAACGGGGGTAAGGACGGATTTTCCAAACTAAAGAATGGGAGGAACAAAAGGAAATTGGAGGGTGGTGTGGAGGATGGAAGAAGAAGAGGGGGGTGATGTACCTTGGCGCGATGGTAAAGGTTGATGACTTGCATCCATGCCAAGGTGTCGGGAGAGAGTTGAAAATCGGCTGGGCTGATCTGAAGAGGGATGGTTGTGGAAGCAGGGGGAATGGATAAAGCGATGGTGATGGCAGGGGTGGTAGAAGACGAAATAGCTACAGATGTAGTTTGTATAGATGAAGGAGGAACAGAAGCAGAAGCAACAGCAGAGGTTTGAACAGAAGAAGATGTGGCGGTGGATGGGCCACTTGCTGGTTGGTTGGCCTTGGTGGTGCAAGTAAAGCCATACGCTGTTGGTTGTAGGCGCGCCATACCTTGGTGCCGCATTTGGTGCCCCTTGATGATATGGATACGAAGTTTGATAAGGACTCGTCTTTTGATGTATAATTTGGAGGTTAAATGGGCAAAAAGCTATCTCGTGCGATAATGCATTGCACAGATGGCAGAATCTCTATGTCAGTCTCAGATTTTGCTTTAGGACTGGACACTCATTGGCTATATGGTTCTGAGACAACATAGAAATGGAAAGCAAATAGAAACACACAACAAAAGCATTAGCATGAGTGCTTAGCAAATGAGGATGCTTGGCTCTCCAATTTGGTAGAGTCTCCTCCTTCTCATTAAGCATGAAAATAGAGTACATGAGGTGTCTTTTTATAAATGGGAAAGGCCCTTGCCCCAAAATACTATTGGCTAATATGTACATTAATCCTATCCATTCATCTTGGACCCAACTTGACCCAAGGGTCCTAAAAAAGTACGTTGGATTTCACAAGATTCATGTGAGTCCCAAGTTGGACCCAACTCAAAAAATTCTAACACTAAGTTCTAAACTTGACTTTGTGGCCTCTAGATTTATTCTAATTACAAAAAGGACCAAGTATATTATTCTATTTACAACTCCACTTGCGTGCTCATTGGGCCATGGGCTTAGATGCGCAAGAGGCTATGCCCTCACAACATATTTTATTAGTCTATATTATTTATTTACATTATGTTGGAAATACCCCCAACACTGCATGGGCAACGAGCATGAACAACGTAGTTACTGAAAAGTGCTAAAGTGAACTATGACGTGGTCTGTCTCGTACAGGGCAGTGTGGATGACATGGATCTCGAACTTTGAGTTCGAAGGAGGTTGAAGAAGATGTAGAACTCAAAGAGTTCATTGTCAATCTTGCTTTTGCTCCAGTTGGTTGATGCACAGACGTTCTACTTCAGAGAGTAAGGCTGCACTATTGTTGTAGAGAGAGAGTGTGTGTGTGTGTGTGTATTTACATAGTGTACTGGTGCTCATGAAATGCGATGAACTCGAATGATTCGTGTTCTGATGACTCAAATTATAATGATTCGAATTCTGGTGAGTTGGATTGACGCTTAATTCAAACACCCCCCCTTAAGCTTAACTCCTAGGATACTGAATACAATTAAGCAAGCTACATAATGCAACATGCCTTTCTCTTGACAGAGGCTTAGTCAAGATATCAGCCAACATACTAGCAGTAGGACAGTAGCTTAATTCGACATCTTCATTCTGATCTTTCTCTCTAAGAAAATGAAATTGAACTTCAATGTGTTTAGTTCTAGAGTGAGTTTGTGGGTTCAGAGATCTAAGAACAATGCAGCTCTAATTGTCGCAGTAGAGTATAGTTGGACTGAGTTGAGAGATCATAAGATCCTGAAGCAATCTTCTGAGCCAGATAATTTTCTTCACTATAGAGGTAGCTACGATATATTCTGATTCTGTGGAGGACAAAGAAATGCATTTCTGCTTTCGACTATCCCATGAAATGGGTCCTCCTACTAGAAAGCAAAGATAGCCAGATGTGTATTTTCTTGTGTCCACATTACATATTAGGGGTGTGCTTTAATCCCTTAACCACCAGTTCCCAATTACGACAACGGACCTCTCTAAATTAACATGAATCCAATAACAACAACAAGAATAGCAATATATCCAACATCATAATGCTAATTAAACATAAATAAACCATTACAAACTACTGTTCATATGATAATTAAATTGTTTCTATGCAAATCTAATATACTGTCTTTCCAAATGCTAATCTCCCAACTTTTGCATGTCTTGCCACTGAACCCATCTAGAAAACTGTAGAGTTCAAGTCCATCGACTTCATCCAAAATTTGCTCTGTGAGTGGAAGCAGAAAATGATCCTTAATAGTGAAAGAATTCAACCTGCGGTAATCCACACACACCCGCAAATTGTCATTCTTCTTAGGCACAATCACTATAGGACTTAACCAAGGTGTATAATCAATAGCATAAATGAAACCCACCTTGACTAATTTCTCAATCTTTGCTAGAACACGGTCTAACATCAATTGTATGCTCATAGACCTCCTTGGGGACTCCTCACAAGTCATGAAGACCCCTTTTGTATTTCTTAAATAACTTCGTTGCTTTCGCAATAAATTTTGAAGTATGATTAGGACCTATAGATATTAATTTGGGTTGTTCTTCTGTTCCCAAATTGATTTTCAATTTTCTCCCAAGCGATTTGAGTCAGGTGCAACCGCACTGGTTCCTCCTTAAATCTACGAGACTCCTCAATCAGATCTGAAAACTTCTTCAGTCCCTGATCTTGCAACTCAATCTCCTCGTCTGGATTCTCCATCAAGGCCCCTTTGGCTATGTTACATGTGTCAATGTCAACTACAAAAAGATTAATCACACTTGACAAGTGTGCTTCTCCCACTGGTGTGTAATCTTGAAACAAACTTGTCAATCATTGGTTGGAACAGCAACTCCTGAACCATCTCTACTCCCACCGATCGAACGACAGAATCCAACCTCCCTTGATGTGTTTGTAACTGAATCTTTTTGCCTTCTGTAGGAATTGTCACTATGCCAGTTGCCCAGTCATGTACTGCTATAGCAGCTCACAACCAAGGCCAACCTAACATAACCAAATAGACATCCGTGCCCGTGGGTATTCTCATAACGACAAAATTTAAGAGTATCTTTTGAATTTCTTCAATTGGAGAATCACCCGTATGGTTAGCCATGCGGATGACTAAATTGATCTTATGTAGTGTGATGTCTTTCAACTTGCTATAGGTCTCCTCGGAAATGATATTCACTCCCGCCACCATCGATCTGAACTCCCTTGATACTCACTCCTTGAATATCAATTTCCAATGTAGAAACAATATCTTGCTCCGTAGATTGGACAATCGCGTTGAGTGGCATAGGGGGAAGTCCTTCCGGCATCTTGAACCCTGGAAATTTTGATCATATGGACTCTGCTAAATAAGGTGCAATTTGCATCAACTGGCCTACTTTCACCTGAAATTTATACTTATAAACAAATTCAAAAATCGGATTAGCTATGACATTCACTAGCTCACGAGAAGAATTTGGTCCCTACGTCTGATGTAGTTGTTCTAGCACATCTTGAGTAACTTTGGCCATCTGGCCAATGTCGGAATTAGCTACTCGACTGGTGCTTGGTCTGGCATCTTCAACAACTCCTTCTTGGATTATCATCTTCTCTTTTTCCTTATATCGAGTGGCCGCTTGTACATCAGTTAATGGTGGTTCCTCCATTGTAATTACCTATATGGGTGTCTGCTACTCAGGACCATTTATCCTGCCAGAGTTCTAAGATGGATTTTGTACAGTGTTTTGATCATTGAAACGATTATTAGGTCGTGGTGGTGGCAAACCTCTTTCCAAGTTCTCGACACACTCGTGCTTCCCACGTGGTGGTGGCAAACCTCTTTTCAAGTTCCCAACCACTTGTACATCAGTTAACAGTGGTTCCTCCATTGTAATTACCTATACGGGTGCCTGCTGCTCAGGACCATTCATCCCGCCAAAGTTCTGAAATGGATTTTGTACAGTGTTCTGATCATTGAAACGATTATTAGACCGTGGTGGTGGCAAGCCTCTTTCCAAGTTTCCGACACACTAGCGGTGATATAATATATAGTTAAAATAATGGAGACCCTCTGACTGCAAAAATTGCAGACATCATCTAGTAAATTTGGTCGATAACGCACTTACCTTTGAAATGGCCGTTGTTGCATCTGATTTCCCTGTTGATAAGGAGCTTGATACGGCTATGGTGGCATCAACTATGGTTGCTGATACTGTGTCTGTGGATGCTGCAACTGTGTCTATGCTTGTTGTGGTTGCTGCTATTGCATTTGCATCGCAAATGCCAATGCAGTTCGCACCGCCTACAATCGTCGATAATCGTTCGTCCAATGGCTATACACATTACAGATAGTACAATAGTGTGTACCAATGGGACATTCATTAATATAATGCCCTTTTTTATTACAATGTCGGCTATTCCCCTGTTGAAACTCTGTAGTAACGACGTCCTTAGTAGCTGCTACTGGTGGTTCACTACCTTTTTCTTTCTTCTTATGCTTTTTGTATCATTTTTCCACGTGAAGAAGATGAATTCTCTTCCGAACTTGAGGAATTAGAAGATTCTGAACCTGTGTCCGAATCAGAATTAGATGAATCATCACACTGATGATGTCGACGATGTCGTCGGTACTTCTTCCTAGTTTTCTCTTCCTCCAGCTGTCTCGCGGCATCTACAATATGCTCTAGACCTTGACCATGCAAAGGTGTAGTACCTCATCGAAGAACCTTATGTAATCCATGATGAAAATGCTTGACGCATTTAGTGTTTGTAAGTGGCTCCTGTAGTCTCTTCTCTAGCACCTTAAAACGTTACACATAAGCCAATACATCCTCCTTGCACTTCTTCTTGATAGCCTATAGCTTATCTAGAATTTTTTCATCCTTGTGCTCCTTCCGATATCTTTTCAGAAATGCCCTTCATAATTCATCCCAGCTCTGGAATTCTTGTAATCCATACTGGGAATACCACTGTAAAGCATTCCCTTTCAACATAGTTGGAAATAATTCCAACTTTTGAATATTTTCCATGTCATGATTTGCCTGACAAGCCGTTAGAAATTGGTGAATATGCATGTCAGGATCATCATGCTTTTTACCTTTAAAGCACTGGAAAATGGCTGGCCGAGTTTGTCCTATCGTGACAGCCTCCACACCACGAAGGATCGCATTTGTTGGTGAAGTCCTTGACTACCCTTTTTGTTCATATTGAAAGTTGTTGAAATCATTGGTAAAGATGTAGAGATATATCCCAATGAAAATTTGTGTGATACTGCAACTATAGAGGTAGAATAAAATTGTTGATCAAATATCACCTGTAAAGGCCCTCAAGGATTGCCCCTAAGATGAGGATAGGATAACACAATAAGAGAGACTATGGAGCCAAACCGCCCAACCAATCCTAGATCAGACCTGGATCTAGCCCCCAAGTCATGCCATGTGAAGCAAGAGGAGAAGAGAGAACTGATAACCTAACCCAATATGTCGACGAGAGAATCCCCACCTAATTATATAGAGAGTAGAGTCCTGTGCATGTAACCATGCAACCCCCATGCATGTCAACTATAAATAGATCACACCTCTTCATGCAGTCTTCCTGCCTATATCCGTCACACAGTCATGCAATGCTCCAAATGTCTCAAATAGAGTGTCTGGGTAATTCATTCAGCTAGAATCTCTAGGAGAATCATTAAGATATAGAATGATTAAAACTCAACTCCAAATATCCCAGATACTCTTTTTGAGTTAAATGCTCTTTTTTCTAGCACCAAATACAAGTAAATAGCATTCATTCATCTTAATAGACTTGTCTGTATATTATGATAACTGGAGATCCAATCAAACGAAAAATTGTACTCAAGCGTTTGTAGACCATAAACTGTAGTAGAATAGCATCCACTAGATAAATAAGATAATGTCTGTGAGATCCATAGGTTCTCAATCAAAATACTGGAATAGAGATATTCAAAACACTGATCTGAATTCTTACTCAATTAATAGACCAAGACTTAATTATCACACTTTAGAATCATCATAATTCCGAATAATTATCTATTTATGATCCGTCAATCATAAATATTTAGATTCATATGATTCGTCAATCATAATTTTCTGGAATCCAAAACTCATACTTAATCATTTACAGGATACTGGAGTAGATATCCTACATAACTCAGGAAAAGTAAGAATCATTCCCAAATCTTTCAACTAAAAAAATACTGGATTTAAGAATATTTTTCAAACAGGATTCTTTAGCTGAAGTGCAAGATTCAAGGTCTATAAACCACTAGTAATTAAAGACTGAACATATACCAAAATGACAATCATCTTCAACTACAAAAAACTTTAGATTACAATCTAGAATTAAATCTAGATACCCAAAGTCCTGTTGAATATCAATTCGGTTATTATTCTTGGATCCATTATGATTCGCTATCCAATTGAGCTCTCTGGGATACAATCACTAATGAGCTGAGTCTCTTCCTGAACTAAGGAGTACTCTATCCCAAGAATATTGTATATCCAATGCACACAATTATAGCTGATGAACCGAAATGATTCACTAATCATGTGTCTTACAAGCAATATAATTCAAAACCATCAGTTTCCGGTGAATTCACATCACACTGATCGTTTTACCAATTAACTTCATCTTGGAGTAATCAACAACTCTAGTTAATTGCCAATGATTCAGAAATCTCAAATGTCTAGGTGCAGATCTCAATTATACTAGTATGACACCACATTTAGATCCTCAACCAAACTATTTAAAAGTTAATCCATAAATCTTCCATACAAAGATTTGTTAACTCTTCATGAATATGTCAAAAAAATACTTGATCATATGTTCATGTTCACCGACTAGGTTAAGTGCACCAAATAACTCTATTAACCAGGAATACACAGTAGATTCATACAAGATTAATCGTGCACATATGTGAATAATCTCACTATGACCCAGTACATAAACACATTCTTAACTGGTAGATTCCTCCAGAACCCACATATGTTACTCACATATCTCACTGAGATCTTGTAACTCAGCTATAAAATATTTTTTATTTCTCATGAGTAAATAACATATCCGGGAAATCTCTGAGATGAATAAAATTCTCTCTCAATAGTTTTCCGATCCAATTTCCTCTAATAGCATAATTTCTTCCACTCAATCAACCCCTTACTGACCCTAGTACTAAACTAAGATTAGGTTGATCCAATATAGAACTCTCAAACTTATATTATGATCAAACTTACTTCTATTCCAATCAAAATGGAATTAGTAACACGAGAATCCTTTTATTTGGATGACTGACATGCCTATCAGATGGATACCACAAATCCACACCTGATTCTGTGATTTAGACAGAAGAATTAACATGTTCAACACTACATTTTGATCCTTACAAGTTAATGATAAGCTTCAAATGCAATTTTCATTTCATCATTGCTATTTGCAAGTTCCCTTACAGAAGTCTCTAGCATCTCAATACGTTTTTTAACTTCATTTTTTTCTAAACAATTTTTCAAGCTTATTTCTTTTTCATGATACTTGCTTGAATCTTTTTTATAAAAAGCAAATTTTTTGCATTCGATTATGCATTACCATAGGCTTTTAAATTCTCAAAATAACCTAAAAGACCATTTTTTTTATTACACATATATGATTTACTAAATTGAATTCAGGATGTTGTAATAAATGAGGATCAACAGGATACAACAATCTTGATGACCATAAATCTAAATGCTTCAACTTTTCTTCCATGTGACATATCATACCAAAAGGTGATTGTTTTCCTTCTTTTGAATTCCTTGTTCTAAGCGGGCCGTACTCTTGAGAAAGATATACATGAAGATGATAAAACTTAGCCATAGGTCAAAAAAATATGAATTAAAGTGTATTGACAACAAGAGCTGAATCTACAAAAAAGTAAAGTACCAGTGGAAGCTCATGGCAAGACATTTGTCTTGATCACCCTTAACATTTTCGACACATAGATTGGCCATATCAGACAAGTCCAATCTTCAAAAGAAGCTTGGGACATATTGAGCACACTTTATGAAGTGAGAGATGTCACTATGAAGCTACATTTGAGAAAAAAGTTTTTCTCTCTCAGAATGTCAGAAGGTGATTTTGTTCATAATCACATAAATCAATTTAAGGCTCTGCTAGAGCAAATGGAAGCAATAGGTTCAATAATAAAAAATTCAGATGCTATAATGACCTTATTGTCTAGCTTGCCATTGTCTTTTGAAAACTAGGTGATGGTTATTTCCACACACTCAGATATAAATTTGTCCAAAATCATAATTATGTTGCTGCAAGAGGAAACTTGAAGGAATGGAGCATCCTCATCCTCCATCAACGACTCGTAGGCTCCGTTCTCCAAGAAGAACACGAAGAAGCAACAAAAGAAGAAAGCTGTCAGACAATTCGATGACAATCAGAAACATTCACAAAAGCAAGGTCCAACTCAGAATCATCGACCCGCTCAGAACAAAAGAAGATTATTCTACAAGTACTTCAAAAGGACAAACCACGAAATCCAAGACTACCGAATCTTGAATTTCAACAACAACAACAAGAAGCAACCGGATTAACAAGCCAATGTAGCCAACAACATGAAGCATGTCGAAGAAGACGATGACGAACAAGAGGCCTTCATGGTGAATCATCACCAAGTCAAACAATTGGAAGAGAATGGTTCCTCGATTCTGGAGCGACGCAACACATGACGAGCCATCAATAATGGTTTATCAATTATTCGACCTACAGCACCAAGAAATTCGTTCACCTTGGAGACAATAGCTCAAACACAATCAAAGGTGAAGGTACTGTCAAACTGAATTTCAGAATAAAATGTCGAAGCTGATACCAGATGTATTGTATGTCTCGAACCTGACAACAAATCTATTGTTGGTCAATCAAATTATAGTTAGGACATAAGATAGAGTTTGAGATAGATTCATTTAAAATTCTCAATAAATACAAGAGAGTTTTTATACTCTAAAAGAGAAAAGGATATCTCTATAGGCTCACTCAATGTTATTCTATGACTAATCGTGCTTTGAGCAGTTTAGCATCCGTTAATAAAAAATCGATTTGGCATTATAGACTTGGTCACCTTAATCATATATCGATTGCTAACATGTTTAAGCGTTCTTCAATTCTTGATTTAGACTATCGGCATGGTATCATCTTCACATTTGATGAGATTCAGTGTCTTTGGCATGTCTGGTATCCCTTCACTACGTGATCAAAATCTGATTCGGCCATTTTTTTTTTTTGCAGTTTCTGGTTTTTGCTGTTTATAGTGTCGGATGTGAAATGGTTGGATGTAACTTCATCTATAGTATCGGATGTGAAGTTGTCGGATGTAGATGGGAATGCATTGTGGAATGTAGAAAAATGTGACTTGTCGGATGCAAGTGTATTCAGATGCAAGTCGGAATGCACTGTCGGATGTAGAAAAATGTGACTTGTCGGATGCAAGTGTATTCAGATGCAAGTCGAAATGCATTGTCGGATGTAGAAAAATGTAACCTGTCGGGTGCAAGTGTATATGTAGTGTCGGATGCAGATCAGATGTAGATGTGTAGACTCTATCGAAAGAAGAAGATAAGTCAGATGTATTGTCGAATGCAAACTGTGTATTCAGACTCGGATGTAGGTTGGAATGTAACTTTGGATGCAATAGTAGGAGGTAGTGATGGATGTGAACTGGTCGGATATTGAAGACGAGGAGGTGATCGGATGTAAAAAGTCGTTGTTGGATGTAAACCCAAAGTGTGAAAGATGCAACAAGCTGCAAGGAAACTTCAGGCAATTTGTAACGAAACTACAAAGAAAGTACAAATAGTGTGGAAGTGGGCTTTAAATGCACAAAAGATAGAAGTTTCTAGAAAAAGGTTAAACTTTGTAGGTTTTTTGTCACGCGGATGGATGGAAGTGTGGTAGCTATGGAGCCTCGAACATATGATAATGTGATTTATGGAGGTTGGTTTGCACAAAAAATCACCGAAAAATTAGCCAATCTGACATGAACGCAGTCAGAAAAGTGTGAAGTGAAAATGACTTGTGCGTCTGATATACTTAAAAAAGATTCTAGGTCAACTATCAGATGCAGGCGCATCAGATGTAACTCATCGGTTGAAATGGGTCGTCGGATCTGAATGTCGATTCTAATCGTCGGATGTACATCTTTGGATCTAATCGTCGGTAGTACTCGTTGGACGTAACTTGTCGGATTTGAATGTCATATGTAACGTCACTTTTGATTGTCGTGGATGCAAGTCATCGAATCTAAACATCGGTTGTACTCATCGGTTCTGATTGTCGGGCATGACTCGTCGGACGTAACGTTGGTTTTGATTGTCGGACCCTAGTCGTCAGACCTGAACATCATATGCAAATCGTCGAATATATTGTTATCAGATGTAACAATCGAATCTATCATCGGATGTGAATTAGTAGTCTAATCGTCAGATCTAGAGATGGGCGTCGAATATAGAATTGTCCGATGTAAACCTGTCGGATGTGAATCTATCGGATGTATAGTTAGGAATACTCATCGGACACACTGTTGGATGTGAATTGGTTATGGCATCGGATGTAGGTTGTCCGATGTGACTCATCGGATGCACCGTCAGATGCGCTGTCGGATACACTTTTGAACCTACTGTCGATTGTACTTGTCAAATATAAAAACTTGGAGTCTTTTTTTAATTTTGTTTCAAGTGCAAAATGTATTGTATTCTAGGTAAAAATTGGGTAGATATATAGATAGAAAAACACTATGAAAAAATAGTAGTTCAGAACATGATATACATGATGGTAGATTAGGTAAAAATTGAAAGTAAAGAATTGACAAAAATGGAAGGCAAAAATAACCCAAAACTACATTTTACACAGGACTCACCATAAAGATATCTTGATAGTACTCCCGTAATTGGCTATCATTTACCAATGTATCTAGGGGTATACCTTTGTGATGCCACGAAAATGTTAAATATTGAATATCAACATAAATATGGCATGATATACTTGAAAATGAAGATATGAGCTGGATAAGTATAAATCATGAAGAGGTCTAAGTCATTTTTTGGGAATATATCTCCTAAGTACTTACCTTGTAATTAAGGGCAAGACCTTTTAAAGGAAAAGACATTGTCTTGGACAACCTTTACTAGGTTGTCCATACGAAACGACTAGATATGAAAAGACATGATAAACTAGAGTAACTTTAACTCATAGTTAAGTATACCTCCTATGGTATAGTCTAATCGTTAAGTAGACCCTTTTGCGGGAGCGACGCACCTGTTGTTTTAGAGGTGTGTTTGTTCGCCCTGTAGAACATATATTGATCTCACACTTCAGTCTCGATCATCGAGAGAAAAGAGTTTATGTTTATGTAAGAGATTGAAGAAGTGAATAGAGTTCTGTGAGTTATTCTCTCTTATCTCTATTCTCCGCACTGTTGAGTGTGAGTGATCTGGAGTCTGCTAACAATCTCTAATGCATTTCATGAATTTCTCTCTGATCAGACAGACGCTCTAGTGCATTACAGTCGTTTGTTGTGTTTCCGTAAAGCATGCTCTAAAGAACTGTCTTTTAACTATCTTATTCGTCTGTCGCGAATACTTTTTTTTCGGCACTCGAATAACGACTATCTTTGGTACAGTCTAGCATGATCATTGAATAAAGCTGTATATATACATATGAGATGACAGTCCCTGTTTGAAGAATTAAGTCTCTAATCTGTCTTCTTGATTGGCATTGACATAAGTTTCTAACGTATTCTAAAACTCTTCGTGTTCTTTAACCACTAAGTTGGACTTTAGTTGTTGAGGACTTCTGTCTAGAAACGAATAGTTCACAAACACGATTAATTAATTGTCTGCACAGTTGCAAATACATCAAAGAATTCTCGATTCTCTGTTGAAACCTTAATTAGCCAGTGTGTAGTACCGTTGTACTACTCTGATAACATCTCATCTGTAGAACGTGCTTCATCCAATTCGATAGGGCCAAATTGTTGTTCTGAATTTATTAACACTACCCATCCCAAATATAAGTAATACCGGTTACTTTTTAATGTCTGTCAACAACCAGAATAACACTCGAAACCACTTGCCATAATTGTACAACTAACGCTATCCTCTGTGGAAACGACATTATTTACTATAAAATCTATATTAACCCTGTTGGTATAGTACGACATATACCAATTTTTGGCGCCGTTGTCGGGGATAGTTTAGGAAAGTTATAAGAAATCTGACAAATTCATTTTCATCTCTAGTGTATGTCAGATAGAGAATCCAGATTAGAATGATACCGTAAGCTTAGAAAGGAATTTTTACGAAGACAAAGTGAGAATACTAGTCGAAGAAATCTAGACGAAATCACTGCCCAGTTAATTGAACTCCTAATTAGCTTCAGTATGGAGGGTCCTACTGCACGTTTCACTTCTATCTCCAAAATTAAATACGATTATTTTAGAGGGACTTCTTCCGATGATGCAGATAGCTATGTATCACAATTCGAGTCAATCGCTAATGCGAATGAGGGAACTGACGTAGACAAACTACGAATTTTCCCTGGTCTGCTAAGAAAGCAGGCGCGCATATGGTACAGTCAAGTTGAACCAAGCCGTGTAGGAACCTGGTACTTGCTTCTAGATGCGTTTCTGAACTAGTTCAGAGAGATTGGAACTCTTGGACTCTTGGACGTCTGAACAATGTTCAGAAGAAGAGTAAAGAATCCCTTTGCAAATATACACGTAAGATTAAAAATTTCATAGGAAAACTAACCGGTGTATATCCCGTAGATATGCCGATCGAATGGTCTTTGGCTGGTTTACCACCAAAGATTGATCGGTATTGCAAACAAGGGGACATGACCTCCTTAGCAGCAGTAATAGCTAGTGCCAAAAATTTTGAGACCTCGAAACTAGCACAAAAGCGACGATCGACGAAGAAATCTCGAAAGTCGAAGATTGATTCTAGTGACAGCGATGAAGATTCAGATTCTGATTCATGTACCAATTCTTCAAGCTCGGAATCTGAAAGCAGCGATTCATCTGAATTAGAAGCTGACAAAGGAGAGAGAAAGAATAAACGACGAATTAAACGAAAGGACAACACGAAAGTTGTCGGGGATAAGTCGTCAACTTCTAAAGTTAAAAAGCTTTGGAAGAGTAATATGGCTGACCTTAATAAAAAGTTTAATGACTTGAAAGTGCAGATTTCTGAAGTTGCAGATAAAAGGCCAAAAGCGTCTTCTTCCAACTCAGGAATGTGGTGTACGAAATGTGGAACTTCTGAACACACTAAGGAACACTGCACTACTATGAATGTCAAATACATTGAAGATCCTACCGAAGAGGTACTTTTTATTTTTCAAAATGATGCGACTACTAACTATGTACAGGGTACTACAGCATCAGCCCAGCAGGACAGACCCAAGTTTGCACCAAGAAGGTGTGAAAGATTTCAGATCCTTAAGATCCAATGTACTTGAATGATCTTTGGTTAGAAAGAGAAATACACTACCAATTTCACCAATGTAGAAAAATCAGCATCTACACACAATTTGAGATGCAAACACTAATAGAACTTGATCAAACTTGAATGAAATGATTATGTACTGTTGCTATCCGTACAAAACCAGCAAGCTACTATATTTCACACGTGTGGATCAAAAAATAGCAAATATAGATCATTCTACACATAGAATTGCAAGTAATCACCAAGATAGTGCACCAATGGATAGTAGAACCCAAGAGAACCATGTATAAGCATGAAATGAGATAGAGAAGAGAGAAGATGACTCTCTCCACGAGTTACATCCTTTTATAACAGGTCCAAACCCTATTTGGCCACTTGGCTTTCCCACCAAAATGCTAACCTACCAATTTTGGGTCTAGATTCAATGTACCCAACTTATTCAAATTGAATCTACTCAAACTCACATTCTATCTTTCCCACACTTTCAAAAACTGTTTATTCAAATGAAATTTAGACTAATGAACTTTGAAAAAGTCAACCTCTAAGTCTAAAACAAGTTTTGGCCTCAATATGTCAAATATGAAAATATTGCAAAATGTTATGAAACTAGTTGAATCTTTCACACTCTCTCTTCAACTAGTTTTAGCATAGACTTTGATAATACTCCAAGTGAAGTCCTATGCTTCATAAACAAGTCTTTTCCCAATGCTTTGGTGAAGATATCAGCTACACATTCCCTTGAAGACACATGTGAAGCTCCACCTCCTTTGCAATGACTCGCTCCCTCACAAAATGATATTGTATCTCAATATGCTTGCTCCTAGCATGAAAGATAGGATTGGATGCCATTCTTTGGGCTGATTGATTGTCACAAAAGATGATTGGGCTCTCTGAAAAATCTAGCAAGTGAAGATCCTTGATCATCCTTTTGATCCATACCATCTCCTTTGTGCAATGTGTAAGAGCTTTGTACTCGGCCTCACTAGATGACAATGAGATAGTGGCTTGTTTCTTTGACATCCATGATATAGCTCCATCGCCTATGAAAATACAATAAGAACTAATGGATTTCCTATCCATTATATCTCTAGCATAGTCCGAATCTGAAAATCCAAAAATATTAGGTGATGATCCCTCATACAATATGCCAAAATCTCGAGTTCCAATGATGTACCTCAAAACTCGCTTTCCTAGATTCCAATGCTCCT
The DNA here is from genome assembly GCA_029204225.1 of Diphasiastrum complanatum. Taxonomy (NCBI): domain Eukaryota; kingdom Viridiplantae; phylum Streptophyta; class Lycopodiopsida; order Lycopodiales; family Lycopodiaceae; genus Diphasiastrum; species Diphasiastrum complanatum. The sequence goes on along the minus strand of CM055096.1, from coordinate 68,440,067 downwards.
AGTATAGTTTTTGCCAATAGAACTTTGATCCATCATAAGAATGATCTTTTTCCTAAGAATAGATCTCCTTTCAATGATCATGTAATGCTCAAAATAGAAACAACCATAATTGATATAGAGAATAGTGTCCACTTGGGATGTCTCACTATTTCTTACATCAATTTTACAAATGAAATGATTCCACCATGCTTTCAACTCTGAACTCTCTGGAAAAATACAGCAAACAAACAATAAATGTGAGTGATCAACTTTTGCTTGCATGTCTCCTCCTCCTTTGTCCTTTGTTGCCTTGTATCCACCATGATACTCCATGAATGAGCCTCCATCTTCATCTTGCCACAAGAAACCATCAAACCTTGGAAATTCATGAGTAGGTGAGTACATAAATGATGCAAATCCAGCACCACATGACTCCATAAACCAAGTAGTTTGCACTAGTCCATCTTCGAGATCTACTTGACACAAGAAAATGACCATGAATTCACCAAAAATTGACAATCTCCAAGTATTGGCACCAAGTAGCTCAACACTTGAGAACTTAGCCATGGATGAGTGACATAATGAACCTCCAATAGCTTCATTTCCATCAGCAAAATCAGCCAAGAATGCTAGTACAAATCCAACATCAAAACAATGCTCGCCAATGTGGCTAGTTTTACCATATCTTGACAATCTGCACACATCCACATGAAATTGCTCAAATATGAGATAGAACAAGTAAAGTAAACTTGAACAACACTTCCTTGCTGCTCCTTTGACCTTACTTGAGTCTTCAATATGCTGCAAAAACAGATCCATAACACCTTTGCCAATTACCTCTCCTTTGATGCTCTTGACTAGCTCCAAATTGCCAACTTCCCTTTTGACTAGTTGAAGCGCTTTGAGATCAACCTCTTGATTTTCAACTTGACCATCAAAGTCATCGAATAAAATTTGTTTTCCAGATCCATTCCTCAAAATTTTTGACATAAGTAGGGAGAATGAGAAAAATACTTTCAACAACACTCAGAGGATTATCGTTTTAATGAATTCCATATAAACTTTAACCCAATCCAAGGTGCTCATAAGATCAATAAGACAAAAAATTTTATCATTAGGACGAGCAGCATCACAGGTGGCTCTATCAGTAGAAGTAATAAAATTGTGCTTTTCAGTGGCTTCCCTCATGCAACAGATAATAGTTTGAATAAAGGAGTTAGGTGCAGGAAGGGGTTCACCATAACTGAGCATAATCGCATCAGAAAATCATCCTGAGGACTGAACCATAAAAAAAGACCTAAGTTGCCCATAAAACTGGATTAAAGACAAAGATTTGGTACTACCTCGGTCAAAAGGTAGTCAAGTTTATATCACGCGGATGTAGAGAGAGAGTAACATAGATTTCGCATAGTCTCTCTTGAACAATTCAAGACCAAATCATTTGAATCCTTTCGTCTTATAGCATAACATGTTTAAACGAAGCTGAAGAAAACGTACAGTACAAAGCACCATAAAGTGAAGCAAGTTCTAGGATACCCGGCTGTTATCTGCCACCATTCCACAAAACACAACAGCACGAGTTAGTTTAGTGAGGAAGACAAGTGTCATACTGAGCATCAGTTGTCATCCATGTTCAAAACAAGATTCACTGTGAGCTAAATTAGAAATAACATTCATTAGTCCAATCTTCCCAACCACACATTCTACCATATCGTAGGTCTTGCCCTAATATCACCGTATCAGGGCATCCACCATACTGATCAGTATAAGACAAGTGATCCTATTATTATATAACATTTACATAGCTTACAATGATGAAGCCCTAATCAATCACAAAAAGTAGAAAATGTGTAGTTTGGTCATAGAGGTTAGTAACAGGGCATATCCTGCCCTCCTACACCCATCAATACCTGTGAAGTTTTTGGCACCTGATGGACCCTATGTACAAATGCTTGGGAAAATCCATGTCATTCAAGCTGACTTGGGCAAATCCATGCCATTCAGGGTAACCAAAAACTGCACCGATTCATCATTTTAAGATGCCAAAAGACTATAACTTAATAACTTGCTATAGTCCATTATTGTGTCTTAATGCAACAAGTAAAGTGTGTAAGTTCTCGTAGGTATCAGGGTACCTCCTTACCATCTTGACCCCGAAGACTAGTATCTTAGTCTTCTATAAGTGTGGTAGGTACTGAGCAGATCCATGCTTTCCAATGCCACTATAAAAACACTTTAACTCGTGAATACATATGAGCAAGGGTTATTATTAATTACATGGGTATAGTTACTTTCATAAGGTTTTTCTTTTGTCATGTGTCTTGATAGTACTTTTTAAATGACTGCTTACTAGTAACGTTCATTCGTACTTTATTAGTTATGTCAAGCTTTTAAGGAATGTCATAAAATTTATTACTTAGAATTTCATAGTCTTAAACAATTATGGAGCATAAAGAATTTTACCATTCTACACCATCATTCACAAAATCCCATCTAAGTAATTGGGATTTTTTCTAAAATTATACATGAATGCATGTAACCGAGCTGAACTTTTGCGAACTGAGCGAAGCATTTGTGTATTTTGTTTATTTTTCATTAATTTATTTATTTTTGTTTTTAGGACTAGATACTTTATTGTTGAAATTGTACCTTCAAAACGAAGGACACCCTTTCATTAAATATTTTGTCTAATCTGTCGATATATCATCAATATACCAAAAACCTCAAACACTTCTATTTTTTCGACATCACTTTTCCATCACTCTTGCTCTCTGATTCCGTGAATTTTTATGATCAAGCTCTCTTCCGCCATCGCTACTTTACTATTATGAGCGTCATGGCGATTGTGTTCAAAACGTACCCAAAGCCAGTCTTACTGGTTTTACAACCATTAGCTATACGAACATGGATTGAAGGACTTCTTCAATTCGATCCATCAATAATCCTTACGGATGTGTGCCATGAGCTGATCCAAAATCTGAGCAAGACAGCGGAAGGACATATTTCCACCACTGTCCGAAATCAAAAGATCATTATTACAGAAGGATTTTATTGTCGTGCCTTAGGTTTGCCTATGGACGGCAGTATGCCTGTTATAAAGCCCGACTTCATCACTGAGAGCAAAGTTTTTCAAGAAGAAGCTTATCTTGATAAAAGGGGATATAAACTCTCTTATATCAGAGACCCCAATCTCAAAAGCTTTGTGCGATTTGCTCTTGTTTCTATATTCTTACCAGAGCAAGGGTATACCATTTCTAACACAAATATGGGATACCAACTGAGAGCCCTGAACGGAGAACCCATTGCGTTCGGACAGATTGCTTTTAAGCAATTCTGCAAGTTAGTAAAGATTAATCAGTTTTTTAGGCTTGGTTTGCAGATTGGTATTCTATGTATGCATGCATGTTAACTATGCAAGAAAATATCAAAATTGCACCGCTGCTGTCAAAGTGAGCCCCCTCAGTGAGACTGATTCCCAAATGCAAATATCAAAGGCAACCACTATAGTGATGTCATCCTCATCATCAGGCCAACACCAAGGGAGCTTGGCGAGGATGTCCTCTCCGTCATCACAATACAAGCCACCTTCCAATGTAGAAAGGAGCCGAGAAGTGGAAGAAGAAATAGAAAATGTTGTTGAGCAGGAGTAGAACCAAGAAGATATCCAGCAGGAGCTAGCACAAGAAGAAGAATGAATTCTTGATATTCAGTAGGAAAGTGGAAGTGATGTCGAGGCACCAATTCTCGACGAAGAATTATATTCGAAGACTTTTGGTACAATTCTGTTAGACACACAAATAGTCATTCAACATCTTGTCAGCCTAGAGAAAGTCTCAAGGAAGCTTGGATCAAATTATGATTCCATCCGAACAAACTTAATCCAGAAAAATACAGAGTTGAAAGAAATCAAAGCTGAACTGTCACACAAGAGCAAAGAGCTTGAGCTGATCAGGAAGACATAGCCCTTGAAGAAACAAAAGGAAGACATGATACTATGTTGGAGGTACTTGAAGCAATTCAGGAGCAGTCCAATGCTTTTGAAAATGAAAATCTATTGCTCAAGCAGCAGATCCAGACCCTGCAGGCTTCTTTGCAGGAGGAAAGACATGTACGAGCTACTTTGCAGAGTAGTAACGAGGAGCTGAGCAACAAACTCAGCAATGTCATTACCGACAAGGAGAGTGCTGAAGCAAATCAAAGATAGCTCCAGGACTCTGTTGCCCAGTTGCAGAATTCTACAGATATGCTGAGAAAAGACAACCAAATCTATAAGAAACAGGCTAAAGAGGCAATTCTATGACGAATAAGTGCCGAAGTCACATTGGGAGCCTACGTATCTCATGGGAGATATAGGATCGACCCAACAGCTTGGAAAGATATTCAAGAAAGAATGATACAGACCTTTCAGTTGCAATATTTGCAACCTAGATGGCTGCATATGAAAAATTGAAAGAAGAACTAGAAGAGCTAAGTTTCAATCAAGCCAAGTCCAAAATTTTGAAGATGAAGAACCTGTCCAGTGCCAGGACCAGTCTACGTAGATGGATGAGCCAACTAAAGATACATCAGAGAAGGCCATCCAGATAGATATTGTTTTTAAGCAAATCCAGAAAGATGAAGAGGTGCAAACTGACCCTAAGGATGTTGTGAAGCTAAAAGCAACCAAAAACACAGCTGTTGTAGACCAACCAGCAATGCTAGCACTCATTCTACAACAGGCTGAAGCGTCACACAGTGGAGCTATCGAGAGGAAGAACAAGTAGTGTATTCACTACTAAAGACAGAATTTTAGACATTCCAGCAAGAACTAACATTTTTTCTTCCACCTTTTTGTAGTCCAGGATTCTAGTGGAAAATGGATTACCTTCTTTTATTTAAACTTTTTGGTTATACTAAAGAACAATGGGAAAGCCCTTGGACTTTTTCTAACCTCAACACTTTTGGGGCCAAATTGACTCTGCACCAAAAAGGTATCCTTGCTCTTGCCATTGTTCAGAATAAGTTCAATGTACAAACTAGTTATATCCATGTTGTTATAGGATCCTTGTATATATATATCCTAGAATACCTAAAAACATTTGAAAACAATATTTTTCCAGCTCTGGATGAGTATCGGAATAAGCTAGACTCAATTAACATTTTTGATGTTAAAAACGTTGTCCCTAGCCCTAATCCGATTTCTTCTAGAATCTCTAGTCAGCTGTTATTCCCTGATATGTGGGAAATCTACACAGATTGGGAAGCTAACTATTCTCATTATTTGGAGGAAGCTAAAGCAAATAATATACTTCGCTCCACTAATCCAATAACCAGACCATACCATACTTACAATTATGTAAATATTGGTTCTCTCATTTCATATGCCCTTTTATCCATTCAACTAATGTATATTAAAGAAAAATTCCCAAAATATACATATGCAGCTCTCTCACTAACTGTCCCTTCTGCTGAGATGTCTGAAATCTTGTCTGAGGATAGTTGATATACTCATCTTCAAAATAACACATTGATTGACAACCCTCTTGCACCATTGGGAAATCAAGGAATGGGAGGTTATCTGAATTTATCATTCCAGGAAGATTACAACCAGAAGAACAATTACTACCTTGCTACAAAAGGGATGACCTTAGAGCAAATCAATGAAGAAAATGAAGCCAAGCAAAGGCTATTTTCCATAGAAAGCCAGCCAGCAGGAAGCAACAAAGAAGAATGTAAGCAATTTGTTTGCGAGCTGCTGCACAACTGAAAAGGGGATATGTGGTTATGATCCCACATTATCCAGAAGTATTGTTTATATTGTAAAAATTTTCAATTTTTATATATGTATATGTGCTATAGTGCCTAAATTCATGTAAATGCCTATTTGCACTTTGTAAATTCACATTTACGTTAGAACTCACAACGTTTTGTGCGACGTTCTATAGAGACGCAGTTGCGAATCTCAACCGACATCTTAACGGTTGGTAAACTACATTGAGGCCGGTAATTATTCCTATAAGGTCGACACTTTGTGCCATTGTACTTACGCATTTGCACAGATCTGAGTATCAATAGAGAGAGAAAAGAGCCAGTTTCTATAAGCTTGAGCGTTCTTTCCCTTTGTCATCTTTTGCAGCATTACTTCTTATCAATTGAGCGAATACACTCTGTATGATCCGTAACTGTTTGTGATACTTCTCTGTCTGCGTCACACATGTTTTACTGAATTTCAGTCACTCTAACCTGGATTTTTAGGCATCACCAGAGAGACAATTCTAACTAATGTGTGCAGGGAATTAGCCAAAGTTGTTAAGCATAACCATAAGCAAAACTTCTTTCAATTCTAAATGAGCTATGTGTTCAGATAATGGTTACAAATCAAGGAGGCTTACCGTTCTACGAGCCAGAAAGTCCGAGCGGCGAGTTGATTTCCGAGCTGCGGTCGCCGTGCTCCCCCTATTTTTGACACAAACCTTGTATTGCAAAACTTCCAATACACATTAGAGAAAATTTGAGCACAAAAGGGGCCTTTTAAAAATATACCTTTTATTTTTTTCTCAAAAGTTTCCTCCACATGGTCCAATCAAAACACTCAAATTTGAAATCTATGTAACGTAGCTCCTTCAAATTGATTTTCTTTTCTTTTTAAAAGAACTATAATTTTGCGTCGGGGGCAGCCCGTAAATAAGCCATTTTATTTGTAGTATAGTATGCAACTCAGCAAAAAAAAAAAAAAAAACAGTGTAACTTTTGAACGGCAACTCGGATTGAGACGATTACAATGCCATTAGAAAGCCCTTGACGAAAGCTTTTCAACGACACCAACATGAACCAATTCCGAGCTACAGTGAAGAAGTTAAAAACTTCGATATCTCTTTCAAGCGTAGTTGACTGGTCAAAACCGGTCAACTGCACTTGAAAGAGATATTGGGTTGACCAAGAGTTGACCGACCAAAACTTTGACTGGCCATAACTTCTTCACCGTAGCTCGGAACTGGGTGATGTTGGTGTCATTGAAAAGCTCTCGTTGAGGGCTTTCTAATGGCACCGTAATCATCTCAATCCAAGTTGTCGTTCAAAAGTTATGATTTTTTCAGTCACAGACTATACTATGCGGGATGGTTTATTTGATGAACGTGCCTCTTCAATCCACCTTGTCATACTGCAAGTACAAATAGAAAAATTTACTTGCTTGAAATATTTTTATATTTTTTTGATTATGAAAAAATATCAGAACATAAAAATTTTACTTGCATACCGTCTTTTGTCGGTAATGGGAGACAATTGTTCTAGTATATCATTCAGTTGGATTTCTGATAATTGATGACATCCGTGAGGCTCTGTTGATACAAGATACCCCAATGTCATAATATTGCTTGTCACATAGATAGACCATACATGTCCATCAAAATTTGATTCCATGCCTGACATAAGATATTTTCATATGGTATAAGGAAGCTCAAAAAAACAATTTCCATCATGTACTATAGGTATCTCATCTACTTTGTAATTATGTTCTACCTGATTATAAACTTGCAACAATATATTTTTGGACGGTAAGGCCTTAATAAGCTTGACCACGCTATGCACTTCATTCTCCCCTATGTATTCATTATCGTCCTCTAAGACAATAGGCTGTATGGTTGATACCTTTTTCTTTTTCTCACAAACACCATCAAACTCATCTAAATAGTCTTCTATCTTTATTTCTTCAATCTTCTCTCCTTTTCTAAAATGGTGTTGTTCATCATCACCTGAGACTGGACAAGTTTCTAGAGCAATATCCATATCAACCACCTTCTCATAATGGTTGGCGATTCTTGAAGAATTCACATTTAGAGTATTTTCTACCAAAAATCTTTCACCAAATGCAACATCTATAGAAAAAAATGTTTTCCCATCAATAATCTCCTTTGGTACTTCTATAGAAACATCCTCCTCACCATTCAATGATTACAAAAGTGAAATACCTCCAATAGGAATGTTGAAGTGACGACTGAGGGTTGATTCAGATACCCGACCTTGTTTGTCCTTTATTCTCAGTATTAGCTCGGAAGAATCCACTAGCCCAACAATGTGCACTCTGGTGTTCATATTGCCAGAAATATGGAATGCAAAAAAATGAGCACAATTCAGAAACACAAAAAGTGGTGATGTATCTAAACTTCCACTTTTCTGATATTGTAAAACAAAATATGCAGCAATGCAAATAACAAAGTGCTTTTTCTAGAGTGATTACATATTTTAATTCCTATACAAGCTGGTTGTCATGTATAAGCATGGATGTACTAACAGTACATGACACTCCCCTTACTTTAACAATTTTGTCCTAAAAAATGAAGACGCTTGTCTGATCAACTTGATCACCTTGGTTAAGTAGTCATAATTAAGGATGTGTCATCCAAAAGAATTATTGCCTCATTACAGATCCAAAGCTGTCGAATTGAATCCATTTTTCTAGCTTCAGATTGTAATCCTTGTTCCCATGAAGGAGAAAAAATGGCCGAGGAAGAGATGGATGAAACACCATATTCCTTTTTGACAACCAAATCGCAATATCTTCTTTTGTCTGTTTCTTTGACATCATGACAAATTGGATGATCTATCCAATTCCCTTAGGATTGTATTTTGGCATTGCATCCAGCTCTGCTGACCTAAACATTTTGTCATGTTGTTAAATGGTCACTTTGTTGTTCAATCCAAGTGCTTCAATGATAACCGTAAATCTTGCATTTCAATTGTTAAGATCCCACATGAGAGAATTACTGTCATGACCAATTTTCAATTTTGGGACTAATCTGCTTTGATTGAACATTTTTTAAAATAGCAAATGATATTTTTAATGGGCATTCATTTCCAAAAACATCGAGTGAATAATATGCTTGCAAAGAGTGACGATATCTCTTTCACTCAAAGTCTCTATAGAAAATCTTTCGAATAGAGTAATCAATTGCATCAAAGTACCAAGATTTTATGAAGCAAAAAAAAATACTCATATTTGATTATATTATATACTCTGTACGATCAATCCAATTTCCATGCTTGTATGCTTGATTCAAATTTGGAAATGCCGCTCATTTTCTCATTCCAATAAGTAGTTGGCACTCATATTTCCATTCCAATGAGATGATGGCGTGTTCATAATTGGAGATGGCACCCATATTTTCATTCTCGTGGAAGGAATGCAAATGTAAACATTTTGCTATTTTTCCTGATTCGAATTTGGGGATGGCGGTCATATTGTAGATCCAGTGAAAATATTGCCCTTTTCATAACCAATGCAAGGAATATTTTTGAATTTAGTCAAGTTATACTACGAACTGTTTACAGTTCTTCACTGTGACTATAAACACTATTTTTAGATCATTGGGAGTTGGGGAGGCCTCGAGAGTGGTGGGGGCAAGCATATAAACAATATTGTTTTTTTTATTTTGATATTTTTCTATATCCTACGTGGCATTCCTTAAAGGGTCTTTTTGATATTGAGAACTCCTCTAATGCATAGATATCTGATGAGATCCTTGATGCCGGACAAACAAACCTACAAAATTATATAAGTTGTGATTCTATGCAGGATGTCTTTTGTGTTAGCCCCTATTTTTTGAGGGCAGTGAATGCAAAAGAGACTGATTTTGATAAACAACAATATTTGAATAGAGTCTAGTCCAGTCTCCAAATTCTATTTGCTACCTTATCAAAACAAGTAAAAGCTATATTTCTTCAGAAATGATACTTCTTATTGTGAATTTTTTTTTTGCTTATGTTATGATTCTAAGTGCATGTCGTATGTTGTAGTTGTCACTATAGTCTCAGTATTCTCTCCATCAAAATCAATAAAGGAGTCTCAAATTATTAGTGTGTTAAATTGAATTCTACGGCATTTACTCATTTACAGTTTGATAGTCTTCTTCCAAAAGCTATCAAGAAATTACCAACAACAACAATGTCTGTTGGTAAAACAAAGATCAAATGAATTGACGTAAACATTTTCTAAATCCTAGCTTTTTCATATACGTTTAGTACATCAGAGCTTATCAACGCATTAGAATATCTAATATAAGCTTTAGAGGTTCAAAAGAGCTATTAGTCTTAGAAACAAGGCAGTTATCTCTTTAGGCCTCCAAAGTAATTAATCAGGATAAAAGGCCAATAAGGGCCCAAAGTACATTAAATAATACTTAACAAGGGCTAATTATCCCTTGAAATAGTTATTATCACGTAAGTTAGAGCATTTTCTATAACTAGGCAAGAGGCATCAACTTTTGAATCTTTTGGCTCATTTGCAAAGGAGAGCTCCTAGCTTCATCTTTGTGAATGTGCGTTGAGGCCGTGGATACCGCGTGGATAAATTTTTTTTTATATCCACGCGGATAGGTTTCTGGAATTTGCGCGCGTGGATAATCCACGCAAAATTTTTTGTCCAAAAAAAAAACATTTGGCACGAACCAGAATGTGGTTCACTCCGAAACTAGAGGTGATTTTCTATTTTTGTGTTGTGTGAGAGAGAGAAAAAGAGAGTATAGATGGGAGTGAGAATGAGATGAGGATGAATGTGAGTGAGAAGATTGATAGTGTTTAGGATTTTTAGTTCATTGATGGATGTTAATAGTATGTGTTTTGTGATCATAAGTTTTAAGATCTTTTTTGTTTGTGATGTAGGTTTGGATATGAAAAATGAAAAATGAGCTTTCATTGCAAAGGATTCAAAGATCAAGTGCATGCAAAAGGAAAAGCAAAGATTGCAAAACAATGGAGATACAATAGTAAAGGTAAATTCACATTTATTTTGATTTATTTAATATTTAGTTGATAGCTTAATGTGTTATCTATTGATGCATTATATTGTGGTTTCCATTACTTTTCATTGTGCTTTCCATTACTTTTTATTGTGCATTCTAGCATGCAAATCATGTGCTAAAATAGATACATTGCATTGAATTCATCAATGGATACATTTGCATTGCATAGATGTGCATTAAATAGACTATACATTGCATTGAATACATCAATAGATACATTTGCAATCAATAGATGTGATTCAATAGATGTGCATTCAATAGACTATACATTTGCATTCATGGATTAAAAATATATGCATTCAAAAAATTTGCAAGAATGATGTGATGCCAAAACACTATATTGATTGATTTAATATTCAATATGGAAGTTGAGGATGGAGTCCATCTTGATACTCCAAGATGTGATGGACATTGTACTTGGGATTGAGGAGGAGCCTCAAGTCCTTCAAGAAGTACAAAAATACAAGAAGAGAGCTAGGATGGCTCTCCATTACATTAAGATGAATGTCTCTAATGAGATATTGAGGGAGATTGGTGATTGTTCTACATCCAAGGAAGCATGGGATTGTCTCAAGTCTATCTATGAGGCTAAGAACACCTCTAGGCTCCTCACTCTTAGAAATCAAATCTTCCAAAGTAGTCAAAAGAGTGATGAGAGTGCATCTAATTATGTTTTGAGAGTCAAGGATATTCATAGGGAGCTTGCATGTATTGGTGACTCAATGAATCAAAGTGAGCTAGTCCAAGTCATTCTCAATGGCTTGAGAGATGAATATGACAACCTTGTCCAATCCTATGCCATTAAGGAGGAGCTACCAAGTCTGGAGGCCCTTCAAAGTGTGCTTATTTATGAAGAATCAAGACAAGAGTACAAACTCTTGAGGATGGACAAGCTATCACTCAATCATGATGATGGCAAAGTTCTATTTGCCAAGCAAAAAGAGAGCAGTAACAAGCAACACCATCACTTCTCTAATGACAAAGCTAAAGACCAAGATGGAGAGGAGGAGGATATCTCTCATGCTTCTACTTCAAATCTCAAGAAGAAGAAGATCAAGTGCTTTTATTGTGGCAAGAAAGGCCATTATGCCACCCATTGCTTCAAGAAGAAGAATCAACTCAATCAAGCCCACATCACCAATGAGAAAGAAGACTATATTGCATGTGATGGAGAAGGCTCTCTTATGGCATCAAGCAACTCCTCTTCCACCTTCAACAAGGATGACTCATGGTATATTGATAGTGGAGCATCTTCACATATGTGTGGCTCCAAGCACTCTTTTTCATCTATTATGCCTTATGATGGAGTCAAGAAGACCATATACATTGCAAGTAAGCATGAGTGCAATATTGAAGGAGTAGGGATTATTCCCTTGAAGCTTGCATCTTCCAAAGATCTCTTTCTCAACAATGTTCATTTTGTCTCAAAGCTTACATAGAACATCTTAAGTGTTGGCCAACTTCTTGATAGTGGCTTTGATGTCAATTTCAATATTGACAATTGTATGATCAAGAAGGATGGTGAGATCCTTGCATATGGATCAAGATTTGAAGGCATCAACAAATTGGATCCAAGTGAGAGTGCAAACTCTCTTTTGAGGCAAATTGTAAACTCCTCTTGAGATTAAGTGAAGCATCCAAAGTGGACACTTACATCCTTGAGAGAGTAACTAGCCTAAAAAAGATCAAGGTAGTCTTTGATATCAAGATTAGATCTATCATGGATATAGTTCATTGTATGTGGACTAGTCAAGCTAGAAAGCATAATCTTGATAGTCATCATTGTTTCACATCTTATGATCTTGATCTCCATGATCCTTATGAGGCTTGGAAGCCTCAGATTTCTCTATTTATGGTGCATCCATCATGCAAGTGAAACTTTCAAAGAAAAGATCATCATCAAGCATGGAGGAAGCCCATGATCATAGTGGCATATTGGTGAAGCACTCTTCAAAGCCATTGGCAAGAGATCTCTACAAAAGAGATCTTATCATGGATATGGTGAGGGTGCTGCTATGATGGATCCCTTGGCTAATCTTCACTTCTTATGCATACCAAAGGATCCATTCAAAAAGATTTACAAACTTCTCAAGTGATCTAGTACCTTTCCAAGCTATTTTATGAGGAGGAATGTAAGAAATTGGCAAAAATCTAGCTTGGTATTTTTTATGATGAAGTTTGTAAGTGAATCTCACATGTGTGGAGGATGTTCCCACGTGTGGAGAATTGTAAAGTAAATAAAAAATGTTTGATATAGGGGTCTCATAGAATTTCATAGTCAAGCATTTAGGTGTAGGATGTTGATAGGGTCAAATTTGGCATAGATGGCAAATAATCCATTTCCACTTGTAGTGCCACTATTGAGCCAAAATAGAGTAGGAGGCCAAAATCGTGCCAATTAGAGTGTAGACAAGTGTAATGCTTTTGTTTGATGAAGTTTAAGAGGTCCAATAGAATTTAGAGATGGAACCATGAGTGGTCCAATAGAATTTGGTCCAATCATAGTTAAGCATAGTGGTAGCTCGTGGATCTACTTGTACTCCTCATTTGGATAAAATTGATTTTGGAGATTGAGTGGATTTTGAGTGTTATTGGATTTCTAGCTTTCTCTCTCTACCCGAGAGTTCGTGATAATTTTCTCTCTCTACCTGAAAAGAGCAGCTTGTTTTACTTAGAATAATTTTTGAATACTTCCCACATGTGTGAGTGAGAGTTGGAAGTGATTGAATGCATGTAGTAGTGTGTTTTTGCCATAGGATCAAAGATAGATCTTGAATCTCAATATAGTCTTGATCTTGGTGCATCTACACACCTTAGGAGATCACAAGTACATGTTGTGGACAGTCCACACGTGTGAAATCAACAGTCTTTACCGGAATAAACGTAGCCAATTTTGTTAACTGATCAACTATGACCCAAATTGCATCATTCTATTTATTCTTCCTCGGTAAACCAACTACAAAGTATCGAAATACTATCCCATCGTTTAGAAGGAATATCCAATGGGTGTGCAATAGTCCACCAGCCTTTAAGCGCTCTGCTTTATTTTGGTGGCACTGATCACAGTTCAACACGTAAGATTCTATGAAAGGTTTCAACTTTGGCCAAAAAAAGTCTCTTCGTACCAAATCTAACGTATGATGTATACCTGGATGCCCAGCATAAGGTGCATCATGACATTCAAATACAATTTTCTTTTTTAATGCATCCACTCCTGATACACACATTTTTTCCCTTCAGAACAAAATCCCATTCCAAATGGAAAAATCTTCCACTACCTTCTTGTCTTTCACAACCAACTGATCACTTTGCAAATCAGTTCCCAATTGAGAGCCATTCAGAACTCTTTGCCATATAAGTCCAAAATGAAAATCTTGTTCATAAAGACCTCGAAATGAAAGATAGAAATCCGTAGTGATCTCTGTGAATGACAACTCATTCACTTCTACAATCCAACTTAAGGCATCCGCCACTTGATTTGACGATCCTTTAATATATCTCAAATCAAAGTCGAATTCTTGCATCAGCTCAGCCCATCAAGCCTTTCGACCCCTAAGGTCTTTCTGATTACAGAAATACTTTAATGGTTGATGATCTGAGCACACTATAAATTGACTACCATATAAATAGTGTCTCCACGTTTTCAACGCATGCACCACCGCAAACAGTTCCTTCTCCCGAGTTGTATATCTAGTCTATGTATCAGACAATTTCTTACTCTCAAAAGCAATTGGCCTCCCCTCTTGTAACAGAACTGCACCAACCGCATAATCACTAGCATCCACTTTAACTAGAAAAGGTTTATCCAGATCTGCTATGATCAATACTAGTGCTGAGACAATTAGTTCTTTAAACTTATGGTACACACGTGCGATCCGATTGGCATCCTCCAATGAGTTCAAAAAATTGCGCTTGCATTCATTTTGAAAATCCACTGGCAATCCATTCACAAACTGCCACTCAACGTACTTTTTTGAAAAATGCGGCGCTTTAGTAAGAAGATCCATGACTCTTGGACATAAGTGTCCAAGTCACGCGACCCTATCTTAAGCTCTACAAAATGCCGATACGAGTCTCTTCCATCCACAGTCATAAATGCTTTCAAGAATACATCCCAAAACGCATCCCAAGTGACTGACTTAGGATCGAGATCTCGCCACCACGACATGGCTTTTCCTTCCAAAAAAATCAGTACTGAAGAAATTCGCTTCTCCTCAGGTACTCCATGCAGACCAAAATAGCTGTTCCACCTATTAATCCATGACTCCACTGCTGCCGGCTGCTTGAACTTCTTGTCTCCCGAAAAAACTTTTGGCTGGACAAAAAAATTCACCTAGAACAAACCCCTAAAATGTTGTCCAATCCATTACAAAAAAAACGGATTATGACCCTTGCCATCCATGGGAGCCTCCCAGATTTACCATGCATCTTATCAAAAAAATTTGCTTGTCACAAAAAAAAATGATATGCATGTAAATCTAAAGTTGCCCGCCCCCCCCCCCCCCACCCCCCCTCCTTCTTGACCTAACTCGCGCCCTCCAGCCTGAGAGCCAGATCGCGAGCAGAGGGCTGGATCCGCCGGCCGAGAGAGAGAGAGAGAGAGAGAGAGAGAGAGAGGAAATGAAAAAGAGAGAGAGAGCGCGATCAGAGGGACGTGCCTCCCCCCTCCTCAGACCTTCGGCTCTTCCCCACGGATCACAGCGCTCCACCAGAAGCGTTGGACAGCGCCAAAGCCACCCGTTTCTTGCTTTTTTTGTGAATTACTTAACTCTTGAAACAGGGTTTATACTTTTTCGCAGGTTCAAGAAAGGGAAAACAGAGGTTAATGACACTACAACCGCCCACCAGCAGCCCTACTGCTGATAGAATCATTGCAGCCCAGCAGAGATTCAAGATTTAAGCACCCCTCTCCAGATTTTGTACATGCAACAGAGTTTTCTCTGAAGACAAGCTTCAATCACAAAGCAGTCTTCAACTTTTTTGCATGCACAAAAAGAAAGAAAAGGGTTCTCAAAGAGACAGTCATCTGAAAACTTGGGCAGTTATATTTATTCTTCATTATTGTTCCAGATTCCATCTTAGTTTGCTAAAAGCTTTTGATTTGTAAGAACTCACATAATGCAGATTTTCTGAAACCCTTAAAATTTAGAGCCTACAATCTGCTCAAGCTATGCATGAATGAAAATCGTAGTTCTCAACCTATCATCAAAGCATAGCTCGATAAACAGTTTGCAGCAAGCTGCATCTAACATCCCATCCCGGGAAGAAGATTCCGAAGCCCCATGCAACCACTATTCTGCTCACAAACCAAGAAATTGGAACATAATAAGCAGAAACTACCCTTTCATGTTCACAAATGGAAAGCTGTCCAAAAACTATTCCAAACCGATTCAACCAAAATAGGATAGAACACCTACTTAGAAGACCACCGATTTACCGAATTTTTTTGGATTTTCGTCGACACAATTCCACAGTGATTTGGTCCACACGGAGCTGCTCACAAGCTCCAATTGGCTGCTCTGACACCAATAAAACGTCCCCCAAGGCCTCCAATAGAGAATAAGCGTTAACAAAATAAGAGGGAGTGCAGTGGACAAAACCGTCCCAACCAATCCTAGACCGTCCGATCTAGCCCCCGAGCACTAGGGAGTATGGCAAATCTCTATGATAGGAAGCGCTTACCAATTCGACAGCATAATGGTTGCAAACTCTCAATGAATCAAATGGACACAGGAGTGGGTATATATAGAGAGAAGCCCCTCCCCTGCCTGTCCATGCAATGAATCCACATGTTAGCGTGCTATCAACTCATGCCTAACTCCCATGCATGTCCACTGCATGTAGGCACCCCTAACTCACAATAACAAAGATCCATGCATAGACATAGTGCATGTACATCCTATCCCATACTAGGATGCAACACACATGCCTATACTGCATGCAGGCATAGCCTAAGGTCCTACTTAGCTATTGTCCAAATTAGGCCTGGTCCCTACGTCTAAGGTAGCCCCCTAATGGTACAAACCCCCCATTAGGGCCGTAACATAAATAGCCATGCGTTTATCAAAATGCACCAAAATCCTTTGCAAAATACATTATGACATCAATGCAATCACAAGGGCAACGTACATGTAATGCTTAGTGAAACTCACTGATAGACATGCTATCACCAAAAGGGTTAGGGGTCCCGTCACCATGCATTACTTCACTTTGGAAAAAAGAGAAAAGGAAAAAGTTAAACTAAAAACTTCATGCATGATAGGAAAGGGCACCCCTCCTTCCAAAAAACCCTAACACTCATTTCAAAGAACTAAGAAGAAAGTGGTTGTGCCCCCACACAGCCGCCGTCTTCAAGGAATAGGGTCTGCTCCAAGGATTTGCTCGCACCCCCATTTTCCAATGCATCAATCCCATGCCACTCCTAATATCCACACAAGCTCCAGAAGATTTTTCATTTCCACCCACAGAGAGAGAGAGAGAGAGAGAGAGAGAGAGAGAGAGAGAGAGAGAGAGAGAGAGAGAGAGAGAGAGAGAGAGAGAGCTACCAGTGAAATTCTGATTGTATAGAAGGGCGCCTCAGTTTGTCACAACCATATTTATGTTCTAGCCAAACAACTGCAGGCCACGGGCTGTCTGTCCAATGCTCAAAAATTTGTTTTCTAAGGTTCACAGACAAGGCGACAATCTGCTGACTATACATCGTTCTCTCAGAAAATACAAGATGTTATATGGCCATGTTGTGGGATGTCACACGTGCCAAAAAGCATAGGATATTTTTCATAATCTTATTCCTAACCTAGATTTGGAATGGTACCTTTGAAATGAGGCCAAAATGTTTATAGATAGGCTAGAGATTTTCTAGGAGCTAAAAATAACAATTTTTACATTGTTTTTGGATCTCAAGATATTGACCCCCAATTAAGGTGGATATTATGACCTATTAGGTTAGCCACTAGGGTTAGGTTATGGATGATCAAAGGTATCCCTAAATGCTCAGATCCGAGGCACTTATGTATAAATATGTGATGGATTTGCCATCCAATTATGAGTAAATTTGAGATCTTCCTTAATGACTAGTTTTGTTGTACAATTTTCTTGATGATTGCTATTGGCATTTGGTTTTTTGTAATGATTAGAAGATTGGAGGGTGTTGGTAAAGTACACAAGGCTGAGCAGGTCGTACATCCAGATGTGTGAAGCATTTTGCATGATTTTGGAGCCATAAAATGGAATTCCAGCCAAGATAAGCTAGAAATCAATAGATTGTTTTGTGCTCTATCTATTGGATCATGATTGGATCTTAATTAGGTGATTTCTCCATCATTTCTAGGATCTATTGGCATTATTTTTCTATATTTTCAACACATCTTTCTCTTCTTCTTTGATCGAAAGAAACCTTTTGCAAATGGATGTAGCAAAACCATGAGTTTTTCATGTATCTTATTTTTCCAAATGCCAACTTCATATTTTTCATTGTGAAAAATCATAGATTCAATTTTGGATCTTGGTCTCTTTGCCATGGTGATTGCCACAAGTGTTAAGTGCCAAATTATCACATATGTGACATTAGCACTAGATTAAAAATCTTATCAGTCTTATCAAATGTAACTAGGTGATAGGACCACATATGATTACTATGTTAACTATTCGAACTATGACCTAAACCAATGTAGTTATTGGTTTTGCACTATATTAACTAGTATGGTTAATGATTTTAGCTTGACATATTGTCATTGGGTTTCATTCAGGGTAGGCAATGCGAAATGCTTCCATGTCTTCTAGTAGCAATTTGAAAAATTTCAAAAGGTTTTTCTCTATTTCTTAATTTTAATCAAGTACATTAAGTCAATTTTAATTACATGCATTTTCATTTGGCCACATGTTGGATGATTTTTTTTAAAATAAAGCATCTTAGCAAAGGGCCATTTTAAAATTTAGAACTCCTCTAGGGTATGTATTCACAAAAATCACAGTTTTTTTAAAGTATAAAAACTCACATGGAAGACTTCCTATTGTGAATAATTAAATAATTCCATTATATTAATTGTAAATTTTAATCCGATGGATGTACAAAATTATTGCCAAATAAAGTAACTATCTTATTACGCTTCTAAAAAGTGAAAACATGCTTCTCAAAATCAATAGCCAAAAAAAGTGATTTATTAGATAACCATTCATAGCCAAAAATTGTATTTGTACGAGATAGGTCTAAAACATGAAAATTAACTAATTCATTATAATCTTGAATTCTCATTGGGAGATTTGGCACTTTCATGTTCCAATTCTCCAACTTACTCCTAAAGCTAGATAAACTCTTTATGTATAATTACTAGTTTTAATTGTCAAGCTGAGTTTTTGCATGAGACAAGAGTTAATAAAATTATGAGTAGAAAGGTTTTCTAATAAAATACTAACTTATTGATCTTTAACTATGCCTATCAGCCAAAATAGTTCATTAGGCAAGAAAGAAGCGATACTAAAACAACATTTACACTCACAATCAAATAGATTGATTTTCAAAGTTTTATCTTTATCATCCAAGGATTTCGATCATTTGTGTTGTAGGTTTCTTCCTTTCAGGACAAAAATTCACAAATGAAACACAGATTCATCTTCTTAGTCTTGATTTGAGACAGAGAACTTTTCATCTTGTTTTTTTGTTAGTGGTTGCGCCATTTGATCCAATTCATCAAAATACTTTGGAGCTAGGTCTGGACCTAGCTTCTTCTCCTTGTTTTCAAAGTGGTCAAAATTTGTTGAAATTGCTTCTTGGATGCCACCATTGTAAAATCATATGATTTTTCTATCCGACAAGCATATTCAAAGTTCTGTAGCACATTTCTTTTGTATTTTGTTTTGATAATCGACAGGCAGCCTTAGGACAAACTGCCAAAGTGCTAATTTAAGATTGAATAATAGAACTCGATTCTAGATATCTATGAATTTTTGGATATAAGAATCTAAGCTCTTACTTCCCATCTTGCAATTCATGAATTTTTTATAATAATCAATGTCCTCTGCAATAAAAAAATATTTCTTAAAGACCTTTGCAAAGCTTTCCAAGTCATGGATTTGATTGTTAGATCACACCAGAGCAATGACGCAATACCGCATAGAAACAACACTAGGCTCTGAATCTTTTTATCTTCAAGAACACCGTGTAGATTAAAATAATTGCCCCACTTATCCAAGATTCGAAAAAGACAAGAGTTTCACTTGGTTCAACAACACTTTCATTTGTTGATCTCATAAATTATTTAGATTATTCATATCATTGAGTGCATTACTCAAGTGTTGGCAAATTTGCATGTATGAGAGTATAACAGGATTTGTCGATTTTTCTATCATCTTGAATTATCTAAAACAAGAAATAATTTTTCATAGTTAATGAATTCGTCTATTCTTAATTTTTTTGAGATATTGTGACCAATTTTGACTGAATCTGACTTTCGAGTATGGTTAAATAATTGAAGTTCATTTCATACATAATTCAAACATTTGATAAAAAAATTTGATTTTTCAAAATCTAAATTTTTTTTTAAATTTTTACGTAACTTAGAAATTTGATGGAAAATACAAATAGTGCAAAGGCAATCAAAATCAAAAAATGACATATAGTTCAATTCCAAGTTACACTATTATAATGTCAGTCTGGCATGCAAAGCATAAGACATAAACTATTTAATGTCATTCCAATTTTTTTTTACGTAAAACATAGTTCTATGAAATCCATCAGCCATTATTACGGATTTATGACTCAACCGTATAGCCACTCAAAATGATTGTAAATCTATCATGCATATAAAAAACACTTACAAAATCACTAAGCAACTCATCTCCACAAGTACAATACATCAAATTTGGAAGAAAATAGACATACATCAGAACATTTCACAATCTTGACAATTTTACTCACAAAATTTCAAACTACCATATCTTGAGCTACAATGCACCAAATTAGTCACTATAGAGCACAATATAGAGGGAGGACAAGCGTCCAAGATGACCTCCATGTCACCCTATTAGCTTATGAACCTCAGAACATTAGGTCTAAAATTTTGTACTAGGGCGCACTTTCTATGAGAGATATCATCCAAAATCAGTAAAAAACCATGCTACCGCAAAATGCTTTTTACCAAAACTCTTTAATAGTCTGTTAGACTTCTATGAAGCCTTCAATTGGGTTCAGAGATGCAATATGGACTCATAACAAAGATTTTTCTACTTGTGAGGACAAACTGCATGGAGATGGAACACAAGCCTTCAACAGCCAATTTGTAGGTCTGATAGCTCTTTAGGAAGGCCAAGAAGAATAAAAATTAGATTATATTGACTCCATGCATGATCCTCTTGTGGACTTCTATAAAGAAATCTCCCAAAAAGCATGAAAAAAAGGCATTTTTCAACCTTTTTTGGGCCTCTTACACCCTCTGATCTTTGAAATCTTTGTTCTAACCTCTTGGAAAGCTTCAAAAGAAATTGGTAAACTCTCATTCAAGCTCTACAAGGTGATATACAACAATATGTAATTAAATCTATGAAAAAACTTGCAAAAATCATGAATTTTAACAATATTTCTAGTTTTTTCGATAACATAAATCCAATTTCTATGTCATGCATCCACATATCGCTCACATGCAACTCAAATTACTTATTTACAGCCTTCTATTGATTATGGTTCTTACTACCCTTTTCTGGCTAAAAAAATCTCGCCCATCCTCCTATTGTGAATTGTGATTCTTGAGCCAGTTCTTCCTCTCCTGTCTTGTGCTCTTCATTGTGGCTTGGGGGTGGATTGGCTAGGGAATTGACTAGCCTCTCCATATTGGTTGGGTGGTTCATGCTCCACAGGTGTCTTTTTGGTTTGCATGTGATTGGAATCTTGTAGATCTTCACTTGGTGGTTTTTACAGTGGTATCAAAGCTTGGATCACATCTACCAGGAGGTGGAGCTTGAGGATCTTGGATTTTGCAGTTCTTTTGGTGTAGCTCTTTGCTTCTTCTTCCAGGTGTTGGAATTCAATTTCAAGTAGGTGGATTCTCAGATCCTTGGTGTACTTTTAGCCTAAAGATCATAATTGTGAATTTGTTCCATGAATTTTGATGGAAATCATAGGATTTTTGATGAATTTAGTGAATTTTTCACCTGGAATTGATGGTTTTTTGCAAAGAATTGATTATAGGATCTGGTGTAGTACGTTTTCCAAATTGTACTTACTATTTTACAGTCATTAATTACATAATTGAATGATTGCATGAAAAGTCAAAAGGATGATAAGATAGTGATTTCGGACCAAAAATTGGGGTTTTTGGACCATAAATGGGCTACGGAAAGCATGTTTGACTTGAATCAAAACTTTTAGTGCTTGCATGCAATGAATTTTGTGGATTTCCCCCGTGAATTTGGGTCAAAATTGCTCAAAATTGGTCAAAAATCAAGGATTTTTTATGATTTTTGGACTAATTTTGGGTTAGATCTCAAAATTCTCAGCCAAGAATTGGTATGGACATTTTCAGAGATGTAATGAAGCTGTCCCTGGTAGCAATTAGACACCACTAGGGGGCTCAAAACATTCAAAAATAGTGTATTTTTTAGCATGAATACCTCTCAATTGGGGGTCTGAACTTATTGGTTCTTGTTACAAGCTGAAATATATGTTTGATTGCCTCTGATTTGAGCCATGATGCATCCAATTTGGATAGATGTGCATTAGACACCAACATATTGAAGTTTTGCTTGTTGAAGGAGGCCAAAAATGCATTTTTTGCATGATCTGAACTATGATTGCTTGTTAGACCTGTTAGAAGCTTCTATGCCTCTCTAATGAACCTTAGTAGAGTGCTTGTAACCTCTGATCCAAGGCTTTTTGGGCTGGGATGTGTTTTTTGAAGATGTCTCTCCACAAAAATGCGCCCTCCTACCTTTTTTTCAGGCATTTAATGCTCACATATATGAAGCCAGGGGTGTAGGGTGACATTGCAAGTGCCTTGTAGACCCACTCTCCCTCCGTACTATGCTTTATAGCGAACAATTTGGTTTCCTGTAGAGAAAATTATGGCCGTCTGAAGTTTGGCAATGTTTGAACTAAAATTTGCAAATTTTGAAATTGTTCTGATGCATGCATGCTTGTAAATTAGTATAGTGCTTTCCTGATGATGGAAATGTATGGATAGACTTGTATGCATGCTAAAATGCATGTTGCATGCGTAACCAGTGATTTTGATCAGTAGAATTCTTGCATGTGACTATTTTTAGCAATTCTAGATCAAAAAGCAGATTTCCTAGCAACTAGGCCATTTACGGAAAAAAAATTTACTTTTTTGAAAAAGTCAGTGCAGGTTGAGTTAGTTCCATGAAGGATCTTCGAAATGATCGATTTGAGACAGTGCCTATGTTTTGCAAAATCGATCTAATTAATCGATTTTCACAGTTGGTCCATTTCGAACGGATTTCGAAAATCCTAATTTATCGTAAAAGTTAGTGGTTGGTCATGAAAAGTTGTTGTTGCTTAATTTGTTCTGATTTTGATTTTGCAAAAGTTTGCTCAAACAAGTGAAAGACCTTGTTGAATGATATCAGCCAGTTATGAAGGTTTTGAACGTTACACTTATTAGTTGATGATTGGATCTTGACTAAATTAAGCAAATTTTGCATGTCAAGAAATCAATATGGCAGACGATAATGCAAATGCAGCTCTCGGTGGTCAGGTGCCAATGCCTACCTATCTGCAAATTTTCCAGTCATTAAGCCAAGCGCTTAATAAGATAAACAACAAGAATACTTTACGTGATCAACAAATGGAAGTACTGTTAAATCAAGTGAGAGCTTTGTCTGTTCCGAATTCGGGCTTTCAGCCTGAACCATTTTTGGAGAAGAAGAAAGAGAAGAAACCCAAAATTGTGGATGACTGGTTAACCAAGTGGACCGGCTATTTTAATTTACACGGAATTCTTGAGGAGAAAAAGATAGAGAGTGTTATTATGTTCTTTCGTGGTAAAGCTTCGTCGTGGTGGCGTGACTTACAACCTAAACCTACCACATGGGACAAGTTTAAGGAGGTGTTTAGAAAGTTGTTTGTGTCGTGGACGACTCGGATTTTTACCAAAGATTTGTGAGTTGCAAAATGGGCACTCGGAGTTTGGACTCGTACCTACAAGATTTTATGGATTATGGAATAAAGTCCCCTCATTTGATACAAAACTGGCACTGTGGCAGTTTATCCTAGGTCTGCTTGCAGATTATCAGAATGAGTGTAAGCGTAACCTGCTTCAAACCTTTGATGATATAGTTCGTGTCGCGAAAGTGTACGACTCCACGGTTGTGGCATCTAGGAAGCAGTTACAGGCTAATCCATCTGGATCATCCGGACCCAGCCAGAAAAAAGGGAAGAAAAGAGTTCGTGGAAATAAAGAATAAAAAATATTTTGACGAACTTGATCAAGCTACATCTGAATTTAGACAAAAGAAAAAGTTGTCCCAGAAAAAGGCTAGAAGGACCAATGTTTGTTTCCATTGCGATCAACCTAGACATGCTATGAAATTTTGCCCAGAACGAAAGAAATGCACAGCTCAAGTGATTGAGATGCCAGGTAAAGAGAATCTTAAGCTGGAAATTAATAAAATTAATTGTGAGTGTGATTGTTCTTTCAGTACTACTTCATTCTTGCCAAATGATTTATTTCATTTGAAAGACACTATGAATGGACATGAAGTTAGTATTTAGTGGATAGTGGATCTACTCATAATTTCATTAACTCTGGTCTTGTGCAGAGACTCAGACTCAAAACTAAAGCCAGTAACCATAGATATCGTGTATATCTAGCTTCAGGACGGAGTTGGAGACGTGGGATGTGAAAGTTCCAAGACTCCCTGTGTGGATCTAGGACTATAGGAGAGAGACTTAATTGATTTCCATGTTTTAGATTTAGCACGTACGGATATTATTCTAGGATACGAGTGGTTATTTAATAAGCAGAAATAGATTTTGAGAAGCATGTTCTCTCTTTTCAGGAGGGTAAAGAAATAGTTACATTGTTTGGAGACAATTTTGTACATCCATCTGGGATGAGTTCATTTGCTAATGTAATGGAAATTTTTGATTCGCAATATGAAGCTTATTCTTTATTTGCTAAGCCAATTTTGGATTTATCTGAAATTTATCTAAGTAGTTGTGAATTGTCAAAAATTCTTAATTCGGTAGACTTAGATCAGGAGCAAATGGAGAAGAATAAGTTATTGTTTGAATTCAAAGATGTATTTCTAGAAAAATCACCTCATGGAATACCGTTGTCCAGATCAGTAGACCATAAGATTGAGTTAATTCCAGGTAGTCACCCTATCTCTAGACAACCTTACAGGTTTTCTCAAAAAGAAGAGTTAAGATATACATAGGACTTTGGACTTGGTCAGAAGAGAGTTTCATTGGTCGAAACTCAAGCCATTTGTCGAGTCTTATGTGATTAAGTGTAGACCTTGCCAGTTAGCCAAAGCTGAACGCTTAAAGACTAGAGGGTTGCTACATCCCCTAGATATCCCTCAGAAACGATGGAAAAGTATATCTATGGATTTTGTGGTTGGACTTCTAAGGAACCAACGCCAAAATGATTCTATGTTAGTTTTGGTGGACAGGTTGACAAAGTTAGCTACTTTTATACCAATCAAGTCAACTGCTAAGGCTTCGAATTTAGCCTAGATCTTTGTGGAAAGATTATTTAGGCTTTATGGAATGCCAAGTGATATAGTTAGTAATAGAGATCCTAAGTTTACAGGTCACTTTTGGTCAGCTGTATTCCATAAGCTTGAAACCTCGCTTAGTTTTAGTTCTTCTGATCATCCTAAATCAGATGGCCAGACTGAGAGAACTAATCAGACTATGGAGGATATGTTGAGAATTTATGTGTCTCACAAGCAATCCTTTGATTGAGTTTGCTTATAACAGTAGGAAACATTCTTCTACTGGTTATAGTCCGTTTATGCTGATGTACGGTTTTCAACCTAGATCTCTTGTAAATGTGGAGACAAAGTCTGTTAAGATCTAGAAAGTTGCAGACTTTTTGCATGATATGCGTAAAATGTTGCAAGTGGCCCATGATTGTATCTGGAGTGCTAAGGATAGAGCTAAGCACTATGCCGATCTTAAAAGGTCTCCTAGAGATTTTAAAGTTGATGACTGGATATATCTTAGGACACCTAAGAATTCTAAGACTATGAGTACAGGGAATCATTATAAATTGTCTACGAGATATTGTTGTGGACCATTTTGGATTATAAAGAAAATTGGTTCTTTAGCTTACGAATTAGATCTTCAGAACAAGACTACAGCTCACCCAGTGTTTTATGTAAGCCGATTGAAATAAAGTTTGCATGAAGGTGAAGTAGTTGGTTCAGAGGAAGATCTTACCCATTTGGAGGACTCATCGCTTAGTGTCCTTTTGGAACCTGAAGAGGTACTTAGAACCAGAGATAAACAATTGAGAAATCGTTCTATCTCCGAGTGCTTGATCAGGTGGAAGGGACGGACTGAGGATGATGATTCATGGGAGAGGGTCGAAAGCATAAAGAAGAATTTTCCTAGTTTTCATTTCTAGAGATAGAAATGCTTTAAGGGGGGGAGAATGTTATGTCCATGTCCTGTACAAGGAAACCGGAATTATTCCTGATGTGGATAGCTAGTCACTCAAGTTGTATGTGGTTATTAGTTATGCTACATCATTTCGGACGTGGTCGTATTAAATAATTAATAATCATATGAGGGCCCAGACCTATAATTGGACATAAGAGCAGATGCATGGTCAAGACTACTTTAATGCAAGAATAGGAGATCAATAGCTCAATTTAGGTTGCATGGGGATCCTAAAGGAAATATTCTCTCTCTCTTGAGGAGAATAAGTCTAGTGGAAACTCGCCCATCCTCCTATTGTGAATTGTGATTCTTGAGCCAGTTCTTCCTCTCCTCTCTTTTGTTCTTCACTGTGGCTTGGGGGTGGATTGGTTAGGGTATTGACTAGCCTCTCCATATTGGTTGGGTGGTTCATGTTCCATAGGTGTCCTTTTGGTTTGCATGTGATTAGAATCCTGTAGATCTTCACTTGGTGGTTCTTACAGTCATAGTACCCAAGAAGAACGACAAAATGCAGATATGTGTGAACTTGAAAGCATTAAATGCAGTCACCTAGAAGGATCATTTTCTCTTACCATTTATGGAAAGTGTTCTGGACAGAGTAGCAGGAGCAGAAGCCTACAGTTTCCTCGATGGTTTCAGCGGCTACAATCAAGTGAAAATAGCGTTGAACGATTAGCACAAGACAACATTCGCCATGGAATGAGGAACCTATGCCTATTAGGTGATGTCGTTTGGATTTTGTAATGCCCCAAGTACCTTTCAACGAGTTATGCAGGCGACATTCAAAGAATATTTACAAAAATTTCTGGAGATTTTCTTGGATGATCAATGCGTGCACTGGTCCTAACTCTGAGCACTTATCCAATTTGGAAAAGGTGTTGAAAAAATGCCGCGAATATCAGATATCCTTGAACCCAGAGAAGTGTCAGTTTTGGATAACAAATGGCCTGATTCTTGGCCATATAGTATCTAGACATGAGATCGCCATGGATCTGTCAAAGATAAGGATCATTGTTGATCTGCCACCACCAGGAACGATCCATGGAGTCTATGTTTTTATGGGTCACGCTAACTACTACCGTATTTCCATTCTAGATTTTGCAAAGTTAGCACGATTAATCTACAAGCCACAACGGAACCACATTGGATGGAGGAAGCCCTATAGGCTTTCCAGAAACTTAAAGATGCATTGGTCTAGGCGCCAATATTATGCCCACCCAATTGGTCCATAGAGTTTCATGTGCATACAGATGCATCGAAGTATGCAGTGGGAGCATTCTTAACCCAACTACACGAACATAAAAAGGATTTTCCAATCCGATTTGCTAGCCGACAACTCAGTGATTCTAAGATAAACTATTCGACCATAGAGCGGGAGGCACTGGCTATGATCTATGCAGTTAAGAAATTTCGACATTACTTCATGGCCACACATTTTGCTTTTTATACGAACCATCAACCCTTGTTTTATCTTGTTAATAAAACTTGCAACACAAGGAGAATCACTCGTTGGTTACTTTTGTTGTTCAGATAGTGGTTTGTAAGGGGAAGCAACACTATATGGCAGATCATGTGTCGCGAATCAAGGGAAAGGAAACTACAGCCCTACCCGATGATGAGCTACCATACGCTGCCTTGTTTTACATTGACACTGTACCTGAATGGGCCGCTGACATTGTTAAGTATCTTATGTGGGGCCGATCGGATAAATCTCTACCCAAGGCGGAACAACAAAAACTCATTCTAAAAGCTAGACCTTATTAGTTGATTTCCGGCCAATTATATTTCTTCAAAGGTGTATTCTTCCACACGAGACCACCCAAATTATTTCAATTTCACATGAAGGCGTGGTCATTTTGCATCCGACATTACAGTTCGCAAGATCTTGCAATCTGGGTGCTGGTGGCCAACGATTCATAAAGATACAGATGAATACTTGAAGAAGTGTGATGTGTGTCAGAGAGCTAGGAGACCAACACAGTTGAACTATGATCTTTTACACCCAGTTATAGCTCAAGCGCCATTTGAAAAGTGGGGATTGGACTTATTGGTTCTATCCATCCTACTGCAAGAAGTTCACAAGCCCGTTATATTATCATGGCTACGAATTACCTCACCAAGTGAGTTGAGGCCAAGGCAGTGCGAACAGTTGATGCTCGAGCAACTGCCAAGTTCCTGTATGAAAATGTCATTGTGCACTTTGGATGCCCGGTGGAGATCTTGCTTCAACTCGTACAAGCTCCTTTGAAGATGACATATTTTAGCTTGCATTTCGAGCTTGATGAAGCCAGCTTGCGGCTGGTCTATGAAGATGTCCTCCTCCAAATAACCATTAACGAATGCATTAGAAACATCCATTTGGAAAAGCATCCAACCAAAATGTGAAGCAAGTGCTAGGATTAACCTTATGGTGACCATCTTGGCCATGGGTGCAAATGTTTCTTCATAGTCTATGTCCCTCTCTTGGGCATATCCTTTGGCAACTACCCTTGCCTTGTGCTTGCTTATACTTCCATCCAAGTTGAGTTCTAGCTTGAGAACTCATTTACATCCAATCACATTATTTCGTAGAGGTTTATCAACAAGGATCCATGTGCCATTTTCCATCAAAGCATTGTATTCATCTAACATTGCTTGGAACCACTCTTTGGAACTTAATGCATCTTCTACACATGAAGGTTCTTCAAAACTTGAAATGAGTTCAAAGGATGAAGATGGATTACCCTCAGCTTGCTTGCCCTTGTCTTGGTATGTGAGCCTCATTGGCTCCATTCTTACCCTTGATGACCTCCTTCTATTTCTCCTCTTGGCTACCCCATTTTGTTAAAGGGTATAGAGAAAGACAACTCCTTTATAATCCCTTCTTGCTCACAAAAATCCTTAAATTTATTGGAGATATACTCTCCACCATTATCACTTCTGAAAGTCTTGATTTTGTGACCATGATGCTTTTCAATGAAGGCTTTGAACTTTAGAAAACTTTCAAACACTTGTGCTTTAGATGTAAGCAAGAGACTACCATCATTCAAATTGCAAAATAATGGATATTAAATAACAATATAATTAATGTTGATTTATAAAATCACAAATATCTAGACTTCAAATTGAGGAGAAAACACTTGAATAACTAGGTAAGATATCACGACAATTGTGTTAAAAGAATGATAATTACCTTTCATCCAATCTTACTAAATGATATGTTTTATATTAAATATTTGCAAAATTTGAAAGTCCCACAATTACGACAAAGCCTTTGTGAAATATCACAACATTCTAGTTTTGTCACGTGAAGAGTGTGGATATGGTTTACCACAACGTTCTAGTTTTGTCACATGAAGAGTGTAGATAAAAAGTTATGATTGTATTTGAGTTATATTTTTTAAAGGGATTTTGCACAAACTTGTTGACATATACATTTGATGACTCACTACTACCTTACAAATGCCATGAAAGATTGCAAGAGTCACCACTACATGACAACTTATACACTGATTCATGACAACTTATAAAATGATTCGTAACTACCTTACCATTAACTAAGTAGTCCTTAATGGACTTAGAGATGAGTATGACAATATTGTGCAGACTTATGCTGTCAGGGAGAAACTTCCATCCTTGGAGACACTACAACGTATTCTCATTGCTGAAGAAAGCAGGCAAGAGAACAAGATGCTGAGGATCAACAGAATTTCATTGAAAGATGTTGAAGATGACAAAGCACTCTTAATCAGAGACAATTCAAGAGGCAAGGGCAAAGGTCAACACCACTTCAAGAAGGACAAAGCCAAAGAAGGTGGTGAGATTAGTCCTCACAAGTTGCAACATCCAGTGGCAAGAAGAAGCTGTCAAAGTGTCAAAGGTCAAGTGTTTTTTCTGCTTGACACGCTTATGCTATATTACAAAATGCCACATGAAATAAGGAAAAATGTAAAACTTTCATCGAGCACACAATTCTTTGATCACCCTGTTATAGGGCATGCACATGTTCCTTGATCATTAAGCATTAGCTCTGTCACAAAACCATCTTCTCGTAATCAGAGATTTGCGTGACACTATTCAGTTGCTGATAACTTTCAAGTCCTCAGGCTGGAATGGTGTCCAGATTTAAGTTTGTCTGTTGAAACATGGCGTAGTTAGATCGGGTATCTATTTGCCGTTGTGGGCTGGATTGGGTGCACTTGGTGGGATGGGAGGACCTTTAACATCTCGCCAAAGCCTGTGCGTCCGTGCCCGAAAAGTCATCTTCTCAAGCATCATCCGATTAGTAGGTATGCTGACATGGTGCCCTGGCTCAAGTCCTGCAACTCCGTTCGTTCCTCTCATGGCCATCGAGGTCATACTTATCGAGTCAGATTTCCTTGCTTTCAAGCTACAATCGGCTTCACTTGTTCTCAAATCTCGTGCCCTCTCGCATTGCGAATGTGAAAAGAAGAGAGGGAGAGCATGAAGACACAGCTACACCATTTAGTTGAAGACATGTGATAGTGCTTAACAGCATTGCCATTCGGGGCTTAATTTCTGTCTGAAACTGGCTTCAGATCAGAGGAGTTAGAAACTTAGAGACGGTTGAATGGGCGTTGGGAATTGGGATGAATACATGTACGTATATAAAGACATGATAAGCGCGAGAGATGAGTTTTACCTGGAGGAAAGTTAAAGCGTGAGGTTGCATAATAGCGATCTCTCGTCGGCGGCGCTAAGACAAATTTACAAACTTCAGCAAGAGAAGCGCGAGGGTGGGGTGAAAGACCGAGACTTCTCTTTCCCTCTTTGGTAATTTCTGTCAACATGTCCCAATTTATGTTCTAGTCAAGTATGTCCTAATTTATGTTCTAGTCAAGTATTCTTGAGTGACTTTGTAGTAACGTTCATAGGCTTGTGTGTGTGTGTGTGTGTGAGAGAGAGAGACAGAGAGAGAGAGAGAGAGAGAGAGAGAGAGAGTTTTCTTTCTTGGTACTTTGTCAACATGTCCTAGTTGATACCCATGAAGAGACATGTAACATTGGAGCTCTATACGAGCATTTCCTATTTCTATATAGCCATCCTCATCCACTTAACCAACGGGGTTGGCTTAGTTGGTTAGCTTGACATCCAAAGTTTCTTTGGTCTTAGGTTCAAGCCTCCCCTTGGAAACCAAGAAGCATCCTCATCCACTTGCCTAATTCTCTTAGGACCTACAATCAAATTTATTGTAAGTGGACTTTTGGATTCTTGCCAATGCATGAAGATGCCCACATAAGAGCAATAAACTATATGTGTGTGTGTGTGTGTGTGTAAACATCCTAAAATGCATAATTAATATAAACATAGAAAATGCTTTTGGTCTTGCATTGCAAAATCAAGAAGAAACTATGTAGTCAAGTACCAAATTTGACTTGGGGTCCTTTGAAGTTTAGTAAGCATGCCATGCTTTGAAATATTAGTGCTTTTTGTCTTTTCTTCCATGGTAAGAATCTCTCAATAGATAGCCAACTAAATTGAGCTACATGCTACAGTGTACATGCAAGCTTGTATTCATCAATTTGAATAAGTAGACAAATAATAAGTAATCATTATTACTCATAAAATATGTTACAAGTTAGACATAGTTTTGGAGCTTGTAAGCAATGCTCTAAGACATAAATGATAGGCAAGAATATAATTAAGCAACTCCTAACTTGGCAACCTTATCGCATTAAAGCCAAACAAACCTATTGAAGGGGGTCGTTAGAGAGAGAGAGAGAGAGAGAGAGAGAGAGAGACCATGGAATCATTTATATCATATTTCTTCCTTTGCAAATTTCTAGTCTTTCTTTTGCACGTGGTATGACCTAGATTTGCTAGCTTTCACCGCATCTCGGATCTCCGATTTGTGGTGGCTCATCATCACGCCTCCCATACGGCTCACCATCCACTTTCAGTCAAACTGCATTTTAGAGGAGGGGACTGTAAACTCTCTATAGAACTGGTCAATGACATAATTCTTGTCATCATTACTTTGTTTGTACCATTCCTTGAAAATGTCTTTGTTGAAGACCACATGCGAGTGATGACACGACTACCACGGTCTTCCTCAACTATGTGCTTCTCCACATCTATGTAATAAGACAGCAAGACGTCAGTTGATGGAGAGGTGGCAAAGGGAGTGTCAAGAGGAGTGGCGTCGAGCCAAGGAGAGGTGGACGGAACGGGAGAAGTGCCTAAAACATGAGAAGTTTGGAGGAAGGCAAGAAGGTTGGGGAGGAGTCTGAATGGGAGTGTAACCAACAAAGGTCTGAATGGGTGAAAAAATGGGTGGAGTGGACTAGCAAGAGGGATCACGGTGCCATGGAGTTCCCATAGGAGAAACGAGGTCTTGGGCAGTGGGTGCCGAAGACGAAAAAATGTGAGGGATGAGTATGGGGGTGTCAGGACACTCAGGTGTGACAAATGCAAGAGTTATAGTATCACGTTACATGCGCATTGCTTTATGAGTTAGTGTTTCTTGAAGTAAGGAATCTCTACAATGAGGCCTGCTAGAAGGATGTGCTGGACTCGAGGCCGCATGAGGCACTACATCAACCGCCACAATAGGAGCTGCCATTGAGGCGGCTCCTTCTACAATCTCTCATCTCTCGGGAATGCCGAGAAGAGGCACTAGCATTATCATGTAGAGAGGAAGGAATCCTACAAAAGAGACCCTTGTGGGGGCTAAACACCTTGGTTGGAGGGTTGTGGAGACTGGATCTCCTCAACAGAACGAGAGGATGTTGACGAGTAGTTGACCACCAATCTACTGGAACTCTGTGACTCCCAACGAGCCCATAGTATCTCCATGATTCTGCCTGCACGTGAGGGAGACATCCCATCCATATAACTGAGGACCTCATCGTCACTCATGGATGAAAAACGAGACAACCTGTGACTATGGCCAGATCTATGACTGGGAGACGTGTCATGAGACATAATGAAAACACGTGTGGGATAATTGTTGCAAGCAACCAAAAATAGTTTTGAAAATTGCAACCCTATTTAATTTAGTGCAAGAAATAAGTTCAAGTAAATGACTTTAGTCTTCCCTTTCTCTTTGCTTGAACCTGAGAGGTTTCCTACAGGGCACAATATCGATCTTCCTCTAATCGACATATATTATGCAACCTTTAATTAATCATCTGATTGGATTCATCTCTCTCAGATTCTTGAATTCGATAAGTAGGAACATCGAATTCAATAGGTAGTATTGGATACATTCCATAAACCAAGTAGAATGGGATTTTCTTTGTTGTTATTTTCTCAGTATTTTTGTAGGCCCAAAGTAAAGATGGTAACTTAGTATCCCAATCTGTAGAATGCTGGTCTGTAATTTTATTGAGAATTTCACAAAGTATATCGTTAGCTCTTTCTGTTATCCATTAGCTTTTAGATTATAAGGTGTAGTCCTTCGATGGGTAATCATAAAACATTTTAGCAATTCTGTAATGGTTTGGTTGATAAAATGAGTTCCCCTATCACTTACCAATTCCAATGGACATCCATACCTGGTAATTATATATACAAACAAAAAATTAGCGATTGTCTTTGCATCGTTTCTTTTTGTTGCCTCAGCCTCAACCATTTTAGTACAATAGTCCATGACTACCAATATGTATTGATTTTTCTTATGCCTCGTAGTTGGTTTGATAGGACTCACAAAATCAATCCCCCATTTTTCAAAGGGTGCTAATGGCAAAATTGGGACTAAAGGCCAATTGCTGGAAGCGGTTGGTTTGCCAATTCGTTGACTCAAAATAAACTGATGAACGTCTTGATACATTGTTGGCCACCAATATTTTCCATTTCTTCTAAGTTCCTTATCATTTCCCATTTTATACGGAATACTTGAGATTATGGTATAGGGAGCGACTCGATACTGAAAAACATTTTTCTCTTCTCTAGTCATTCCGACCGGATATTGTAAAGTCTGCAAATATTCGATAATATATGAATACAATGAATCTTGATATACTAACAACATTACTTCCTCATCGAGAAGCCTATTAGAAACTAGATCCGTTTGTTCTATAGTTTCAAGTCTTGATAGATAATCTGCATTTGACTGATATTTGCTAGGTCGAACTTCAACTGTATAGTCAAATTCTGATAGTAGAAGAATCCATCGTGCTATTCTTCCTGACAAATCAAGTTTATTTACCAAGTATTTGATAGCATAATGATCAACATAAAAGGTAAATGCATAGCTAATCAAATAATGTCGAAACCCGCAGAATAAATTGAGTAATCTCTTTTAGCATCATCCTTTTGGCTTAATACACTTCCAATCACAAAGGATGAGGTAACCACATAAACATGAAATTTTTGATCCCAATTGGGAGGTCTTAAGATTGGAGCTAATTCTAATTTATCTTTTAAAAACTCAAATGCTCTTTGACAGTCCTCCTCCCAATTATAATCGGCATTTTTCTTCAGAAGCTTTGTCAAGGGAGATGCCATAATAGCATAATCATTTATAAATCTTTTATAGTATCCCAAATGACCAAGAAAACCTCTTAGAACCCTTAAGTTTGTAGGTGGTTGTAGAGCTTCAATTATCTTGACTTTATCTTGGTCTACTTCTATACCTCTTTTCGATATTCGATGACCAAGAAGTATGCCTTCAGACATTCCAAAGTAACATTTTTCAACATGTAATGAGATCGATGTTTCATTGCATCTTTGTAGAGTTTGTCTGAGTTTATCCGGATGATCCTTTGCAAAACTAAAAACACAAAAATCATCTATAATATTTCAAGGAATTTTCTCAGAAAATCCTAAAATACAACTGTCATCATTCTCTGGAATGTTGCTGGGGCATTACAAAGTCCAAAAGGCATTCTAGTGTATGCATAGCTTCGCCAATTGGTTGTGAAAGTAGTCTTATCTTGACCTTCTTTCTTTTTTTGGACCTGATTGTATCCTGAGAAACCATCCAGGAAACTATACTTCTCGTACTACAACTTTATCAAGTATCAAATTCTTAAATGGCAAAGGATGGTAGTCGTTTTTAGTTGCATCATTGAGTTTCTTGAAATCCTAGCATACCCAAATTCGATGTTCGTCAAATTTATTTGGAATTCTTTTTAAATTAGTTGATTTCCAAGCCAATACATCCCCATATTCTTTCAACAGGTTTTGGTATATACCCATTTCATATTTCGATAGGTGCAAGGATATATTAACTTCTTTTTCCGGCCCAATGAAAATCTTGTGCATTTCATCGACATCAATCAGTATCTTCACTTTTGCCATAAATTTCTCTGCCTTGATTAGCATTATGCTCTGGGTCTTCTTCATCAATCTTGTAACATTCCAGATATCAAATATCTATATAATTAGTAGTGTCACTGAACTGTTCATCTGATGAAGAAAATTCGGTATCAGAAGTATAACTCGAATCAGACTGAGTTTCACCCTGGTATTTGTCCTTACACCATTTCATATGGATCTCTTGATTAGATCCCTTAATTGGAATCAAAACTCCTTATTTTTCCAATAAGTGACTACGTCAGCATCATATAGCCATGGCCTGCCCAACAACATGGGATAAGAAGGCAAGTTACTGGTTTAATAACCACAAAGTTTAACAAAAACATTTCTCCTTCAATTTTAACCTCCACATTATTAAGTAGGCTAACTAGTTTTTGCCTAGTCTGATCTGCCAAACTCAAAAACTTGGTTGTAGGAGTTATATGAGTTAACGTAACTTTTTGGAGTCCACATTTTGATTCCACATTAAAATGGCATAACGTTTTAGTGGTAAGTCCAAATTCAGCAGAGTTTGGTGCGTTGGACCGGAAAGCGCTTGACAATCACTTTCCAATGATATCTTACATGACATATTCTGAGCTACGATTAAAAATCATGGCAAGTCAAATGTATTAGTTGAAAATAGTGTTATAATATTTTAATAAAACAAAAGGGATGTTTGCATGAATTCTTATAAGGTCCTTTTGGAGCTCAAAACTCCACTAATGATTTGGTTGCAATTTCCCGAGATCCTTTGTAATATCATAGCTAGTTCGAGGAACAATAGGTTTATCGACCTTAGCTTTAGAAAGAAATTTACTTGATAGAAGTTCCTAAAATGAAACTTTTTTCTTTGACTGGTTCAATTCTTTTGAAAGTAGTATTTCAACTTGCTGAGTTATATCCGAAGCAAAGTACTTCTTGTGATTACGATCATAAACAAGATCATCTTTTATGTCTTCTTGGGTAAGAGATTTATTACTTCTTTCTTTAACAGATAATTGTTTATATTTTCTTGGCTTCTTTTTCATTTCTGAAACATGCTGTATTTGGCTTTGCCTATTCTTTTTGGCTTCAATTTGGGTAGATACCTTATTGACTTAAAAATCCAAGTCACTAGGCCAAGCGGAATCTTCTGCACATAACTCAATTCTTTGCACCACTTCATCTTTAGTCTGACCTTCCTTATTGGCATCATGCTTGACATATTTTACCATCATTTTCTTAATTGGTGGCTTAGGACATTCAGAAGTTGTATGTCCTTCCCTTGACAATTTCCGCATAGTGGTACATAACCAATTTGTCCTTTAGGTTTAGGACATTCTATGGAATAATGCCCTGGTGCTCCACAATTATATTAGGTAGCATTGTTTCTACTCCTACAATTAGCAGGCTTTGGTTGAAATGGTATAAATTCTTGGACTCGAACAAGCTTTCTTTGTTGGTTTCCAGGGATAAAATTTGTTCTTGGTTGATTAGCATTCTTTGTGTTTTGAACTTGAATTTCATACATAGGCTCGTTTGTTTCAACCTCCATAAGATATACCAAGTCATTATCGGAACTTTTTTCTTTAGCTTCTTCGATATAAGAAACTTGTGGTCTATTCTTGCATTTTGTGTAATGATGTCCTTCTTGCTTACACCTGGTACACCATACATTGGACTTAGCAATTATGATAGCAGTTTTTCTTTTATTCTTAGGTTGAAGGAGTTCAACTTTGAGCTCATTGAATTTTTTACTTAAATCTGATACTTCTCTCTTCCATAAGCTCTTTTGCTTCTGTTCAGACTTCTTCAAATCTTCATGCTTTTTCCGATCCTTAGAATGTCTGCTATGTTGCTTTCTTCATTT
This sequence comes from Diphasiastrum complanatum, assembly GCA_029204225.1. Taxonomy (NCBI): domain Eukaryota; kingdom Viridiplantae; phylum Streptophyta; class Lycopodiopsida; order Lycopodiales; family Lycopodiaceae; genus Diphasiastrum; species Diphasiastrum complanatum. The sequence goes on along the minus strand of CM055096.1, from coordinate 68,402,596 downwards.
TTCATCTTCACTTGAACTGGAGCTCGAGTGTGAACTTGAACTCAAAGAAGAACTCGAGTCCGAGTCAGAACCACTACTTGAGTCATCTGAAGACGACAAAACATGTTTTTGCTTCTTAGAGGAAGAATGTTTAACAGATCCACAGCTTCTAGATATTTGTGAGGTTTCATAATTTTCAACCGTCGATATGACATATTCTAATGTATCGGTTGGCCCTTGTCTACAATATCGATCTATTCGTTTTGGTATCCCTCCCAAGGACCATTCAATTTGCATAGCGATAGGGTATTGCTCTATCAATTGACCAATAAGTTTCACTCTTCTTATGTATTTCCATAAGGACTCTTTTTCCTTATTTTTTATTGAATTCAATTGCAAAAGGATGCGAGTGGAATAACCAATTTCTTGAAATTGCTTCAAGAACTGGTTATTTAAATCAGTCCAAGTGGAAACTAAGGATGGTTCTATCTGACTGAACCATGTTCTCACCTCCTTCCTCAATAAACCGAAAAAACTCCTCAGCTTGTCCGCATCCAGACTTTTCTTATTGTTGACAGCTACAGACTCGAATTGGGACACATAAAATCAACATCCTCAGAGGTTCTTCCCTTAAAATAGTCATACCAAATCTTGGAGGAGGTTGATGTTGGAGCCGCCATATCGTCCTGATCACTACCACATTTATCTGAATGGGATGGACTGGATGATTTTTTCTTTTTCAATTCGGGATCTGGTAATGGAGGTTCCTTGGTATTGGGTTTCCTTCTTTGATCAGTATGGGTATCTCTATTCCACTTTAATTCTCTTTCTCTTTCTCTACACCTTTGTCTTTCTTCTCACTCTTTCCTCTGTCTTTCTCGACGATCTTTCCGTTTTTGACTTTCGGACCTATAAAGACAGAAGAATTGATTTCATAATATTGAAGTTCGTAGGATCTAGATTTTTTGATACATGATCGAATTCAATCCGATCCTTAATCCACACGTTTGCATACGTCACTGATTTCGTACCCGCGAGTAGTATCTTTTTCTCATAATTTCTCACGTCTTTTAAGGCATTATAAGGTCTTATAAAAAAGACTAATCACATGAATTCAAATCCTCAAAGATTCTTTTAGAATTTATAAATCCTCCTCTATAAATCCATTGATTAATCCATAAGATATCACAATTCGGCCTTCTGTTCACTATGCTCACTCTTTTGTATCTGTCAATATGGTTGAACTAAATGATAACTGGTCATCAACAGATGTTTGGCCAGACATTTAGTACTGCTCCTTGTTCAGAATTATAATGTTTATTTAATTTGCACATAGTTCCAAAATATCTATTTATCTCGTGCACACATCGTGCACGACCAGCACTGAATCAAATTGGAGTCTTTACTAATTACACAAGCCATGCCCACAAATCTGTATATTTCCGATACTATATTGTTCATGAAATTAATTAGTATTTAGGCTTGTCTAGCAAATGAACAGGAGGATCTACACCACTGAACATTCTACACATCAAATCACAAAATATATAGTTGCATTGTATAGAAGATCTTGAGATGCTTGTCGTAGCCTGGTTTAGATAAATAAACTTATGTACTGAAATGTATATTCATCACGTTGTCTTCCATAACATTTAATTGAACCATAGAGTTTGCACTTAACAGTCAAATAGCATAAGCACATTCTCGAAAATAACAATTAGAAAGAGAGAGAGAGAGAGAGAGAGAGAGAGAGAGAGATACAATCACACAAGGTATAAGGTACTCAATACTTCCTTCTTCAATATATTCATTTAAAATTGTGTACAACAGCTCTTTATAGCCTCGCGACTGGAAATAACCATCTAACTATCATAACTGAATTAGGAATCAAAATCCATCATGCGAGTCAGAAATTCAATACGTATCAATTTTGATTTAGGAATTCTAATTCAGTCTAAAACACATGAAATCTATTTTGCATAATAAAAAGTGGCCTATCCGCCAACATAAACTCTAATCACAAATAAGTGTAAAAAAAATAGAAAATGGATCATGTGAGCTATCACACGTGGAGAACAGATCATTGTGTTCTCTTATGATGTGGAGAATTCATCTTCGTATATTCTAGGCTTAAATTTTGTGCTCTGAAGATATTCATATCTTTGATATCTTTGATGTTCAAGAGAAAGGTAAGCAAGTGGAAGCGACTCACTTTGCTTTACTCACATGTTTTGGAGAATCTCTTTGTGTAGATGATGCTATGCTGGAAATTCAAATAATGGATCTGAGAAACAAAGTTTGTTCAATGACTTTGATGGTCAAGAGGAAGATCAAGAGGTTGGTCTCAAAGGGCTTCAACAACACAAAAGGAAAGGTGGCAATTTGGAGCTAGTCAAGAGCATCAAAGGAAGGTTATTTGGCAAAGATGTTATGAATCTATTTCTGCAGGAGTATTTAAACTCAAGTAAGTTCAAAGGAGGAAGTGTTGTTAAAGGATAGAATGTCATTACGACCTGTTTTGGTTGAAAGGCCGTTTGAGAAATGGGGTATCGACTATGTCGGTTCCCAGGACCCACGAAGGGAGTAGATAGAGTCCATAATGTGATTCCAAGTGACTAGGCCTTTACGAGTAAGATTCTATGTTTTAGACTTAGAGAGAAACTTTTTGAAGTTATATTAGTTTAAAATACATTCAATAAACACTTTTTGAAAGTGTGGCAAAGTTGGTAGTCGAGTTTGAGAGAGATTCAAATATAGACTTTGGGTACATTGAATCTAGTCCCAAAATAGTAGGGTTTTTCATATTGGAGGGAAAGCCAAGTGGCAAAGTAGGGTTTGGACCTGTTATATATTGTTGTAACTCATGGAGAAAGGGATCTTCTCTCTTCTCTCTCTCTCTCTCATTTCATCATTATACATGGTTCTCTTTGGGTTCTACTGCTCATTGGTATGATGTTATCTTGTAATTCTATGTGCAAAATGATCATTTATTGCTATTTTTGGCTCCACACGTGTGAAATATAGTAGGGTACTGTAACTGTACAAACAACAACTATATTTTATATTTTGGTTCATGTTTGATCAGTATCTCTTAGATTTTGCATCTCATTTTGTATGTAGATGCTGATTTCTCTACATTGGCAAGATTGTTGGTTTGCTCCTTTCCTAACCAAAGATCAAGGACATGGATTTGGATCTTGAATGATCTGCAATATTTCACAAGTAATCCATTCTGAGTTAGTTTGAAATTAACATGTATTGACATTTGAATAATTTTTCTTGTGCTAGGTGTTGACAAAGCTACAAGAATCTCAAATATGGCAAAAGATTTGAGTTAGGATTATCAATTATCATTTTAATTTGTGATTTAGATGTTTTGTATGCTTGATCTAAAGTCAAAACATGAGGAGAAGGGAAGAAAATTTTTTGAGTGTTTGTAAAAGTCAAAATCTTTATTTCTTGTGTATAATTGACAAGAGTGTTGTATGAAGATCAAATAGATACTAAGTCAATATTTCTTTGTGAGAGTGCAATGGCCAATTTGACATCAAACTAAAGTGTCTAGAATAGGGAGGATCCCATTTTTTTGATTTTACAACTTGAGTGTGATTGTTGTGAATCTCTAGGTGTCTATTTTTTCGAATCTTTTGTGAGCTAGAGAGTCTAGATTTGAGTGATTGACAACAAAAGAGCATAGACATCTTGAAGACATAGAAGAAATCTACCTGCTGACATTGTTGAGGAAAAACAAATGTATCGCTTTGATCTGTCCAAAGCTTGGTAGAGTCAATAGCAAAACAACCACTCTCATCTTTCCTGATAGTTGCGTTGGGACCATTGCAAATAACTTTGAACCATTTGACATCAAATATGAAAAAGTTGAATTGTCTAAATCCAACTTCGAGGATGTCATTGATTGTCCCACAATAATCAAGTTGAGAAGATAGTAAATTGGTGTCCATCGTGCTTGCTCGACTCTTGGGTAAAAATTTCCATGAATCCACAATCGTGCGTATATCTATTCTTGTCAATGCACTCTGTACGAAAGTGTCGTCCATGCGTCCACAGTGCATTGCATTTTTTGTATTGAACGAAATCAAACTAAATGTGTGTTAGGGATATGACAAACATGTACAAAATTGCACGTGCAAATGTTTTAATTAAGGTGAATAATGATCATCATAGCTTACATGTAAATAGCACTCCCTTGCATATTCCCGCTCTCTCTCTCTGTTACTTCATGGTTGTTTGTCGAGGGTCCTCTAAGGGCCTCATGCAGCCAAATCAAGCGTCATGTCCTTGGGTAGAAGGGTGAGGTCAGGTGAATATGGTTGTCTTCTATACCCTCTCCTGAAAGTGGCTCGAGCGATTTGTCTATGAGCATGAAACATAACTAATACATAACACATAAATTATGATCCTGCAAATTAAAGTAACAGGAATCAATTAAGATCCTACAAATCAGAGTAGCATGAACTAGTGAGCATGAAACATAAATCAAAATACTATGAATTAGGGTAGCATGAACTAGAAATCATGAAACATAAATGAATGGCATCACACACACACACACACACACTAAACCCTAAAATTTAAACACACACGAAGAGAAAGAAAAAAACATAGTAGAGTGCTAATCAAAAATCCCGAATCGTACGATTAAATCCTATTCCAGAATGTCACCACATGCTCTCTCCCTACGGCGTTTGGGATTTCTTGTGAAACTTATTGTCCAATTCATTGAGGATGCAAAGGGGGCTCGAGTTTTCTGTGCCAATTGGGTATTTCGCCTAAAAATGACGACACCAAAGAGGCATGTGGTGTGCAGGCCGTTGACGTTCTTCAACCTCATGGTTCACCACATCGAAAAGAGAAAAGTGTGTTTGCTACTTCAAACTCGATAACTCTAAAAGGCATGAGGTTCATTTGGATTCAAACGAGTGTCCACATGTAACCACTTTGAAGTGTTGAGTTTGAAGTTGCAGCATCATTTTCTCTCTTCGATGCTACGAACCCTCAAACGAGTGTTCACTTGGATTCAAACGAGTGTCCACATGTAACCAGTTTGAAGTGTTGAGTTTGAAGTTGCAGCATCATTTTCTCTCTTCGATGCTACGAACCATCAAACTCAAGGACTGCAAAGGGCTTACACATCATCTTCTTCTTTGGTGTCTTCATAGGAGACACACCCCCTCGTTGCATACGAGTCACTTGTGAGACTAGTGAGCAAAATATTGATGTCTACTTCTCAATGTGGTTTAATTTGGATCATCATTGTTGTTTGAACTTGAAATGGTCATGAATGGACAATACATATGTGTTGGTATTGACGTTGTGCTATGAGTCAGTATACATAAAAGTTTTGGCATCCGTTTCACAATACTCTATATTTTTAGCCCACGGGACGGGAGAGATGTGAAGAATAAAAAAAAGATCGTCTATGTTAGATATAGGGGTCTTATGTTTTTTACATCAAGCATCTAGGTGTAGGATGTTGATAAGAACAAATTTGGCATAGATGGCAAATTATGCATTTTCACTTGTAATGCCACTATTGAGCCAAAATAGAGTAAGAGGCTAAACTCTTGCCAATTAGAGTGTAGACAAGTGTAATACTTTTGTTTGATGAATTCCAAGAGGTCCAATAGGATTTAGAGGTGGAACCATGTGAGGTCCAATAAGAAATTGAGGTGTGCTTGAAGATAGTCCAATAAAATTAAGAGGTGCATGGATCAATGGTCCAATAGGATCAAGAGGTGACAAAGTATGGTCCAATCATAGTTAACCATAGTGGTGGCTCGTGGATCTACTAGTATCATTGTTCTCCTCATTTTGAAGCTAATTGATTTGGTGATTATATGGATTTTGAGTGTTATTGGATTTCTAGCTTTCTCTCTCTACCCGAGAGCTCATGATGCTTTTTCTCTTTCTACCCAAGGAGAGCAGCTTGTTTTTACTTAGATTATTTTTTGAATACTTCCCACACGTGTGAGTGAGAGTTGGAAGTGATTGAATGCATGTAGTAGTGTGTTTTTGCCATAGGATCTAAGATTGATCTTGAATCTCAATCTAGTCTTGATCTTGGTGCATCTACACACCTTAGGAGATCACAAGTACATGTTGTGGACAGTCCACACGTGTGAAATTCAACATGGTATCAAAGCCTACCTAAGGTTACCATGCATTTTGATCCATCTAAGTGAAAGTGTTTCATCAATCTTGAGCTAGAAATTGTCAAGGCCTATTTTTATCTTGGATCAAAAGAGATCAAAAGGACATTGATTGGTCTGACCTGGTACTGTACGGAATCAGGTCCTCAGACACATGTGAGGAACATCCAATTTCAGTTTGGAAGTTCTCTCTCATGCTTGATCCATTCATCTTGCTTGATAGATTGTTCTGAAGTTATTTTTGTCTAGTTTCTGATGCAATCAGTTTCATTCCATTTGGTTGAGCCAATCAAAAGTTATAAGCTTTTGAAGAGGGTTAGGTAGGGCACCTAGACCTGGGTGGACACATTTGGTTTGGTCAAGAGATTTCTTGGTTGATCCAAAATCACAGTTCTATGCTTACCAATCTCATCTATATGTGATCTAGGCACTATTTTGAGATCTTAGCCATTTTGTTTCATGCAATATCATTGTATTTGAGTCAAATTTGGTTTCTTAGTGTAATTCACACGTGCTAAGAGTGTTTGATCCTAACTTTGCCTATACTCCATCATTTGATGTGAAATAGATCTTGTTTTAGAGAGATTTGTGTAGCTAGTGAGAATCAATTCACAAATAGTTGCAAGATGTTTCATAGGAGGAGATAGTACTCTATTATTGGATCCTATAGAGAGTGTGTAGTAACATTTATTGTTCATCATTTGAGTTTTCTTCACTTCAAATGTCTTCAATGGGTTCATCCTTGTTGGAACCAAGTGAAAGATTGTCCACTTCAAACTATTCAATTTGGAGTCCATCTTGATCCTTCAAGACGTGATGGACATAGTTCTTGGCCTTGAAGAAGAACCACAAGTTCTTCAAGAGGTTCAAAAATACAAAAAGAGAGCTAGACTGGCTCTCCACTACATTAAGATGAATGTCTCCAATGAGATATTGAGGGAGATAGGTACTTGTACAACAGCCAAAGAAGCTTGGGATTGTCTCAAGACTATCTATGAGGCTAAGAATACCTCTAGGCTTCTCACTCTTAGGAATCAAATCTTTCAAAGTAGCCAAAAGAGTAATGAGAGTGCATCTAGTTATGTTTTGAGAGTAAAAGGTATTCATAGAGAACTTGCTTGTATTGGTGATTCCATCAATCAAAATGAGCTAGTTCAAGTCATTCTCAATGGCTTGAGAAGTGAATTTGATAACCTTGTCCAATCCTATGCCATTAAGGAGGAGCTACCAAGTTTGGAGGCTCTCCAAAGTGTGCTAATTTCGGAAGAATCAAGACAAGAGTACAAGATCTTGAGGATGGACAAGCTTTCTCTCACTCATAATGATGGCAAAGCTCTCTTTGCCAAGGATAAGCACAAAGGGAGGAGCAAGAACCAACATCAACAATCCTCAAGCAAGGACAAAGTCAAATCCAAAGACAAAGATGAGGAGGAAGATGATTCCTCTAATTCTTCATCATCCAAGCTCAAGAAGAAGAAGATCAAGTGCTTTTATTGTGGCAAGAAAGGTCATTATGCCTTCAATTGCTTCAAGAAGAAGAATCAACTCAAGCAAGCCAACATCACCAATGAGAAGGAAGACACTATTGCAAGTGATGCAGAGGGATCTCTTATGGTCTCTAGTTTCTCATCTACTCCTTTCAAGAAGGACGGCCTATGGTATATTGATAGTGGAGCCTCTTCACATATGTGTAGCTCCAAGGACTCTTTCTCTTCTATTGCACCTTATGATGGAGTCAAGAAATCAATATACACTGCAAATGATTTTGAATGTCCTATTGAAGGCATAGGGAACATTCTCTTGAAGCTTGCATCCTCTAAAGTTCTTTCTCTCTCTAAATTTCTTTATGTACCTAAGATTACCAAGAATGTTATGAGTGTTGGCCAATTGCTTGATAATGGCCTTGATGTAAAATTCAATGTTGATACTTGCACTATCAAGAAGAATGATGAGATACTTGCATTAGGATCTAGATTTGGTGGCATCTATAAACTAGATCCAAATGAGTATGTGAATGCTTGTAATGTTGCTCTTGTGAACAAGCTCTCTATGGAGGAATTATGGCATAGGAGGTTGGGACATCCCAACTACAAGTCCATGCTCTCTATGATCCAAGAAGCCAAAGCTATTGGCTTGCCAAAGTCATTCTCCAAGAAGATCAAGCCTTGTGAGGCTTGTGCTATTGCTAAATCTCACAAAAAGCCATTTACAAGATCTTCTATCGAAAGCAAGCATCCTTTGGAGTTAATCCACTCGGATGTGCATTTCTCATCAACTACAAGCAAGGGAGGAGCCACTTGTTTTGTTACTTTCATTGATGATTTCACAAGATTCACTTAGATATATCTTCTTGCTTCTAAATCTATGGTGTTTAATCATTTCCTTATTTTCAAAGCTTATGTAGAGAAGAAATTCTCATTGAAGATTAAAGCTCTTAGAAGTGATGGAGGTGGTGAATACAACTCCAATAAATTTCCTGATTTTTGTGAGCTTGAAGGTATCAAAAGAGAGTTACCTTGTGTCTACTCTCCATCTCAAAATGGAGTGGCCGAGAGAAAGAATAGATCTCTATGTGAATGTGCAAAATCTATGAGAATTGAGGCATCTTTGCCCAGAGATTTTTGGGGAGAAGACAATAATTGTGCAGATTATCTTTGCAATGTGCTCCCACATATAGCTCTTGGAGGAAAGTCACCATATGAAATCCTATATTTGAAGAAGCCTAAGGTTGATCACCTTAGAGTTTTTGGATGCATATGCTTTGTCCATATTCCCTTGGAAACAAGGAAGAAGGAAGATCCTAGTGCATGGAAAGGGATCATGGTTGGATACTCATCCACCAAGAAGGCCTATAGAGTCTTTATACTCTCTAACTTCTCAAGTTATTGAAAGTAGAGATGTTGTCTTTCATGAAGATCAACACTCATCTTTTGAAGAGGCCGAGATCAAGAAGTCTATGGATGCATCACCAATTATTGATTTTATAGACAATCATGATGTGATGGGGTCAAGATTTGAAGAAGACTCTCCTCGGATTTTCTCACCAAGAAGATCCATGAGAGATAGATCCGAGCCTAAGAGGCTCTCATATGTTGACAAAGGCAAACAAGTGGATCTTGATTCCACTAATTATGTTTTTTATGTATCTCATGAAGAGCCAAAGAATGTACAAGAGGCACTCAATACCAAGGAGTGGTATGATGCCATGAAGCAAGAGTATGATGCATTGATCACCAACAATATTTGGGAGCTTGTGGATCCTCCGAAAGACCATGTGATCACTCATATAAGTGATGCCACGACGGCTAGGGGATCTTGGGAAGCTCTTAGAATGCAATTTCAAACTTGCAATCTAGCTCAGGCCATGTTCTTGAAGTCGAGATTGAACGCAGTAAGGAGGGAAGAAAGTGAATCAGTGAGATTTTTCTTCACCAGGATAAAGGAGTTGAGAGATCAACTTGTGGCGATTGGAGAACCAATCAGGGATGTTGAATTGGTGCATACCACAATGAGAGGTGTCTCGGAAGGGCTACAGATGTTTGTGAGTGGCATTGCTTTGAGGGAGAGGTTGCCTACTTTTGAAGACTTCCACAAAATTATGTTGCAAGAAGAGCAGCATCACAAAGTGGTGAAGTCAAGGCAAACCCCACAGGAGGATCAAGCCTTGCTTGCTAAAGGCAAGCAGAAAGGATGGAGAAAGATTCCTAAGAAATCCAAGGATGATGACGACGAGGGAGAGTCATCATCAAAAGGGAAAAAGAAGAAGAATGTCAAATGTTACTATTGCCAAAAACCGGGTCATTGGGCGTGGGAGTGTTATAAGTAGAAAGCGGACATAAAGGTGGGAAAAGTGACTCAACAAGGAAACATTGCCAAAGATGATGGAGAAGATTACGAGACAAGTGTCTTCTCATCGGCATTGGCATCCCAAGTTGATGGTGGTGCCAGATGGTTCATAGATTCAGGCGCCACAAGGCATATGACCGGGAAACGTGATTGGTTTGAAAAATTCTCACCAATCCATGATGGGGATAAGGTCACTCAAGCCAATGGAGAGGAATGCCAGATACAGGGTGTGGACAATGTACCTGTGCAGTTTCCTGATGGTAAAATCAAGAACATCCCTAATGTGCTTTATGTTCCTGGACTCAAAAAGAGTTTGCTTTTTGTTGGTGTAATGACAAATCAACATCTTAAGATTGAATTTGTCAAAGATGGATGCCTTATGAAGGATATGAACCACAACCATAAAGTGGTGGCGAAGGGTTATAGAGATAGTAACTGTGGCCTTTATAAATTGGATGCTGCAAAACCAGACGAATATGGTTTGGCTATCTCAACAGCATCTCAATCTGAGTTGTGGCACAGATGACTTGGTCATTTGAACTATGGGAGCTTGAGATTGATGGCGAAGCTGAAGATGGTAATAGGGTTACCGACATTGCAGGATGATCATCATGCAATATGTGAAGGATGCGTCATGGGAAAGCATCATAGGGAGACATTCAAGAAAGGTGGAGCTGCAAGAGCTAAGAAACTGTTGGAACTCATTTACAGCAACCTGTGCGGCCCAATGAAGACCATGTCGTTGGGGAAAGCATATTATTTTATGACTTTCATAGATGATTACTCTAGGAGGACATGGATTTATTTCTTGAAGAAGAAATCTAACGCTTTTGCTCGCTTCAAGGAGTTCAAGATTTTGGTAGAGGACAACTGGATGCATGCATCAAAGTGCTAAGATCTGATAGAGGGGGCAAATACAAATCTGATGATTTTGAGGACTTTTACAAAGAACACGGCATCAAAAGACAATTCACACAGTCACACATGCTGCATAGTTATGGTTAGCTGAAAGGAAAAACAGGATTATTACGGAGAGTGCACGCTCCATGATGAAGCAAATGGGCTTGACCGATTCACTTTGATCGAAAGCGTGCAGTGCGACAACGTTCTTGCAAAACAGGAGCCCCACAGTTGCGGTTCCAAATGTGACTCTCGAAGAAGCATTTACTGGAATAAAGCCAAAAATCGAAAGTTTCGTGTCATTGGATGTAAGGCCTATGTACATGTGCCAAAGGAGGAGCGAAAGAAACTTGATGTTAAAGCAATCAAGTGTATCTTCGTCAGTTATGATGAAAGGACGAAAGCTTACAGGTGTTTTGATCCTATAATGAATAAGATTCACATTAGCAAAGATGTGATCTTTGATGAAACGCATAGGTATGAAGATGAAGACCATGCAAGTGGTGAAAGCATCAAAAGACTTCTCACAATTTTGGAGGAAGAAGATGAAGAAGATGCTCCACAAAATGATGCACGTGAAGACGAGAGTCGAGAAGGCGAGTATGAAAGGACACCACCTATTCAAGAGCCTAGGGGGAGGTACTTGCCAATAGGAGCAATAAAGGAGAAACCGGTTGGAAGTAAGAGACATTACTTAGACACTCCTTGGGATACATACTCTCCACATAGTGTATCACCTGAATCTAAGATACCAAAATGGTATGAAAAGATCATGAAGGACGCAAAGCTAAATCAACCAAGATCTAGCACACAAGGTGAAGTGAGAAGTATCAATGCGGGAAAGGATGTCTCTTGATCGTTATCATGTAAACTATGCCCTAATGAATGACATTTTGAAGTGTCGAGAGCCATCAATCTTTGATCAGGCAAAATATCACAAAGAGTGGCAAAGGGCAATGGAAGAGGAGATAGAATCCATCCACATGCATGGTACATGGGAGTTGGTTGATCTACCACTTGGAAAGAAACCCATTGACAACAAATGGGTGTTTAAAACAAAGTTTCATGTGGATGGCACGATAGCAAAGTATAAGGCATGCCTAGTAGTGAAGGGTTATGAGCAAAGCAAAGGAATTGACTATGAAGAGACATTTGCTCCAGTGGCTAAGTGGACTAAGCTATGTCTTATCATTGTCTTAGCATCTCATTTTGGGTGGAAGATCCATCAAATGGATGTGAAGTCTGCATTTTTGAATGGTGACTTAGAGGAAGAAGTTTACATGGTCCAACCGCAGGGCTTCATGGCAAAAGGGCAAGAATAGAAGGTATGTAAACTACAAAAAGCACTTTATGGCCTTAAGCAAGTGCCACGCGCATGGTACGGATGCATTGACAGTTACTTTTTTTCTCATGGGTTTGTAAGAACAAATTCAGATCCAAACCTTTATGCTCTTATAAATGATGACAACATTGCCTTGATTGTACTTTACGTTGATGATATCATTATCACAAGCAATGATGAGAACCTCACTCGTTCTATCAAAGCCAACTTATGCAAGCAGTTTGAGATGACAGATTTAGATCTTATGCACTATTGCTTGGGTGTCAAAGTATGGCAAACTAGCAGTGATATCAGGTTATGTCAAAACAAGTATGTGGACGAGATATTGGAGAGATTTCACATGATAGAGTGCAAACATTCCATCACCCCTTGCGAAGCTGGTAAGAAATTATCTCGTATTGATGATAGTGCACATGTTGACGCTACACTATTTCATCAACTAGTTGGGAGTTTGATATATCTTACGACTACACGTCCTGATATCTGATATGTTGTAAGTTTGATTAGCCAATTCATGTCATCACCCACTATGGACCATTGGAAAGCTGCAAAAGGGATTTTGAGGTATGTGAAAGGTACACCTAACCTTGGTCTAATCTACAAAAGACAAAGTGTTTTACCTAAGTTGCAAGGTTATGTTGACGTTGATTGGGTAGGAAGTATAGATGATAGAAAGTCAACAACAGGTTATGCCTTCAATTTTGGTAGCGGTTGTTTTTCATGGTCTAGCAAGAAGCAAGATACTATTTCTCTTTCTTCTACAGAAGCCGAATATAAAGTGAGTTCTGCTACCCAGGAAGCTGTTTGGCTACGTAAGTTGTTATGTGAGTTTGGCATGAAGCAGGTAAATCCTACTGTTATTTTCTGTGATAGTCAAAGTGGAATACAATTGGCTAAAAATCCTATCTTTCACGCAAGGAAAAAACATATTGAAGTGAAATATCACTTTGTGCGTGAAAAGTTACAATTTGAAGATATAAGTATTGTACATTGTTCTACGATATTACAAGTTGCTGATATATTTACGAAAGCTTCATTGTTATGGATTTACCCAATGATGACCATATTCGCTAGTATGCTAATGAATATACATCCAAAACGTTCTTGCAATTGGACATATGTATTTTGTGCATCCTTCGGAGGGTGAACGGTTCTATTTGAGGGTTTTATTAACTCAGGTTAAAGGAGCGAATAGCTTTGCGGATTTATGTACTGTTGATGGGGTTCTTCAACCATTGTTTAGGGAGGCATATAGGTGAAGACTACTTCTGAATGATGTTAATGAATGGCATGACTGCTTGCAAGAAGCTGCCAGATAGGGGATGCCCTCACAACTACGACTTATGTTTGCTACCATTCTTCTCACATGTGCACCTGCGGACCCCGTCAATCTGTGGAAAAGCTTGGAGTATTATATGGTTGAAGACTACGTTGTGAATGAACGTGTGGGTGAAAACAGTGGAACGCATGCAGTAAGTCAATTTTTTATTGACAGGGGTGTCCTTGATGTTGAAAGACATATGCAAGCTACAGGAAAATCACTTTCAAACTGTGGATTTGATCTTCTTGAAGATGATCTTGATACATCTCCACTGTTTCGTGAGAAGATGTTTGTGGATGAGAGTATAGACGATGTAGAAGCGGTTGTGGAGAGACTAAATGTTGATCAACGGCACATTTTTGAACGTGTTTGTGAGCGTGTTGCTAGAGGAGGAGGTGGGTTATTTTTTATTGATGGACCTGGAGGGACCAGCAAAACGTATCTCTACAATGTTATGTTGTCTTGGGTTCATGCAAAAGGATGGATTACATTTGCAGTGGCATCATCGGGGATAGCAGCTTTATTGACGAAAGGTGGTCGTACTACTCATTCTCGATTTAAAATTCCCCCCACTGACTTGCACGAGACATCTACTTGTAACAAATCAAAGCAATCTGAGTTGGGCAAACTCATGGTGGCATGTCGACTTGTAGTGTGGGACGAGGCTCCAATGATGCACAAACACGCATTGGAAAGTGTTGACAGAACCCTTTGTGATTTGCGAACATCTGATGCTCTTTTTGGAGGGGTAACAGTTATTCTTGGTGAGGACTTTCGACAGGTTTTACCGGTAGTGAGGCGAGGCAGTCGTGCTCAAATTGTATCGGCCTCCCTAAAATATTCCTATTTGTGGAAGGATGCTGAGATTCATCACTTGACAACAAACATGAGGTTTATGGGATTGGAAAGTTCTAATGTTAATGAGCAAAAAGAGTTTGCTGAATTTTTGTTGAGAGTAGGAGATGGTAAAGAGGAAATTGTAATTCGTCATGGTTTAGAAAGCATATGTTTACCAGAGAATATGTGTCTAGGGATTGAAAATTTGGATGATTTAATTGCATTCACATTTCTTGATATTAAAGGTAATAATAGAAGTATTGACTTTTGGAAAAGCCGTGCAATATTAACGGCATTGAATGACGATGTTGATGTTGTGAATGCACGAGTTATGGAACAATTCTCGGGTAATGTGCACACTTTTTGTAGTGCAGATAGTGTTGTCAACAGTCGAAACGTCGATGTTTATCCTGTTGAGTTTTTTAACACGTTGCAGCCCAGTGGTTTGCCACCTCATGTGTTGGATTTAAAGGTTGGCATGATAGTAATGTTGTTACGCTCATTGGCATATCAGAAGGGTCTTTGCAATGGAACTCAACTTATCATATGCAGGTTGGGCCGACAAATAATAGAGGCTGAAATTGTTAGTGGAAAAAATGTTGGTGATAGGGTTCTTATTCCTCGTGTGCCATTGGTGCCTACAAACTCCGGAATGCCTTTTGATTTTGAAAGGTTGCAATTTCCCATAAGGGCTGCATTTGCAATGACTATAAACAAGGCTCAAGGACAAACCATGGAAGTTGTCGGCTTATACTTACCACGTCCGGTGTTTAGTCATGGACAATTGTATGTTGCACTGTCAAGGGTGAAAAAGGCATCTTGCATTTGAGTATTGGTGAAAGAGAAGGACGAGAAGATTGCAATGAAAGACGAGTATCAAGATACACCCCAAATGTTGTGTATTCAAAGGTGCTATGAGAATGTGAGTGACTTGTGACATAAAACTTTTCTTTGTTGCAGTTATTGAATTGAGTATACAGTAATTTTGTTGAAGATGATGAGGCATCCTTGATCATGTGAAATGAGTAATAATGATGTTATTGTTGTTGGCATTGGTTTGTATGTGTGCATTAGTTCCATTTAATGTGAAATGCATATGGGATGAAAATGTTTCGTTTTGCATATGAGACTAGTATCGTAATTTGAAAATATAAATAGATTTTTCATAGGTGATATGATTGAATTTTTTCTTTTATTCAAGGTTACATACATGCGTATATTAAAGGTACATGTGAGGCTTAATTTGGAAGTATGGTTTAGGACGAAAGTGTTTAGATGATGTAATAGATGTCGAGAGTGTTTTTGTTGTTATGATCGAACATCAATACCTATGATGTTTTATCAATAAAATGCAGGTGTTACAAATTGGGGTGGATCACGTGAGCTTTGTTCGACATGTAATGGAACTATTCTGTTTTGGAGATGAGGTCCACACATGTAGTATTTTTTGGTTATTAAGGATGTTCGCGGAGTACCATCATCTTCAACAAATGGATGGACAATTTATCCCTGACAAAAACCGATTCTTATTGGATTTTGATTTGCTGATCGATAATATTAAAGTATTGTATAGAAATATCAATACTATAACACTTGATGATCTACAAATAAAGTTAGAAATCATGGTTGATTCACAGTCAATGTTATCAGATATATCAAATGAGTGGGGACCGTTGTCTTAAATGGCTAAACCTAAAACCGTTTGTGTGGTATCTTGAAAATTATTGAGTATAACATTTTGTGAAAATTGTCAACATTTCCTAGCTAGTTTGAGGCCTAAATTGGCTAAAATTGTAAATAGTTTTGGTTCTGGAGTTTCACATGTGTGAACCAGGCCACAATGTTTTTATTTACTGTATTTTTTCAGTATGATGAAGTGTCAAACTTCATACCCTTCAAAATGAGACCATTTTGATGTATTTTGGTCATATAAGCCATTTTTAGCTATTTTTCCTATATAGGGAATATCTAGGGTCAAGTACCTTCTAGAGAGAGGAGAGAGAGTCATCTTCCTCATCCATAAATAGTAGGGAAGTCGTGAAGAACAGGTTGGAGAAACCTTTTGTATGCTTCATTGAGATCAATAGATCATTGTCATTGTTTCTTCCTCCATTGAGAGCATTGTTGTGTGTATTGTCTTCAAGCTATTGTGTATGATCTTAGGTGCTTTCCAAAAGTGGTAGGCTGATGTATTATGGACTGTATAATGCTATTTTGGGCCGCACTTGATGTTTATGGAAGTTTCCATTTGTGATAAATGCTTTTTGATCAAGTTCTTTGCATTCTAGGTAGCATAGAATGTGTTGCCAATTCCTAGCTTATGTAGTTTGGAGTGCAAGCATTCAAGCCAATGATCTTGGAGTTTAGATCCACTTAGGATCTGTATTTTTCACATGGTATCAGAGCTGGTTGGCTTCTATTTACAGTAAGTATTCCATTTTTGGTGATATTTGGATGTTTGATCAAGTTCTAGCATGATTTTGCATTGCTTTGTTGATCAAATCTTACTAACCTTTGTTTTGTGAGTTGAACTTGTGGATCAAAAGCATATTTCAGGTCTATTGAAGATCAGAGGCTGAAAAGAAACTATTTTGGATCAGATCATAACACCTAATCATTTGTGATTGTGAGGCTTGTGCATATTCAATACTAACAATGTTCTTTTCAATCCTATTGTTGACAATCTCCATTCTTGGATGAACACTCTCCTTAAGTGGATGAAACTTCTCCTTAAGTGGAAGACAAATGCTCTTTTGAGTGAGTTGTAATTCTCCTAAAGGCTGAGCAAAGCTCCCATTTGGATGAAAGATCCCCTTTTTTGGGTGAACATATTGTAAGCTCCATTGTGAAGAGCATATTGTAAAGATTGTCATCAATTTTGGCATAAATTTTGGTGTACTTTGTTGAGCATGTAAGTAACTCTCCTTATGTAATTTGATTGGAGCATTTGCTGGAAGGTGTTAACCATTATGCAAGTGTGTTTTCAGGTTCTTAACAGGTTGAGGAACATTCTCATGTGAAGTGATCTTAGATCTACATCTAAACACCAAGATTTGACAAGATAGTGAAGCTAGTCTTGTGATTCACTAAGTGTGCTCATTCATTCACCTCTAAATCTTGTATTTATCACTTGCTGGAGTTTATAAACTTTTAGAAGTGTGGTTTACATGTGGTTTTACAGGTTGAATCAATATCTTAGTGTGTTGATCATATGTTGATCAAGTTTGTTCATTACTAGGTAATCTTGGCATCCTAGTTTTGGGTATTTTCTAAGAATGCAAGTAACTCTTCACACCATAACTTGATTTGGTCACTTGCTGGAAAGTTTGAGAGCTTAAGCAAGAGTGTGTTCAGGTTGGTTTGATTTTGTAATCCATTCTTAGTGTGTGCAAAGTGTTGCATGTGTTTTAATCTTCCTTTCTATGCTTGAAAACCATCTAGGTTCAAGATAGAAGTGTTTTAGGGTCCTAAATCTTCATAGATCTCTTTATCTATCATTTGTTGAGAGAAAAGTGAGTGCTAAGTGCTTTAGGACAGAACCTAAAAGTTGAAGAAACATTAGAATCATGGCTTCCAATGGTGGGATCATGCTAGAGTCTAGTGAAAGGTTGAGTTCATCAAACTACTCTACTTGGAAAGTGAGGATGGAGTCCTTACTTGAGTTGAATGAACTCATGGACATAGTTGCAGAAATTGAAGAGAGACCTCTCACACTTCAAGAGCAACAAAGGTTTGATAAGAAGGCCAAAAGGGCTCTTCATATCATTAAAATGAATGTTACAAATGAACTTCTCAAGGAAGTTGGAAAGTTTCAAAGTGCAAGTGAGGCATGGAATGCCTTAAAGAAGCTCTTTGAATCAAAGTCCACATCTAGGGTATTGACCCTAAGGAGACAAATATTTTCTAGTAGGCAAAGAGAGGGTGAAAGTGCTCATGCATTTATCTTGAGAGTTAAGTCCCTAAGTGATGATTTAGCATGCATTGATGAGAACATAAAAGATGGTGAAATAGTCCAAGTTATGTTGAATGGTTTGCTAAATGAACATGCTAACCTTGTGCAAAGTTTTGCCATTCAAAGAGTCTTGCCAAGTGTGGTTGACTTGCAAGAAATCTTATTGGCTGAAGAACATAGGTTGCAATCAAAGCTTGATGGTGCATCCTTGCAAGGTGGAGGTGAAGAGGCTTTCTTCACAAAAGGCAAATTCAAGGGCAAAGGTAAAGGCAAAGGGAAATGGTCCAAAGGTGGTAACTTTGATCATGATGATCACTCTTCCTCTTCCTCTTCTACTAAGAACAATAAGTCAAAGTTCAAGTGCTTTTATTGTGGGATAAAAGGTCATTTTGCAAATGAATGTTATAAGAAGAAAAGAGAGCAAGGAGAGAGGCAAGGAAATCTTACAATAGATGAGGAAGAACATAACACATGTGAATCACTTGTTATGACTTCAAGTTTGTTAGCCAACATAGATGATAATGATCCTTGGTGGATTGATAGTGGAGCCTCATCTCACATGAAAAGACATAAGGAATACTTTACATCCTTATTGTCTTATGAGGGAGAAGGTAACATCATCTACACTGCAAATGATGGTCAATGTGACATCAAAGGCATAGGCACTATTCCTATTTCCCTTTCAACAAATAGGAAAGCAAATCTTGAAAATGTTTTGTACATTCCTTCAATCACTAAGAATTTGCTTAGTGTAAGTCAAATGATTGACAAAGGACTTGATGTGGAGTTCATTGGAGATGCATGTTTGATAAGTAAATGTGGATCCTTGATTGCTCAAGGTAGGAGGCATGGTAAACTTTTCAAGCTTGATGCATGTGTGATCTCTAATCATGAAGGATGTATGGCTAGGGAGCAATTGACAAACCAAGAAGTTTGGCACAAGAGGTTGGGCCATCCCAACTTCAAATCTTTGGAGGTAATGGCAAAGAAAGAGCTTGTTCTTGGTCTCCCTAAAAGTCTTGTTGCAAACAATAGTGTTTGTGAACATTGTGCCTTGTCCAAATCTCATAGACTTGCTTATTCTAGATCTACTTCTAGATCTAAAGAAGCTTTTCAACTTGTGCATTCTGATATTCATTCTTCTAGTACAACTAGCAATGGTGGGGCAAAGATGTATGCAACTTTCATTGATGACTTTAGTAGGTATACTTGGATCTATCTTCTTAAAAGTAAGGATGAAGTGTTTGCTGCATTTGTCAAGTTCAAGAATGAAATGGAAAACCAATTCAATACAAAGATCAAATGCTTAAGATCTGATAATGGAGGGGAATACACCTCAAATAGGTTCAAAGACTTTTGTATAGCACATGGGATTAAGAGGGAGATGTCTAGTCCTAGGACTCCACAACAGAATGGAGTGGCCGAGAGGAAGAATAGAACCCTTTGTGAATGTGCCAAGGCAATGAGACTACATGCTAATCTTGCTAAGTCTTTTTGGGGGGAAGCTTTAGCATGTGCTAACTATCTATGTAATAGATGGACAAGTGCTTCCTTGGATGGTAAAACTCCTCATGAGGTTCTTTATGGTAGAAGGCCGAGTGTCAAGCATTGTAGGATCTTTGGATGTACATGTTTTGTCAATATCACACTTGATGATAGAACTAAAGAAGATCCTTCATCAAAGAAGGGTGTGTTTGTTGGCTATAGTGAAGTAAGCAAGGCTTACAAAGTGTACATTCCTTCTACAAAGAAAGTTGTCATAAGTAGGGATGTCATCTTTCATGAAGAGAATGTTTCCAATGTTGTTGATGTTGATGTTGATGTGCCTACTAATCATCATGATGTGCAAGATGTCTTGGATGAAGATGGAGATGCCACTCCAAAGCAAACTTCAAGGAAGACTCAAAGGCAAAGGGCTAAGCCATCAAGGCTAACCTATGATGAAAAAGGAAAGCAAGTGGTGGACAACTCTAACTTTGCTTTTCTTACCTCTTTTGATGAACCAACTTGTGTAGGTGAAGCAATTCAAAAGAAGGAATGGATCCAAGCCATGGATCATGAACATCAAGCACTCATCAAAAGCAACACATGGAGGTTGGTAAAGCTTCCAAAGGACAAGAAGGCAATTGGTTGTAAGTGGATCTTCAAGATCAAGACAAATCAAGATGGATCAATCAACAAGTACAAGGCAAGGTTGGTGGCAAAGGGGTATGCTCAAGAATATGGTATTGACTATGATGAGACCTTTGCACCCGTGGCAAAGATGGTAACTATTCGAATCCTAATCTCTCTTGCAACTCTTTATGATTGGGATATGTGGCAAATGGATGTTACTAATGCCTTCTTGAATGGTGATCTTGAAGAAGATATTTACATGGAGCAACCCGAGGGCTATGTTTCACATGATGAGCCTAATCATGTGTGCTATCTCCAAAAGAGTTTGTATGGGCTAAAGCAAGCACCAAGGAGTTGGTATGCTAAGCTCAATTCCTTCTTACTTTCTCAAAACTTTGTTATGAGTGAGTATGATCATTCTCTCTACTTTAGATTGAATGAAAATGATATCACTTTACTTTTGATCTATGTTGATGACATTATCTTAAGTGGTGGTAACAATCTAGATATAGATGAAATCAAGATGGCACTCAAAAGAGAGTTTGAAATTCAAGATCTTGGTAAACTTCATTATATCTTAGGAATAGAGATTATTAGAACTTCTAAATCTACATTCATATGTCAAGAAAAGTATGTTAACTCTATTCTAAAAAGGTTTCATATGGAAGATTGTAAAGTTGTTTCTACTCCTATGGAATCAAATGTAAAGCTAACTACAAGAAGTAATGAAAGATCCTTCAAGGACATTACTCTCTATAGAAAGCTAATAGGATCTCTTATATGGTTAACCATCACAAGACCTGATCTAAGCTTTGTGGTTGGTAAACTAAGTCAATTTATGCAAGATCCTAGTGAGGCTCATTGGAAGCTAGGAAAGAGAGTACTTAGATACATCTCGGGATCTAGAGATTTTGGCATCTTGTATGGAGGTACTACACCTAACCTTTGTGGATTTTCAGATTCAGATTTTGCAGGTGATCAAATGGATAGGAAGTCAACAAGTGCCTTTGCAATCTATCTTGGAGATGGAGTGGTCTCATGGCTATCAAAGAAGCAACCAACTATCTCTCTATCTTCCACCGAAGCCGAGTACAAGGCATTAACAACATGCACCAAGGAGATTCTTTGGATCAAGAGGATGTTATTGGATCTTCACTTGCTGGAACCAGAGAAGACTCCAATCATACTTTGTGATAACCTTTCAGCCCAAAGCTTGGCAAGCAATCCTGTTTTTCATGCAAGGAGCAAGCACATTGAGATTGCTCACCATTTTGTGAGAGATCAAGTCATTGCCAAAGAGGTGGAGCTTCAACATGTCTCTTCAAAGGAGTGTGTGGCTGATATCTTCACCAAACCATTGGGAAAGGACCTATATTTAATGCATAGATCTAATCTTGGAATGTGCTCAAAGACTATGTTGAAACTAGCATCCAATGTTGAAGAGGGAGTGTGAAAATTGTCAACATTTCCTAGCTAGTTTGAGGCCTAAATTGGCTAAAATTGTAAATAGTTTTGGTTCTGGAGTTTCACACGTGTGAACCAGGCCACAATGTTTTTATTTACTGTATTTTTTCAGTATGATGAAGTGTCAAACTTCATACCCTTCAAAATGAGACCATTTTGATGTATTTTGGTCATATAAGCCATTTTTAGCTATTTTTCCTATATAGGGAATATCTAGGGTCAAGTACCTTCTAGAGAGAGGAGAGAGAGTCATCTTCCTCATCCATAAATAGTAGGGAAGTCGTGAAGAACAGGTTGGAGAAACCTTTTGTATGCTTCATTGAGATCAATAGATCATTGTCATTGTTTCTTCCTCCATTGAGAGCATTGTTGTGTGTATTGTCTTCAAGCTATTGTGTATGATCTTAGGTGCTTTCCAAAAGTGGTAGGCTGATGTATTATGGACTGTATAATGCTATTTTGGGCCGCACTTGATGTTTATGGAAGTTTCCATTTGTGATAAATGCTTTTTGATCAAGTTCTTTGCATTCTAGGTAGCATAGAATGTGTTGCCAATTCCTAGCTTATGTAGTTTGGAGTGCAAGCATTCAAGCCAATGATCTTGGAGTTTAGATCCACTTAGGATCTGTATTTTTCACACATTTTTGGTTTTTTGTTCCTCAATTTCATTTGCTACAGTTTTATGTATATGCAAACTCTCTCTCTCTCTCTCTCTCTCTCTCTCTCTCTCTCTCTCTCTCTCTCTCTCTCTCTCTCTCTCTCTCTCTCTCTCTCTCTCGCACGCGCGCGCGTGCACACACACACACACACAAACACCATCGGTCGCCCTCCATCGGCTAATTGTCATTGACAACTTTTGATCCAAATCATTGACCTTCGACCCAAACCATCGGCCATAACTCAAGTTGTCGGCCGCCCCCGTCATCGCCGGCCTTGAATCATCAATCGCCCACTCTGTGCATCATCCACACGTCTCGATCACAAGCTGCCATCTAGATCGTCGGCCGTCCATTGCCCGTCATCGACGGACACACTTTGCTAGTATAAATCTGAAAGAAAAAAACAATATTGAAACATTTAAATCATAATCTGAAGAGCATCAATAAAGAAAATCACCTATGATTGTTGTAGAGTGCATATGTTTTGATATACTTACAATTATATTTTTGATGATCATGATGATTGATATCATGTACTTTGATTTTTGAATGCATATATACATGTTGTACTAAAACTTTTGATATTGATTGACCTCCCGGGGTAGTCTTAAACTCCAAAATTCTTGCTTTCCAATAAGATTTGTATGCTATTTTTGCTCTTTTCTTTTGTCGAAAATTGTCCTTTGATGATGGATGCAGCAATACCCATGAATTCTTCGTATATGTTGTTGGCTTCCAATTATCAGCTTCATCTTTTTTATTGTAAAGAATCACAGACTCGACTGTAGATCTGGGTCTCCTTGCCATTACTATTTTCAAAACTTGGGCGCCAAAAATCTCTCTGATATGATACTTAATTTCAATTTTTTGTATCACATTTAATCTAATGTGAATGCTAACATAGTCACAATTACTGTGTATACCATATTTTATGTAACTGTACATACTGTATTTCTATAACTGTAACTAGTATAATTGGCAAATTTCATTATACTAACCAGCATAGTTAAGTAAATTTAACTTGAGGTATTGACGTGTTGGGTAGGAAGAAGAAACCAATGGGATAAGTTCATGCTGCCCGGACACAAATTTCAAAGTTTTCTATATTGTATTTTTATTTCTCAGTTAATTTGAACTACGTTACATAGATTTCAAATATGTGCATTTTGATTGGGTCTGGTGACGGTCGAAACTAGAGAAAAAAAATAAAAGTATTTTTACAAAGGGTCTTTTTGGCCTGCCTTGCTTTGCAAGGAGGACTTAGCATTCATTTTAAACATTGACCTGCTTGTGTTTTGGTTTTAATTCAAATGACATAAAATGTTTTTTTATTTATTTTTGTGAGTATGACATGTGGCAATTATAAAGAAATTGACTATTTTTGTTGGTTTTTTCCTGCCTATTGCTTTTTCTTTTTTGCTCTTTTTGAAATGTTCATATATATTTGGATTGTTTGATTATGGAGAGATTAACACGTGGGTTCACATCTGGAGAGATTTACACGAGGGTGGTATTTCCAATTTCGTTGGTTCGTGGTCACGTTTCTTGCCATTTTCAAGGTGCTCTGTGTCATTGCATGCAACGGTATTTCGGTGGGTGAGACATGAGACGGACGCGATCGGTTGTTTTTGGAGGATTGTGGTGTCTTCATGTTGCAACGACTAAGTGTTATGCATTCTTGTTTCATGGTTCCATAATCAAAACGGACGCGGGTTCCTTCGAGATTGTGGATTTCAGACGTGCTATTCTGAATTGCGTTAGTTATCCTTCCATTTATTGAAATCTCGTTCCTCCAAATCATCCTGCTGTACTCGTTCGGTTAACATAAGTAATAAAGAGATACATATTGGCACGTTCTTCCCAGAAGATGACCTCAGTCGCCTGTTTGTGATGCTCTACCTCAACGACATCATCTTGTCAGCATGCAAGAGCACAAGTCTTTACTTTATTGAAGCTTATAACCTGATTCACTAGAGACGCACATCACGACAATAACTGACATTTCTTGATGCTGCGAAGCAGCTTTCTCAGGTGCATGTCAAAGGTTTTTTTCTTTCAAAAACTTGTGTTGTAATCTGTTCGTTAGGGTAGTTTTCCTTCCATAGGCTGTAGGCGGTTGTCAGACAAGGAATCATGCCAAGAAAGACGTTATTTTAAGTCTTTTCGTCTTGAGCTTTGACAAGCACTTCTTATCTGCAAATAAAAGCATTTTTATCTCCGCAAAGAAATTTCAAGTCTGGAAACGTGGCAGGAATTTTGAACATAAATAAACTTATCGCCTAGAACTCTCTTGACAAGGTTGTGAAGTTTAACGTCCGTCGACAAATCTTAAATCAATTTTCTGTCAGAGATTTTATGTACCTAAACCATCCATTTAACTCATTACCATTCCTGTATTGAGATTCGCCCAAACGACCATCAATATTTAACTGGCATAATCTTGAACTCTGCACATCCTGGTGTGAAATCCCATACTCGTCTATCCATTGATTCCCATATTACTAATTGCTAGAAATGAAGGGATGAGCAATATTAGAACTTGTTCTTAAGACCATCTCAAAAAAATTGAAGGTACGCACCACCACCGTCACTCTCATGCTTTCTTCTAAATGTACACTGGCAAGTTACAACAACTAAGTCCCAATATTCGTTGTCGCAGTTAATTTGGTTAAGGTTGGACCTCCTTTATCTCTAAAAGACAATGACAAGATACTTACGAAAGGACAAAACTACGAATCCTCCTATACTGTATCTTCCAAAAAGATGCCATTCGGTTTCGAATTTCATTATCAAAGAGAAGTACATGAGCATCCGATCATGATCATACAAGAAAAGATCGCATGGCACAACACACCTAGTAACTACTCTTCCTTCAACCCAAATGCGTCACGAACAATGGTGCCTAAGCAAGCAAATCATGCTCTGATATCGCAGGAGCAACAACTCCATTACTTGCACAAACCATAGTTGCACTGCGTTTCTGAAACGCGTTTTGGAAATATGGAATTTTTGGTTTTTTTTTGTGCAATATGGGTATCAGGTGAAAGCTCTAATTAAGAGCATAATCACTGTGTAATTTACTGATTGTTTCGGGTGCAAGATGGTCCAGTTCAGGTGCATTAATCCATGTTGGGTTCTGTCAAGGATAAAAATTTAAAACTAACCTCTAGCCTGTCTGTTACGATCATAGATGGTCCTAGTAAGTGTGTTTTTGCTCAGGGAGTTGGAAGGCCAAGTCATGAAGAGGCCTTACCCGGACCCTGCCATTGGGGGGCGTTGCCCCCCAAACCCCCCACTGGGGGGGGCGCCCCCCGAAACCCCGATTTCTCGGGGGGCTACCGCCCCCCGAACCCCCTGAGCAGAGCAAATAACAACCAAATAGCTATTGAAAATAATATCTGTTTGTGACCCATCTATTGCACTTCTGAGAGGCAAAACGCTCGTTTGACCATGGATCCCCTAAAAAAAATTTCAGTCATAAGCTATTTTTTCAAAAAAAAAAAAAAAAATTTTTTTTTTTTTTGCGATTCTGGGAGGAGAAACGCTTTCTTCAGAAACGCAGTTTCCAAAACGTCTCCTCCCAGAAACGCGATTCTGTGCAACTATGGCACAAACATTGTATCACAAGAAGAAGAAGAAGAAGAAGAAAAAAAAAAAAGAGGAGGAAACCGTGAAGCTTAGAAATTGCTATCACATCAAATTATTAGCGAAAAACTTGCTATCGAATCGAACTATCAACGATAGGACAGATAGGGAGGATCGTCGGAGAGAAATGTCGAAGGCTAAGTAAGATCAGAAGCAATATAAAGGTTTTTGTGCCTATTTTTGTTTTGGTATAGGCTGGTTTGTACTCTATGGCTAAAAAAAATTTGAATGATTTTTGAAACCCTTCCAAAGCCCTTATATTTACCTTTCAGCAACAAGTAAATTCAATTTTTAAAACATCCTTCAAACATGACCTGTTCCTAGTTTGTTGAGGTATAACATGTGCATTAGAGCAACATTCTTGGTTGTTTCTTGAACAATTAACAATCAATCTAAGAGCACTTTCTGATTGTGTGAGCCTCGCTGTAGCAAAACATAGCTTCAACTTGGCTCTTCCTCAGGCTTA
The DNA here is from genome assembly GCA_029204225.1 of Diphasiastrum complanatum. NCBI lineage: Eukaryota > Viridiplantae > Streptophyta > Lycopodiopsida > Lycopodiales > Lycopodiaceae > Diphasiastrum > Diphasiastrum complanatum. The sequence goes on along the minus strand of CM055096.1, from coordinate 68,375,900 downwards.
CTTACGGAGATAGAACTTCATCTATCCAAAAATTACCAAAACTGAATTTTGTGGCTTCCTAAGTGATAGAATCATGTCCATTGCAAGTCTGAAGGCCTCTGGCATGTACCTAATTATAAGTGCATTTCTGGTATAGAATCTATATGTATTATTCATACAATATGTGGACTGGAAGCTTAATTCTTATGGAGTCCTGAAACACATGACTGTTTATCCCAACTATAACATTGAGCAAGCATCATAAAGAAATTATGAAAGCATAATGAGCCTCATTGTGAAGCAGTTCAAGTTTGCCTAAATAGACAAGGGGTAGCAATGGTTCTGCAAGTGAATTCAGGTCACATTAGTGTGGTCATCATTTACACTTCTATGCTTCAACCTTTACAAAGTGAAGACCACTCCAATGATGAACCATTCTAAGTCTCTTTGATCAACTTCCAATTTCTCTATGCTTTCTTTCATCATAATCTTCTTACTTAGTGGACGTATAAAACAGGAGCAAGTCATTGATGACACTTTCCTATTTTCATTGAGTAATTTGTAGGATTTCAAATTGTATTTGTTCACTTGTTTATAATGATCTGTACTTGTACTTCTGTGTAAAATCATCAGGTACCTATTGCGATAGGAACTCCAGGATTGGCCAAAAGCATTCAATTCCATGAATCTTCTTGGTTTTGAAGCACAGAAGGACTATGAACTTTTTCTTATTAATATTCTTGATGGTTAAGGGTTTTGACTATTCTGTGAATTTTACTGTCAATAATTATCATAATCTCATTATTCTAAACGGCTCTGTAAATTGAACCAATAGAGTAACAATGCCTCTTGTTACAGTTGTATTAAGTGAGTTGAACCTCAATACTTGTTATCATAAGACTTCTCTTGAATGAAAAATGAGCCAATATTGTCTGCCGTGATACTTTTGCACTTATTAAGACTTATCTGCAAAATTAAACATCAGATCATCTATATAACCATAGAGTTTCAATGAGTAGGATATCATAGACTAAGTAGTTTAAGCTCCATAAATATTGTTTATTAATGTCATATTTTGCTGAGCACAATGAGCCAATTGAGATTAAAAGCGTAGATTTCTCCCATTCTTAGTAGTTGTCTCCCATTTTCCCACACATTAATATCATGCACACCAAAAAGTAGAGTTCTTGTGCCAATAACTAACATCGGTTAGAAAATGGAAACAAATTTTAACTAGGCACACATCTGCAAGAATAAGTTGTATTGAATCCTTTGAGTTTTATGGCATACTCATTTCGATCTGCATGCAACTTTGATTTGTTGATCTTTAGCATTACTTTCCTCCAAAATTATTAGAACAAAGGCACATGTTAGTAAATATTAATCTAAAGATTGTGTACCTAATAAACAGAAGACATTGGACCACTATATTTTACTCTAGCATTAGCAAAAGCCTACAATGCTAGCAGATAACAAAAGAACTCTTATTTCATCACAAGGTTCATAATTTTTTTTCTTTTGAAAAGCTTAATAGCACTATCATATATTCACAAATATACAAATACAAATATATCACAAGGTTCATAATATTTATAAATGGATTAGAAATAATGTGAAAATAAATAATTTGAACTTTTACCTCAGGTCACTAGGAATCAACACCTTTAGGCAGGATGGATGAAATGACCTATGATCACCTATCATATGAAACATGAATGGAGTATCAAAATTACAAAGGGAAATTCTAACTAAATGTAAATAGGATCATTTGCAGAGTTGGTTCTATATGCCAAAAAGTTTGATATAAAAATTTTGAACTATAACAATTGTTCAAGGTAATCAACCATTTGGTCAAAGATTAAAGGTGAAAAGTAGTTGCGTCACAATTTACCTAACCATGTAATTGAAGGTTGCGATTGCATTTGTGAGAATATGGTAAGAACTAGTTAATGAGACACGCTGCGAAGGTAGTTTTGATGTTTTGAGAAAATGTTACATGTAATGTAAATGTGTACACTCTATAGGCATAAGACATCTGCATTACAACTCAAAAGAGATCTCAGAAGACAATAGGGTATCCATGTCCCTACCACTCTAAATGTTAGTACTCATTTGAAATGGGGCCTTATATAAATCAAAATCCAAAAAATATATTACATTCCAAGTGAAACTAAGAGTTTTACTAAGTTTCCAATTCAAACACCGGTATGACATTAACACACTATTTTTTTTTAGTAGTAATACCAGTGGGCAAAATGTTTGTATCTAGGTATGTAAAATATACTTTTATACTTAACATCATAAAATAATCATTCAAGATAAAATTTCAAAAAATTGTAGTAATATACAGTACGAAAACTCTAATATATCTCCATGCCAAGGCAGGGCCATGTGGCTAGCCACATTACACTTGCTTTATTTTGGAACTCCTCTAATGCTACATGAAGAAATCTCAAAAAGAGATTGATAAATGCCCAAGAAAATCTCTTAGTTTACGAGCTAGGGTTTACAGCCTGAAAGCAGATATACAACATATTTCTGATCTATAAATTGGTGAGAATGGGCACTGGAGTAGGGCGACCCTGTGTGCACACAGCCGTGGGTGGCCGTGGAGAGGCAAGGGAGGCAGATCCGTTTTCAGAGGGCAGCCATAGCTGATGAAAAACAAGATTAAAAGCTTGTAAAGTTGTAAAGGAGAATGAAGAGAGAGATGGAGGAACCCGTGGACGGACATGCCACGACAGCGCGTGGCCAAGAAGAGCAAGCCTATAGCGTCTCCAAGGCGCTAGTGGCTGGTGGAGTGAGGCTTAGCACGCGGAACCGTCAGATTTGGACTTTGAGCATCAACGATCAAGATCACGAGCAATCACAATTGTTGGATGGAATGAGAAGGAGCCCGAAGGGCCATGTGCACTTCTTTTTCATAAAAAAATTTGAACTTGAAATGCTGAAAGGGACCCAACATTCAAGTTGGATGATTCTTCATTAAAAATCTTCTTTTTGAAGAATCAGTTCAAAAGCTAATTCTTTGGAAGGGCCTATCTTTGGCTAGAAGGCACCTATTTTGGCCTTTCTTGGGCCAAATTGACCCCTAAAACTGGCTGCTTAGAGCCAGCGGACAGAGCCATGTCACAGAGCAGGGAGAAACGCATTTCAGAAGGTTTTCATCACCATTCTATCGAGCGGAGTGCAGGTGACCTAGTGATGGGCTACATTCGCCATTTGGGTGGCATAGGGCCAAATTTGGGATAATTTTTGGCTGGTGAAACTTGCTAAAGAGCGGTACAATGAGGCACTATCGCTTCAGAATCATTATTACTTACTTTTAACAACGTAACAGGGAGTTTGGAAGCGGTACATGCGATATGAGGACGAATGATAGCGGAATTGTGTGGAGAAAGCTAGTCTCTCTCTCTCTCTCTCTCTCTCTCTCTCTCTCTCTCTCTCTCTCTCTCTCTCTCTCTCTCTTCTCTTGAAAATTCTGTTTTCAGTCTCAAAAATCAACGCGTGCCTTTCAATCCATTTCAATTGCCCTTCAAGTGGCCATCAAATATACTTTCTAGGGCAAACGTGGACCAATGAAATTTTAGAATACCCATTTTGGCTAATTGGGGTGACCTCTCTCTCTCTCTCTCTCTCTCTCTCTCTCTCTCTCTCTCTCTCCTCTTTTGGTATACTATCATCTTTCTATGATGATGATGTCATAGAAAAACTAATGGATATGTACAATTTATTGTGTATTCTTTATATCCTTAATGCTTGCGTTAAGGATCAATGTCATGATGATTAATCATCAATAGCCTCCATTTGCTTGCTTGTTTCATAGGCACCCTTCACCTAGCTTACCATAAATGTCAAAGACTCAATGCTCTACAAGCATCCCACAAATTGAGGATGCATCCTTCAGTCAATGCCCATGCTATCGTGGACACAACCCTAGTTCACCTACCTTTAAGGCTAAATGCCCTAAATGTCGATGGCTCAAGGCTTTATAATATATAAGCATTCCAAGCCTCGAGAAGATTCATTCATGTAAAAGCCCTTCTAGAAAAATTGTCAACTATAATGCTAAGAAGCCAATTCAGCTATGCAAAGTCATTCTCTCGAATTAGAAAACGTGGTTTGGGATACAAGTGTTTAATCCATGGAATCAAGCTCAGACATGGATAAGGTCCCATGATCATTGGGTAGCTCTTGGAGGGAGCTAGATGAGTGGTGAGTCCAATACCAATTGACTAAAGATTTGATGTTCTATATCATGCATGTTGGATCATGGATGGCAAACAAGACCTTGACAACCACGCAAGATTTAAATCTTGGGTTTTCAATTGTTTGAGCATTTGTTTGTCTTTAGGGTCAACATATACTTGGAATCATAAAAATATAGATTTTTTCTTGATTACTTTCAACATTAGAATTAATGTTGATTGTAATGTTTTTTTCTAACCATGGCAATTGCTCGCTTTCAATCCTAGATTAATTTCTATATTTCAAAATTTTGTTGAAATTCAAAATTAGTTGACGTGAATAACATGCATCAAATCAAGTGGCTATGCATCCCACAAAGCACATCACTCGCAATATCTCCATATTTCTTCATTAATCTTGCAACTAATAACTATCCATTCACTAACAAAAGACAATATAGTCATCACATCGCTACCAAACAAATCAACCTTTTGCATCTAAAGATTTAGAGTACCTTAGGAAATTGTGCAAAAGCGAACCTCATAACCCATATGTTCAACTTTGCTTGAGCTGAAATTGGTCATAGTAGAAAGGCACATTATAATTGTTTCATGTCATCACTTTTGAGAAGTTTGGACTAAGAGAAGCTGCTCTTTGATTCATAAGTTGTCCTTCTTCATAGCTCTACACTTCATTCTATGGCTACCTTCCATCCTAACCAGTCATGTACGAAGTTAATCTACTATCAAGAATGTAAGCCCAAATTCAAATGCAATTTTGAATGCACTGTGAATTACTGCCTAAATTTCGTTAAACCTACTGTCACACTGAATTCTCATAATGCATTGACAGAGATTGCCAAAAGAGTAACTAAACTTAACCTCAACAAGGTTTATTTTGGAACAATGTCATGATCTACTTTGTGACATTTTTTCACAAAAGTTTTTCTAATCTACTTGCTTAATGCATGCCATGCTACCGTCACCAAAATAATGTCACAGAAATTAGATTGTCTTACGAACTGAAACAGCCACAAAGAGGTCGCCAAGAGTGGGAGACACAAATGGACTAAAATAGCAACAACTCGTTCCAAGAATGAAATTTGCTTTTGAATATAAGTACAAAACAAAAGTAGTTCTAGTAGGGTTAATAAGAATAAAACTTAATTATAGACGACAAGAGGTAATAAAACTGGGTTCAATGAAAACCTCGTTCACGTCCCAAACGGGTTGTAGATAAGAAAAGCAAGCAAGCCTACATTAGCAAGCATAAATGTCCATGTCGGTGGGGTTCCAACCAAGAAAGGTCGACGCTCTCTTGCTTTCCGATAATATTCCCTCCGTTGTTCTTCAGAGTCGAACGATTCTGGCGGCCACTCAAGGCCTTTGGCCAAGAAATCTGGGCGTGGATTATGCCATGGAGCTTTGTTTTTCCAAGAAGTTTCTGGCAATCCAAACCGTCGAATCTTGTCCCACACATGCCCAGCTTTCCTTAAAAAAAGCCTTACATCCTCTATCTCCAACAAAGGCATCCCGTTTTCTTCATCTGAAGAAGAAACCCTAGAAGCCTCTTGAGCATATCGAGAAGCTACCTCCATGTCTGCCTCCTTCGTTTCCAAAGAATTTGAAGAAGAGTTACCTATTGTTGCCATGTAAAAAGCAGAATGAGAGGTTGTGATGGATGGAACTGAAGATGAGGGCACAGACAAAGACGAAATGGATGGAGAGGAAGACAGCCGCGGAATGACTGCTTCTTTTGGTGCTTTTTCTTTCAGTCCAATCTTTTTCTGTAAAATGAGCATCCCTGCCATAAACAGAGAGGCATCCTCGATTTTATCCTTTGCTGGCCCGATCGCCATCCTCAACTCTCGATGGCTGTAGCAGCAGCAGCAGCGCTTGCGGCGTGCCTTACAGAACCACGATCTGGCATTTCCTTACCGAAATGGATGATCCTATCCAAGCGTCTGAAGATAAAGGCAGCCTTCAGAACGAAACGGCATATGACGGGCATCAGTCCTCGTGAAGCCGTTGTCTCAGGATTTCATGAAGGCCAACCGTTAACGTCAACTTTCAGTACTCGATCCATTCACAGGATGAACGAAGATGCGGGTCTTGGGGTGGCTTGTGCTTAAGTGCCACATGCCACCCTCAGGTGGGTGCCAAAGGAGGGAGATGCAAGGGTCATGCAAGCCTCAACACCCATGGCTCACTTGAATGTGAGCTTTAAGCATGAGCTTGCTTCGAAGGTGTTAACATTTGAGTTTAAAGTTTGGAATCAGTGGAGCGTTAAAAATTGAGGAATTTTGACCACGTTCAATGGGATGTGAGCCATGTTTTCATTCGTATGCGAGAACGATTTTAGATTGGTTCTACATCGGGGATCTTTGGCAAGACTCTCGCTTAAATGGGCTACAATTGATCATAGGTAAGAAAAAGGGCTTTGTCCTAGCATTGCTATTGAGCTTGAATATATATTGCCCATCAACCAATAAAACCAATCATTTTTTGATTTAACCAATAGAAAAGAGGAGAGACTAAAGCTAAAGATAGTCTCACGTCGATGGCGGAGAGGAAGGAGACTTTGATTCAAACAACAACGTCAATATTGCCTAGTAAGTCCCTCTTTTTGGAGTAGGACGCAAAGCAAGTGTTGTTGTTGCCAAGTTGTAAGTGAAACCAACCTTAGCTAGAGAGAAATGGAAAGGTGGTGGCTCTGAAGTGTTGTTGCAATTGCCGAGTTGTGAGTGAAACCAACCTTAGCTAAAGAGAAAAAAGCACTACAATTTTGGTGACAGAGAGAAGGTGCTCTCACATGGCGAGTGAAAGGCCCTTAGATATAGAAGGACAATCAAATTTTAGCTAGAGAAGAAAGCGGATGAGATGTCCAACAACCAAATATTAAACTAATTGAGCTTGTATCTATAGTTACCTATGGAAGTATAGTTGTGGCAATATCTATAATAATTACTAAAAAGCCCTTACAAATTAAGGAGCTTCAAACCTTGGTGCAAAAATATAAACTTTCCAAACATTTTCAAAAAAATTTCACTATCCTAAAGAAGAAAGATGACGAGATGTCCAACAACCAAATAGTAAACTAATTGAGCTTGTATCTATAGTTGCCTATGAAAGTATAGTAGTGGCAATTTCCATAATAATTACTTAAAAGCCCTTACAAATTAAGAAGCTTCAAACCTTGGTGCAAAAATATAAACTTTCAAAACATTCTCAAAAAAATTCCACTTTGTGATTTGTAATAAGTATTTTTAACAACCTTAATGCCTTGTGCTCAGGTGTCCTTTGTATTTTGGGACCACCTCCAGGAGCATAATGTCCATCCAATTTTCTCTCTCTTAGGAATCTGTCATTCTCTCTCCTCTCTCCGGTGGAATTCACTTTCTCTCTCCTCTCTCCGGTGGAATGCATGTTCTCTCTCCGGTGGAATGCACGTTCTCTCTCCTCTCTCCGGTGGAATGTGCATGTGCTATGTGGCAGCCCGTCATTGGCTATCCACATCCACATTCCACCACAAACGTAAAAAAAATTGCAAAAAAAAAAAACTGCAAAAAAAAAAAAGAACAGCGAAAAACCGGAAAAAAAAATGGTCCACGAGTACGGCCGTACCGTATGGCCAAAAAACGGGGAAAAAAAAAAACCTTCGCACAACGGCATTACGTAGGGGAAGGCCCGAAGCCCTCGGGCCTTCCTTGCTGGTTGGGGCCTGCCCTCGGGCTCCCGCCCTCGGGCAAGGGCCTCCTAGCAAGGAATGCCCTCAGGCAGGGCCTTCCCCCCCACTAAATGGCAATATAGAGTGTTTTATGCAATGCTCAAAACAAATCAATTTTGAGATTTTTTCTAGCGACAAACAATTCACAACATAAACAGTTAAAAATTGTCACCACAAGAAAGACATTAAACGCATAGTTACACATTTCTTTTGTGCTTGTCGTTAATACAAAACCGTAATCTAGGATTATAATCGTAGCCTTGTGTCCACTATTTTTGTTAAATATTTTAGCGTAGGTGGTGATTACATGCTTACATGACATGTTTTGAGTATGATGTAGAACATCTACAACGTTCATAAATTTAACTATGTTAGCATGACAGGTAGTTAAATTTATGTCAAAATAATAATCCTTACACAAGTATTACTATGTGCCATTGGTTGAAAATTCTCTCAATCTCAATCTCTCTCTCTCTCTCTCTCTCTCTCTCTCTCTCTCTCTCTCTCTCTCTCTCTCTCCCAGAAAGAAATTATGTTAGCAACAGCTTTCAAGGACATAATTAGTTGGTCCGTCCATCGTAGTGGGGTGTATGGGTAGAGCTGATTGCTACTGGAAAGGTGCGGGCTCGAATCCCGACCATTGTGTAGTGACATCTAAGGAGCTTAGCTCCGTAAATGGCATTGCCAAGTTGTATATGTTGTATATGACGACCACTAGTTGCTTAACATGTATGCAAAAAAAAAAAAAACTAGCCCATCTATAAGAATAGGTCTAGATGCTCATCATCATTGATGGAAATGTTAATAAAAACGAAGTAAATTATGTCAACTAAGAAGAGCTTGCTTTTTTTGGCAACCTTGAGATGAGCCTTTGAAGCACTCACAATATGTGCACTCGTACACCTGCAAAAAAGTGTGAAAAAACAATGTTTTGTTACAAGTATTAACATTCATATTCTATAATGTCTTAAGATTAATAGACACACATGAAGGTAGACAAAATTGACACCATACTCTAAGGTTCCTCATGCAAAGAATCAATGATTTGATATGGATTTACACGTAGATAAACTTTTGGATGTTTTTAAGGATGTGATAGTCTATCGATTGGGCCACATTGATCCTCCCTACAATCTTTTAGCATTATTTCCCCCAAATGGGGTGTGATGATATGAGCCAATTCTAAATACAATAATATACAATTTTAAGGCCATTACAATAGCTACAAATGAAAACAAAAGTCAACCTACAAGACGCATTATTTTTCTTCACTTAAGACACCAAAACTCCTTACAAAAACAAATAAATAAGGACACTAGGTATTGTCATCAAGGTTGCAACTATTATTTTCATAAGAACAAGGTTGTTGTGACTTTGGCAAATCTTTGTTGGCTAATGTGGCTTTGTGTGGCCTACATAGAGTTATATAAGGCTCCAAAGCCCTTACATAAATATTTACAACTATGAGACATTTGAGAGAAGTGGTCGTAGGTTGTTTTTGAAATAATTATCTTATGAAGCATAAATGGTGAGTTCACAAGCCAAGATGACTCTCAACAAGCTTATGCTTCTACAATTTGGGCTTTGGAATATAAGTCCTAGGAGGATTGTGGATGTTGATCATGGCGAGCTATGACTTATTTTTGTAATATTTCCACTTGCATTAGCTAGGGCCTTTGTCTATGTGACTTGCAATTGCTCCCTTGAGGATAATGTTGGTTAGAGAAAATGCCACATCTTTTATGTTGCTAGGGTCATGGGCAAAGAGGGTTGTTATATGCAATAAATTATCTGCAAGGTGAGATATGCTCAATGCACAACAAACTGCAAAATTGCCAATGATGTTTGAGTTGAAGTGCCTACAATTAAAAATCTTGGCATTTTGAAAATATTTAGCATTATTAAAACCATGTTCTCCCAAGAGCAAGTTGAGGGGGTTGCTCATCCGAATGCAAGCGACAACAAAGCATTTATGATCATCTATGACTCATGATGTCAATCTTCAAAGCGAGCTCTTGTAGCCAACAAACTGAGGTTGTCCACTGGCCTTCTAATTCCTAGAAATAGATGTGTCATCTTATATGCAAGGCATGTTGAGATGGATTGAACCTTTTAAGACCCTTTCTATAGTTTTCTATTACATGCCTTGTCTAGTAGGTGAAGTGGCCAAAGCTCTAGGCAGTGTTCGGGAAAGTCGGCATCTCTTGAGAATGGAACTGGCATCTTTCATCGAAAACCGATTTCACAAAAGACTTACAGGAAGTTGACTTTCAAAAAACCAATAACTTTTTTTAGATGCAGGATATTTTGTTTGTCATTTTTATATGGAGGAAATTTGTGTATGGTAAAGTAAGGAGATATCCTTACAAAACTTGGGTTACATAAGTTTATTCATCTAATAAAATGATTTATGAATGCAAATATGTAGTATTATGTCGTCAAAATCTTTTGAGATGCAGGATTTGAAAGGCAAAATATTTGAAAAACCGATAATGCAGGAAATTAAAGGGACCCTAAAAGAGGTATCTCGAACATAGCTAAGGGAAGAGGCAACACCTTCCAAATTAGACGAACGGCGAAAGGGCAGGCCTACTTTCAAAAATTAGAAAATTTAGGAGGGAAGCACCGCTCTCAGGAAAGAAACCCTAAAAACGGCGACGGGGGGTGGGTTTTGCACTTGCATTCAACTCGCGCGGTTTACCGCGTGTGTCTATAAGTAGCGTACCTCGCTTTTCCTCCTCATCGCGCTGCTCCTGCATTTTTTGTCGGAGCTTCCTCCTCTTCTCCCTCCTCCTCTGGATTTACCCACGTCGCCATCGCCACGCCAGGTGACCCTCATCCTCACCTTTCACTCCCTTCTCTTGCCGTTGAGCTTTTGCTTCACTCTCATAGCTTTACATCAAACCCTTAGCCTTGTCAATCCGTCTAGTTTACAGTTTTTTTGCTCCGCATCTGGTTTTTTGGGGGGCCTGTTTTACAGATCGGTTGTGCTCTTGTTGATTTGCTTATATTGCAGAAGACGATGGATGGTGGGGCCGTGAATCATAATCCGCGTACTGTTAAGGATGTCTTTAAGGACTTCAAGAACAGAAGAGCTGGAATGCTCAAGGCTCTAACTGCAGGTAAGACAACACATTCATTATTTCACTACTTTGGTTCTCCTTTTAGGTTTAATATGTTGTAGCTGCTGTATGAACTCATGGAGAATAAAGCTTTAGCAATTAGTTAGTTGTGGCTTATGGCTTTGCGAATATATTACTATGGTGAGTATTATCTGTTCTCTGTTGCTTGTTTTTTGCAGATGTCGAGGCCTTTACGCGCATCTGCGATCCAGGTGCGTGAACTAACGCTAGATTCGAGTTCTTATTGAATAGAACATAATGTAGAGTAAGTGTTATAGCAGTTTTGTTCTCTGAGGCCCATCGCTGGCCCCAGGAGCAGAGTGATCAACCTGTTAATGACATGAATAGTATTTTCTTCTAATTAAAATTACACCGCTTCAGGTTGATATGAATTCTTACCGAAGTAAAAATTCCTTTCAAACACTTCATTGTTGAAGCAAAAAGTCTGTAGTTCTAGTTAAAAATAAACGTGAGTTGTAATTTGACACATTATTAGCAGAGTGGTCAAGCTGGTTATTATAGAGGTAGAAATAAAATTAAGAAGCATTTTATCTTATTTATTTATCAGGATTAATTTACACTGGGTAAAGAGCTGATTTGAATTATCTCCCTTAAGAATTTGAGCATTTATTGTTGAAGGTAAAACTGTTAAATTTAGTTCAGAATAAATGTTAGTGTAATCGTGCAACTATGCTTAGACTTTTATGTTGCTAAACCTTATTGATAGGACTCTTCATTGGAATGAAGTTGCATGCGGCTAATTAACCTCTATTCAATTTCCTTAGGTTTTAGAGCAAAGATTTTCTCTCAATTAAATCTTAGGGCAAAAATTTTTAGTGCTCTTATTCCTGCATACTCGACCTGAGTGTTCTACATAGAATCAGCAGCATTCCAATTTCAGACTAGTTCATATTTTCTCCTTGGAAGTGATGACTTTGTAACCGGTTCAAGGGTTAAAATTTTCAATATTTCTGGATCTAATCTTGACTGAAGCATTCCAAAACAATTATGAAGCTCTCTTTTTGAAAGAACGATGGATGTTTTGGTTTCTATTAAAGATCTTTATGTTTTTAGCCCGTGGGACTTTACTTGTTACTGCTTCTAGGTCTGATTTTAAACAAAGCTTTTTAAGACATTTCAACTTGAAAATTGGGCGTACTGCCTGAAGGTTTACTTTTGATCTAAAGCATTAAAAAACGTTTTGGAAGAGAAATTGCAGACTTTGGTATTTGAAAGAGTGTTCAGTTTTTGGGTGTTGTATAAAGGTTTGGAATATTTCAGCCTGTGTTACTTGTTATTTTTGTTTCATAATTTCGATGGAAACATTTCAAGCCTATTCTGATGGCAAAGTTTTCCTTTTGGAAGAGGAATCGTCTTGTGGTTTGAAGATCTACTTTTTCAGCCTGTGCTACTTATTACTGCTCTTAAAACAGAGGTACAGCTATCAAGAAAATCAAAAGAGCTTGCTTGCTTTCTTTCTATGTCAGCCTTCTGAATAAAAAAAATTTGTTCTGGTGGAGCAGAGAAGGAGAATCTTTGTCTTTATGGCCTGCCCAATGGACAGTGGGAGGTAAACCTGCCCGCTGAGGAGGTCCCTTCTGAGCTTCCTGAACCTGCTTTAGGCATCAACTTTGCTCGTGATGGCATGCAGCGAAAAGATTGGTTGTCTCTGGTCGCTGTCCATAGTGATGCTTGGCTCTTTGCAGTGGCATTTTACTATGGAGCTAGGTTTGATAAGACTGAAAGGTATAGCTATTATGATTTGTTGAACAATCTTTGATCATGTTTGCTTTTATTGTTGCTACACCATAGCAATTTGCTAGCTCAAAAAAAGACCAAGGGTTTTTATTTTTGATGGGTATGGCAGGGAACAGCTGTTTCACATGATGAACGAGCTTCCGACTTTATTCGACATAGTGACTGGAAGAAAGTCAGTTAAGGAGAAACCTAGTGTCACTAGTGGAAACAAGCCCAAGTCTACAGGAAAAGTGGTAACAGTTCAAGGCTTGTTCTTTTGTACATTGAATGTGTGAATTGGAACAGCTTAAGCATATCTTTCATGCCCAGGATTTCTCTGAAGTGCAGTTATCAGCTGACACCTATTTTCGGTAGTCGGGTTTTGCTAAATTGGTGTGCTAACTCCACTTTTCAATCTGGAAATAACATATAGAAATTTCTGTGAATGATTTAATTCACCTTTTTCCTCGTGTATCCATTGTTCATTTTGTAGTATTTACAATATAGGGTTGTTCTTTCTGTTATTACTGGTGCATATGCTCATTGTTGACAATTCTACAAATTGATGTACAATTATTTAATTTTGGAAATTGTTTTTATTAATCTACTTGAAGGAGTTTCACTCTAACTAATTTTACTTTTTGTATCAGAATGCAACTGAAGTTCAGACTACTAAAGCAACTAAACCCATCCCTCCTCCACCGAAAGAAGAGTCATTTGAAGAGGAAGATGACGAGGATGAGAATGAAGATGAGGACGAGGAGCATGGTGATACTTTTTGTGGAAGTTGTGGGGGCAAGTATACTGCTGATGGGTTCTGGATAGGCTGTGACATTTGTGAAAAATGGTTTCATGGGAAGTGTGTCAAAATATCAGCAGCCAGGGCAGAACACATCAAACAGTACAAGTGTCCCCAATGCATCAGTAAACGGGCTCGTCCTTCATGAGCCATTCCATTGCCAGTGTTGACACATTTCTTCATCTTCAGTTGATCTTCTTGTCAGCTCACTGGTTGTGTGTAATTGTGATGCCTACATCGGTTTAGGAGCATTTCTTTTACAATGTATGCAGGCCCACAATTTCCAACTACAGTTTTCTAGCTATTACAGTTTGTGCTAGTCATCTTCAAGGCCTTTAATCATCCGGCTGCACGTGCAAGTCTGAATGAACCTTGGATTTTCATAGTTGTCAGATTGAATCTTTTATGAAGTTGAGGCAGGCATACATACTTTTCTAAGCCCTGCAAAGCTTGTTTTTTTCATTTATTTCCCTTAATCATGACTTGCTTTTGATGATGGCCATTATTGCCAGGTGATGGAGTTTTATGACATCCGAGAGAGAGTGGTGTTATGGAACATTCTCAATTCAGTTTTTCCAATGATCATTCTCAATAGCTCTTTGACTGAAATCTACCTGCTCTTAGTACATAAATCTCCATGTTTTGCTTTAAAACAATCAATGAATGGTTTTCTAGTTTCTGACTGATCATTGCCTTATTCGGATGAGTTGTTTTTTGGAAGGTGGTGAATGAAGCCATTAATCTGGAATGTAGCTGTGATGCTGAGTTGCTATTTTGTTCTTTCCTAGTTTTTATGCAGTAGCTGTTAGACTGCCGCAGAAGATTACTTTTATCTTTGCGGAATGCCTGATAGTATAAGGATGGTTAATTTTAGAATGCCATTTTGGTTTTAGTTTCATAAATGCACCTGTATGAATGAAAAATGTGCAAAACTTTCCATTATCTTTGATTGCAATTTAGTTCATGGTCATGCAATGAACTTGGGAATTGGCCTATTGCAGTTTTTGGTCACAATGTTGTTTTAATGCCTTATATCAATGTTTAGCAGTATCTGTGTTGGGCAATTTTGTGTTTCCGAATGTATGTCCTTTTTGGAGTATTCTTTGCTATTTATCATGTGCAGTTTATATTTTGATGTGTTGAGGTAAATGCTACAGGGAGTAGTTGGCCAACGGTTTTTATTTTTGCTCATGATCAGATTTCGGTGGTTGGATCTTTGTAATAGTTATGGCAGTTCCAACCTAAATCACACAGAAGTTTTGGCATAATTGAACTTTTTAAATGGGTCACTTTCTATTATCCAAATGATTCATCTTGGCTAAATGTGCCTGAGTCACTTTCTATTATACATTTTTTTTTCTTGCCAGAACATCAACAATTATTTTTTCAAAACATGTACACAAGTTTTCAAACAAATACTACACAAGGCTCGCTCCTTGTACTAATTAACGATTCAATTACATACTTTCCTTAACCAATTGCAAATTATAGGCCTGAGCTTTATCGCTTTGCTCCAAATGTAAAGGACATCCATGCTAGTCTTGCCCTTTTGGCAGAAGTTGAAGAGAAGATAGCAAGAAGGCTTTTAGTATCGCCACTCCTTTCTAGATAGAAGTACGTCAAGGATTTGACAAAAGGTTATGTCAAGCCGCAATTTCTGTTGATTGCACTTTAATTAAGGATTATACTGATATTAATATAGAGGTATGTGAAAGTTGGTGTTCATTATTTGTAGTCAGTCGCCCTATGGAAAATCTTAAAAGGAAAAAAATGGTGGGAATAATAATTGATCTTGGGGACAACTTGCTTTCATCAGTCTTAAACTCTCATTTTTGGAACAAATTTAAGTTTTGAAAGACACATTATCCCTATGAAATGAATATTTGAAATTCAGATGTTGGCATGCAATGAAATAGCTGTGGCCACAATCAGTCCTACCATTTTAAAAATCCATCCCAAATAGGACATTACTATCCTTCGGTGGTTTGAAGATGAAAGAACTTGTGTGAGGTGACTACTACCATACCTACCTGCAACAAACAATCTGCAGTTCGTGTAGATATAACGAAAATCAGCAACAGACGCTTGTGAGTAAGTTTCTAATCAGTAACAGACGTCTATGGGTAAGAGTGAAGAACAAATAAAAATGTTTGAATGAGAAAACAAATACACATCTTTAGGAGCGGTATTCATCAAAAACTCAATAGATGTCACAATGAATCCTCAAAAGTGGAGACTTGTAAGTTTTTGTACTTGCATTCTAATGAATTTTGTGTTCTTAGAATGCAAAAGAGACTCGTTCTTTCTTCTCTCTCTCACATAAGAGTCATCTTTCACTGCCATATTCGACCAGGCCTTTCCTTAAAGTGTATTTTGCATGTCTCATGATTGCCATACGTCTTTGAGCAAGGTAGATTTTGTGCATGGATTTTTCAATGCATGACCTAAAGTTCATGTATTTTGGGGACAGATAGTAGACCTGCTGTGTCAAGTGTAGGCCCAACTTCTAAGGCTGCAAAACTCTAAATTTCATGGTTTATTGTTTAAAATTTTTTATGGAGGAAGCCAAGAACGATGGCGGGTAATAAGTTATAAAAGATCAAAAATCTGGTACAAGGAAGGAACTACATTTTCAGGAGTATCTCCTTGACGTTGGGGAAGACACGCGGATGATTTGTGTGCACTACGAGAGCAGAGAAGAGGATATTTGCATTGCAGAACGTCCCTGCCCATTTGTATCATCACTAGATTTTCTTCTCGTTCAACCAAAACGTTGTGATGGATGATGAGCTTTTGAGGCAGGAAGACGAATCTGCCATCTCATTATGGAAAACATGTCAATCATTACCCCTCTGCTCAACAAACACTTTTCCATGAGCTGAAAAGTTTCTACAAGACTCTACACCAGGCTTTGAATTCGAGCTCTCTTGAAAGAGTGCTTTTACCCAACAGTCTGACAGCTAAGTGTCGCTCCTACGATCCAGCAGAGTAAAAATTTAGGTAACGACTGACGAAACTTTCTATTGCTCAGAATTGCAGCCAATGTAGCTACTTGGTATCAGCTTCTGGATGTGGATGCAGCCAAGCTTGAACTCGAAAGACGAGCCAGCCTACAAGTATTCCATTGATTTCTCAAACAAGGATGCTACTAATCTATAAGTTCCTATGCGGGTTGAGCTGTCATTGTTTCCTATGAAATTTACCTGTGCATTCATATTTATAAGAACGAGGATAAGTTTGGTTGATCTCTTGAAAGCAAACAATCAAATAGTATGAATTCTGCCCCAGCGCCAAGGCATACATTCTTTGGAAGCTAGACTAGGAGCAAATAATTGAAATTCATGTGGTCTTTGAACATGCAAAATATTACCTTAAAAGGTTGGAGTCTTGTTAGCAATGCAATAAAATTTCATGAAGCTGCCTCCCAAGCGAAAGGCCCTTTGCAAGAGACAACTTTGAAAAAGAATTGAAGCTGCCCTAGCAAACCTGATGGAGGTGAGGACCTATTCTTATTTCTATTTGAAAGCTATATATAGCTGTAAAAATTTATTGGTTGTCAAACTTGAGTTGTCAAGTCACATAGTTGGGTACTCTCAAGAACTTGCGCGAGACCAATCACCACCACATTGTATTTATCATCATTTTTAACAAAAGAATAGTGTACAATTAGTTGTAAAGGCTATAATATTGTGTATGTAAGCTTTCATCTCTCTACTGTAACTTTATGCTTTCCTTCCACTACAATGATTGTGTTGGAATAATTTCTATGAATGTAGGATGCGTTGTTCGATGATTATAGGTGTAGTCTGCAATCCTACATATTGGTATCAAAGCTCTTTGGGTGTAGAAAGCTCAAAAAGTTGAAAGTGGTAAAAAAAATACAAAGGTTTTTCGGCTAAATCTATCAAATTTAAAAAAAGTTACAAAAGTTATTGTTTTATGAGCTTTTTGAAGATATGAAGCTTTGACAGATTATAACTTCAATAGTTCTCGACCAAATCATGTCATGTAAAGCTCTAGTAAGTTCGACACAATGCTAGAAGGAAGTTGTCAAACGGTTTGTGGTCTTATTGAGTGGCTTGGGTGTAGTTAGCATTCAAAGCTTCAAATTTTTTAGAGACAATAAAACTGAACATTTGGGAGAAAAATGCATGGTGCCTACAAATTATAGGAACTTAGTTTGAGAGGCCTCGTATTGAGTTTCTAGACATATAATGAGGTTTTGTCAACTTGATAATCAACTTGAAGCGGTGGCACTGCTTCATCTTCACTAAGAAGCTCGGATAGTTCATCACTATCATTCTCATCATCACCAAACCTATGGATCTCATAAAAAATGACATCATGACTTATGTGCATGTGTCATCCAAGTGGATCATAGCATCTATACCCCTTGGTTTGCCAATCGTACCCTATGAAGACACACTTCAAGACTTTCACCTGCATTTTGGTCCTTTCGCTCTTAAGTATGAAAACAAAACTGTGCATCCAAATACCTACAAACCTTCCACTGAATGCCTCATTCGGGGTGCAATTAGGTGCAGTCTAGATTGCAAGAATATGGCAATTCTCATAGCTTCAGCCCAAAAAGAATTCGCAATGCCCATGTGTGCCATCATTGCCCTAGCAGCTTCAACAATTGTGTGATTCTATCTTTCAGCTACTCCGTTTTGTTCAGGTGTATCAACCTGTGCAAACTATTGTTCGATTCCATTAGAGGAGCTCTAAATCCAAAAAGGGCCCTTTGTAAAGATTCTCTTTATATTTTTTCTCAAATTTTTCTTACACATGGACCAATCAAAACACGCAAATTTGAAATCTACATAACGTAACTTTTTGAGTCCACATTAATAATGGCATAACTTTTTACTACTAAGTCCGATTTTAGCAGAGTTTGGTGCGTTGGAAAGTGCTTCGATGAACGCTTCCCAATGATATCTTACATGACATACTTGTGAGCTACAGTTATAAAGTTATTGCAAGTCAAATCTATTCGTTCAAAATAGTGTTATAATATTTTAATAATTCTAAAGAGATATTTGCACGAATTCATATAAGGCCCTTTTGGAGCTCAAAACTTCTCTAATGCATACTACTTGCAAAAGTCAATAAAAGCTATAGATCAATACTCACCACCATGATCAGATCTGATCAAATTGATCTTGGCACCCGATTGGTTATCCACCAATGCTTTGAAGTTCTTTAAGCATCCAAATGCATCATACTGTAATTGTGTAGATCCAAGTCTTCCTTGAGTAGTCATCAATGAAAGTCAAAAAGTAAAAAGCATTACCAAGTGGCATTAGTCCACATAGCTTTGAGTGCACTAGCTCTAGCAAGCATTTTGCTCTTATTGCCCCTTGTTGAAATTATGTCTGCGTGACTTGCCTAGTAGACACCCCTTCAAATAAACTCTTCTCTGTCATCCAAATTGGGTAGACCTGTGACCATCTTGAGCTTGAAAATGCCCTATGAGTCTATGCAACAAGTTGCTTTGAGATATTGATATTAATGCCAATACATTTCACTAAGTGAGTACAACATTCAACTTGAAACCCTGTTTCACATCCTTGATCTGACATTTTTTATCTTTGAATTCTATTTTCAACTTATGATCTGTCATGGTACTAATAGATACAACATGTTTCTGTAGGCCATGAATATACAAGACATTTTCAATTACCTTCACATGTCCATCAGAAAATTGAATTGGTACCAAACCAACCCCATGGATTTGGGACTCATCACCATTTGCTTGCACAACTCTATCTCCATCATTGGTTAGCTCCAACTTTTTAAACCAATAATTGTTGCATGTCATATGTCTTGTTGTCCATAAATCCACGTACCAATGCTTGTGGTCAATGGAATTTTGTGATGCCAATGCCATACATCATTATATTCTCTGAGCAATTCAGTGTATTGTCGAATTTCTTCTTCAGATAAAATCTTAGAGATCATTAAGGCTTTCCAAGGTTCAACTTCAATAGATAATGTATCATTTGGATTGATCATACCTAGTGTCATGTTATTCGATGAATAATCTTGAATTTCTCGTTGTGAAGGCTAAGCTTGATCTCCATCGTCAACTAAGTCTATTTCTTCAATTTCATAACAATCCAGACATTAGAGAAAATATGGGCCCAAAGAGGGCCCTATAAGAAATGTTATGTAGGAGAGAGAAAATAACTATAAAGTAATTATAATATCATTTTCTAACTTCTTTATGCATCTGCCCACACTACTTTCCATGTAAATGAATGCACCTTTAGTTTAGTCACATCAAACTTCACTGTTGCTTAACCATAGTTAGAATATAATTTTCAGAATGCTGAAATATTCCCTCCCAATAGTTGGGAACACTCAAAAATTTGAATTAGGAGTGACATTTCTTAAACAAAGCCTACGCCATCTCTATCTCCAAGGTCAAACAAGTGTTTAGCGTCATCTCTATCTCTAGCAGGGTCGAACAAGTGTTTAGCACCATCTCCAGCTTTGTTATCGTCAATATTTTATTTGTTACTATACTACTATACTGATGACAAAGCTTTATCATCTTCATGTGGATCTGTCACCAGAATATGCTCCGCTCAAGACAAGAAATTCAAAGCAACCCAAATTGTCAACTTCTGATATGGTCCGATACAGGGAGGAGAAGCTAAAGCATGTAGATTTATGGTCATCAGGAACATTGTATTCTATTGATCCATGTTCATTACAACATCCATATTTTCATTCGGTGAGTCAATTAATAATCTATATGTGTAATGGCAAAAATGGCCTTTTGGCTTACTGTGAGAATTTGATGCTCTATGGGAATGCACATTCAATGCAAAGAATACATTATTTGGAAGAGGAATCAAGGAAAATATCAAAGGAGTGTGAAGGAAAATCTACAAAGTTAAAAACTTGTTTGGATGAAAATGAGATGCTCAAGAAGGAGATCCAAAGGCTGAAATCTTCTTTGCATCATTATACAACTAGTAATGATGAGATAAAAACTGCATTTCAATCCATGCGTATGACATATTTGTCTCTTGTTAAAGATATGGATGTGCTCAACAAAAAGGTTTGAAGCAACAAGAGGAAAAGACTGGTAAACAAGGATATATGTGATCTATCATCCAGAGGAGGTAATAGAAAAAGGCAATTTCGTGCATTCAAGTAAGTTGTAGCTTATTTGGTATTGAATATTGCTTGAACTTTTTGATTCATTCATAATCACTAGTTTTGTTATTTATTCATTCCAACTTTCTGTTGATTTGCTTATTATGTTGTTGTGAATACTATGAGTGCCCTAATTTCTACTGTCATTTTCATGAACATCATATTTGCAATGCATATCAATACTGGTTGCTAAAGACCGTTTGGCCGATGAGATTTCCATTGAAAACTCACTAGGTTCTATCTTGACTTCTAATTCTATGAAATCAATGTCAAACAATAACAAAATGAAAAAGATTAAGGCTTCAGTTACTGATAGCATTATGAATGAAATTGGAAAAATATTAGACATTGGTTCAAGGGGCATGTCCCATGACCATTTCATCTTTTTTTTTTAAAAGGCATGTTAAACCAAGGTATGCAGACAATAGTTGGTAATCCATCTCATATCAATGAAGTGTATTGCTCGAAAGGAGAATGTCTAGCATATAACAATTCCAACAATTCATTTATTGATATTAATCAACTACTAACATTCATCATAAATTTTTATGGTATTACAAGCGAGAATGTCAATAACAAGTTGATAGTTGTTCTCAAGTTAGATGAGTCTAAAATTATAAAAGGACAAAAAATGGAGAGAGTCAGTCTTACGATCACGAATGGAACACTTCCAAATTCAAAAGACTCAGAAGTCTTCAACTTATGTGTTCAATCAGAAACTGATATCTGGAGGTTGGCAGCATTTCAGGTATAGCAGTTCCTTCGCATAATCAATAGGGATAATCATTATAATATGGATTTCATTTAGCAAATCTTCTATGTGTTAATATTATGAGGCTAAATCACGTTCTTTTTTTCTCTTATAGGTGATGAAAGAAGATCATGAGATTCTCTCATGGATATTTAATAGAACGTCATATCCTGCCATCATAAAAAATCACATGGAGGGAGTTCCACTCAATATTCTTGGAATTGGCAATTTCAACATAGAATGGCATTTAGCAGGAGATCTGAAGACATTAAAATGTATGTTCAATGTATCCCATGGCGCTAACTCTAAACACCCTTGTTTGTACTACATGAAGACAGCAAAAGACATGACAATGAGTACAAGAATATCAAGAGATCAAGAAGACCTAATTAAAAACCCATAGTACCGATTCCTCTTCACAATGTTCATATCTGTAAATTGCATGCAGAGGTGCGTATAATAAAAAAAGAATATATCTTCACATCTTGTTTGCATGGAATTACGAGCCAGAGGCATCTACGAAGGAAACTATTTTCAGATTAGAGGATGTGTTGTCTAAAGCAGGCTTACATAAAGGCCACATTAAAATAAAAAAGGATGACAAACTATCAGGTAAAATAGGAGATATTCCATGCAAGCCGAGCATTGGAGGATTCAAAGCTCAAATTTTTTTATCAAATTATTCTGAAAAATAATCCAAGATTCAATATTCGGTTTGGAAAGAGATTATAGCTGCAACTCAAGATTTCGAAGAAGAAGGTTCTACCCGTATACACAAAGTAGAAGTTTGGAAAAAATTAGACAACATGGTTAAATACTTGAGAAAAGATAAATTTTCAAATACTGATGTACAAATGATACAGAAAACAACTAGTGAGTTTGTGAATGCAGTTCAAAGTGCATGGGGTGTAGATCATATAACACATTATATGGTAAAATTTTGTTGTTACATTACTATAGACAAATATGTGCAATTAATTTACATACTTTTGATACTGATTTAGATTATGTTTTTATGACATATAGCACATATTACGGCATCATGCGACATTATTTGCAGGAAATAGCGAAAGTCTTAGCATATGGTCATCGCAAGGGATGGAAAAATCTCATTGGCAAGCAAGAGCGGCATTTCATAAAAGTACACAACATGGTGGGACTAGCACCAAGAACAGCTATATACTGCAACTTTTCCAATGGTTTTACAGAAGAATCCAAATTTGTCATAATACAAAATCGACGGATTATAAAAAATTACAAAAAGCATGCAAATTTATACAAGCCAATAGGCAATAGACTCAAAATGAGATTTTGTATATCAAATGAAAACTTTTACAAAGTACAATTGAGCAAAATCTACTCTGCTTCCGATACTTTCTTTAATGAAAGTTGCAATTTTGAATCATACAACAATTTTCTTCTTTCGTATGGATCCAAGAGCTCATAGTTTTCATGCTTACTCAGATCAACATAGGCAGCATACAATGCAAAATGAGATGATCTGAGCATGGAATTCACTGGTCCATATCCTAACATTTTATGTGAAATAATTTTCTCTACAAAAATTATTCTATGCACCTTATTAAAATTATGTCCTCCAAGAAAATGAGACAGTGCTTTGATTGTCATAATCATTGTCTCACCATGTTGATGAAATTTTCAATAGGCAACACTTATCTCATTATTCTTGAAGAACTTCAGATAATGCCCCAGTGCATGGTCTCTTGAAAATTCTCCAGCAGAAGATCTTTGCCCTCTTCGATGAATTGCGAAATCATCAAGGAAAATTGTTGCCTGAAATGAAAAAATCCAAAGTAAGCTCCAATATATAATCTGACATAATGAATCTACTAGTACATAATAAGATACAAAACTTATGCATTCAACTTTGTCTTCCTTGATTACTATCTCTCCATCAATATTATGTCCACCTTTGAATGTCAATATAGTTGATGAATACACAGCTGGTTTTGGAAAACCAAGCTGACTTTGAATTATGAGAAACTCCTCTTCAGAAGGTAGATCATCTTCTTTAGTGCACATTTCCTCCACAACCATTTTCAAACAATCTTTCCCTGAATAAAACTCATCATTATTTACATCGTCAACACCAAAGAGTAGATCATCAATATCATAATCGATTATATCCGAAAATTCATGAAGCTTTTTGCTCAAAATACAAAGAGTCTCGGCCTATGTGAAATCATAAAGATTCGATATATCTGATAGTGTCAAAACTGAATTATTATCTATATTATAAGTAGTGATAAGAGATTTACCAGAAGGAGAAAGGGTGTTGGTAGATCTGAGGCCAATAAACGATGTCCTATTTTGTGCAGGATCAAAATCTGTACAATCATCCAAACTAACGCTCACATCAATAAAAAAAAGTTTCTATATTTACAGTCTTCGACTTTTCAGATTTTGTACCACTGGAAGGGCAGCTTCAGAAGTAGAAGGGCCAGCTTCCGAATCATTAGAAATATTTAACAAAAGGAAAAAAACAAATGCAGACTGAAACTCTACAAATCTACATTTCTTATTGTGAATTGGACAATCATCTACAGACTTGAAATTATTATGTAACTTGGTGAACATTTTGTCAAACTTAGCTTTATAGATATGCTTGTTGAGTGCCACCAAGTCTTGATAATGAATCATGTCCTTATTCTGAGATCTGAACAAGGGAGTACTGAGTAGAGACTTAAATCTGAGATAAATCTCAAAAAATGCTTCCACACCAAGACTCTTAGTAATAGAAGGAAGAATAAAAATAAAAGGAAAAAAGGATTTGAAATACTCTATATTATTACTACCAAATTCATGAAAAAAAGATAGCAGATTAGAATCGAAATTAGACATTTCAACAAAAAAAAATACAGAAGAAAGATTTTGAATATCGCTCTCAAGTGCAGAATGCAAGTTAGATCAGAACCTCAAGGCCCTATGCGCTCGAAAGAGATATCAGAAAACTGAGTATCGAATTTGAGCACAAGTACAAAGAATAGACAAGAAAGAAAACGTAAGGTGCGCTTGAAATCGATATCGGAATAGACAGTGTCGGATCCAGGCGCAAGTATGTAAACGGATCATAAACAGAGAAAAGTGTGCACTTGAAATCGATATCTGGCCTAGAAATCAGAAAATTTACGTGAAAATCCGTGCCGAAAATGACCTATTTATAAATTTTTTTTGCATGTGTGGAGGATGTCCAAAAGGACATGTGTCGTCGCGTGATTCATCATAAATATTTCACCGTATAGAGAATGATTGATCTGACATTTGTCACGTGCAAAATGCCACATGTCACAGTATAATTCGTGCACGTGTCCTACACCACGTGGCCTCATTATTGAGTCATAATGATCTGCACGAAAAACACACGTGGACCTGTTAGATGTCGCCACATGTTCGAAGCCATTTTTTTCACATGTGCAAAAATTTTCTATATATACTCCCTCAAAATTTTCATTTTTCTCGCAAACTTCTTATTTTTCGCTCCCAATATCGCTCTCAAGCGCACTCTCTATTTGTTCTTTCGTCCGCCATCACTCCCTGCGCTCGAGACTGATACCACTGTATTGTCGATATCGCTTTCGAACGCAAGTCTTTTTCTTATTTTGTTTCTCTTGTAATCTCGCGTTTGAAACTGATATTCAGTCCTTTCTTTCACAATTTTTTTTGTTTTCATTCTTTGCGCTTGGTTTCAACATTCAAATCACAGACTTTTTTTTCAAATTTACTTCTTTTGATTCTGAGAATGATGGCTAGGACGAAATCCACTGCCCATGCCATTACCTCTGTACAGCCATCCCATGCCCGTGTTCCCCCTGGTACTGGCCGTAGACATGGCAGAAAGCAGGTCTAGCTGAGGGAGATAAAAAAACTCTAGAGATGAACTGAATTGTTGATCCCTAGAGCTCCTTTTGGCCGATATGTTAGGAATGTTACTCTGTTACTTAGGCTTGATGTTCATTTTGTCATGACAGCCATGCAGGCTTTACAAGGTGCTGCAGAAGATTTTCTGTCCCAGTTTTTTGAGGATTTCTATCTTTTGGCCATGCATGGTAAGCGTGTTACCATCATTCCTAAAGATTTTGTTATTCTCAAATGACTTCAAGAACGGTATTCAAATCTTCATGTGGATAACGCCAGCACCTCCGGAGACCTACCTCTGGATAGAACTGACTTGTCAACTACCTCAAGGAGGAAAAGGAAGCAGGCTTCCCTAAGAAAGCTGGCTCTCAAAGGCCAGCTGCTTCCCTTCCTCCTAGAGTTATCCCTAGCAAGAGACCCCACATCTTCCTGATCTCTGAATCAGATGCTGGAGAATCTGATTCAGACCCAAAATCATCCCCTCCTCCTCATGTTATTCGTCCAGCTCCTCAAAAGTTTTTTTCACCAAAAGTGATGATAACCCAAGAGGAGCTTAATGAAATAACTGAAAAATATGTAAATATTGTGTCTATATCTCTTTTTCTCCCTATACATAATCTTTTTGTTAGAATTCCATACAATCCTAACCAGTTTTATTTTAATTTTGACCATTATAACCAATACAAGACTTAGCTGATAAAATTGATCTGTTCGACAATTATTTTGATTTCTTTCTTCCAGATTCAAATAGAAGCTATAGATTAGGTCCTAAATTTTGTGCAGAGTTGAAAGAAAAAACATCAGAGATTACAGATGTTATTGTACAAGCCGGCGAAAACTTTTTACAGCATAGTATTAGTTTTGATTCTCAAGTTGTAGTTTTTGTTGTCAAACCAATTTTTATGGGAGCGGTGAAGGCAAAAGATGCCAATTTTGAAAGGGCTGTATATTTCATCGAGTCCAGTCCAGTGGCAAAATTTTATTTGATTCCATTGTTGCTTTAATTTGAATGATTACTCCTGTTCAAATGGATTCTAATTTTTAGTTTGATTATTGCAGTCGGCATTGGAGCCGAACATTATTTCTGTAAAGATAAATAAGGAGAGAGTATTAAACTCTCTCTATGTAAAAGTAAACTCAGCTAATGATACACATAGAGAATTTGATTCTTTACTTTCTGATGTCATTCGGGAAATACCGACAACCATTAAATCTCTCAAGGTATATACAATTTATCTATGATATGCATGTATTTTTTTTAGTTTAAATCTATCATCATAGGATAAATAAATTTTCTGTCATAATATTGTTAAAAACTAAGCCCACAGTTTCCTCCTTGGTGAATGACTAATTCTATTTCATGATTCTTCTTGCATATTTATTGATCATTGATCTAGGGTCAGGTGAACCAACTTTGGTTCTATGTCTGCTCTTCTGATACCTGCAGGAATCACAAAACTTAGACAGCCAATTTGGTTGAAGAACGTCTACAACGGGTTTCGGCTCTGATCTCTAGCAAAGGGTAACCAATCCTGTTATAATTTCAAGTTTTAGATGTTAAGTTTAATTACTTGAAGTCATTGAAGACTTGGCCATCTTCAAGGACTTCCAAGAACTAGCATTTAGAACAGGTCTGCAGAATTACACTAAGTGTCACGACAGTCTGCAGAAGTACACTAAGTGTCGCGACAGTCTGCAGAAATACACTAAGTGTCGCAACAGTCTATAGAAATGAACTATGTTTTCCACAGCTTTGGCTTTTTCGCATTTTTCCAAAATGTGACACTTTCATAGTTCAAAAGTTTAATTGTTTTAAAGGCACCTTTGACTTTTTTGCAAAATTCCGAAGAGAGAGAAAATGCGGAAGGTCATCTATTTTTTACGTTAAACTATTTCAAGGGCACCTTCGTCTTTTTCCAAGGGCACCTTCACCTTTTTAAGGGCACCTTCGGCCTTTTCGCAAAATCCCGAAGAGAGAAAATATGTTGAAGGTCGTCTATTTTTTAACGAGGAACATTCCATCACTTCCCAAAATTTGTGAAGTGAGAGAAATCACTTCACATAAAATGCAAAGTGAGAGAATCAGTGACGTCCTCGTCAGTGTCAACGATGCTAAATTGTTGACCGGATACATGTTTACAGATCCTCTGATCCAGAGGATCTGTTGGTTTTTAAAATTAATTCTTTCTTACTTCTGCCTATTAGCAGAGACGGTGGGTTCTTCTTGAAATTGTCATTCTCGTTTTAAACCCAAGATCAGGCAGAAGGAAACAGATTCTCGTTGTAGTATATTTGTGTCTTGCTTGTCAGAGGACTACTCAGGGTCGTGAACGCACTTACATTCATACATAGATGCAAGCCAAGAATGCTCATTCACAGATCAGAGTGCAGCCCAAATGAACATTCAGTAGATTTTATAGCTACCTACTCTAAAAATGAACTGAATCAGATCCTAAGCATTACTAAACTGAGCTACACTTGCATAAATTGACAAAACAAGAAACAAGAACTAATCTACAGCATGTTAGAAGTCCAAGAATCAAGAAATAGTCTACTGATTCTTGGACATCCCAAGAACATCAAGAACTGAAATGTCAGAGAATATGCAAGATTTACACCACAGATCCAGCCTATTTAGTTTACCTGAATGCTGGTCCCTACATTAATCCACAAACAAGGAAAGAAATTAATCCACTCTACGAAAGCAGCAAATCTAATCCACTCTACAGTCCACAACCACACACAAAAGGAGAGAAGGGCAAGATCATCAATGCATCACTCAAGAAACAAGCATGATCAAGGAGCTCAATGGATGCACCAAACTCATGAAGGCTCTTCTCATTTTAGCATGGAGCTGATACAATTCACAAAAAGCTCCTCTACTCAAAGAGGGAGTTTCTTAAATAAGCAAGAGAGCTCCTTAGGTGGCATCCTAGTGGAATTTCCACATTTCACAAACTACAAGTGGAATAATGCTCTCCACTAGAGGTCACCATCAAAAGGTGTCTCACTTTACTTTCTTTAAGAGGGGTATACTTGCATTTATTACATTTGCCTATAAATACTAGTTCCTACATGGTCATTCCATCTTCCGGGATTCACCACGAGGCTTACACAGTTCTTGCATGCCATTTCTAACTAGCATTTCTTGGCTCTCATACTCAGCTCTCAGTCTTCGTTGGTCTCGTCTTCTCAGAGACCTCCTCAGTCTAAGGTGAGAGGTTCTCTTGAGTTACTCTGTCCGAGTATCTTGGGGATTCATCAGAATCAGCCAACATCATCCCACCCCTAATGTGTTGCAGGACCCACTGCAACTCATATTGGACGATGTCGCTCCGCTTTGCATTGGCATCTTCAATCGTCACTTGGAAAAGCGTAGATCCTCGTTCGCTTACAAAAAACCAAGTGCTTATTGTCATCAGTTTTTATCACAAAAACTGTTTTTCACGAATTGTTGCAGTTTAACGAGAATGTCTTAGTGCTGCAATGGGTTGACATTCTCAAAATTTAGAGAGCTCTCAACAGCTTCACAACTTTGCATGCATGAGTGCTTTCCATGTGTCTCTTTGTTTAGTCACTTGTATCTACCATTGACGGTCGCATCTTTGGTTTCTTGGCAGATTCTATCTTCTGGGAGGTCTGTATCCTCCATTTGCCTCTGGGTGTTTCCGTGGTTCTTCTCTCAGTTGAAGTTCCAGTCTCAAAGAAAACCTTTGGTCTGCAGGTTGCACAAACTTTGATTATCAGTCTCAAGGGGATGGATTCATCAAAAATTGGTGGTAGAAACAGTTTTGGATGGACGGTTTGGTAACGGTAAAAAAACATGATGAAGGCTTGGTGAAAGGATGAAGGAACTGATAGTTCTATAGTTGCAGCCTTGGACCCTTGCAGTGTCGAGCTTTGACCACCACTTGCTGGGTGAGGAGCTTGCTTTATTTTGCAGGTTCACGGTTGTCTTCATCTTTCTTTTCTGCAGCTCTTTCTTTTGATCTGTTACTTTTGGATCTCTTTGGGCTTCATAAGAGGGGATTCAACTATCATTATTCCAGAGAGTTTATTTTGATCAAGATTGATCTGACTCATCTGTTGCTTAAGTTTTGTCCTTTCCTCCTCAGCTTCTTGGATCTTTCTCTTTATTTCTTCTAGCTGCTTCGCCTGCTTTTGTAGGTCTTTTTCGGCTGAACAACCAATATAGGTGGTAGTTGGTCTCCGCAAGACACTTGCAATGGTCTATCAGCTGCTTCGATAAGACTATAAAAAACTGGGAATTTCTCAGAAGAACAGTAGAGTGATGATAAACAAACAGATGGAAGGAAGGGTGGTGGTGACAACGGTAGATGGTGTGGACAATAGGCATGATAATGGGCGTAGAATTTGAAGTATGGCAAGAGGCCGGTTGAAAAAAGAGACTGATTTCCCAACGTTTGTGTTTTCCTTCTTTGAAGGATCTTCGTCGTGACTGGGGTACTTCTTCTGATTGAGTCTCTTTGGACTACCCATCTGTCTTCTTAGCCTTGTTATTTTCATATTTGACTTGTGACCTTGGCTGTCGATCTTGCTGGTGTTGTTGCTGGCAGCGTAACTACTCAAGTGGATCCAAGTAGATCCACTCTCTCCCCCCCCCTAAAATCTGTTGGTGGAGATGTTGTTGTTGGTAACTGTTCATGCTCAGGATTGGATCAGCGTGTGGAACACGTTTTTGAAACATGTTGAACATGCGACTGGACTAAAGATTGAACAAATTTTAACTAAATTTGTTTTGATCTTGCTGTAGTTGACTCAAAAAATAATATGGCAATGAGATGCAGGAATCAACTCTAATGTGACATGTACATCTCATATTTCTCATATTTCTCAGAAATTCTAAACTGCTATACAAGGTAATATGAAGATGGATAGATGAATGAAAATGTGTTCGTGAGATGCTCTACAGAAGACTCTCGTGTAGTCGCTATTTCTCATGCAAAAATCAATCACACACTAGGAATGAAGAAAAACAAGGAAATGTACAAACAATATAGAGAATGGAAACTGTAGTGTACTTGTCGAACAAAACTTATATTTATCAACATTGATAATGTACCCTGACAGTTGTAATATTCCATTGTTTGTAGAGTAATGTGACTTACTCTGACATGCCCTTATCAAAACAAGGCAGGGTGGATGACACTAAATCTACCATCATTGATAGCAGATGTTGTAAGATATAGCTTGAGATGTAGGTATTATTGAGGTACTATGTCCTGAGGACCTCTGTGAACAAGAGATTCAGAACCGAATCGCTATCTGGATTTCCGAATCCGAGAAATATTGTGTATTGGCACATTGGAAATCTTATAATCATGTGGAAAGACAAATAGATTTGAGGTTGTAGAAGGGAAGAAAAACTGTCGATTCCCTGTGGAGGTTGCTCTTGGTTGGACATTGTAGCAGATGACGGAATATTGTTTTCACTTTCTTTCGACAAGGACTCATTTCATATTGTCTTTTTTCATTATGGAACTGGTGTATTGTGTTGTATTGTAGAAGTTTGCTAGAAACTTCTTGATTGAGCAACATGTTGAACTGTTGGTTTCCATGGTGCTCATGTTATTGTCGTGAGGATCCTATCGGGATTCATAACTAACGTGATGGGCAGGTTGGTTGTTTCGGACAGTCTTTGAAATTGTGTTTTCTGATATAGGCGGGACACTCAGCATGGTACTTGGTCTTGACTGGACAATCAGCCATGAAGTGGCCAGTTTCACCACAGATGAAACATCTGGTGTGCAATGGCACTTGTATAACTGCATAGCCATCTTGTATGGCTAGTGGTTCTAGACTTTTTGGTGGATATTTGGGATAAGTCAAGGAATGTCGAGAATGTGATGGTTGTGCTTCATATTGTTGGATTTTATGTGCTTGGATAGGCGGATATGTAGGACAAGCATCAACAGGATGCGTAGCCCAGCAGTGTGGGCACCATATTGTTTTTCGTCTATAAGGTACCTGTGCAGGGTTTGACTGACCAAGCATACTACTTTGGATAGACTTCAGGGTAGCTTGAAACTCATTGGTGACTTTCTCTATCTGTAGTTGATGTTGCTTATTAAGCAACTCCAACTGATATTTTCAAAGCTGATCTCAGGTGTCCTCGATCGGCTTCGACTCGGACATGTGGTGCTCATCTTTCCCTGGATTCGTCAATATTTCCTCCTTCGTCTTTTTCCTTGATGGCATCATCCATCATTTTTATTATTATTCTCAGAAAAGGAGCCCGAGGAAGCAACAGTCTAGTGCTCTTTTGGTACTTTTTAATCTCATCCATAAATTTGGGTTGGTTTTTTTTGCGTTGTCGTCTTGGTGGAGGCTACATCCTATCCATTCCCTTTCCAATCCAGGGTAGTTGTGAATGAGGAGGAGATCCAGCAGCAAGAGGAGATCCACCACCAACAGATCCATCAACAGATCCACCAGGAGATCCACCACCAACAGATCCAACAGCAATGGAACCGTCGAAATCAAAAAGTTCTTCGACATCCGAGGACAATGTTCCCACAGCCTGCACCTCGGATTCGATGTTATTACGGACTTCTTCTTCCATTGGCGTGGGGATCCGAGATGTAGTCGAAGGGCTCAACATGACACGGGCTGCCATGCAGAGATTTCTCAAAATCTCATTTCGCCTAATAGACTGAAGCTGCTACGCAGAAACCCTGATTCTTTGAGGCTCCCTTGCAGTTTGTTTTGTCCTTGCCATATGCTTATGTCTAGCCATAAACAGCTCAAAATTATGCTAAATAGATCTAATAGGTGTCTATTTCAACCCACAACAGATATAGAATCTGCAAAAAATTTGTATCCTCCAATTGTAAAAGTGAAAAATGAATGGTAAAAAATTCCTTTATATATTTTTTTGCCCATGCACACTAAAGTTCAACAAGAACTTTTTGGCCCTGTGTAGCTCACTGCAAGGTATTTGGGCAATATCGCATATGTGCATATAGTGACGTGGAGAGATTACGAACTGCAAGTTCTGTGCACAAGTTCAATATTAAGGAATATTCATCATGAAATATTAGTTTCAAATGAATATTCCTTTTTTGCATAGTTGTGAAGTAGATCGAATATTCTAATATTCGACGGCACATTTATTTTGGTGACATGTGTTCAATTCCAAAATTCTCTAACGCCAACATAACATTTCTAGTATTTTTTTTTCCTTCTAACATTCTTTTAGGTCGTACATATCGGTCTTTTGTGCAGTTCCTTATAACCTTAATATTGCTATTGAAGACTGCACACATATTCGATACATACAATTGATTTGTTGGTTTTTTTTGTTAATATTACTTTCACACAATGTCTTTAACTTCATGTAGATCTGATCTAAAGATCGTGCTCTCTTCATTTCTCGACGATTTTGGTATTGTCAAAGCTAGGAAATACGTCATATCGTTGTTTCATCCTTTTCTTCATGTTTTTGCTACAGCTCATCATAATAGACACGTATTTTTGAGCCTTACAAGATATTCCAAAGTTTTGTTACATTGCCTTTGCAAACGTTTGAGAACATGGCTTTTTTGCATTACACTGATATTGTCAATCATGTTGATATTCATCTGAAAAATAGATTGGATCCATTATATACAAAACTTTATGAGAAATTTAAGTTTTCTGGTCACTGCCAAATTTGCCGCAAGAAGTGTAGATTAGTTGAATATCAATCTGCGTTTATATTATATTTGATTATTTTGATTCCAGGTGAAGTGGATTCCTCAAGCTCCATGCAGACTTCACCTCCCTCCTCTTCACGATATCAGAAGATCAAGGATATAGTCACATTTCTTGAAGAAACTGACATAAAATATGACAATATTAAAGAATTTGACCCAAGTGATAATCGATTTGCATTTGTAGGAGAGACCGAATTTGCTGTGTATGAATCAAATGAATTTCCTTCTTGGTCCTTTTTTTATTTACCTAAATATTACATAGATAATGATAGTTATCTCACTGTACTTGACTTGTGCGATTTTTTTGATTATCGTGAAGATGAAGTGTTATGTATTTTAGCCAAAACATTAGGTGAGTTTTTTGACATTCTTGATTTTGAGTATGATGACATTGTTCCTAGAGTGGATGATGAGATCGATGATGGTACGCTTTGTCCATAAGAGTGTTTGCAACAGTCTTTGTCAAAGACCCATGAGCATCAAAAAATATCCCCTCAGAGGATGAGTTCATTGCTTTCCAGACCCAGCTTGGTTTTGGGCCTCAAAAAATATACCAACCAAATGAGTTAAGCTCGCAAAAGGATCACAAAATAGACCACCTTGAATTGATTGAAGCAGATACCATTGAATGTATGAGTTCTTTTACTTTTTGTGCATGCAAGTTAATTTTGCATACTGTTTATATTCATTATAAGAACTAACATTTTAATTTTTCATCTTTATAGGAGGTCGTCCTTATCGACGAATTTGCCATTAGACGAGGTGGCTTTTGAACCTACTCAGACAAATTTAACAAGGACGACGGCCTTGGAAATTATTTCAATTTTTTCAAAAAATATGAGATTTGTGTTGCCCATTCAAAGTTCAGTACTCAAGGCGAAACAATTATCATGGCAGTAAAGGCATTGTCTCATTACTTAGGTGGTCATAAGTTCATTAAACCACATAAAATAAATTTTGTTAAACGCTCAATTGTACTCAAGATTTTAGGTTATGGACCCAAAAATACTATTCTTCGATCTGCTCATTTTGCTTTGTATGCAACTTACATAGAATTATGTTAAAAAAAGGAAAATGCATATCTTTTGGATCCATTTGCAAGAAGAGAATTTTTCCACGACAACAAAATGCAACTGGTATTAGAAAAAGAAAATGAAGATGGCAAGGAGATATAGATATATTCAATTAGCTGTAAATGTATTTTTTTTCCAAAACAAATTACAAATATAAAGTACAATTTTGTGTCTATCAATCTATCTCCCTTGATGTATAAATTTACATGCCTTTCTGAACTTGATGTAATTTGTAGATTTTGTTTGATGTCGTATTTGTGCTCATTGATAGAACCATTGAAATAGCTGAAGAATATATCTGTGTCTACCATTGAGGCCACCATGTTGTGTGTTTTTATGAAATGCTACTCTTGCTTGCCAATGAGATTTTTCCATCCCTTGTGAAGACCATATACTCAAACTTCCATGCTTTTCTGCTAAGCATATGGAATGGTGTCATAATATGTGCTGCAAAATATCAACAATTTCTATCAATAGGTAAACTTCAAAAAACAAAATAAAATGGTAACTAGATATCTATTTTTAAATGCTTATAATGTGTGATATGATCCTCTCCCCAAGCCACTTCAACTGCATCTACAAACTCAACACAACGTTTCTGGAGCAATAGCAAGTCATTGTTTGAAAATATTTCCTTTCGTAATATTTTAACCATATCATCTAATTTTTTTCATACTTCAACTTTCATTACCCTTGTTACTCCATCCTGAACAAAATCTTAAGTAGCAGCTATGATGTCTCTCCCAACTGAGTAACGTGTCTTAGATGGCTTTCTTGAATGGTTAGCTAAAAATCTTCGTGCCTTTATACCGCCAATGCTTGGCTTGCAAGGTACACTTTTTTTTTTTTGAAAGCTTAAAGTCCTTTTGTATTTTAACATGTCCTTTATGGAGACCTGCTTTAGACAGAACATCTTCTAATCTAGAAATAGCCTCCTTGGAAGATAAATCTAGCTTTGTGTTCCAAACATATAATATGTGACAATACACAAGCTTTTCGATTATTCTAACCTCAGCATGGAGAGTGCAAATATGTACATTTTTTAGAGGGATTGGCTGAATAGATTTCCAATTTGGATCCTCTTTGTCTCTTGTTATTCTTGTATTCTTGATAATGTCATTTGATAATTTCATACAATATAAACATGGATTTTTGGAGGTTGGTCCATGGAAAACGTTGAACATACATTTGAAAGATTTCAAATCACCAGCCAAATGCCACTCTACCTTGAAGTCTCCTATTCTAGATACATTGAAATGTTTCCCATCCATATGCTCTTTGATGATTTTGGGATATGTTGTTATGCTAAACACCCATGACAAAATGTCATGATCTTCCTTTAAAACATAAAAAATAGATAGACAAAAAACTAGTCAATTGATAACAATATCAAAACCCAAGTAACATACAATATCTAACCTCATTAGATTTTAAAATATCATACCTCAAAGGCTGCCAACCACCAGATGTCATTGTCGGACTGAACACTGAAGTTAAAATTTGCTTGATCGTTAGTCTTTTGAAGTGCTCCATTCACGGGTGTTATACTCACTCTCTCCATCTTTTGTCCTTTAATAAGTTCCGATTCATCCAGCTTCAGTACCAAGACTATCTTACTGTCTACTTTTTTCGTGGAAAAATCTTAGAAATGTATAATAAATCTTAATAACATATTCATATCGACAAACAAGTTATTTGACTGATTGTAAGACATGTATTTTTTGTCCTTTGATTGATATACTTCCTTGATATGAAATGGAACACCTATAATCTTTTGAATTTCTCTATTCATTGAATCACGTTCCAATTTTATTTGAAATGGTCATGGAATAGGAAATTTCTTAATGCTAACCAGCGTCAAAGCTTGTTTGATAATCTTAAATATGGTGCCATAAGTTGCTTATTCCAACAAAATCACATGCTCCTAGAATTATAGTATTGTCAAGTATTTTTTGTACTTCAATCATAATGCATCAACAATTTTTATCTTAACATGACTGTTTCGATTATTGGTCATCAATGGCCAACTCTCTTCAAAGATACCCACACCTACGTAAAGGCCTATGATGTTTGTCAAAGGAAAAAACGTTTTCAAAAAATTGACTTTATGCCTTTACACCCTGTCACGACTGATCAAGCCTTCCAAAAATGGGGAATTGATTATGTTGGACCAATTAGTCCCATTGCTAGACACACTCAAGCCAGATATATCGTAGTAGCTACGGACTACTGTACCAAATGGGCTGAAGCTAGAGCTGTTCACAATGTTGATGCTCGTTCTACTGCAAAATTTCTCTATGAACAGGTTGTCGTTCGTTTTGGATGTCCTCTAGAACTTATAAGCGATAGGGGCACACATTTTCTTAACTTTGTCATAGCAGATGTACTTTTGAAACTCTTTGTGGTACATCGCAAAAGTCCCCCATATTATCCACGATGCAATGGACGGGCGGAATCCACAAACAAAATCTTATGTGGTGTTCTCACCAAAACTGTTGAGTCCAGCCGATCCAATTGGGAACTAAAACTTTATGCTGCTCTATAGGCATATCACACTACCTTGAAGAAAGCCACAAGTTTAACCCCTTTCCAGCTAGTATATGTCCAGAAAGCCATCATGTCTGTGGAATTCCATATTCCATCCCTACGAGTAGCATATAATCTAGAGCTAAATAATCGACAGATTCTAGCTAATAGATTATTCCATCCAAAATAATTTTGTGAAACACGACGGATCAGCATCCATGCCAACAAGTCCACAAACATCAACAGAAGGCATGGCATGATCGATCATTAAAACTCAAAGAGTTCTAGATCAGAGATAAGGTCCTCTTATACCAAGCCAAAACTTTTAAGGGCAAACTGAAATTTTTTGGACAAGGACCTTATGTAATTCAAAAGATATTTGCCTCTGGATATGTATAACTCCAAACTCTACAAGGCAATGCTTTAGACACTGTGGTCAATGGAAGCAGATTCAAAAAGTATATGAACCCTGTTTTTATCTTGATATCTATTAAGTTGTTTTATTTTCTCATTTTTTGCTCATTCATTTCTGTTTACTGTCTATTTGCCATTTTGAAATTTTTTTAAAATGTTTTTTTGTTTAGAACATCAAGATATCACTAGATTAAAAATACAATCAGTCGTTTTCTATGCAACCACAAGATTCATTCTTTTTCTGAAGTTTTGATGAACAATCATATAAGATAGAATTCACCTAGACCTATTTTTACTGTGTACAAGTCATTTATCACCTTCTCGAATTCCAATACAGAATCAAACCTTTCAGAAATAGAAAAACATCAAATTTTTTTCATCAAGTCCTCATTGACAGAATTCGTAGATAATTTGCTGAACCTCAAAATTAGTTGCATGATTTCTCTATCACATCCGCAAATTCTAATCATGCTCATTTCTGTACTGTCAGACAATTCCACTCATTTTTGTACAAAAAATCACTTACAAGAACTTGTAGGACCCTCATAATATTGCCTCAAAATTCGCAAATCTTATTGAGAAATTGTAGGCACTAAGGACAATTATTGGGTGAAGTGGCAAAGTTCTGTTGTTCCTTCGGAGAGGTCCAATTGGTTAGCTAAGGATTCAATTTTTTTCAAGATTCGATATGGTCCTTTATATCTAGCGGAAAACTTGTAATGCTTGACGATACACATTACACTAGAATTCTTCGAGATTCGTAAATACACCCAATCCCTCACTTGAAAGTTTCTAGGCGATCTTTTCAGATTAGCATAATGTCTGTCCCTATCCTGAACACTTTGGACATTCTCACATGCTATTTGTAGCATTTCTTTCATATCGTGCAAAAAAATCCGCTACTTTCTGAAACTTGATTGTACAAGTCTAAACCGCAATAAGTGATCTAGGCTCAAAACCATACATAAGCATGAACGAGTTGTAACCAGTAGCTGAATGCTTACTACTATTATAGTCAAACTCAATCAAGAGTAGATACTTCTCCCAATGAGATTGTCGTCAAGAAACATATGCTCAAAGCATTTGTTCCATCATCTGATTTGTTCTTTCTGTTTGGCCACCCAGGCCTTTTTGAAATGAAGTTAGTGTAATTGATTGTCTTATCCCAAAAAAGTCTATATATAGGCCTCACCCATTCTTTCCACGAGTTCATTCCAGATTTCTGCTCAAAATTTCCAGAACTGTATAGATCTCTTCCATAATTGCTCTCATGGCTTCCAAAGACCCTTCGCTATCCTTGCACCTTCGTAAGGTCACCAAACCTTACACAGGTGACATTGTTTTGGTAGAAATCAAGAATCATTCTGCAACCTTGCAATTAGCCAATGATATTTTTATTAGTCTTAGTTGTAATTTACTACATCTTCTTGAACAGCAAAATGAGAGTCTGGTACGTGCTGCCTACTCCTCCTATTCAGATGAATTCCACTTCTGTCGGATTTTCTTCAAGGATGGCAGTTACATCACCATCGACATTACCTCCACCAAGATTCAACTCATTGGTTTTCTAGATGCTGGTTAGACCATCCGTGGCAGAGACACGATTTATATTTTAGAACTACTTCAAGAAGTTCTTACTTGATGATGGCAAAACCATTGATCAGACCAATGATGGTATTGTCGTAAAGCTGATAAAGGATCCCAAACTATGTGTTTCATCACAAGTCCTGATGATCCTCGTCGAAGTGCACATAGTACGCATGGATCGCATTCCACTGAGCGATCTTTTCTCCCTCACCATGATGCTAAACACTTATACCTATAAGTGGGCAAAAAAGATCTATGACAAGCTATGCCTGGCACTCAAAGCACGAAAGGCTACCACCAAGTGTGGTTATCTCTTACAAATGATGCTCCAACAACATTTAGGGTGCAGGACAACCACAATCCTCAAAGAACTTGAAGAGCAATATTCTACCACTAGAAAGTGGGCCAGTCCTCAAGTATCAGCTGAAATTGCCTCACCTCCCACGAAGAAGCAGAAGGATAAGGCAGTAAGTACTGAAGAAGACATCTCCTATGATATCTTATACAGTGATATAGGGACAGAGTATGTTGAATCCTGAGGGAGACTTAAAATCTCTCAGGTCCCACATCCAATCCTTCACCACCTCTCTCCCCTCAACCAGATCCACAAGAGGAACGTGCCTTGGAAGCTGAAGCACTGACAATAAGGCACATAATCACCCCAAATGCTCCTAGCAAGGATTTGCTTATATATCAAGAGTTTGCAAAGCAATATCATACCAAGGAGCGAGACGACTACATTCTTCCAAATTTCGATCACTACAAAACCCATGAGGAATCCACAACCAGCCTGGCGCCATCAGTTATTTTTACAGAGCAAAACCTCCATGGCATGGTATCTGAAAGCACCCCCTATATGCGCACCAATCTGTATTATTATCTGGTGGCACGTCGAGAACCATTTCTTGCCACAAAAGTGAGGAATAAGATTTATTGGCCCACGCTCACAGGTGTGAATATCAGAAACCCAGCTGATGACATGGTCTTAATTGTCGTGTATTCTACCAAAGGCACCATGATAGCCCTGATCATGATGTACGTTATTTTGCGAATTATTGCGGCCTGGTGGTATTTTGGCAGAGTTAAAAGTTATTGTGATCGAGGGCTACCACCAATTGCCATTGATATCAATAAGCCTTTGAAGATTCAAGATGACCACATCAACATAGCGCGACTTTATTACCGAGCGGCCCTCACTTTGGTGCTTCATGTTGATATGGTAGAGTTGTGGAAAACCCATGACTTTCTCTAGGGTATGCTCCACTATTATAGACAACTGCCCTTCCTTAATAAATTACACTGGCAAATGATGGAGGGGATCAGCAACAAGATCTACCAAAACCGCCAACAACACTCTCGTCTCCAAGAAGCTCAAAAGATCCAGGACGAAGAAGCTTTGATTGGTGTGGGACCACCAATCCAATAAAGAGGGGGATAATGTTAGCAACACAATGAAAAATAAAAAAATGAAATAAACCTCCAAGGCATTTGTATTGTAAGTGTACGTACGAGTAAAGGTTAATAAACTTCTACTATGGCATGTGTTTTGTAAGTCCATGGGCAGAAGCTTAAATGATTAGAAACTTAAACTTAGACTTAAAACTTAAACTTAAGAAACTTAAGCTTAGAAATAAAAGATTCCAAATTATCTTAAGTTCTAAAGTTAGAGATTCTAAAGTTCTAAATTCTAATCTAGAAGTTGAGAAGCCTTAGAATGGCAAGTTTTAGGAACTAATCCCATAAGTTAGTGGAAGCTTATGGAAGGCCCTTCTTGCTATAAGAGGAGAGGCATTTCCCTCGTAAATAACAATTTGTGATTCTGACAAATTGCTCTTGTAGCTATTTTGTGATTTCATTGTGTTCCCTTTGGGAAGGAGCATAGCTTGAGGGAAGGTGCTCGGGCCTCCTCGTCTCCTTTTCATCGATTTTATATTGTGGCATGCCTTTAATTGCTTCATTGCTTAGTTTAGCCGCAATCAATATTTTATCTCCCTTTGGGTGTTAAGTAGGATTTAGTTTAGGCAACTTTGCTAGTTGGGTAAGCCTTAGCAATGTGTATTTTATTTAGTGGCTAGTTGGGTAAGCCTTAGCCACACCTTAGTTAGTTTTCATTTTGGGCACCAGTTGGGAAGCCTTGGTGCTCCCTTTTGTTTATGTTCTT
Source organism: Diphasiastrum complanatum (assembly GCA_029204225.1). Taxonomy (NCBI): domain Eukaryota; kingdom Viridiplantae; phylum Streptophyta; class Lycopodiopsida; order Lycopodiales; family Lycopodiaceae; genus Diphasiastrum; species Diphasiastrum complanatum. The sequence continues at coordinate 68,335,079 of CM055096.1, read as the reverse complement.
ATTTTTAGTTGAAAGTGTGTAGATCTTAAAAGGTGGATGACCAGTCTACCACTATACTACAACAGAACCATTAGACCTAGCCACCATAGCGGAGTAGAAATACTTCTAACAATGCTGAATCGATATTGCATGTGTCCGTACATATCAAATCAACACACGAACATCCAAGTCTACATTTAGCACGTGGTGGACCTTAGAATGTGATTAAATCTCTCATTATGAACCTCAAATTATGATGGGACCTCATAATTCATCAAGATGAGAACGATAGGATGAGGTGCACCACTTTCACTTGCTTCTTTACAAAATAGGACGTGTGCTGTGACCCTTCAAGGAGCTCGAGATAACGACCAAGATGCCTATCCCAAATCATGTTCAAGATATGTACAAATGAGTGGTGGTTGAGGTCCAACCTCACGATGACACTTGGCATGCAAATTAACTAGCTAGCTTTTATCTACTTTCACATAATAGGACACTATGTGAGTGTGCAAAAACTAATAGATTTGATGCATGCTTTATCTAAGAAGATTTGGGAAAAGCATTGTTATGTGCCAATTATTTGTGCAATAGACTTCATCTAATACATTGATGGATTGACTCCTTATGAGATGTTCTATGAAAAGAAGTCTTGCTTGAATAATATGAGAATTTTTTATGCTTATGCTACCTATATTTGCATTTGGAAAGTAGAAATAAAGAGAATCCGTATTCTTTGGTAGTCATGATGATGGTGAGCCAATAAAAGAGTATAGAATATTTTTGTCTTCTTCCGAAAAGATTTTCATGTATCTTTGATAATTTAAATATGTTCATGCTTGATGATGTGTATATTGATCATGCAAAAGATTGTTGAGATCCAAGAGAAGTTGAGTGTGCTTGAGGGGGAGCAATCTTTAAGTCCAAGAGTTCCAAGGATGTCTATTAGACCAAGGGTCAAGTTTACTAAGCTCACTAATTATGACAAAGGAAAGCAAGGTTCATATGATATGCCTCCTAACATCTCTTCATTTGCTTTCTTGACATCTATTGCAGATTCATCTTGCATAGAAAAAGCATTAAAGTCAAAATATTGGTATGAGGCAATGCTTGTTGATTTTTTTGTCTATTTTCTTTATTTGCAAGTGAGAGTTATCTTTTAATCCATAAGTCTGATCATTGTAATTCCACATTCATAGAGGCATATTGTAAACTTTCTATGCGAATAAGTGAATCATCCTCAAAGGACACTTATCTACCAAGAATTTCTTTTTGGCCTCATTGTATCTAAGCCTCATTGCAAGTTCAAAGATCAAAATATTAGTAGTTTGTGGACTAGTTATTTTGGCATGCATAATATTGGTGGTCAAAATATTAGTAGTTTGTGGACTAGTTATTGGCATGCATAATATTGGTGGTCAAAATATTTTCGCATGGTACTCATATTGTGGGGCCTGCAAGTGAAGTTGTCCCTGCTTTTTTACATTTCTGAGCTCAACTTTCTTCTATTGGGCTTACAGTGAACAAGGATAAGTGCGTTGCTTGGTGCCCAAAAGGCCTTCCAGCAGATTTCTCCTTACCTAAACGTTTCATTACTCCTCAGCTTGGGATTAAGGCTTTGGGTGTTCCCATTGGTTCTTCTGGATATGTCAATTCATTTATGCGAGAAGCTCTGGATGGATTTGCTCGACATTCTGATTTGTTGCCAAAGCTTGGAAATTCTCAAGTTGCATTTGGAATTCTCACTCAGTGCTTTGCTCAACGTCCTAGCTATCTTCTACATTGCGTATCTCCTTCACCTGATATAATATCCTTACTTCGGGATTTTGATGATACTTTATTGGGCGTATTTGGTCGTCTTTTGGGGCCAAAAACCTTTGACACTTGTGAAGGTCAGTTTTCTAAGCAACAAATTTCTCTTCCTGCTTCCTCTGGTGGTGTTGGCCTTGTATCTACTGCTTCCATTGCACCAGCTGCTTTTCTCGGAAGTTGGGCTCTTATTGCCTCTGCACTAGTCTCCAGGTTTCAGCAAGGTAACCAGCCTCTTCTTCTTGATACGGTAGCTCATGTGGAGACTGGTAATTTTGCTTTTCAACAAGCTCTACGCACTGCTCGAGATTTACTTTCACCACTTGTACAGCCTTTTGTGCCTCCCTTTGAATCTTTGGTGACAAATCAACAACGAGTTTTTCAGAAGACTATTATGGAGCATCTTCACTCTTATTCCTTTGGTCAACTTATCAAAGATTCACCTTCTGATGTAGTTCGAGCTCGTCTTCTATCTTGTGCTGGTCCAGGTGCTAGGGCTTGGTTGGTTGCACGTCCAGTTCTTCCACTATCGAGACTCAATAATGACTTGTTTATAACTGCCCTTCGAATCAGATTGGGACTTCCACATCCAATGTTAATTGGTATCTCTAAGTGTTCATGTGGGCATGTATTGGATTCCTTGGGTACTCATCTTATGCGTTGTCCATCAGGAGGAGAATGTATTGTTTCACATGATTCCATTCGTGATGCCCTGGCTGCTATTGCTCATGATAGTGGCTTTCATGTTGTTCGAGAACAAACACACATTTTACCAGGGCCTTCATCGCAATCTACCCGATGACGAGTTGACCTTGTTCTCTCGCGCGATGGAATTCGTACTCTGCGAGATGTTGTAATTGCTGATCCCTCTCGTCAGGACCTTCTTCGTCGTTCTTCCACCACGCAAGGGGCCACTGCATCTCAAGCAACTCAAGAAAAGGAATGAAATTATAATGATCGTGCACCCGATGAAGATTTCATCCCTTTTTCCTTGGAAACTTATGGTTGTCTTCACAAGAAATTTAATGATTTTTTATCTTTATGTGAGGAGCTTATGGTGAAACGCCAAGGACAAAGCATTACCTTACCTTCCGTCATTATTTCTTTCTACCGCCAGCGTATTTCTATAGCATTACAACGTTCACAGGCGATTTCAATTCTTCAACGAGCTCAATTTGCAGGAGCGGCTGCGTCAAAGCTTCCTGCATTACCTGTTATTGGATCTATTTTAGTTAGTGACAAACATCGGGCAGTTGGTTTTGAGTAATTAGTTTAATATTTTATTTCTGACAAACATCGGGCAGTTGGTTTTAAGTAATTAGCTTACTATTCTAACTTAGGTTTTAGGTAGCTTAATTCATTTCTACCGTTCTATGGTATTTTATATTAAATACTTTAATCTTCATGTTTGATCATGGGGTTTCCCCATCATTTTTAATAAAATCAAGGATAATTATCACTTATGGGCCTTGATTTAGGGCATGATTAGGGTAGGGCTACTGTTAGGTCAAGTGCTATGAAACCTTATTATCAGATCCAAGATGGAGAAAATTACATAATGGATCAAATCAATTTACTTCTTGTTGAGAGAATCCAAACACTTGCATTTTTGGAGCTTATGACTTGAATTAAAGTATTTGAAGCTTGTAAGCCTTGAATTAAAGCATGGATCTGATGTTTAAATAAATGCATTTAATTAGTTTTGAGTGGCTACCTAGTCTGAGTAAAAGCTGAATTGATTTGCTCTATAACCTCTGTTTCTGAGACTCAGTTCCTTTTGATTCAGGTATTACAATGAAAAGGAAAAATTAACCTTGAAATTTGGAAGGAAGACTTAAGTAGGACTGACAGTCACCAAGAATTAGAGAAACATTCTCAAAAATGCAATGGCTGTCGTAATTGGCTGCAAAAATTGAGCATTCTGGATTTCTTTTGATCAGAATGCTGAGCCTGAGATGTAATGAAGGGATTCGGCATAAAGAACTGCTGCTTTCATCTACATCAAATAAACCGACTCCTTGCCACTGCTGCTCAAAAACATTGTACAATGAATTTGCAATTCAGTTTTGCGAGCCTCTGCTGATTTGACCTATTCTTTGCTTTATCTCAGGCAGAAAATTCACTGATTTTATGAGAAGATTTCCTGAAACGATGAGCTGCTGCTATTGTATAACTATTACCTGATGGATAAGTTCAGGTGTCTAGGTCCATAAAGGGATTACGGAATTGCTGCTATTGTCATCAGCAGCAGCCTCTTCCGATTCTTGGGGTTGGCTGACATTATAATTATACATTAATTGAAGTGGAAGAAATGGATCTAGCAGCATCCCTTGAGCCATATCAGGGAGTGTCAACCTTAGATCTTCTTCCAATCCGACTTCCTTCAACCAGTCTTGCTGTGTATCAGACACTGAATTTGACTCAAACTGATCAAAGCTATCACTGTCGTGGTTATTGCAAGAGTTGAAGCTACGCATAACGCTTTCTTCATGCACTTCTGGTGCCACACTGTGATGTGGTGATTCAGAATTGGTACTGATAGGTTCACTTGCACTTACAAAATTGACCCCAAAGCAGAGTGCAGTTGATGCTGCAATGGCCTGGATGTCCTTCTTGGAAGACCACAGCCCAGGATGGATGACCAAGGGAGAATCAGGAAAATTGAAGGGCGCATTTGGGCCCCGGAGGCAGAGCAAGGCGGAGTCGTAGGCGCGAGCAGCCATCTCTGGGGTAGGAAAGGACCCTAGCCAGATCTTAGTTCTTTTGCGAGGCTCTCTGATTTCTGACACCCATTGGCCCCAACTTCTCCTGCGGATGCCTCTGTACCGCATCCTAGTGTACAAATCCGAGTCTTTTTGCCAAGCCACTCCCTCTTCGCTTCCCCTGCATTTTATTTCTTTATTTTCCTCAGCCAATGCTTCCTGTAACAGAATGTTTTCGGCTTCTGCTGAGCTTCTGCAATAGTCTTTTTCCTCATTTGATACTGAGTCTGTTTGACTCATCTGCGATGATTGCCGGATTTTATTGCAGGTATCCAAAGCCAAAGAAAAGAAAAAGGAAAGCTATTTTAAGCTAGATTGGTCTTGCTTCCGTGTTGTCTTTCTTGGGGCTCATATATACAAGCAATGCACACAGATCGACAGCATTGCTGTGAAGAATTGATCAGAATTGAGGTCTAATGGGCAGTCTATTCACTCAACTGGCCTGATCAAACTGGGTTGTGGGCAGATCGGAGTAGAGTGAAAGATCGGCGAGGGAGTGATGAGATATCTGCAGAATTAGCATTACCAATGAGCTGAAAGCTAGATTGTTTGCTTTTGTGGTTGATAGAAAAGTAAGTGCAAAAGCCCAAATGGCTTGTCTTAGTAGTTTTGATGAAGGAAATAAAAAAGAGTATTAGGCTACCCCACAAAGAAGAGAAAAGGACACGGGGCGGAGTGAGTCCTAGTAGGCACTAGTGCCAAATCAAGACATGTGAAAAGTGTATTCCTTGCTACTTTTGCCTTAATAATTTATTGTTACCGATTTAAAACTCAAGACATGGAAAGGTGTATTCCTCGTTACATTTGCCCTCGTGTGGGGTAACTCTTTTCATTCATCACGTGGAAATTTGAACCTTTCACCACATTTTCATACAAACAACCAATGAAAGATTAACACATGGCACATGCATATCTTAACAAAATGTGTTTGTGAATACTTGATGATGGGCTACACATTTGCATGTCTTATGTGGCTGTCAATCATTGGATACTCACATCCATATTTTCGTGGCATAAAAAAATTAGAACATTGTGATTAATATCACAAAGACCTTGCCGCCAATTTCTTGAGTAAAGATTGTCTAACATTTAGACAACGTAATTAGCTATTTTCAAATCATGCTTGTCTTGGAATAGTGGCATAGTGGTTAGCATTTATTTTCTTATCTCAAGGATTGAACTTTGATCAAAGTGTTTGCATGGGTAAAGATATGACAACAATAAAGAACATATATGAAATGATTTTGTGTATGCAAATAGATAATGTTTATTTGATGCTAGTTGTTGATGATGACGTCAGTGTGTCATATAGGTTGAAAGCTTGGGCATGCATGCAAAAAACAAAGAGGGACATAGATTTTTTGCTATTTATGACTTGCATATAGAGGTGTTGGAATCTGTATTTTAGCTACAGAGTAGAGACTATGAAATGAGAAATAACACATTCTCATCTGATATCTATGGTTGATCAGTGAGCAATATGCTTGCTATGATCTCGCCATTTGGAATGTCCTACTTTAACAGATTCCTAATGTACCTAGATAGAGTAGAACTCGTAATTGTAGCTACTGCTGCTAATTAAGATCTTTCCACTTCTAAGGTGCAGTGATCAGTTCCCGATCTACTACTATTTTAGTTATGATGAGCCTTTGTGCGGAATAACAAAATAGAACAAATAACAGCTAATCTTAGAGGAACATTTAATAGACATAATGCATTCAATGATTATGTGTCGTAGACAAGAGATAAGGAAAAATCTGTTTTAATCACAGTGATTCCTAAAGCGCTGATTGGCATACGGATGGAATAGATGACGAGTGCTTACTAGCAAATACTTCTATCTATTTCTCTCTATGTCTAACCTTAGAGGTGTGATTGATTCAGCTCGTCTCACTTACTAGTGAACGACTTTCCATCCTCACATTCAGCATCCAATGACTCAGACTTGTCTGTCTGTCTGTATATGTTCACTCTCTCTCTCGCTCTATGTATATATACATCCTCCCATCCATCCTCTATATGTATATGAATAGAGGAAGGAGGTGGTCTTTAATGTAATTGAATGATTACAAGAACTGCTAAACCTGCCACGTCGTTGCATTTAGTTTTTTCTGTCAACTTCGTCTGTGGTGTCAGTTTGTTGTCCCGGTACTTGGTTGATCGTCGGTCATAAAGTGCGCCACCTCCAGGGTCGCCTTTACAATCGTAGTTGAGGCCATTGTGGTTGGTCTTTGGTCGTCGCTCATGGTCTGCAGGAGTTGACTTGTCGTTCCCTACGAACATCTTTGTTTGTTTGCTTAAAGTTGCAGTTTGCAGTTTATTGCGATCTGCAGTTTGCTGGTCTTCGTCATCGTTGCCGTTCGTGTAAGCAACGATGCGGTTGCAGTAGCGGTAGATTGTGTTTTGCAGTTCATAAACTAGCGAAGCTTTGTGGGCAACAATCTTAAGTTTCTTCAGCTCCCTCTCAAAGCATGGTAGCTTCATCACACCTAGACTTGCACGTTGTTTTTCAGACATTGCCTTGTCAAGAGACTTTGTAAGAATATCAGCCACCATCTTTTTGGTTGGAACGAACTTGGTCTTTAGCCTTCCTTTTTCAACTAGATTCCTTATCAGATGATACTTGATAGCAATGTGCTTTGTTCTAGAATGAAACACGAGATCCCTTGTTAGATGTATGGCAGACGTGCTGTCCATATGCAGAATCAGTGGTTCATCACTTTTCTCTCCTAGTCCGTCGAGGAACTGCCTGAGCCATGTAAGCTCATTGGCCATCTTGCCTGTTGCAACATATTCCACTTTGCAAGATGACTGTGCAACTATTGTCTATTTCCTATTGATCCAGAGAACAATGGCATTTGTTGCTATGTTGTTCCTCCTAAAATGCTCTTGGAGTCGTCCTTTATGGATGCCCAACTCGCATTGCTGTAGGACTAAATCTGAAAGCCTGCATCCTGAGAAAAACAAAGACCATAGTCCTTTGTCTGTTTCATGTATTGCAAAGTCCTTTCTGCAATCTTCCAGTGTGTAGGTCCTGGGTTGATATTGAATTCGCTCATTTTGAATACTACGTAAGTGATGTCTGGCCGTGTGTTATCTGCCAAATACATCAGTGAGCCGATAAGCCTTCTATAAGGCTTTTGCAGCATAGCTTCTTACTCTCCATCATTTTGCGAACAGTCATCATTAGTCAACATTGTTCTAGAACCATTGGAGTATTTACTCCCTTGTAGAGATAACACCACCATAGCTTGTATTAAATGAGAATGCACAATGAAAGAGTGATGCCAATGGGTGTGTGTGTGTGTGTGTGTGTGTGTGTGTGTGAGAGAGAGAGAGAGAGAGAGAGAGAGAGAGAGAGAGAGAGAGAGAGAGAGAGAGAGAGAGAGAGAGAGAGAGAGAGAGAGAGAGAGAGAGGTTATGCCGTCTCATTCTTAACCACATGCCATTTAGCCCTATTCACATTACAAATTGGTCCACTACTTAGCTTGCACTATTTATGAGAATATAGGCCTCATTTAGTCATTAACCATTATCGAGTACATTTTAAGTGCTATGCTACATCAATAAACTACTAATACATAAAATTGCTAAGTAAAATACATGAGCACATATCGTCAAGTGATAATGTCATCATCACTATGTATCAACCTAAAATGGACTTAGCTCTAATGGCTTGTCCCTTTGGGAATCTTCATCTAGGTTGTTTGCCTAGTAAGCACATCTCATAGACATTTCTAAGATCTGTGGAGGCAACATTTAAACTTAAATCCTTAACCATGCTATTGTGATGCATGTATGAGATTGCTCTCATGTTTCAATGTCCTAGCCTTTGATGCCATAAATGGGCATTAGAAGTACTCACAATGGTAGAAAGTGCATAATCATGACTCAAGATATACAAATTACCTTCTTTGTTTGTAGAGAGAATTTCATTATAATCTTTATCCAAAATAGTACATTATTTCGAATTGAACAAAGCTCTACATCCTTGATCTGTGATCTTGCTAATTGACAATAAATTATTTGTTGATTTGGGCACATAAAGTATACCATTAAGCAATGTCGAATTTCCATCTAGAAGCTGAAGGCGAATCAATCTTTGGCCTTCGTGCACTTGAGTCACCGAAGTAGATGTACTTCGAATCTGCCAGTGTGAGTTCTTCAAATAAGAATTTGCATGGCGTCATGAGCTGAGAAGCACCAAAATTGATATACCATAGCAGGGCATCTCTATTTGTTGTTCTTGTACCATCACCAGTGTCATGTCTTCATGAGACGTTCTAACAGAGTCAAAACCTCCCTCCTATTGTTGCATCTTCTTTTTTGCTTCATTGTGTTTGAGAACTCGACAATCCTTGATGTAATGGTTGGTTCTCTTTCAGTACTTGCAGAAGAGGTTGGTCTTGCTAGGGTCAAAGATCTCGCGTAGTAGTAGCCCTCTCGCCTATCAACAAGGGTTAGAACACTGGATAGGTACCTAACTATGTAAAGATGGTACTTTTAGATAGTTCTCTACTTCTTACACAAACACTACCACCTTTAACACTACTCTTACTAACTCTACTCCACTAAACTAGCATTCAACATGATTTGTAGTGTGTGTGTGTGTGAGAGAGAGAGAGAGAGAGAGAGAGAGAGAGAGAGAGAGAGAGAGAGAGAGCATAGAAGGTAGAGGAATAGAGAAATAGAGAGAGAGTGTGTGTGTGTGAGGAGAGAGGTTAGCTCACTTGCTCATTGTACTTGCTAAGGGAGAAACATAAACTAATGAAACAAAAAAAGCATGAACTTGAAAGCAAATGAAAAACAACAAGAGCAATAGCAAGCATTGAATAACAAATAAGGACGCTTCTCTTCCAAAAATGGTAGAGTTTCCTCCTTCTCATTAAGCATCCAAATAGAGTACAAATGGTGCCTTTTTATAAATGGGAAAGACCCTTGCCCCAAAATCCTGTTGGCTAATATTTATATTGATCCTATCAATTCATCTTGGACCCAACTTAATCCAAGGGTCCACAAAAAGTACATTAGAAATCACAAGATTCATGTGAGTCCAAAATTGGACCCAATTCTAAAAAAGTAAATTCTAAGTTCTAACTGGACTTTGGGCCTCAAGTTTTATTTTGATTACAAAGGGCCCAAGTCTATTATTTCTATTTACAATCGCCTTGTGTGCTCATTGGGCCATGGACTTATACGCGCAGGAAGCCATGCCCTCGCAACACATTTATTACTGAATTTATTTATTTGCGCGCATTGTGTTGGGAATAATCCCAACAGGACCCACGACCTGAAGTAGTGCCGGTCCCTCAGCACTCTACCGGTTCAATAAAGTGATTGCTTGGTTCGCCTCTGGTTGGTCAGGTACGTCGTTACATCTTTCATAAAGGTGATTCTGCCAATATTTTTCAAGTCTTTATTTGTGTGCACTTGTGGACGCCGGTGATCCATCGTTGATCGATCCAAGCTTGAAAATGGCTCATCCAGGGATGGCCTAGAAGGCCGGTTCAGTAATACACATGAGCGATTGGCCGCTGATCTTCCACGCCATCTGAGGCCAATGCCTTATTAGGATCAAAACAGATTGGCGGGAGGAAATTATCCCACTTGGTATCTATACCCATTAGATATTCCAAGTCCCAGGCGTAAGTTGGTGCCACGCGGACTGTTGGGTTGGACAATTGAAATGCTCAATTGAGAGCCCTTTGGGTGTCTACAACCGTTGTCCAGCCGTGCTCTGAGTTGATTTTTGGCCAATTACAGTTGTTGAGCGTGATTTTGTCCATTGGGGTGCCACATTCCGCCCATTTGGTTCGTGGTAGGCATGGCAGAAAATGGGTGTTTGTCTGGAATTGTTGAGGACTTGTTGAGGACTTGTCACATAAGCCTTGATGGCCAAAGGGTCATGCTCGAATAGCTGCTGGCGCCACTCTGGTTGTGATAAGAGGGTGAAGAGTGCCTGTAGCTCAATTTCCTTGATGGTTTGCGCTGAAAATGATATCTGCCAGTCACCTCTTGAAGACTCGTGGGGATATTTGGATAGGAAGTCATTGATTTTCTCCTCCACGGACTTTGGGCATCTGAAAGCCCGGCTGACAGATATAGAGCGCGAGCGTCATGATGATGAGGCTTGTCCTTCTCCTTGGCTCTGGCTGGGGCCCATGTCTTGGCCTTGGTCCTGCGTGTCTGCTCCAGTATCAGGAGGCCCTTGGTCTTGCCCGCCTGACCCCTGATCCTGACTTGTGTCCCCTGCTGCCTGCTGGCCTTGATCTTGGCTCATGCTTGTCTGCACAGCATCAAAGAGAGGTGGCGTTGGAATTACCAATGGGTTTGGGTGAGCCTTCTTCTCCATAAACTGCTGACAAGCCTTGAGGGCTTGTTTGGCCTAGACGAGTTCCTGAGTTACGCTAGCTTGGTACTTGTTGAACTCCGCCTGGTAGTTGTCCAGAGTTTTGACTGTAGACCTGCACCTAATGCCTGAAAAGATTCATCTCTGATTGAGAGAATTTCTAGTCCACATTGATGCATCTACATAGCTATTTGAGGCACAAGTTAGGAGTATTAAATAATTCAGCTTAATTGGAACTGGTAATTCATGTTGATTACATGAATTTTGCCTAATGTCACTTGACACAAACTTTATGTCTTTTTAAATTGCATTTTGGGCACATAGTGCAAGGCTAAAGTTGTCACATAATGACTTGGACCATAAACAATGAACTTTTAAAGTCTGTCCTAAAGTGATGAAACTTCTTGGAAGCAGCATATTTTTTCTAGGTGTGATCTTCTCACAACCTTTCAAACTAATAATTTCACTCGACAAAATATTCTCCAAATAAGAAACCTTCAACTTTAGTCAACACTAGGGCAAACATGATTATCTTTACCTCGAAATTGGACTTCAGAGACGAAAAAGCATGAAATTTGAAATATACCACTGAATAACAAGGAATCACCTTAGCACATGCATTTCATTACAATCTTCATATTAGAAGAAAGAGCCCTCAAACATTTTAACACTAGAGTCGTCACAAAATGTGCACAAAACTATGCATTTCAAGTACTTATTCAAAAATTCATATCTCATAAACTATGATGAATCACATCAAATCATTTCACATGTGTATTCTTTATATATACATTTATCAACTAAAAATTTTGAGACCTACATTTCGAACAACTTATATGTAAGATATAATGTGTCAAACATGTGGGGGTACTGATGAAACTTCAATTTTTTCGTATGTGAGACTACATTATCATGAATTTTACATTCAATTTTTTGCCTGTCTACTCTTAAAAGTTCTATATGAATGACGTTATATTCATATTGCCTAAATCAGAGCACGCAATAGAGATTCAAGCCATATTACACAAGAGAGATGGAGAGAGAACAATATGCTTATATTCAATAAGCTTGCACCATACAATGAAAGAGAGAATGAACTCTACGTGAGAGAGAGGAGGAGGAGGAGGTTATGCCTTCTCACAAATAACGTCTTAGCATTAGCACCATTCACATTAGGAGGGCCCTAAAGTAACTTACTCCATTTAGAGGCACATTGGGCCTTCACCACATTTACATTAATGAGTACATTTCAAGTATGTCCATTAATAGCCAACAAAGTGGCATTACCCAATATTATTTCCAACACCCTCCCTTAAGGTCAGCTTTGTTGAAGCTTTTACATCATGCCTTAAAAATCACTAGAGCACGCTTTCTCTACACATTTTCTTTACATGATACTTAACTCCAGTTCTTGTGCATTTCAGGATCTATGCATTTACCTCGTTCATACAATGACAACAGCCAATGTCCTACCATGTAAACCTATTCTGCACTATGACACCTCCAAGAATTAATACTGCCTTATATAATTTGTTCTTTAGTAGCATAGCATAGAAAATCAATTCTTCGACTACTTCACCACAATTTGAGGGGCTGAAACTTCATTGCAAAGCTGGAGTAGTTCACATTGCAAGGTTGAAGGCTATTCTGCAAGGTAAGAACTTCACAGCAATATATGACACAAAAAAATTTATTTTGAAATTCTGTCGTCTTTCAATACTGGTTTGTCACTCTTAGGAAACTTCTGAAAAATTAAAGCAGAAAGGCAAAACTTCAATTTGTAAATTTTGCACATTCTTTGGTTAGGCTGATCTTTCATAGCCTTTCTATCAGACAGTTCCACTTTGACAATATGTTCTTTAATTTAGCAGACCTTCAAACATTCTTCAATTCAGGCTTAGGGCTTACTTCATCACTTCAAACAATTAACAGAACTTCAATTTCAAGTTCAGTTGTGCATACTTCATAAGGGCACTTTGATCCTTCAAATAGAGCAACTTCAAAAAACATAAGGAGCATAACTTCAATTATCAGTAACCTTCACATCAAAGCTTGTCAATCTTCAAGGCTTTGCAAACTTCGAAACTTCAGAAAATACAATTTGCCAAAAAAGTTTAGAAAACTCCACCTCTTTTCAACAGTGAGCTTCAAAACTTCTGATTCAAGCATCACATCAAAACTTCACAGCATAAGTTTTGTGATTGTCAAGACAACTTGAACTTTCAAGTGCTGTTTGTCTTCTTCTAATTGCTTGAAAACATAATGGACTTCAACATTTTTACAGAAGTTTGAAGTATACATTGAAGAACAAGAACCTTGACTTCATTATCCATTTTTTTTTTTTAAGGAGCACTTCAAGTTCACTGGGTAGACCTTCAGGAGTTCACTTCGAGAGGACATAGGATATCTCAAAGTTCAAGTTGTTGTGAACTTCAAATGTGTTATAAAATACCATTCTCTAAAAGTGTGTACATTTCCACCTCTTTTCAACAGTGGGTGACATCAATTTCGGCCATAGGACAAAATTTCAAATTGCAAGTTCTATCTGTTTCATGACAACCGAAAAAAAACAAATGGTAATTCTAAACTGTCACAACTTAATTGAAGTTGGACTTGAAGTACCCTTGTCAATTTTCAGAAGTAATTTCAACAGGCTAATTTTTCATTTGAAAGACATAAGATCTGAAATATACCATTGACCATCAAGGCACCACTAACTTGACGGGTCATCTCTCCCATCCTTTAGAATTTTAGAAAATGTCGTTAAAGGCTTAGAAGGAACCGTCAAATAATTACCAATTGAAGTTTCTTCTAGGCACCCTCAATCTTGCATGGTCCTATCAATTTGTGTTAAGAAATGATTATCTCCAGTCTCTTTGATTGTAGCCTTCACAGGGACTCCAAGTACTGCCGCTCCATGAATCCAAACATCCTTCAATACCTTCTGAACATCTTTGGATAAAATAAGAGGTCTAGCAGAATCATGTATACATGCCAATCTTGCATCGTTGCTAATTTTTTGGAGCCCACTGAGTACAAAATCCTGTCTTTCTTTCTTGCTGAAATTTTGTGCTCTCTTCACACTAGAATAACAAGCAATCAATCATTTACTCTCTCTTTATTCATTTTGCTCAAAAGCCAAAACACTTCTATTTCTACATAACGGAAACAAAAATCAGAGAATGTATCTCTGTTTATTTATAGAACATAAAACTCCTACATTCTGAAAATTTCTAGCAAACAAGATGCTATCAAAATCTCCTAAAAACCAAACTGCATGTCCAGATTTTCAGGGGTTAGCCATTCCCTGCTCTGATACCATGTTTAAATCAGAGCATGCAGCAGAGATTCAAGCCATATTACACAAGAGAGATGGAGAGAGAACAATATGCTTGTATTCAATAAGCTTGCACCATACAATGAAAGAGAGAATGAACTCTACGTGAGAGAGAGGAGGCTGAGGAGGTTATGCCTCCTCACAAATAACCTCTTAGCATTAGCACCATTCACATTAGAAGGGCCCTAAAATAACCTACTCCATTTAGAGGCACATTGGGCCTTCACCACATTTACATTAATGAGTACATTACAAGTATGTCCATTAATAGCCAACAAAGTGGCATTACCCAATATTATTTCCAGCAATATCAGCAGTTCTCTCAATGACTTTCTCTTAAACATTGCTAAAACTCAACCATTCAAAGATCAGACTATCTCTTGAGTCTCGGTGATGGCTGAAGTAGATCATCCACGTGACATGATTAGAAGGCCATTCAGTAACATGTGTTTCAAATACAAAACAACCAAATCAAGTCTACAAATCTTGGTTGATAAGGAAAAAATCACTTCATCAAGTGGCTAAGGCAACAACATCCTTGTGGATGTACCTTGACTGATGTAGAAATAATTTCTCACCTTCAAGTTTCTTTCAATCTGTAAACCTAGTTAGCATCTTGCTTCACCTAGATCTGATATCTCAAAGTGTTTTGAGATATCCTCCTTTGCTTGTGCAATGATAGTGTCTTTTCTTGACAGAATCCATGTATCATCGACGTAGACTCCAATGATAATGATTTCACCATCTATTATCTTCACATAAACATTGTAACCAGCTCTTAAACGTTGCAAGCCCAAGGATCTAAGTGTGTGATCCTTCTTCTTATACCATTGTCTAGTAGACTGCTTTAGTCCGTAGATGCTCTTGCGCATCTTGCAGGCATAGCTAGGGAATGTCTTGTAGGTAAATCCTGGTGGTTGGTCCATGTAGATTTCTTTCTTCAAATCTCTATGCAGAAATGTTGCCTTCTCATCTACGATATGGATCTTGAGACTGTAGGCTGTTGCATATGCAAACAATATGCGTAGCAAAGTATGTTTGACTACCAGAGTAAAGGTGTCAGTGTAGTCCACACTGTACTTTTGTGAGAAGCCCTTGGCAACTAGTTTGGATTTGTATTTCGATACATTGCCATCCCATCCATATTTGTATTTGTAGACCCATTTGCATTTGACAGTTTTACTGTCTGTTGGTAAGAGCTCAAGGTCCCACACTTCATTTTGTTTCATGGAGGCCATTTCGTCTTCCATGGCCTTAATCTTTCTCTGGGCAGTTGATAGCCTCTTCATACGTTTGGAGTTCACTCCCGATTCCGTAGAACTCTTCTTGAGTTGAGGCTGAACTGTCTGATGTATACCTGACAGGTTGTCTTCTCTCTCTGCTGAATCTTCTCAGTGGTGGTGCTCGACCTTTTCGTCCAGTTTCTTGCGATTTTTTTCAGAAATGTATGCATATGCTATACAACCGAAGAGACATACATGGGCTAGATTGGGCTTACTGCCCCACCATACCTCATTGGCATGATGTGAGGAATGCCTGATTTGCTTGTCCAGGTAAGTGGTCATAGATACTGCTTCAGCCCATAATGATCTTGATGCCTTTGAATAGGCCATCATGCACCTTGCTGCTTCCATAAGAGTTCTATTCCTTCTTTTTGCTACACCATTGTGTTGTGGTGTATAGGCTATAGTCTTCCTATAAAGGATACCATGCCTACTATAGAAATTAGCAAAGTGGTTGGAGATGTATTCTCCACCTCTGTCAGTTTGAATCTGCATTCTTTTAGTCCATTTTTCAGCCCAATTTACATATTCTATAAACTTATCAAGAGCTTCGGACTTGTTGTGAATAAAAAAATGTATGGCGGCAAACTTGCTAAAGTCATCAATGAAGGTGATATAGTATCGTGAGCCTTCCACAGAGAGCACATTGAAAGGTCCACAGATGTTTGAGTGTATTAGTTCTAGGAGCTCTGTTGCTCTGAACGAATCCTTGGTGAAAGGTGTTCATGACGTCTTGCCTTTGTTGCATGCATCACAAGTTGTCAAGTTTGCATCTTTAATGCTTACTCCTGTGAATGTGCCATTCTGACTTGCTTTGTATAGTGCCATTGGGTTCATGTGACATAGCCTTTTATGCCATAGGAAGTCCATTGACTCATGGGTTTGATGAACTTGCTCTATCGCAAGGCGATGTACCTTCAGATGACATAGGTTGCCCTTGCGTCTGCGTTGTGTGATGAGAGTGCTGGTGCTGGCATCACTCACGTTGCATGTTTCATCTGTGAATGTCACATGCATCCCAACATCTGCTATCCTTGCTATAGATAGAAGATCCTTCTATAAGGTAGATATGTATAGGACATCATCAAGTCTTTTGTCTTTGTCGTTGGTGTACAACCATAATGCGTCGATTCCATTCACTTGATATTGCAATCCATCTCCCAGTATGATGTATCTAGATGAATCTGTTTGCCGAAAGTCGGCTATCATGTGTCTTGTTGTCACAAAATGTGATGTGGCACCTAAGTCAAGAACAACTTCTTGAATGTCGGTTTGTGTAGCACACACATCTATGCATAAGTAGGCAGATGGATTAATGTTTGCTCTCTCGTCGGCTATCCTTGAGAATTCTGGCTCCTCTACATAAGATGAGCTATTGGAGGGCTCCTTCCTGCTTAGTGTCTTCTTGTTTCTTGGGTTCTGATAGTAGTCTACTGCTACATGACCCTTTTTGTGAGAATGCACACATTGGATATTTGGATTTAACCAACATGTGTCGATGGTATGTCTGTCATGTCTGCATCTAGAGCAGGATTTGTTTTCCCACAAAATGATAAGCCATTTTAATATGCATGCTCCTTGCACGAAAAATAGGATTGCTATGAGAAATTTCAACTAGTTTTGCTATTTTGGTCATATTTGTATATTTGGCAATTGAGGCCAATTTTCATATTAGACTTAAAGTTTGACTTTTCAAAGTTATATTAGTCTAAAAGCATTTGAATAAACACTTTTTGAAAGTGTAGTACATGAGTTTTAGAAGATTTTGTTTGAATGTGGAGGTATTTGAATCTAGTCCACATTAATGCTAGGGTTTTGGTCATGGAGGAAAACCAAACTCATTAATGAGTCATGGATCTGCTATATATAGTTGTACACTTGTGGGAAGAGAGACATTCTCTCTCTCTCTCTCTCTCTCTCTCTCTCTCTCTCTCTCTCTCTCTCTCTCTCTCTCTCTCTCTCTCTCTCTCTCTCTCTCTCTCTCTCTCTCTCTCTCTCTCTCTCTCTCTCTCTTCATGGTTATACATGAGTTCTCTTGGGTTCATCTATCCATTGGTGCACTATATTTGTGATATCTTGCAATCTTGTGTGTGGAATGCTTATTTTATGTTATTTTTGGATCCACATGCGTGAAATACAATAGCTTACTATTTTTTTATGGAAAAAAATTCATCATATCTTATGTTTGATGTTTGATCAGGTTCTTAGTGAGTTTGCATCTCTTTCATAAAGTAGAAGTTGGTTTTTCTACATTGGCAACATTGGTAGAGTTGATCTATTTCTAACCAACATTGGTAGAGTTGATCTATTTCTAACCAAAGATCAGGTTATGGATTTGGATCTTAATTGATCCCAAATTTTTCACATGGTATTAGAGCTTGTGTTGTAGGTTTTGAAAGGATAAAGCACATCTATCAAGGATTTGGAGAAGATATCAAAGCTAGAGCATACTAGATTGACTTCTACTCAAAAATCGAGTTTCTTGCATATGTAGATTGAATCTTTTGTAGATTAAAACTCATTTTAGGTCAATGAACTTGAGGAATTTTGATTTCACACCATACCTATTAGAGATAGCCGATTTTTGATGCATTAGAAAGATCTCACTTGAGGCTACAAGATTCTATATCAAGTTTGTAGCAATTGCATGTAGAATTTAAAATATTGATTTTTTTTGTGATTTTGTCAAAACCCTAATTTTGATTGGATCTCTATTTTTTGAGGTTACTAAACTTCATTAGAGTGTGTTTCAATCTTAGGAAAAGGCAAGAGTCATTAGATTGAGGATAGATCATAGGTTGATTAAGATTTCTACATTCTATGTGTTGATTTGCTATATATAAGCATTAGAAAAGAATTGAGATGTTCCATATCTTTGTGATTTATTTTTCGAGAAATTTGTTATATTTCAAAAGAGTCCTTTCTGCATTGGAACAAGTTGAAAGAGAATGATTAAGTCATTGCAACATGGCTACATCAAGTGGATATATGTTGGAAGGCAATGATAGGCTTACCTCAAGAAACTATTCATTGTAGAAAGTGAGGATGGAATTACTTCTTGAGATGAATGATGTTTTTTTTGGATATTTTTGTAGGTTTGGAGGAGAGGCCAACAACACAACAAGAATGAATGAGGTATGACAAGAGAGCTAAAAGAGCTCTACACATGATAAAGATGAATGTTACCAATGAGCTTCTCAAGGAAGTTGGTAAGGATTCATTAAAGAAGCTTTATGAATCCAAGTCTACTTCTAGAGTGTTGACTCTAAGAAGACAAATCTTTCCATGTGTGCAAAAGAATGAAAAAAGTCCAAATAATTATGTTTTGAGAGTGAAGGCTTTGAATGATGAGTTAGCTTGCATTGATGAGAGCATTAAGGAAGGAGAGCTTATTCAAGTTATTCTTAATGGTTTGTTGGATGATCATGCTAATATTGTACCAAGTCTTTCCATTCAAAGAACTTTTCCAAGTTTGATGGATCTTCAAGAGATCTTGATCAATGAAGAATATAGGCTTCAAGCAAGAGGTGGATCTACATCAACAACTCAAGTTGGAGAGGAGGCTATGTTCATCAAAGGGCAAATTCAAGGGAAAAAGCAAAAGCAAGTGGTCTAAAGGGCAAGATCAAGGAGAGGCTTCTTCAAATGGAAAAAAGAAATATAGGTCAATCTTACTCATCACGAAGATGGTTTGGATGCTCAAAACTCAAATGATGATGCATTTGTGATGTCTTCATGTATGCTTGCTAATGATGGAGATCTAGATCCATGGTGGATTAATAGTGGTGTAAGGTCACACATGACTTTTCACAAAGAGTACTTCACTTATTTGTTGGCATATGGAGATGACAAAGCATTTGAAGGATGTGCTAGTTCATCGCTCAAAGCTTTAACTCTCAAAACAAAAGCATGAGCACCTTCATCCTTCTTTTGAAGACTTTGAAAAATTTTCCTCATGGTTAGGACCCTAGATGTAGACTTGGACTCATAAACCTTCTTCAAGGTTTCCCAAGCTTCACTACATGTAGTGCACTTACCAACTTCTTTGAGAAGTTCATTTGTCACATTCATCTTGATCACATGTAGATCTTTCTTTGCCCTCCTGTCATACCTCAATTGCTCTTGAGGTGAAAAGGTCTCTCCTCCACACCTACAACAATATCCATCAAATCATTCATCTCTAGCAAAGAGTCCATCCTCACCTTCCAAGTTGAATAATTTGATGAGGTAAGCCTATTATTACCTTCCAACCTGAAGCCACTTGAAGTTGCCACGTTGCAATGATTGATCTTCTCTTTGAACCTATTCCAATGCACTTAGCACTCCCTTGAAAATCAACAAATGAAACTCAAGAAGAAATCACAAAGATATGGAAATAATCTAGCCTCTCCTTTTTCTCTTTTCTAGCAAATCCTAGCACATAGAATGTTGATTTCTTGATCACAATAGATCTAAACACAATATGATGAACTTTTTCCAACACCTAAGATTGAAACACACTCTTGAAAAAGTCCAACAACATAAATCAAGAGATCCCATCAAAATTAGGATTCTTCCAAAAATGAAAAATATTGAATCAAGCAAAATCTATATGCAAAAGCTAGAATCTTGGTATATCATCTAATAGAATCTAGCATCCACAACCATAAGCAATTTTTGTCTCCACAATACAATAAGTGGTTTAAAAAATTGGCCTAATACAAGTGTTTTTTACCTAAAATTATTTTAAGATAAAAAGATCCAATCTCTATACTTGAAACTACAAGATTTGAGCTAGAAACACCTCCAAATCCACGTAGAATTTATGGCGCCCTCAAATCAACCTCTAGATTTGAAAAATCACCAACTATGGCTTGCAACCTGCTATGATACCATGTGAAAAAATCAAATCCAAAACATACTTAATGGATCAACAAGATCTTAGCCAAATTTGGATGCACATCTTGAAATAGCTAGAAGATAGAAATCACTACTTTATGCATGCTAGAATCTAGAAATGCATAAATATTTGATTAGAAACACTTTAATACAATAAGTTCCTGTCCATATCCATACAACAACAGAATCCTACTGTCCTTCACACGTGTGGAAGCAAGATCAATAATAAAATTAACATTCTACACAGAAAATATCAAGAGAAATACACATGAGATGGGCATAGAATCAAAAGAGATGAATTCTTTACATTAAAAGAGAATGCAATAATATGTGCTCCATGCCGCTACTACTATTTATATCTCATCAAAGGTCATTTGTCCACTTTTCCTAAACTTGACCTAAATTGGAAATTTCTAGATACTTCATCAAAAACCTAGAAATTCGAGATGCAATGTATGAAAATTAGCCAATTAGAATGGGTCCAAACTTGACCTCATCCATTTATATATTTGTCAAAAATAGTAAAAATACTATTTAGGTATTTATTGACAAATATAAATCTATTTCTAAATTGATATCTCAATTTGGCCTCAAAATTGCCAAGATCAAACAATGAAACTAGTTGATTTTTTCACACCGGTCCCATGGCACCTGCCTCCGTTTTCTGTGGAAGAAGACTGTTGACACATTTATTGCTGAAGATGAATGCATCATGAAAAGCGTGGATAGAATATCACTTACATAAACCATGAGTCTTTATTGGATGATGGTGATCAGCAATAATATATACTTGCCGAATTTTCAATAATCCCATAGGGATCTGGTGGCCTTCTTGATAACCTTGTTCATCGACAAATGGGCATTGTCAAAGGTTCACTCAATTGGTACCACAGATATGGCATGTTTGATTGACTACTTAGTCTATCCAAGTGTTCATGATAAGCCTGCATTTGAAGACTTTCTTCAACAATCAATAGCACCACTTGAGCGCAAGGTCTTGACTCTTGAAGCATTGGCTCTTGCTGGATTGGAGGCCTTTTTGGGCTTGGATTCTCTGGATACGGCGTGTTAAGTATTGTTATACCCATATTTAGTGTTGGTTTGGGGGTTTGTTGTATCATGGGACCATCGAACTCTAGTTGAGTCTTATTCATTATTGACGCCAAAGCTGATCAACCTTAGCCTTCCCCTCAAGATTGCACTTTCCATTGACCTTAGAATCAATCATTTGGCACGTTAACCCAAAAAAGTGTAATAATTAATTAATTTGTTGGGATTTTTTTAATCAAGCTCAACCTTGGTTGATATTTTCTATAGAATCTAGAGATATTTTTTAGCAAGATAAACCGTAAGCAAAGTATACAATCAAAAAGGTTTTTTCTTTCAGAAGAAGAAACTTGTACGAAAGGCCAAAGAATGAGAGGTATAGCAAGTTCCCTTTATCAGGAAGCTAGATGTTAACCTACTAGCAACCCAAACTATTTAATGCCAGATGTATTATTTTGATAACTTCAACCACAAGTTCATGTCTCACAATGCCACTAAAGTTGGACTGAGCCTTTACTTAGCTAGGTTTTAAGCCTTTTATAAAATTTAATTGCGTTATTGGCCTATGGAATATCAAACTTTTTCAAGCTTGCTTGAGAGTCAATGTTGTCATACATTGACAAAAACTTATAGGCTAATAAATTAACCTTGTTATTTACATACAAATATAAAATAAGATATTGATACAAAAAGAAGAACATAAAAATCCACACTTATACTTAAAAATAACATATACACAAACGCGAATTCCAATATTTAGTACCTGCAATACACATGAATAATTTGGTCATATATTTCATGATATGTAGAAGTAAATGCAATGATTCATTCCATTGTTTGAAGAAAATATTACTATAGTACTTAGAAATCAAACTAATTGAGTTGGTGAATGACAATTTTTTAATAGCTACTATTTAGCCTACAGTTTGCATGTATAGAAGAGACTTTGTTTATTCCATATTGTAGGCCGATCACTTTCAAATATGACTAGATCACACCAATACACAAATGTGTGGACACATATATTTCTATGCAGAATTCTATTAACATGTGTTTTATTTTAAACTTTAAAAGAGAATCTAAACATTTAACATGTAAATTGCATACACATTTTCATGATGGGATGGATAGCATTACTATTTTAGCTACTTTCAATCATGTTACAATAAGAAAATAATTTCAATCAATTGTTTGCTTCCAAAAAGATAAAAGAAACCATTTCAAGATCCATTGCACTTTTTAAACGTTTTTAATAAATTAGCATATTGGACTTTGAGATTGATGTATCAACATAGAGATTATCAATATCCTTAGATAGTGTATCATTTGTTAATGAGACTAATATATTATGGAGTCATTGACAAAAGGTACACTATACAAAAAAGGACCCCAAAGTAAAAATAAGATGATAAAAAACTGTCAAAGGTGGTTAATCCCAGTTAATGAACTCTAGTTAGTGTAAAAAGTAGATGTAATAAAAAAAATATCACAAATATATTACATATCAAAATTTTCGAAAAATTGCTAAATCATGCATGAATAAATTTGATAGTTTAAAAAAACAAATTGTGAAATTTTCAGACTCAAAGATTATATGATATATAGTGTTCTTCCAAAGGAAAAGACCCTACGGAGCAACCAAGACGAGAGTTAGGAGTTATTTGCGAGGATAGATCTCTTAAGAGAATGGTTTCCATGATCAGAAGAGACTTGAACTTTGAGAATATCCAAAAAATAAACTAGAAGAAAAAGGGACACTCAAAAAAAAGGTATAGAAGATTTCCAATGAATTATGATAAACCACTTACTTGGAGGTCAATTCCACCATAAAAAATAAATTAGTTTATTAAGTAATTTATTATTAAAAGAAAAGAGAAGCAAAGAGATACAAACTATACTTTGGTGAGGGGATTTGATCCCAATCTTGGTAGGGACCAAAATTTGTACTTTCCACATTTGTGGTCACCTCTGACCCTACATTTAATGGTCAATGTTAGCTAGATCCATAAATTTGGATTCTATTGCATCGTGATGGTGTTTTTTGGTGCTAATCCTAGAAAAAGCTACCAAGATCAAGTGCCATTGATTAGATTTGAATTAGTGTCATGGAATTTAGTTATGAGAATAGGTCCTCTTAAAGTGATATACAGGTCTTGTAAAACCATCAAGAGGGTGTGAGTGAGATTTAGTCATGTTTTAGTCCAAAAAGAGTAAAAATGGGTAGGATTTGATAAGTCTTTGATAGGATCTCATCTAATTTTCATTTCTTCTTTGTGAGGGAGAGTAAGAATTGTGACAAGAAGTCCAAATAGAGGGCTAGAAGTCAAATTTGAGGTAATCAAGACAAAGTGAAACCTTTGTGAGCTTCTAGGTCCAAATCAAAACCAATTTTCTTGAGCATTGTTTTGTAGGATCCTTCCAAAAAGTTCTTTAGTCAAGATCAAGGGGATCTTGTTACTTAAATCTTTGTGCATTTCAAGTAAGTTTCTAGTGGGAAAATTCTGGAATAGAACTTAGGGAGGGTCAAGAAGTTCAATCTACTTTGTGTTCATTGATTTTCTCAAGAGTAGTCAATAGACAAGATTTGATTGTAAGTAGATTTCACATCATCTTATCATCATTCCAAATTTGTGAGGGAGTGCTAGAACTGAGATTATAAGTCCATTTGTTGGATTAGAAATCTAATTTGAGTGAAACACTACAAGTGTGAGACATTTGTGAGTTTCAAAGTCAATCAAATCTATTTGTAGAAATCACTAGTAAGATGGGATGTATTGGAGCATACCTTCTAAAATCTAGGGAGTGATTGAATTCTACAAATTATTCTATTTGGAAGATTAGGATGGAGTCACTAACGGTGCTCCAAGACCTTTATGAGTTCTTGATTGATGATGAAGATGAACCTCTAGGTGCGCAAGAGTTGATCAAAATACAAGAAGAGATCTAGACTAGCACTTCATTGTGTGAAGATGAATGTAAGCAATGATCTTTTGAGAGAAGTATCAGCATGTACTAGTGCTAAAGAGGCTTGGGAGTCTTTAAAATCAATCTATGAATCTAGCAACAATTCTAGATTCCTCATGCTTAGAAATTAGATTTTGCAAAGCATGAGAAGAAGTGAGGAGAGTGCACAAGATTATGTGCTTAGAATCAAGTCTCTAAATAGGGAGTTGGATTCCATTGGAGAGAAGATTCATGATGGAGAGCTTGTACGAATTGTCCTTAATGGTCTAGGAGATGACTTTGCGAATTTGGTCCAAAGTTTTGCCATCCAAGACACTTTGCCAACTATAAAAAATTTTCACAGTGTATTAGTGGCTGAAGAGTGTAGCATGCAAGGCAAGAATGAGTTCATTGTCCTTGCAGGATGGAATGAGAAAGCCAATTTCTCATTAAAGGGCAAAAAGAAGACCAATAAAAGAAGAAGCATTCAAAGGAGGCCAAAGAAGAGGATGATGCATCAAGCTCAAAGGACAAGTCAAAGCAAAAGTGCTTCTTTTGTGGAAAGAAGGGGAATTATGCATCCAAATGCTACAAGAGGCTAACAGCACAAGAGGAGGAGGACAAACAAGGAAACCTTGCACATAAGGAGGAGGAGGATGAAGTAGATGTATTCTTGATGGCATCTACATCATCAGCAACAAGCAATAGCAATTCAAGAGACACTTGGTGGATTGATAGTGGGGCTAGCTCCCACATGTCTTGTGAAAAGGACTTTTTTTCTAACCTTACACTCATTCAATGATGCTAAAAAGTTTGTCTTTACTACAAGTGATGAAGAGTGTAGGATAGATGGTGTTGGTGCCATCTCTTTGTATCTAGAATCCTCATGTCTACTTTGAGCATGATACTTGTTCCAATTTTAAGAATGATGTTTGCATTGTGAAGGGATTTAAACATGGAAGATTGTTTAAGTTGGAAGCTAGTGCTGCTTTTGAGAGTGTGAGCTTGGCAAAGGAAGAGATCACTCAAGATGAGATCTTGGAAAAGTGTGATCTTGCTTGCATTGAGGAGGAGCATCAAAAGAAGGAAGATCTTGAGGATCAGCCTCAAAGCATGAGAGTTCCAAGGAGGTCATCAATGACAAAGGCTGTGTCATCAAATTGCATGCAAATTTTCCATTCAAGTGTGCATCTTGCAAGGATGGTGAGCATTGGAGAGTCTACTATCTTTGAATACTTCTTGGATAGTATTAGTAGACATGGAGTGACTTGTTGCTTATCTTTAAGATCTGTAATGTTTAGTACTCTTTATGATAAGACAATGAAATTAGATACTTTCAAATATCCATTTGTTGTTGATAAAGCAATACAAATGAAATTGAATAGTGTCATAAAAGATGAAACATCATTTGTATTGGAAACCGTTTGGGTCCACATGCTTTGAGCATGATCATTCCAATGTAAGGACCAAAGATTATCCTATTTCAATGATAGGAATAATGGTAGTGTTTTACTCTTCAAGTAGAGATTGTAGAATCTACTTGTTTTCCACCAAAGAATTCGTCAATGGTGGAAATGTGATCTTTCAAGAGTAGAAGATTTGTAAACTTGAAGAAGGACTTTTGGATCAACACCTTATTCAATTCATTGATGGTTTGGAGTCAAGTCAAGTGGAGGAGCAAGCTCAAGACCCGAGGACTCCAAGAAGAACCTTGAGTATCAAGATGGAGCCAAGGCAAGTTGTCTTTGAAAACATTATGTATGCACTTAATAGTTTAATTGATGTATCTTCAAGTGCACAAAATGCCTTGGAATCCATGGCTTGGAATGATGTATAGTTGTTGAAGTGTGCTACATGTAAATAGACACATTTGTGGAACATCTTGTAAGGGATCCTTTAAGAGGTGGTGAAAGATCCTTCATAGACATCATTCTCTATTGAAGTCTCAAAAGTTCCTTGTTTGTAGCTGGATTTTTTAGACACTTCTAAAATAATTCATTCATCTAGCAAGAGAGTTGTAGATAGATCAAGCTAAATTTGAGGAGGAGTGTGAAGAATTGCCAAAAATTGGCAAATCTAGCTTGATAAAAAACCATGTAGAATAATGAAAATGATGTACATAAGTGGGTCCCACACATGTGAGGCCATGGAGCCACATGGGAAACCTACCCTACTATAGGTTAGATCAAGTCTAAAGGGTTGGTCATGTCATTTTGGTAGTGATTCCTAGATTATAGGACCAACACCTAAGTTTAAGGTGAAAATTTGACCAACTAGTCACCTACTAGGCATCACTCTAGGAATTAGAAATTAGGCTAGGGTTGAAAATTAGGGCAAGAGAGCCAAGTTAACTTTCTTATTACATGCTAGAAATCCACCTAACTTCACAAAGGAGGGCATTTTTGCTATGTATTCCAAGCTCCCATAGTGAGAAGATAGATTATTTTTTGAGCTCATTGGCAATCTGAAGCTACTCCACTATGTACATTGAGTTTTTGTGATCCAAATGAAACCAAATCAATTTCTATTTGTTTCTCAGCTTGCCGGCCGTACTACAGCCTATAGTACACACGTGTGAAGTCGGATTTGGTGATTCATCAATGCTATTGGTTGTTCTTGCTTGTTGTTTGTCAAATTACCAATCTAGATCAACTTTTTTGTCTCTAGTTTTTTGATAGATTGTTAAGCAAGCATCCAATCACTCTTGTGGATATTTTGTAGATCCATTTATGGTCCTAAAGTATAGTACTTTCACATATAGACCCCTAGAGCCTAAGAATAATCCTTCCAAAATTCTAATCCTTTATTAAACAAATTAATAGTTACTATTGATACTCCTTTGCATGCATAGAATTGCTAAACACCATGCACCACTACACAAGTCCTAATTGGAGTGCTTGGGCCCTCATAAGGTTCTCAATTACAAGTTGTAGCCTAGATTGGAATGTCAAGACATAACCAATAATGTTCAACTCTAGAGTGCCGAATATGAACGTCAAGGATTGTCTCAAATCCTCAATCCAAGACATGGATGTAACATAGTAAGTCTTAGAAAATAAGTGAAAGAGTGCATAAGGTCAAGAAGGAGAAGCTTCCAAGGTTAATAAAAAGAGAAGGCTTTAGAAAACTTGCGCTACCTAAAGAGGAGCTATTTTTTGAGAAACGAATTGAAGATTCTAGTCCTTTTTTTATCTTTAGGGCATAATGAATATAGAAGACTCAAAAAGATTTTTATTTCATTGATTTGCACAAAAAATGTCTAAATGATTTAATGAAAGTATTAGAGAAGTTATTGGACCAACATGGAGTGAGAAAAAGACTGATGAGTAAGAGGCACTGATGCTTTTGAAAAAATAACTTTGACAACAAGCCCATGAAGGTAGGGTCCCACTTCAGTGTGGAGGTGGGGGTTAAATGATTTTATATTTGTCATAATGGATTACAAAGGTTAAAAAATCACAAAAGTAGACAAGAGAGAAGAGGGAGTGCTTAAGTGAGCTCTCTATGAGTACAAAAAAAATAGTGATGTCATAAAAAAAATAACCAATCATTAGAGAAATTATGAATCCAGAAAGGTCCCTATAAGGACTGCCATATAGATTGACAAAAATAGTTAATGTAAATTGCCAAAATAAATTAATTTTATGCCCAATGCTTTGTGATTTCTCCCCATGCTATTTTTGATGATTAACCATTCTATGTGCATTATAGTTTATAGTTCATTAAAATAGTATAACCTTTAAACCATAACTCTGATTGAGATGAAACTGGTGCCATTAAAAAGTGATCGACAAGACCTTTCCAACATTACCTTAAATCGCCTAGTTTCATGCTACCATTCAAAAGTTATAGCTAGTCAAAGTTGTTTGAAGACCCAATATCGCTTTTGTAGAAAGATAGAGCACCCTCTTAGTGAGATGCTACTCTATCCGTGCATTGAAGAGATATTGTCATGCTGCTCAGTCTCAAAAGTCTTCAGGCTTCAACTTGTGTATTATGCCATACTAGATGAGAGAGAAAGTGCTTTTGAGCTATAACTTGAAACTAGGTCATGTCAAAGGTTGTTGGAAAGCTCTCGTAGAGCACTTTCTAATGGCACCATCTTCATCTCAATCGGACCTATGGTTAAAAAGTTATACTATTTTTTTGATAATTGCATATTGCACTATGGACAATATGTCATGCTTGCGGGCGTGCTTGAGGCTACCCCTAACATCAAATTAGAGTTTTATTAAAAAGAAAAAAAGTATTTTTTCAATTTTAATGAGCTACGCTACGTAGATTTCAAATTTGAGTGATTGGTCCACCCATACAACTGTGCTAACGGATTTGACAACGACAACAATCATCCACGATCTCCTATAGACAACACATCCACTTTGTACTTTCTTCATCTACACACTGTAACATTGTGTATATATATTGAATACCATTTGCATATTCAGTGATCAAGAGAACAAGTGTGTGTATAAAATAAGAGCATCAGAAGTGTCGTACTATACCAACAAGATTAATATAGATTTTGTAGCAAATAGTGTCGTTCCCACATAGGACAGTGTTAGAAAGTTATGTTTTTGGTACAATTTATGACATGTGGTGTCGAGTGTTATTCTGGTTGTCGACAAACATTAAAAAGTAACCAGTATTACTTATATTTGGGTGTGTGGTATTGATAATTTTCAGAACAACAATCTGGCCTCTATCGAATCAAATGAAACACGTTTTACAGATGAGATGTTATCAGAGTAGTACAACAGTACTACACTCTGGCTGATTAAGGTGTCAATAGAGAGTCGAGAAATGTTCGATGTATTCACGACTGTATAGACAATTAATTAATCGCGTTCGCAAACTATTCGTTTCTAGACAGAAGTCCTCAACAACTAAAGTCCAAATTAATGGCTAAAGAACACGAATGGTTTTAGGGCACGTTAGAAACTTATGTCAATGACAATCAGGAAAACAGATCAAAGACTCAATTTTTCAAACAGGGGCTGTCATCTCATATGTATACATACAGATTTATTCCATGATCGTGCTAGACTGTACCAAAGATAGTTGTTATTCGAGTGCCAAAAAGAAAGTATTCACGACAGATGAATAAGATAGTTTTAAGACAGTCTTCTTTATCTCTTTATGTTTTATCTCCTATGCTAAGCATAGTTTCTTCTTTTTCAATCCTCCTTCCAGAGCAATTCAAAAGACATATTTTGAAAGCGAAGGCAGAAAAAAAGAACAAGGAGAGACTAGCACGAGGTGAGACCATTGCAGAAGAGAATCCTTTAGAGACCTACCTCTCAAAAAATGTCGATGGTCAACCATGCTTTTACACAGTTGAGAAGGCCGATTGTAGAGAAATTTCAAAATTCTTAAAGAAAAGACCTTACACACTCTAGATTGCCAATATACCATATGGATTTCAGTTGAAGAAATTATTAAATGATGATTCTCCTTTCAAATTCACTAAAATCCATAGTTTCATGCAAGGGTTTCTCGAAGTCACAACGTCTCCTATTTGGAGAGTTGTTATTTTTCATTCCTCTTGGCAATTTAATGATTTGAAATTAAGAATTTCAAATATTCTAAACACTTTAACATTAATAATCATTAGCAAACTTATTGTAACGAACTGTCAAGTTTTTTAAATTCTAATTTTTTGTCGTGTTTTTATAATATTTTTTTGAAAATAATTTCATTTGTAATCATTTAATAAACACACATAGGTATTTGAAATATAAGTAAAGATTTTAAAAATATTAAAAGTTAAAAAATGCTGATTAAAAATTGTCATAATTTAAAAAATATTTTTTATGATACAAGAATTGTAATTTTAAAAACTTATAAAACCCAAAAAAAAAAAAATGAAAACTTTTGTTTTAAATAAACTAAAAGTTGTTTTTAGTTATTCTAGTAATTGTGTGTCTAATGATTTTATTTTGAATAGTATTTTTATTTCATATAAGCTAATTTGCAGTTATTAATCAAAATCTATTAACAAAATTTTAGTAGCTTAATTAATTTCCTTTCAAAATACAACATTTTTTTTAGCATTACAATATCTTTATTTGAAGCATTTTAAATATGGGTATTTTTTTTAAAAAGAATTTAAAAAAAAAATGGGTCTCCATGTCATTTCTCTTGTTTTTGGTCATCATGTTAAGGGAGGACTCATTAACCGAATAAGAATGAGAGCGATGTAGGAAGTGGAGGGAGGAGAGACCTAGAGAATTGAGAGGGGAAAAGAGTACACTAAAGGAACTCCCAAACGGGTCCTTTTAAGAGATGCTTTTATGTTTTTCTTCCACATATGTCCACATGTCTTAAAAGCATGCCATTGTCATATGAAATTGCCCGTAGTCAATATGGCTACTTGGGCACAAACGACCATAAATGTAAAAAAAAGGAAAAATGTAGCATTGAGCATTCCTTATAGGGCCCTTTTTTAGTCAAGATTTTCTCTACTAAAAGATTTTCAAAATAAGATGAGAGAACAATGATGTTACCATTGTAGGGAATGACTCTAGAAAACTAACACACTTATGTGAGAAATGGATCACATCCTCATCAAAAAATTTATATTTAGAGTAGAAATGTGACACATCTCCTCTATAATTGATACGTAGAGGCCGAGAGAGCTGAAGGATCCTCATAGAAAACACGCTAAGCTTGCCAGTTTTAAGGTTACGACAAAATCTAGACTTCTAGAGATGAGAGGTGTCGGAAACTTTCCATTTCGCATTGTACCACGTGAAAGTGAAATTAGGTTCTTTGGTGGCAAAGAAAACAAAGGAGTAGGAGATATTGTCTACCTTGTCAAGGGCTTTGAAAAGCCATATCATTGCAGACAAAAGAAACACAAGTATTCAAGGGGCCAATGTCACCAGAAGTTAAGACAAAGAAGACGAAGTTAGTTTCACGAGAGGAGAGACCCATGTCAGCTTTAAGACGGGAGATCGAGTTCATGATATGGTCCCAGATAACAAGGCCCTTACGAGTCAAATTACGATCTAGTAGAATCTGTCGGAAATCAGTGGGTTGTGCGGAAGCTGGGAGCGAGTTAGATGAGTGAATCGAAAACACAACAGTTAGCAGCAAAATAGTTCAAACGATGGATCAAACAAATGCACAATTGCCAAAAACAAATATAGAACAAATCACACTCTGATTATTACAAATAGATGAGTATAATGGCTTGAAGTTATTACTTCATCTTGTTGAACGTGATAATGTTGATACAAATTAATCTGATTGATTGATTACAATTATCAGAAGAATAATCTTCTGATAAAAATTCTAGGATTAGATATAAAAATATCTACAACTAACTCGCATTGCATGTTATCTTCTATATTAATTACAACTGACTTGATGTCATTAATGCATGACAAAGTAGACGGACTGCCAAGGCGAAGTCATTGGGTCAGATTTTCTGCCCGACAGTATTGAAAATTACATAGGGTCGGATTTTATACAAAGGATCAAAAAATTTACACAAATTCGAAAAATATGCTGAGGGCTGAATTTTCTGGAGTCAAAAAATTTAGACCCGATCCGACTCGATCCAGGGTCGAAGATGCCCATATAATTTTCACCTCGATCCAGTCCGATCCAGGGTCAAAAAATTTCTTTTTTGACAAGAGTTACATTGGGTCGGAAAAATCTGATACTGGATTTTTTTATTTTTTGGGAAAAACTCGAGCCTTCTATTTTTTGGGTTTTGTAAAGTTTTCAAGATGCTCATTAATAAATGGATTTGAGGCTGAGCATCGAATTCCAACACAATCATCTATGACAGTCACATACATTAAAGCATCTCCATTACTTTTATGTGAAAAGGAATCAAAATGTATAAGATCTAAAGGAGAGGCAGATCTTGTCAAGGATCTCTTTTAGGATTTCTTATGAGACTTTGAAAGGCCACAAGCCTCACATATCTTGCCACATCTTGAGAATGATTTGGGGAAGCCGAGAGCAAGCTCCTTGGAGACCATGGATTCCATTGCTTGAAGATTAGGATGGCCTAATCTTTTATGCCATAACTCCACTTGTGTCATCTCCTCCCTAACCATGTTCACACTTTCAATGGCCACATTAGCATCCAATTTAAAAAGTCTTCCTTGCTTAATGCCACTATCTATACCCTTATCATTTTTCAAGATGGAACAAACTCCATTCTTGAAATGTACATCTAGTCCATTATCCATCAATTGTCCAACACTCAGCAAAGTTTTAGTAATAGATGGAACATACAAGACATTATCTAGATCTATTCTCTTAGATGATCCTTAGCACAGTGGAATAGATCCAATACCATCTACTTTACATTCTTGATCACTAGTAGTGTATATAGATTTCTTAGAATCATTACAAGAAAGTAAAGTAGAGAAAAAGTCCTTGTTGAATGACATGTGGGAACTAGCCCCACTATCAATCCACCATATGTCTTTGCTTGTAGTTGGATTTGATGCTACCATCAAGGATATGTTGAAACCATCCTCTTCCTCCTCCTCATGTGCAAGATTCCCATGATCTTCATTCCCTTGAGCATTCTTCTTTTTAAAGCATTTGAAAGAAAAGCGTCATTTCTTTCCACAAAAAAAAACACTTTAGCTTTGCTTTGTTCTTGTACTTCCCTTTGGAGGTACATCCACCATCTTTGCCCTCGGCCTCCTTCCTTGGTGCTTCTTGAATGGTTGGAACTTTTTCTTGCCTTTGGATGTTAAGTTTGCCTTCTCATCACCACCTTGTAGTGACATGGACCCCATCCTTTCCTTGAGATGTAACATCCTACTCTCCTCGGCCACAAGTACATTATGTAGCTTGTCAATTGTTGGAAGTTGGCAAATGATTGAACAAGATTGGTGAACTCATCACTAAGTCCATTCAATATGACTTGTACTAATTCATTATCATGGATTTTATCTGCTATTGAAGCCAATTCTTTGTTTAAAGATTTTATCCTTAGCATATATTCTTGTGCACTCTCTACACTTCCCTTCATGCTTTGGAGCACTTGATTCCTTAGCATGAGTATCCTAGAAGTGTTGTTGGATTCATAAATGTCTTCATCGTTTATTAAATGGCAACGATTGAATCAACTTGTTCATGAAGCCAAGAAGAGACACTGTTGGCTGATGCATCCCCAAGATAGTTGGACAGAGCAACTCAAGAGCACCTCTCACCTTAGACCGAGGAGGTCTCTGAGGAGAGGAGACGAACAAAGACTGAGAGTTGAGAAATGCTAGTTAGGAATGGCAAGCAAGAAGTATGTAAGCCTCATGGTGAATCTCGGAAGATGGAATGACCATGTAGGGACTAATATTTCTAGGAAAATGTAATAAATGCAAGTAGACCTCTCTTAAAGAAAGTAGAGTGATCCACCTTTTGATGGTGACCTCTAGTGGAGAGCATTATTCCACTTGTAATTTGTTAAATGTGGAAATTCCACTAGGATGCCACCTAAGGAGCTCTCTTGCTTATTTAAGAGACTTCCTCTTTGTGAAGAGTAGCTTTTTGTGTATTGTATCAACTCCATGCTGAAATGAGAAGAGCCTTCACGAGTTTGGTGCATCCATTGAGCTCCTTGATCATGCTTGTTTCTTGAGTGATGCATTCATGATCTTGCTCTTTCCTTCTTTGTATGTGGTTGTGGATTGTAGAGTGAATTAGATTTGCTGCTTTCCTAGAGTGAATTAGTCTTCTTTTCTTGTTTGTGGATTAATGTAGGAGCCAGTTTGTGGATTAATGTAGGAGCCAACATTCAAGTAAACTAAATAGGCTAGAAATGTGGTGTAAATCTTGCATATCCTCCAACATTCTGGTTCTTGATGTTCTTGGGATGTCCAAGAGTCAAAAGACTGGTTGTTTTCTTGAATCTTGGACCTCAAAAATGTTGTAGGTTAGTTCTTGTTTCTTGTTTTGTCAATTAATGCAAGTGTAGCTCAGTGTTAGTATATTGTAGGATCTGATTCAGTTCGTTTTCAGAATAGATAGCTATAGAATCTATTGAATGTTCATTTGGGCTGCATGCTGATCTGTAAATGAATGTTCATGGCTTGCATCTCTATTTGAATGTAAGTGTTTTCAAGAGAGAATGACCCTGAGTTGTCCTCTGACAGGCAGGACACAATACTACAACGTTGATCTGTTCCCTTCAGTTTGATTTTGGACTTTAAACAAGAATGAATAACTTAAGCAAGAGCCACTGCCTCTGTTGACAGGTAGAAGAAGAAGTAAGCAAAAGAATCATAAACCAACAGATCCTCTGAAGCAGGAGATCTGTAAACATTTGACACCGTTATCACTTGAACTCCAATACATTCTAAATCCATAAGAACTGCAACATTGTCCCCGTTCAGATCCCTGCAAACAAACTCACAATCTCTCGACACATCTGAGTTTCTACAAACTGGACAGAGCCACATATATGGCTACATCCTTGTCCATATCCACTGACTGATACACTCCCAAATCTGTTGGCTTCCTCCTTGTTAGCAAACGCACTAACAAAGCTAGATTTACTTCAACACAAGCTTCATGCTCCTTCCGTTCTCTCATGTTTAAATCTCAACCGGAGCCGGAGCCCATCTTAGTGAAATCTCAACCCGAGCAATTTGTCAAATCTCAACCGACGGCCTGCGTCAAATCTCAACCGACAAGTTTTGATCAAATCTCGACCGATGGGTTTTCTCTGAAATCTTGACCGACGGGTTTCTCTGAAATCTCGACCGACGAGATTTCTCTGAAATCTCAACTGACGGGTTTTCTCTGAGATCTTGACCGACGGGTTTCTCTGAAATCTGGACCGACGGGTTTCTCTAAAATCTCGACCGATGGGTTTTCTCTGAAATCTCGACCGATGGGTTTCTCTGGAATTTCGACCGATAGGTTTTGATTAAATCTCGATCGACGGGTTTTCGATCAAATCTCAACCGAAGGGATTTGATCAGAACTCAATCGAAGTAATCAGGTCAATTCTCAACCAGCGCAATTATCTCCCATCTCGACCGAACCAAATCCACACCAGAGCACATAACTTCTTATCAACACCTCTGATTGCCATTTCGATCGAACCACCATCTTCCCAACACGTTCGAGACTCAAACAAAAAAAAAAAAAGGGCATGAACACCAAAAAAAAAAAAACTCAAAAAATAACACCCATACCAATAGAAAACTCTTTTCATACTGCGTTCCTCCTCGACTTCTTGGAAAAACGCAGAAAAATCCAAAAACACAAAAAATCCTAAAAAATAAAAAAATATCAAAAAAAATCCAAAAACCAGCACAAAAAAGACACAACAGTACCCAATGGACAAACATACAAATCCTGAAATACAAGAAGATTATCCATATGAGATCAGGTCCCTTGTAGTTGAACAAATCAAACGTCATAGGTTCTACCGAATGCAGGCCCAAATACATGAGCCATCAACAAACCCATTCGAGAGACAAGAACTTGATAGAGCCGAGTCTTCACGTGCATGACCACATTTTTATGGTGCTGAACCCTCCCAGGTCAGAACCAACCTTAATGGTGCTTCTGCCACTCACGAAGCTCATCTTGAGAGACGTACACCCAAGCTAGATCTACCAAAGTTTGACGGTACTTCAGACCCTCAAAGATTTTTGCAAATCTTTGATAATGCATGTGATGTGTATGGCAAAACATCTCCAACTGCTATGGTCCAATTGTTTTCAATGACCATGATCGCTAAGGTACATGATTGGTTTTTCAACCTTGATCGTGAAGCTAAGACATACTGGTCAATTTTTAAAAAGTCCTTTATCAAGCGTTTTAAGCCCTTTTGCTTGGTCGAGAGCCCCTTTGTCAAATTGAGTAACATCAAAATGACAAAAGATGAACACGTACGAGACTATATCGAGCGTTTCAAATGCCTCAAAAGTCAAGTACAAGAACAATCCTCTGAACAGATGTATGTGCCAATACACAATAAATCTAGGATTCAAAAATCCAGATAGAGATTTGGTTCTGAATCTCTTGTTCAGAGAGGTCCTCAGGACATAGTACCTCAACCATACCTGCATCTCCAGTTCTATCTTACAACATTTGCTATCAATGATGGTAGATTTTAGTGTTACCAACCCTGTCTTGTTTTGACAAGGGCATGTTAGAGTAAGTCTCATTATTCTACAAACAAATATAATATTGCAATTGTCAAGGTAAATTATCAATGTTGATGAATGCAAGTTTTGTTAGACACGTGCCATACAATTCTCACTCTCTGTAATGTTTGTTTATATCCTTGTATCTCTTCACCTATTTTGTGTGATTGATTTTTGCATGAGGAATAACTACTGCACGACAAAGCATCTCTAGAACACATCTTCATTCATCTATCCATCTTCAGATCCCCTTGTATAGCAGTTTAGATTTTTTGAGAAATATGAGAAATTCATGCCAAGTTAGAGTTGATTCCTGCATCTCATTGTCATATTACTCTTCAAGTCAACTTCAGCAAGATCAAAACAAATTTAGTTAAAATTTGTTCAATCTTTAGTCCAGTCACATGTTCAACGTGTTTCAACTACGTGTTAAACACACCGATCCAATCTTGAGCATGAACAGTTACTAGTAACCACATCCCCACCAACAAATTTTGGGGGAGAGGGGGGGGGGGGGGGAAGAGTGGATCTGCTTGGATCCACTGAAGCAGTCACGTTGCCAGCAACAACACCAACAAAATCAA
Source organism: Diphasiastrum complanatum (assembly GCA_029204225.1). NCBI lineage: Eukaryota > Viridiplantae > Streptophyta > Lycopodiopsida > Lycopodiales > Lycopodiaceae > Diphasiastrum > Diphasiastrum complanatum. The sequence goes on along the minus strand of CM055096.1, from coordinate 68,297,983 downwards.
CAGCCAAGGTCACAAACCCAAAGTCGACAACGACAAGGCTAAGAAGTCAGATGGGCAACCCAAAGCGACTCGATCAGAAGAAGTCTTCCAGTCATGACGAAGATCCTTCAGAAAAGAGAAACACAGGCATTGAAAAATTAGTCCCTTTCAACTGGCCTCTTGCCATACTTCTGCGCCCATTCTTATTCATGTCGTTCACACCATCTATCGATGTCACCACCTCCACCCTACCTTCCATCTGTTTGTTTATCATCATTTCACTTTTCTTTTGAAAAATCTCCATTTTTTTATAGACTTATTACAGCAGCTGACAGATCATTGCAAATGTCTTGTGGAGACTAACAGCCACCTACAATGGATGATCAACCAAACAAAGATCTAAGAAGCAGGCGAAGCAGCTAGAAGACATAAGAAATTAAGCAAAGAAACTGAGGAGGAATGGACAAAACTTAAGCAACAGTTGAGTCAGATCAATCTTGATCAAAAGAGACTCTCTGGAGCAATGATAGTTGATTCCCTCCTATGAAGCCCAAAGAGATCCAAAAGTAATAGATCAAAAGAAAGAGCTACAGAAAAAAAAAAGATAACACAATCGTGAACCTGCAAAATAAAGTGAGTCCCTCACCTAGCAAGCGGTGGTCAAAGATTGGCATTGCAAAGGTCCAAGGCTGCAACTGTAGAACTATCAGTTCCTTCACCCTTCCACCAGGCCTTCATCATGTTTCCTTGCCGTCACCAACCATTCGTCCAATCTGTTTCTACCACCAATGTGTGAATGAGCCCATTCCCTTGAAGACTGATAACCAAGATTTGTGCTACCTATCAAGAAAGAGCATCGACAAGACTAGAACTTCAACTGAGAAAACAATTGCGGAAATGCCCAAAAGAAAATGGAGGATACAGACCTCCTAGAAGTTAGAGTCTGCCTAGAAACTAGAAGTGAAATCATCCATGGCAGATGCAACGAAAGAAAGAGACACGAGGAAAGCACTCGAGCATGCAAGTTGTGAAGCTGCCAAGAGCTCTCCAAATTTTGAGAATGTCAATCAATTGCAGCAATAAGACATTCTGGTTAAATTGCGACAATCTGTGAAAACAGTTTTTGATAAAGACTGACAACAATAAACATTTGGTTTTATGTAAGCAAACGAGGATCTACACTTTTCCAAGTGCCGATCGAAGACGCCAATGCGAAAGCGGAGCGACATCGTCCAATAGGAGTTGCAGTGGGTCCTGCAACACATTAGGGGTGGGATGATGTTGGCTGATTCTGACGAATCCCCAAGATACTCGGACAAAGCAACTCAAGAGCACCTCTCACCTTAGACCGAGGAGGTCTCTGAGGAGACGAGACGAATGAAGACTGAGAGCTGAGTATGAGAGCCAAGAAATGCTAGTTAGGAATGGCAAGCAAGAACTATGTAAGCCTCATGGTGAATCCCGGAAGATGGAATGACCATGTAGGAACTAGTATTTTTAGGCAAATGTAATAAATACAAGTAGACCCCTCTTAAAGAAAGTAGAGTGAGCCACCTATGCATCCATTAAGCTCCATGATCATGATGGTTTTCTTGAGTGATGCCCCTATGATCATGCCCTTCCATTCATATTGTGTGTGGTTGTGGATTTAGAGTGGATTAGTATTCTTGTTTTCCTAGTTGTGGATTAGTTTTCATTTCTTGTTGTGAATTAATGTAGGAGTCAGCATTCAAGTAAACTAAATAGGCTAGAAATGTGGCATAAATCTTGCATATCCTCTAACATTCTAGTTCTTGATGTTCTTGGGATGTCCAAGAATCAAAAGATTGATTCTTGGACTTCTAAAATGCTATTTAGTTTGGTTTCTTGTTTCTTGACTATGCTTTTCAATCATATTTAGAGTAGTTTCTGTTTTTGCAAGTAGATTAGCCTCCTCAAATTCGGTTATAGCCTTAGAGTCTTGAAAACTGAGCAACTGTGCTGCATTGCAAATTTGACTTTGTTCACCATGGCTTGCCTCATAATAGAGTTAATTGTTCCATTGGCAAGTGCTTATTTATAAACAACAAAGTGTTCGAAGTCTTCAAGTCATCCTCTGACAGGCAGGGTGAATATACTACAATGAACACCTGCAAAACTAGCCATCGTGATCCCATGTTCAGAACATAATTGTAGGAAAGGCCAGTTTACGTTCTTCTCAGGCTCAGAGGTTAGGCTGCCTGGCAGAGCATCTGAGACTGGGAAGAATCATGCAACAGACACTTGATGCTCTTTTCTTTGAGGCACAACGCCACAACTGTGAATGAAAGTGAGGTAATCATGCAACTGAGATTGGATAAAGACTATAGCAATTGTAAGATATCAACCCACAGAGATATGGTGAGATGATAACAACTGACCTTAATGCAAAAGGAATCTTTAAGAAGTTTGGACGTGAAGGCATTTTGACTGTAAGAAATGTCTACGTACAAATATCAAAAGCAAAGACAAAAATAGGGCTGATCAAATACACCTTGAACTCCTCAAACAAATATTTTATTTGACCATACAAAATTAGATTTAGAAGCAAACTATGCAGATCCCAATTTTCATGAGTTTTAGAGTATTGAAGAGGCTAGTCATGACTGATGCACATAGGCGCATATATCACAATATTATAGTTGGCCTTGTCACAACAAATGAATAGGGATCTAAACCTGTCCTGAATTTAGACATCGAGATGCCTAGAACTGCCATAGATCACCATCTTGATCATGAAAAAGTTCTAAAAGTATGAGTTTCACTTTGTTTTCGGGTGGGCATCTTTTCAAGAGAATTAACTAAAAGCCCTATTGTGAGCATAAGAGTGGTTTTAATTTATGGGATGGATCTAAATGAAACCTCTAGAATCCATTTGAGCCTTAGTAGCATCCCATAGGGGCTTGGATCCTATTAGAACTGAACGGTTTCTAACACTTGGTCTGTTGAGTTTCAATTATATCCTACCCAAGATCATGGGTCCTCCAAATTTTATACATCACAGTACCCTCCTCTACACCATGAATTAGTAATCCACCGCTCACCAGTACTTTTGTGGAAAACCTAAAATTGATGAGCTAACATGGTTTTCATTACCCTCTCCTCTATGATAGCGAGTGACTTGGGCCGAAGTGACCATGCAAAGCCGATGAGGCGGGTTGCCAAAATTGGCCCTACTATTGGACATGGCTCATTGAGTATAAAAACAACTAATATTACGTTTAAAACATTAAGATTGCTCGATTTTGATAAAAACTCATCATTGGAATTGGCCTCTATCACTTGAGATAACTCAAACTGATGTCTATTACTTGATATAGCTTAAACTTGATGTCCATCACTTGAGATAGGCCAATCTTAATCTTGTAACTTTTGGTGATGTCCATTTAGTGATGAAATTAGCAAAATTTTGACTTCAAGATATGGAGTAGTTCAAATTTGGTGTTTATCACTCCACATAGCTCAAATTAGATGCCTAATGTGCACGATCTTGGTGCTTACCAATCGACATGGCTAATGAAGTAGACTCAACCGGTTTCAAGTCCAATATATTAAGATTTGTCGACTTCGACCCATTATCAATGGAGTTGACCCCTGTCACATGAGATAACTCAGATTTGACGTTGAAGTGATCGAAGTGATTGAGTGACTAAACTTGACTACTCTAAAGTTTAGACAATATGTTTTGGCCCCTTATAGATGGAATTGTCTCCTATCACTCAAGATAGCTCAAGTTTGATGTCAACAACCACTTGATTGAATTCAGAGAGTTACAGGCTTGCAAAAATCGAATACCTCAAGTATGATGTTTATCACTTGAGGTAGCTCATGTTTGATCTAATAGCTTATGTTTGATCAAATTAGATGTCTACCACTTGAGATGGCACAATTTGATGTCTATCACTCACGATAGCTTGCAGTTTTGGTTCTTAACATTTGGCATAATTCATTGATTGATCAAACTCGAGTGATCTCAAATTTAGAACATTTAGATTGCTCAATTTTGATTCATTGTGGATGAAATTGGTCCCTACTATTTGAGATATCCAAAAGTTGATGTTTATCATTTGACATAACTTCAATCTGATGCCTAGATGCAAGAAATCTCAATTTTGTTCCTTGACACTCGTCACTCGACATTGAATGTTTAAATTAGAGAAATCTCGAGTGTGGGACATTCACATACTTAGAGTTTGACTTTTCAAAGTTCATTAGTCTAAATTTCATTTCAATAAACAGTTTTTGAAATTTTGGAAAAGTTAGAAGTCGAGTTTGAGTATATTCAAATTTGAATGCTGGGTACTTTGAATCTAGACCAAAAATAGTAGGGTTAGCATTTTGGTGGGAAAGCCAAGTGGACAATTAGGGTTTGAACCTGTTATAAAAGGATGTAGCTCATGGAGAGACATATCTTCTCTCTTCTCTATCTCATAAGATGCTTATACATGGTTCTCTTGGGTTCTACTATCCATTGGTGCACTATACTTGTGATTGCGTGCAATTCTATGTGTAGAATGATCTATATTTGCTATTTTTGGATCCACATGTCATAAATATAGTAGCTTGCTAGTTTTGTACGGAAAGCAATAGTATGTTATCTTATGATTCATGTTTGATCAAGTTCTATTAGAGTTTGCATCTCGTTTTGTGTGTAGATGCTAATTTTTCTACATTGGTGAGATTGGTAGAGTATCTTCTTTTGTAACCCAAGATATTTTTGTGGATTGGATAATCAATGATCTAAAATCCTTCACATGGTATGAGAGCTTGTGTTTCAAGTTATGAAGGAGGAAATCATATCTATCAATGATTTGGTGAAGATATCAAGGCTAGAGCATGCTAGAGAGGATTCTACACCAAAATCAAGTTTTTTGCTTTTTTAGATTGGATCTTTTGTAGATCAAAATCCTATATAGGTTCACACACTTGATCAGTTATGATTTTTTATTTCACATACTGGATTTGGCCAATTTTTGGATCATTGGATCAGCCTAAGTGGTGGCTAATAGATTGCATATCAAATTTTCAACATTTGCATGTAGATTTGGAATAGTCAATTTTTTGTGATTTTGTCAAAACCCTAATTTTGATTGGATATCTACATAGTGAGGTTTCTGTACCACACGTGTGAAGAGCCTACCTAAGATATCCATGCATACATCAAGAGTGATGAAACATTCACCTTGAAATCAAGATCTAGAGAGTGTGGTTGCATCTCTATGGCTATCAAGGGGATTTAAGAGACAAAATGAATAAAAAATATATTGTATTGATCCATGCTAAGTACTGTATAGACTGTATTGATCAGACACTTGTGAGATCACCAAATTTTGAATGCTTGGTGTTTCTCCAAGGTAGATCCAAATTGAGTGCTTGATTGCTTATTGGAGAGCTAATGAAGTGCAGTTTCTAGTGCAGTTGATTTAATTCAATTGGATGTGTCTTGAGAAAGTTATAGGATTTCAAAGTGAAATGGGTAGGGCACCCAACCTATTTGGACACATTAATGTAGCTTCACATCTAGTTGTTTGATCTAAAACCTCAAGCTTGCCAATCTTATCTATTTGAGATCTAGACAATTTTTTGAGGTCATAGCCTCATAGTTTCATGCAATTCATTTGTGTGTGAGTCATTTGTGGATGTTTTGAGTTATTTTAGTGTTCTTGAGTCAAGTTGACCCAAATTTTTCCCTTGCTCCATCTTTGGATGAGAGTTTGATATTCTAGTTTGAGAGAGATTGGTAGAGCTAGTGAGATAGATCTCACAACTAGTTTCAAGATCTTTAATTGGAGTTGGTAGGATACCTTTTTTTAATCCTTGAGAGAGAGAGAGAGAGAGAGAGAGAGAGAGAGAGAGAGAGAGAGAGAGAGAGAGAGAGAGAGAGAGAGAGAGAGAGAGAGAGAGAGAGAGAGAGAGAGAGAGAGAGAGAGAGAGAGAGAGAGAGAGAGACTTTTTGTTCCAATTCAAGTCAAGGGAGCATAGGTTTCTTTTTGTCAGAGCATGGTGAGAGATTGAACACCTCCAGTTATGCTATTTGGAAGGTGAGAATAGAGTCCATTTTGGTACTCCACGATGTCATGGAAATTGTTCTAGGACTTGAGGAGGAGCCTCAAGTGATCCAAGAGGTCCAAAAGTACAAGAAGAGGGCAAGGATGGCCCTTTATATCATCAAGATGAATGTTTCTATTGAAGTGTTGAGGGAGATTGGCTCATGCACCTCAGCCAAGGAGTCTTGGGACACATTGAAAGCCATCTATGAGGCAAGGAACACATCAAGGTTGCTCACACTAAGGAATCAAATATTTCAAAGCTTCAAAAGGAGTGATGAGAGTGCCTCAAAGTATGTTTTGAGAGTCAAAGATCTACATAGAGAGCTTGCTTTCATAGGAGACCACCTCAATCCAAGAGAGCTACTGCAAGAGATCCTAAATGGGTTGAAGGAAGAATTTGAAAACCTTGTCCAATCTTATGCAATCAAGGAGGAGCTTCCAAGCTTGGAGGCACTACAAGGAGTTCTCATTTTTGAGGAGTGTTGGCAAGAGAACAAGCTATTGAGGATCAATCAACTTTTCTTGAAGGATGAAAGAGAGGTGAAAGCATACTTCACAAAGAACAAGCCAAGAGGAAAGGTCAAAGAGCATCATCAACATTTTATGAAGGACAAGTCAAAGGAGGAGAGTGATGAGGATTCATCACAAACATCAACAAGCTGCAAATTCAACAAGAAGTGTTTCATTTGTGGTACGAAGGGGCATTTTGCTTCTAATTGCTTCAAGAAGAAAGAGTTCCTCAAGCAAGTCAATGTTACTAAGGAGAGTGAAGGTGAGATATAAGGGAGTTATGAACAAGGATCTCTCATGATGTCTATCTACTCTTCTTATAATCTTGAAAATAGAAATGCATGGTGGATAGATAGTGGATCTAGTTCTCATATAACTAGTTGAAAAAAATCTTTCACTCATCTTGCACCTTACAATGGTTTTAGAAAATTTATCTTCTTTTCTATTGATGGTGAATGCAAGATAGAAGCAATTGGTAGTGTACCAATTGGTGTTGAATCCACTATGATTCTTAAATATGTACTTTTTGTGCCTAATCTCACTATGAATACCATTAGTGCTGGCAAGTTGCTAGATGAAGGTTTCCAAGTTGATTTTGGAAAAGATGCTTGCTTAATTAAGAGGGATGGTGAAATGGTAGCAAGAGGGACTAGATGTGGAAATATTTTCAAGTTGGAAGCTAATCCTTGTAGAAGTGTAGTCAAGAGGAGCTTGGATCATCTCAAGGAGGAGAAGGCAATTGGATTACCTCAATCTATGTTCCATGATGGTAAGGCTCATGAAGATGGTGCTTTGGCAAAAGAACTTGGAGAGCTATTTCCAACGTGTTCTCTGTGAAGGATTTCAGATCAATCTAATAGAACTTGATAAAACATGAATAAAAAGAGAAAGTACTATTGTTGTCCATACAAAACCAGCAAGATACTATATTTCACACGTGTGGATCCAAAAATAGCAAATATAGATCATTCTACACATAGAATTGCAAGCAATCACAAGTATAGTGCACCAATGGATTGTAGAACCCAAGAGAACCATGTATAAGCATGAAATGAGATAGAGAAGAGAGAGGATATATCTCTCCATGAGTTTCATACTTTTATAACAAGTCCAAACCCTATTTGGCCACTTGGCTTTCCCTCCAAAATGTAAACCCTACTATTTTTGTACGCAACATTTAAATTTGAATCTGCTCAAACTCGACTTCTAACTTTCCCTCTATTTCCATATAGGTATTCCAAATGCATTTTAGACTAATATAACTTTAAAAAGTCAAAAGCTGGCCACAATTTGTCAAATATAGAAATGTAGCAAATATGACTAAACTAGTTGAATCTTTCACACTCCCTCTTCAAGTAGTTTTAGCATGGACTTTGATAATACTCCAAGTGATGTCCTATGCTTCATGAACAAGTCCTTTCCCAATGCTTTGTAAGATCCATTGCTTGGAGCCACTCCTCTTCTTTCCTTGCTTCATCTACACTTGTAGATTCATCAAAAGAGGTTAGGAAAGCAACAAAATTTCCAGAAACTACTTGCTTCCTCTTTTCATCATATGTGAGCCTTGAAGGTACATGACTTTTCCTTGATGTTCTCCTTGGATTTTGACTTGATGAAGGTCCACATCTAAAGTAGGATCCTTTATATCAACATCAAGAATGTTAGATCCATCACATCATCATCAATAGTACTTGAAGACACTTTTGGAATTCTCCCCTCATCAAAAATGACATCTCTACCTGTTGGAGTATAATCTTCTCCTACTCATCCATTTGCCCTCCTTCTACTCTCAAGAATTTCATCTCTCTGAATCAGTCTGCAAAAATACACGCAAAGTCTAATCATACAGAACTGCAAAGCCATCGCCAAATTATGGTCTGACCGAAGGGCACCATTAAATCAATGTTTACAGAGAAGCACGACTCAAACCGCAAACCGCAAGAACCGCAAATCACAAGGAGTCGTTAAAACCCGTAGGTTACTATCTATGAGCACTTGCGGAATCTTCAATGGCAACGGAACCTAAATCTCGTACCACCACAAGTGACCTTCTTACGATCTCCTACGATGAAAGCCATGACCAGAGTCAACTCTCCTCAACTGTCTAAAAACATAAACAACCTTCTTACGGTTATCAACAAAGTTGACCAGCGACAACGATTTGCTAGTTCCTACGATATCAGCCCAACGAAGTTGACCCATCTCATTGTTTAGCTCTGTAAGTTATCACTTATGGTTACCAACGAAGGAAATAAACAATCACCTATTAAATGAATGACCAACGGTTGTTCAAATGACTGCGGACAGACTATAGCCATCATGGCTTACATCCTTGCACTATGACGCATACAGAGGATACGTCACTCTGTACTTATCCTCCTTCATGATGCTCCAATAACAGATCTACGGATCTTGTTTAAATGGCTGTTAATCATCTTGTAAACTATAATTACAATAAATCAAAAGTCTCTGATAGCTATATATATGTATCTGAGCTAAGAGAAGGAGAGCGAGATAGAGAGTAGTGAGTTGAACAATATGTAGATGCACAGAGTGATCAAACGACCAAAAGGTCTTAGTGACTTAGAGAGAGAGAGAGAGAGAGAGAGAGAGAGAGAGAGAGAGAGAGAGAGAGAGAGAGAGAGAGAGAGAGAGAGAGAGAGAGAGAGAGAGAGAGAGAGAGAGAGAGAGAGAGAGAGAGAGAGAGAGAGCTAGAACTGTAGCCATTGTTTTAGAATCTGTAAGTAGGAATACGCGCTTATCAACGCTACTGTATTGTGTTTCGATTCTCTCATTTATATAGATTTGCTACTGTTCAATTATTACGTTCTTGATTGAATGCAATTGTCTCTCTCACTCTCTTGCACACAAACACGGTTATCAGAGAAAGAGGATCGCATGGCTATCCAAGATGCCTAATGCTTCGCAATCCTACTGTTACGGCAGTCTCAGACTCCTACTCTGATAACCCAAAAGGACAAAAAGCTTTTGATTCCGTTCTCTAGTCAATCCACGTTCCTGGAATCATAGTTATTATTGTGTTCATAATTGTTTTTCTTATTGTTGGTAGAGACATCTTTTACATCATAATTGTCTCTCGTATTTTGCTTCCATCACAGTTGTGCTGCAGTCGCAATCAATCGTAGACCACGCAGACCACCATTTCACATCATACACCAACACTACCAACAATCACTTTGTTAGTAGTAGGAATGTAAACCTTGTAGGCTTTACTCACCTCACTTTATCCAACAAAAATACCTCTTCTTGAAGATGGATCCTCCTTGGTCCTATCATCAAGAGTAATGTTGACATAGCATGTGCATCCAAAAGTTCTTAGAAAGTTTACACTCTGCCTGCTCTTGAATAGCATCTCAAAAGGTGTCCTTCCATCCAAAATAGCACTCGGCCACGTATTGTGGCAAGAAATTGACACACAACAAAGCTTGATCCCAAAATGGTTTATCAAGATTAGCACTTAGCCTCATGGCTTTAGCACTTTCACATAAAGTTCTATTCTTCCTTTCAGCCACTCCATTTTGTTGTGGGATCCTTGATGTTGTATACTCCCTCTTCATCCCATGCTCATCGCAAAAGGCCTTGAACTTGGTAGATATATACTCACCACCATTATCACTCCTTAAGCACTTGATCTTTGTGGAAAATTGGTTCTCCCTTGCATTCTTGAACTTGATAAACACATCATACACTTCATTCTTGATCTTTAGTAGATAGATTCAATAAAATCTACTAAAATCGTTAATGAAAGTTACATACATCTTAGCTCCACTATTGCTAATTGTTGTAAATCCATGAATATCCGAATGTACAAGTTGAAAATGTGAAAAATGCAAAAATAAGCTTGGTAGAGGCCAAAAATCTTCTATATAGGATAGACACACATGTGTGGAGCCTGTTCCCATGTGTGAAACTAGTGTTATTTTATGTACCATAATCATATATGTTGTACATATGATTTAATTCAAGTTCTATGGCTAAAATGGCCAAAAACTAGTTTTCTAGAGATATGACACATGGCACCAATCTAATGATTGCATGAGTCAATTATTTTGAATAGGTGTTACATCCCATGTGTAGAGAACAGCTCACATGTGTGGAAATAGCTGAAGTAGACAAGTTTTTGTTTCTAGAAGATTTCCACGAAGATCTCCATATAGTAGAAAAATAGACCAAAAATGTCCAAAATGGAAAGTTTTGATCCAAGTGTCAAATTGCATGACGGTGACAAGACATCCTCACACATGTGAGATCTGATGCATGATCAGTACCTGGAGCTCCAAAAGTGTCTATATACAGGCTTATTTGGCCATAATTAGTGTGAGACACCAATCTTGGTTTTGGAAGCAATTTTGAGTGATTCTCTCCATTTGTCCACATTTGTTTTGATTGTTTTGAGGTTCTATCAATGTGTACTTGATTTTCAGGTTGGAGTCTATACTCCAATAGGGTTTCACATGTGGGAAATCAAAAAGTACGCCTACCTTCATATTAATGATTGTTCTTGTTAGGATTTTGTGTCTAGAATTGATCTAGATTGATCTTAATCTCAAGTAGATTGATAGATCAAGTAATCTGACAACCAATCCCTCTTGAGGATTAGATTAGGATCCACTCTTGGTCCTTTTTGTACTTTTTGCACATGGTATCAGAGCCTAGTACAAGAGGTTTTGTTAAAATTGATAGGGTTAATCCAAATCAAAGCCAAAATTAGCAGTTTTTTGGAAACTAGTCAGATTTTGTGTAGCGAGTTGGATTTGATAGCTATCCTCAAAAATTTTGGTCCAGATCTTGTTGTGGGCCATAGGAACCCTTTTCACACGTGAGGCCATATAGCTCTGGTTTTGACTGAGAAATTTCAAAAATTTGTAAAATTTGACTTACATACCCAATCTGAGTGATTTTTGGTGCAAAATCAAGTATTTTCTATAGTGAATCTAATCCCTTGATTAGTTCTTGGATTAGATCAGCCAAAGAATTAAAATTGAAGCTTGAATTAGGTCCACTAATTGATCTTCTCTGATTTTTTGAGTGTTATGTTGAGGTTGAAGAGAGAAATTGCTAAAAATCATAGATTAAGGAGTGATTTTGCAAGTTTGAGACTAGAATCTAAATTTCCATCATTCTAGATTGGTTCATGAGTGATAGGATTGAGTCTATAAGCTTTCTAAATTGCTAGAAGACTTTAGGTTCAGATCTCTTAGAGAAACCATAAGAGTTTCTAGTGCTTTTTCACATTTAAAAATGGCATCAATGGGTGGTTTTTTGCTTGAAGCTAGTGAAAGACTTACATCCACTAATTATGCTACTTGGATCGTTCGAATGGAGTCTTTGCTTGTACTTCATGATCTTTATGACATTGTACAAGCTTAAGTTGAATGCAAATGGGAGTGTTAACAAACATAAAGCAAGATTAGTTGCAAAAGGTTATGCTCAAAAGAGAGGGATAGACTATGAGGAAACTTTTGCACCCATGGCCAAGATGGTTACAATAAGGCTAATCATTGCACTTGCATCACATTTTTGATGGATCCTATGTCAAATGGATGTCTCTAATGTTTTCTTGAATGGTTTTTTGGAAGAGGATATCTATATGGAGCAGCCACAAGGGTTCATCAGGCATGGAATGGAGAACAAAGTATGCCATCTCCAAAGAAGCATCTATGGCTTGAAGCAAGCCTCGAGATCTTGGAATTCAAATCTTGAATTGATTGATGTGATTCTGCAAAGAATCACTACTCGCCATCTTGAGAGAGTAAAATTTTTTCTTGAGATATAGCTTGGAAGCTATATCTCGCACTTCGTATAGTGTGCTCAAGATGTCCAAGACTTCTTTCGATGTTACATGGCCGGTCTGGGTATCCGTAATGTTGAGGATGATCAACGCGAAAGCCTTTCCATCTTTCAGCTTCCATTTGAGGATTGTTGTGTCGTCTGCTTCGGGTTTTTCTTCTACACCTGTAACAATGTCATATAATTCTTTAGCCATTAGTATAGTTTTCATCTTAAATCTCCACAGATGGTAATTGGCTCCATCGAGCTTGTCCATGATAGGACTGGCTTCCCTTGGGAATCCATGTGGAAGATTAGTCTAAGTGATAGGAAAAACTATCAGTGACTTAAGTATAAAAATTTGGTACAGAATTACAGAACAAGAAGACAATCACTCTATCGGCTAGTAGAGTCTTGTACTGTGGAAGCTTGTCAGGCTACAAAAATAGCTTTGATACCATGTTGGAGAAAGAGGGTGTGTGAGTGTGAGGAATGAAAATAGCTCGAAAAGAAAACGAATACAAAAAAGAAACGAACTTGAACCTCGAACGAGAAATGAACTCAAACATAAAGTGTTCGTGTGCAGCGGAATGAGCTATATTACTCTTTTCCTAAGCATGACTATGCCTATCAGAAACGAACAGAACGTTAGTGATAGAAATCACGGTCATTTTGATTACATAGCCAAACATTAATAAAACACCAGAAGAATAATTTGTCACGAACAGCTAGACAAATTATTTGTCGCGAATGTTTTTGGGTCTAGATTCAATGTACCCAAAGTTCAAATTTGAATCTCTCTCAAACTCGACTACCAACTTTCCCACACTTTCCAAAAGTGTTTATTGAATGTATTTTAAACTAATATAACTTGGCACGCATAGGCGTTCTAATTGGGAAGGTTTGAAGGACATCCATAGTGCTATGATGGATCTTCAATAAAAAGTTTATCTCTAAGTCTAAAATGAGTTTTGGCCTCTTATTGACAATTTACCAAAATATGACTAAACTAGACTAAACTAGTTGAAATCTCTCACACTCCCTCTTCAACTAGTTTTGGCATAGTTTTGACAATAGAACTTTGATCCAACTTTAGAATGATCTCCATCCTAAGTATAGATCTCCTTTCTAAGGTTCTAAAGTATCTTTTATAATTGATATAGAGAATAGTGTACAAATTGGATGCTTCACTATTTCTTACATCAATTTTACACATCAAGATATAACTAGAACATGAAGAACCAAATAGAATGTGAATGAAATGATTCCTCCAAGTTTCAAACTTTGAAATCTCTGGAAAATTACATCAACCAAACAATAAATGTGAGTGATGACCATTTTCTTGCTTGTCTCCTCCAACTTTGTCCTTTCTTGATATGTCTCCACCATAAAACTCCATGAATGAGCCTCCATCTCCATCTTGCCACAAGAACCATCAAACCTTGGAAATCCATGAGTAGGTGAGTACATTAATGATGCAAATGCAGCACCACATGGCTCCATAAACCAAGTAGGTTGACTAGTCCATCTTCAATATCTACGTGACACAAGAAAATGACCATGAATTCACCAAAAAATGACAATCTCCAAACATTGGCATCAAGTAGCTCAAAACTTGAGAGCTTGATCATGGATGAGTGATAAAATAACCTCCAATAGCCTCATTTTGATCAGCAAAACTAGCAAGAATGCTAATACAACTCCAACAATAAGATATTGTAAGACAATGTAGCTAGTTTGTCCATATCTTGACAATTTGCACACATCCACATGAAATAGCTCAAACATGAGATAGAACAAGTAAAGTAAACTTGAACAACACTTCATTGCTTCTCCTTTGACCTTAATTGAGTCTTCAATAACCTGTAAAAACAGATCCTGAACATATTTGCCAAATAGCCTTCCTTTGATGCTCTTGACTAGCTCCAAATTGCCACCTTTCCTTTTGTGTTCTTGAAGCCCTTTGAGACCAACATCTTGATCTTCCTCTTGACCATCAAAGTCATTGAATAAACTTTGTTTTCCAGATCCATTACTTGCTTTTCCAGTATGAAAACCATGAGAACCTTGCATAGCATCATCTACACAAGAAAATTCTCCAAAACATGAGTAAAGCAAAGTGAGTCGCTTCCACTTGCTTACCTTTCTCTTGAACATCAAATACATCAAAGATATGAATATCTTTAGACCTGAACCTTTGGAAATACTCCCTCTCAAACATATGATCTAGATTAAACAAGATCTCAGTTAAGAAACATAGTTCAAACACCCGATCGGATCAATCACCACAGCACAACGTCAAGTGCAACAAGACAAGACAACATAATTGCGCTCCACAAACTGTATATTCAACTGATAAGTAAGTACAAAAATAAGTTGGTTAAAAGTACTTAAAGGGCTCGTAAAAGAAAGACGGCCCGATAATTTTAGAACTAAGCACACGTGGTGGCGTCGAAATAAGAAAGCATTGTATAAGTCGATCGTTGCTATTTTAACTCTCTCCCTCAATGATCAACGTCTCTCTTTATTTTAGAGTTTACTCTATTCATGGAACATACCTCCATGATAGTATTACAAGTAAAGGCTTTTTACATAACCAGATCTAAGCCAAGTTTGGCTCTAAAAGTCTCAAACTTTTTCTTACTTAAAGCTTTCATAAATATATCAGCAACTTGTAATATTGTAGAACAATGTACAATACTTATATCTTCAAATTGTAGTTTCTCATGCACAATGTGATATTTTATCTCAATATGTTTTGCCCTTGCGTGAAAGATAGGATTCTTAGCCAATTGTATTCCACTTTGACTGTCACAAAAAATAACAATAGGACTTACCTGCTTCATGCCAATCTCACATAACAACTTACGTAGCCAAACAGCTTCCTGGGTAGCAGAACTCAACGCTTTATATTCGGCTTCTGTAGAAGAAAGAGAAATAGTATCTTGCTTCTTGCTAGACCATGAAAAACAATCGCTACCAAAATTGAAGGCATAACCTGTTGTTGACTTTATATCATCTATACTTCCTGCCCAATCAGCGTCAACATAACCCTGCAACTTAGATAAAACACTTTGTCTTTTGCTAATTAGGCCAAGGTTAGGTGTACCTTTCACATACCTCAAAATCTTTTTTGCAGCTTTCCAATGGTCCATAGTGGGTGATGACATGAATTGGCTAATCAAACTTACAGCATAGCAGATATCAGGACGTGTAGTCGTAAGATGTATCAAACTCCCAACTAGCTGACGAAATAGAGTAGTGTCAACATGTGCACTATCATCAATATGAGATAATTTCTTACCAGCTTCGCAAGGGGTGATGGAAGGTTTGCACTCTGTCATGTGAAATCTCTCCAATATCTCGCCCACATACTTGTTTTGACATAACCTGATATCACTGCCAATTTTCCATACTTCGACACCCAAGCAATAGTGCATAAGATCTAAATCTGTCATCTCAAACTGCTTGCATAAGTTGGCTTTGATAGAACGAGTGAGATTCTCATCATTGCCTGTGATAATGATATCATCAACATAAAGTACAATCAAGGCAATGCTATCATCATTTATAAGAACATAAAGGTTTGGATCTGAATTTGTTCTTACAAATCCATGAGAAAAAAAGTAATTGTCAATGCGTCCACACCATGCGCGTGGCACTTGCTTAAGGCCATAAAGTGCTTTGTGTAGTTTACATACCTTCTATTCTTGTCCTTTTATCATGAAGCCCTATGGTTGGACCATGTAAACTTCTTCCTCTAAGTCACCATTCAAAAATGCGGACTTCACATCCATTTGATGGATCTTCCACCCAAAATGAGATGCTAGGGCAATGATAAGATGTAGCGTAGTCCACTTAGCCACTAGAGCAAATGTCTCTTCATAGTCAATTCCTTTGCTTTGTTTATAACCCTTCACTACTAGGCATGCCTTATGCTTTGATATCATGCCATCCGCATGAAACTTTGTTCTAAACACCCATTTGTTGTCAATGGGTTTCTTTCCAAGTGGTAGATCAACCAACTCCCATGTATCATGCCGGTGGATGGATTCTATCTCCTCTTCCATTGCCCTTTGCCACTCTTTGTGATCTTTTGCCTCATCAAAGGTTGATGGCTCTCGACACTTCAAAATGTCACTCATTAGGACATAGTTCACATAATAACGATTGGGAGACTTCCTTTTCCGCATTGATCTTCTCACTTCTCCTTGTGTGCTAGATCTTGGTTGATTTAGCTTTGCGTCCTTCATGATCTTTTCATACCATTTTGGTATCTTAGATTCAGGTGATACACTACGTGGAGAGTATGTATCCCAAGGAGTGTCTAAGTAATGTCTCTTACTTCCAACCAATTTCTCCTTTATTGCTCCTATTGGAAAGTACCTCCCCCTAGGCTCTTGAATGTTAAAAATTGTAAAAATATCTATCATCTGTTGTTAATGTTTGGGGGATCCTACCCATGTAAATATTTTGTACATATCCAAGGTATGTGAATTGAGCACATATCCTTGTAGAATAGGGCGAGTTTGGTTTAGGTAGATCAAATTCTAGTGACATGCATAAAGTCTAGTTGGTCTAATATGATATGCAATAATGTTGACAATGTCTAGTTTGACATGTATATATAGATTCACATGGAATTGATCAATTATGACCTTGTAGAAACTCGAGCCACAATAAATGCATAATGTCCTAAGTTTCCACAGTGACATGCAAAGCATGCAATCACTCTAATGGACACATGCATGTAGATTTGTACATAGCTAGTTGAGAAATTGCCATTTGGAGAAAGTAGTTAGAAGTTAGGTGCAACCTATGCATGCTAGCAGTTAGGTGTCAAGTTAATAGTTGTTTGCACTTGAATAGGTGTAGGATGTGCATTGAATGCAAGGAGTACCACGAATTTTGGCTCTCCTATATATGTACATATCATTCTCATTCACAAAGTAATGAAGAACCAAAGTTTTGTAGCTATCTCATGCTTGGTTGGATCTAAACTATTTTTTCTTGTTATCTCTCTAGCTCTCTCTCTCTCTCTAACTCGTGTTGAGGCTAATGCTCATACATTGAAATCTTGTACTTTTAATCATTCTTTGATTCATTGCTATCATAGTCTATTGATTAGCATGCTAGATTGTGAATTAGCCATATCTTCTGAACTAGATCTTATTGAATAGTCTAGAATCAGGGTACTGTGCCAATCACAAAGCTTAATCAAGATCAGTCACTCTTGTGGACATTCCCTACACGTGTAAATTTTGGAATTTTCAACATGGTATCAGAGCCTCATTAAGCTTTGCATGCTAATTTCCCTGATAGTACAAGGAATTGAGAGATAAACAAGCAAAAAAGCAGTTTTTCTTACATTTTGGAGGGAAAGCCAAGTGGCCAAATAGGGTTTGGACACTCTATAAAAGGATGTAACTCATGGAGAGACCTATCTTCTCTCTTCTCTCTCTCATTTCATCATTATACATGGTTCTCTTTGGGTTCTACTACTCGTTGGTGCACTATCTTGGTGTCATCTTGCAATCTTGTGTGTAGAATGCTCATTTATTGCTATTTTCGGTTTCACACGTGTGAGATACAATAGGGTACTGTAATTTTACGGAAAACAAACATATTTTATGTTTTGGTTCATGTTTGATCAGTATCTCTTAGAGTTTGCATCTCATTTTGTGTGTAGATGCTGATTTTTCTACACTGGTAGGATTGTTGTTTTGCTCCTTATTGTAATCAAAGATCAGGAATATGGATTGGATCTTGAATGATCTGAAATCCTTCACATGTTGATCTTCGTGAAAGACAACATCTCTACTTTCAATAGCTTGAGAAGTAGAGAGTACAGAGACTCTATAGGCCTTTTTGGTAGATGAGTATCCAACCATGATCCCTTTGCATGCACTAGGATCTTCCTTCTTCCTTGTTTCCAAGGGAATGTGGGCAAAGCATATGCATCCAAAAACTCTAAGGTGATCAACCTTAGGATTCTTCAAATATAAGATTTCATATGGTGACTTTCCTCCAAGAGCTATATGTGGGAGCCTATTGCAAAGATAATTTGCACAATTAATGGCTTCTCCCCAAAAATCTTTTGGCAAAGATGCCTCAATTCTCATAGATTTTGCACATTCACATAGAGATCTATTCTTTCTCTCGGCCACTCCATTTTGAGATGGAGAATAGGCACAAGAGAACTCTCTTTTAATGCCTTCAAGCTCAAAAAAATCATGAAATTTATTGGAGATATATTCACCACCTCCATCACATCTAAGAGCTTTAATCTTGAATAAGAATTGCTTCTCTACATAAGCTTTGAAAATAAGGAAATGATCAAACACCATAGATTTAGAAGCAAGAAGATATATCCAAGTGAATCTTGTGAAATCATCAATGAAAGTAACAAAACAAGTGGCTCCTCCCTTGCCTATAGTTGATGATAAATGCACATCCGAGTGGATTAACTCCAAATTGTAAATGGCTTTTTGTGAGATTTAGCAATAGCACAAGCCTCACAAGGCTTGATCTGTGAAAAATGCAAAAATAAGCTTGGTATAGGCCAAAAATCTTGTATATAGATAAACACACATGTGTGGAGCCTATTCCCACATGTGAAAATAGTGTACTTGTCATGTACCATAATCATATAGGTTGTACATATGATTTAATTCAAGTTCTAGTGGCTAAAAAGGCCATAAACTAGTTTTCTAGACATATGACACATGACATCAATCTATTGATTGCATGAGCCACATCCTTTGGTTAGGTGTCATAACCCATGTGTAGAGGACAGCTCACATGTGTGGAATAAGCTGAAGTAGGCAAATTTTGACTTCTAGAAGATTACCAAGTAGATCTCCATATAGAAGGAAAATGGACCAAAAGTGCTCAAAATAGATGGTTTTGTCCAAGTGTCAGTTTTGCATGATGAATCATCATATGACAAAGCACCTTCACACATGTGGGATCATAGGGATGATCAGTACCACGAGCTCCCACTTATTGTATATATAGAGCCACATTTGGCCATAATCAATGTGAGACACCAATCTTAGTTTTGGAAGCAATTTTGAGTGATTCTCTCCATTTGTCTATATTTGTTTTGATTGTTTTGAGGTTCTATCAATGTGTACTTGATTTTTAGGTTGGAGTCCGTACTCAGATAGGGTTTCACATGTGGGAAATCAAAAAGTACACCTACCTTCATATTAATGATTGTTCTTGTTAGAATTTTGTGTCTAGAATTGATCTAGATTGATCTTAATCTCAAGTAGATTGATAGATCAAGTAATCCGACAACCAATCCCTCTTGAGGATCAGATTAGGATCCACTCTTGGTCCTTTTTGTATGTTTTGCACATGGTATCAGAGCCTAGTACAAGAGTTTTTGTTGAAATTGATAGGGTTAATCCAAATCAAAGCCAAAATTAGCAGTTTTTTGGAAACTAGTCAAATTTTGGGTAGCGAGTTGGATTTGATAGATATTCTCAAAATTTTTGGACCAAAACTTGTTTTGGGTTGTAGGAACCCTTTTCACACGTGTAAGGCCCTATAACTCTGGTTTTGGCTGAGAAAATTCAAAAATTTGTACAATTTGACTCACACACCCAGTTTGAGAGATTTTTGGTACAAAATCAAGCATTTTCTATAGAGAATCTAATCCCTTGATTAGTTCATGGATTAGCTCACCACCTCCATTAGATCTCAAAGTCTTGATGCAGCATCCTATTTGCTTTTCAACTAATGTCTAGAACTCCCTGGCCAATAGCACTCTATGTGCCCTCACTCAGAAAGGGTCTGCTATTTGTCTCCAAGATGGCAGGTCTAGGCATTTGAGATTTGTTCGACGGCAACACTTGGCGAATGATCGAGAAGACTACAAACAAGTTGCTGACGGTCGGATGCAGAGAAGGAAATCTCTACCAGGCCAAAATAATCAACAACTCTAAAAGCATATTAAATGCTTCAGAAAATGAAGATCAGCTTTGGCATAAAAGAATGTATCATCTGAACATGCGGAGCCTATATGACATGAGTAGAAAGGACATTGTCACAGGTCTCAAGATTTTAAAGGCCAAAGGCTGAGTTCTACGAAGCTTGTCAGAAAGGCAAGCAACATCAGAATCCATTCACACACAAGGCAAGAAGAGCCAAAGAAGTTCTTGAGCTCGTCCGCTCTGATGTGTGTGGACCGATGAAAACAGATTCCTCTCAGGTTCAAGATATTTTCTAACGTTCATAGATGATTACAGCCAAATGACCATGATCTACTACTTGAAGAAAAAATCCGAAGTATTTGATCCTTTCAAGAAGTTTGTGGCATTCGCAGAGCGACACACCTCAAAAAAGATACAGATTCTTAGATCTGACAATGGAGGTAAATACAAAAGCATAGAATTCTCAAGATTCTGCGAAGAACATGGGATCGAACACCAGTTCACTCTTGCATACACACCAGAATACAACAGTGTGGCAGAAAGAAGAAACGGAATGTTAGTCAAAGGAGCCAGATGCATGATAGCACAGGCTCAATTGCCAGGTCAATTATGGGCCGAGGCAATAGCTGCAGCTGTACACCTGCTGGACAGATCTACAACGATAGCGCTGGAGAACAAAACACCGTACGAAATGTGGACAGGCAGAGAGCCTGATCTGTCATACGTACGAGTGTTTGGATGTGCAGCATACAAGCACATTCCAAAGGAAAAGAGAGACAAGCTCGATGACAAATCTGAACAAACAATCATGGTCGGCTACTCAAATAGAACACAGTTGTAGAGACTCTACGATCCAACCACGAAGAAGGTTGTTTTGAGCAGAGATGTGAAGTTCAATGAGTCCAAATTCCCTGGACTAAAAGACGAAAGAGGCCATGAGCTGCTACCTGTTCAAAAGGGAGATTGAGAACATACATCAAATCAGAATGCAGAGCCTCAGACTCCAAAGCAACATGAAGCAGAGAATCGACCCCACAAACAAGAAATGTTCGAGTAGCGACGAAACAAACCTCGAAGGTCAACAAGAAAAAGAAGACCTCCAGACCGCTACTCTGACAATCTTCAATGGAGCGAAGACACGTAGTTTGAAAATTGTAACTGCACAGAAGAGCCAGCAATATACCAAGAATCTATCCAAAGTCCAGAGGGAGAATTTTGGAAGGCAATGTTGGAGGAGATCAAGTTGATGAGGCAAAACGAGGAGATCAATGTTGGAGGAGATCAAGTTGATGAGGCCACTGCCAAAAAACAAAAGAATAGTCGACTGCAAGTGGGTGTACAAGAAAAAGCTAAAATCAGATGGCACTATTGGCCATTACAAGACAAGGCTTGTCGCAAAGGGCTACACGCAGAGATATGGTGTCAATTATTTTGACACATATTTGCCCATGGTGAAGATGACAAGCATAAGACTACTCCTTGCATACGCCACACTGTACAATCTGGAAATTTACCAGATTGACGTGAAAACAGCCTTTCTCCATGGAGATCTAGAGGAGAAAATCTTCATGAAGCAACCTGAAGGCTATGAAGACCCCGACAATAGACAATATGTTTGTCGATTGCAGAGATGCATCTATGGTCTAAAACATGCATCACGGGCCTGGTACAAAAAGCTTGATGGTCTTTTGAAGTCTCTAGACTTCAACTCTACTCAACCAGACTGTAATGTCTACATCAAAAGAGTAGGAGAGGATTTTGTGATACTGACCATTTTTGTGGATGATTCGCTTATGATAGGAAATTCCTTGATGCTGATCAAAGACACGAAGAGTCAGATTTTTGAAAGCTACGAAATCACAGATCTTGGAGAAGCAACAAAATGCCTAGGGTTGGAGATCAGATAGATCAAAAAAATGGTGAAATACACTTGAGTCAGTCAAAATACGCCACAAAAGTGCTGAAGCAGTACCACATGATGGATCGCAAAGAAAAAGCCACACCAATGATAGTTGGAGCCAAGATCACAAAACATGATTGCCCAAAAATAGAAGAGGAAGAATAGAAGATGGTAGGTATACCTTACCAGAACTTGATCGAGAGTCTGATGTACTTGACAATTTGTACCAGACCGGATCTGGCCTTCTATGTTTATGCATTGAGCCAATTCTGTTCCAATCCTGGTCTAGCACATTGGCAAATGGCCAAACAAATCCTATAGTATCTGAAGGGTACTCAGAATATTGGATTAACCTAGAGAGCTAGAAACAAGGATTTGAACTACATCACTATAGTAATGCGAGCTGGTTGAGCTGCAAGGATGACAACAAGTCCATTACTGGAGGATGTACAATAGCGTGCGGAGTTGCAGTCAGCTGGATATGCAAAAAGCAAATCCTAGTAGCTCAATCTTCTTGCGAAGCTGAGTATGTCGCAGCCTCAAAAGTGGCAAATGAGGTAGTGTGGCTGCAGATGATGTTGGAGGCAATCGGGATACCATAAGAGGGGCCAAGCACGATGATGATGGACTCCCAAAGTGCCATCTATCTGTCCCAGGATCTTGTCTTCCATTCAAAGACAAAGCACATTCCTCTAAAGTACCATCACATTCGAGATTTGATCTCGAAAGGAGAGCTCCAGGTCCTGTTCATAAAATCAAAAAATATGATTGCAGATCTCCTCACGAAACTGCTCGACAAGCCACTCTTTACCAAGAAAAGAGAGGCAATTGGATTAAACGAACAAAGCTACAAGGTTCAAGAGGGAGTGTCAGAAATGCTGAACCCCTACAACTTTGTTGCAGCACAAACAAGATACAAAGGTCGAAAAAGAACAATTCGTGAATCAATCGTGAATCAGAAACACACCTCCAGGACCGCGAAACAAAAAGAATGAAACAAACGAAGAGAAATCCTTCACACTACCAACTGGTAGCTCAACGGGCTTCATGCCCAGCTGAAACGAATAGCAACGACGGAGACTAACTAACTAGTTGATTAGTGTTAACTAGTCTTGTGATTCTACGTTTAGCTATCTTGTAAACTCCACAAAGTGGAGGTATAAACAGTCCTCTTTGGATCACAACTATGTAAGAAGAAAAAGAGAAAAAGAAGAGAGATAGAAAAAATACAGAGATCTGTAAGAAACAGACATAGACGTAGCGAATAGAGTAAGAAAGCAAAATACCATAGCTGTGCATGAAAGTCTGCCAACGAGTAGAACACAGCGAAAGAGCAGAGAGTCAATCTGCCAACGAGTGAGACACTGACGATCTCGCTCTAAAACCAAAATGACATTATAACTCTTGGCCTTGTGTTGTGTCTCTTGATTGCTAGAATAAAATATGTCTTGTAATGTGTAGTCGAGTGTTTGGGATTCTGTAAGAGCTTCTGCACGAAAAAAAATTTCAAAGACAGAAAATTTTTTGCGAATCAGAATAGAGGACGAACACAAAAAACAAGAACGAAAAAAATGCTTCCGCAACATTGATCTCAGCCTCTTCAAAAGATGAATGTTGTGTGAGAGATTTCAACTAGTTTGGTCTAGTTTAGTCATTTTTTGGTAAATTGTCAATAAGAGGCCAAAACTCATTTTAGACTTAGAGATAAACTTTTTGAAGTTATATTAGTTTAAAATACATTCAATAAACACTTTTGGAAAGTGTGGGAAAGTTGGTAGTCGAGTTTGAGAGAGATTCAAATTTGAACTTTGGGTACATTGAATCTAGACCCAAAAATAGTAGGGTTTACATTTTGGAGGGAAAGCCAAGTGGCTAAATAGGATTTGGACACTCTATAAAAGGAGGTAACTCATGGAGAGACACATCTTCTCTCTTCTCTCTCTCATTTCATCATTATACATGGTCCTCTTTGGGTTCTACTACTCGTTGGTGCACTATCTTGGTGTTATCTTGCAATCTTGTGTGTAGAATGCTCATTTATTGCTATTTTCGGTTCCACACGTGTGAAATGCAGTAGGGTAATGTAATGTTACGGACAACAAACATAATTTATATTTTGGTTCATGTTTGATCAGTATCTCTTAGAGTTTGCATCTCATTTTGTGTGTAGATGCTGATTTTTCTACATTGGCAGGATTGTTGGTTTGCTCCTTATTGTAACCAAAGATCAGGAACATGGATTGGATCTTGAATGATCTGAAATCCTTCACATGGTATCAGAGCTATTGTGTTTCAGGTTATTAAAGGATCAGCCATCTTTAGCAAATATTTGGAGGAGTTACCAATGCTAGAGCATGCTAGATTGATTTCTACTCAAAAATCAGCATTTTTGCATGTGTAGAATTGATCTTTTGCAGGTCGAAACTCAATATAGGGTTATATACTTGATCAATTTTGATTTCACACTTACTCTCATTACATAGGCTGAAGCACATTCATCACCTCTCTGTATACTTTGAAAAATTTGGTTTCTTAGTGTTAGAAGTCTAGAAGTATTTTTTGCCTCATAGATAGACTTGAGAGTATCCCAAGCATCTTTGGCATTAGTACAAGCACCAATTTCTCTTAAGATGTCATTTGAGACATTCATCTTAATATAATGTAGAGCCATCCTAGCTCTCTTTTTGTACTTTGGAATTTCTTGAGGAATTTGTGGTTCTTCTTCAATGCCAAGTACAATATCCATCACATCTTGTAGTATTAAGACAGATTCCATTCTAACCTTCCAAATTGGGTAATTGGAGGTTGACAATCTTTCACTTGCTTCTAATAGAAAGACACCCATTGAAGTCGTAAAGAATGATGGAACTCAAAAAAGATGGATGAAAGAATTGTTTTTCTTCTCACTATAGGAACCAATCAAGGGTACAGAACCAAATCCTATGTAAGACTTAGCGAAAAACTGTGAGATGGATCTCACTAGCTTGACAATCTAAAAAAAAAAAGACTTGAATCATCAAAACAGATGAAGTATGACAAAAGTTATGGTTCTCTGAATTTCACACATGTGAAATATTCCAAAAATGTCAAATTGACTCAAATACAATCTATTTGCATGAAACAATTTGTCTAGAACCTATAAATTTTGTCTAAATCACATATAGATGAGATTGTGTAGCTTCTGGATGATTTTTGTGATCATTCAGGCAATACATGACATGTACACATAATTTGTCATAGGTCTAGGCGCCCTACCTACGACTCTTCAAAAGCTTATAACTTCTGATTGGCTTATCCAACTGTCATGATTCAAATTGAATCAGATTCTACACATTTTCAGCTTTCTAGTGGGCTAATTTGCTTGAAATTTGGATCTAAGGTGAGAGAGAACCACCAATCTAAAAATGGGCGGATTTCACACGTGCCAGCACCTGAAATTTCGTACAGTACCTGATCTGGCCCATTCAATGTGGTTTGAAACTCAGAATCACAAGAAACCTGCAAACTAGCTAGAAGGTAGAATCTAGACAATTCCTAGCTTGAAACCTGATCAGATCTGCAAACTTTTTTATTAGATTTGCTTGTAAAACTTAGGTAGGCTCTGATACCATGCTGAATTCACACGTGTGGGATGCCCTACACATGTATTTTTGATCTCCTAAGCACAATAACACCATAAAGATCAGACTAGCATTGGTTGTCAATAGGAAAGCTGATCATACAAGCAATATTATTATGTTACAAGCAAAATCTGTCAACAAAACATAAGACAAAGCATCATAAATGCCTCTACTCGACTAGAGAGAGAAAATAGAAGGTACAAAACTCGTGGAGAGAGAGAGGGCACAAAGAGCTTGTCTTCAAATTTGCATTACACACAAATTTCATCATTTCTCAATGAGAGTACATCACATATATATAGATCCATGGACTCTTCTCCTACTTTGAGTTGAATTGGAGTTGTGGATCCACCTCTCAAGCTATCTAGACTTATCCAAGCCACCTCACTATGTCTAATTGTGCCACATAGTCTTTTCATGCATTAAATGTGGCATGTAAAGTACAAAATGGCAATTCCTAGGGTAGCTCAAGTTTCTACTTCTACCTACCTTGAATATTTTATTCTAAGATGGGTCTTTACTAAGCCAAAAGAGCTCAATTCATCTTTGGCATTTTTAGGACCCATACTCACAACATTAGATAGATTTTTCAATATTTTGACACAGGTTATACTTAATGGCTTGTTGGATGATCATGCTAATCTTGTTCAAAGTTTTTCTATTCAAAAGACTTTGCCAAGTATTGTGGATTTACAAGATATCTTGGTGAATGAGGAGTATAGGCTTCAATCAAGAGGAGGTGGATCTACATCAACATCTCATTATGAAGAGGAGGCTATGTTCATCAAAGGCAAGTTAAAGGGCAAAGGCAATGGCAAGTGGTCAAAAGGACAAGATCAAGGTGAGACTTCTTCTTTTGGCAAAAAGAAAGATAAGTCTAAGTTGAAATGCTTTCATTGTGGCATCAAAGGGCATTTTGCAAGTGAATGTTTGAAGAAGCAAAGAGATGAAGGCAGCAAGCAAATCAATTTTACTATTAATGATGAGGATCTAGGTGGTGGTGATTCTCTTTTGATGTGTTCTTCAAGTCCAATATCAAGTGAAGGTGACAAAGATTCATGGTGGATTGATAGTGGAGCTAGTTCACACATGACTAGTCACAAGAAGTTCTTTACTTCTTTGGTCACTTATGATGGAGCCAAGATAGCAATTCACATGGCCAATGGTGTTGATGTGTGATTGAGGGTATTGGATCAATTCCTATTTGTCTCTCTACTAATAGGA
Source organism: Diphasiastrum complanatum (assembly GCA_029204225.1). Taxonomy (NCBI): domain Eukaryota; kingdom Viridiplantae; phylum Streptophyta; class Lycopodiopsida; order Lycopodiales; family Lycopodiaceae; genus Diphasiastrum; species Diphasiastrum complanatum. The sequence goes on along the minus strand of CM055096.1, from coordinate 68,270,952 downwards.
AAGCAAGGCTTGATGGTGTTCTTTACATTCCTTCACTTTTAAAGAATTTGCTAACTGTTGGTCAAATGATAAAGAAAGGATACATGGTAAATTTTGGTAGTAATGCTTGTTTCATTACAAAGGAAGAAATCTTGGTTGCTAGGGGCAATAAACAACGTAGACTTTTCAAGCTTGATGCTTTTGTTATGGCTAACAAAAAGGATGGAATGGAAAAGGAGATTGATCTCAACTTTCCAAAGTTCCCTTTTAGCATCAATAAGATTGGTGGATCTTATGCAAAGTCTAAAAAGCTTCCTTATGCTAGATCTAGGTCAAGATCTAATATGCTTCTTGGAGATGTTCATCTTTGTGCTAACTTGGCTAGTCTTGAGGATAATGATGGTGTTTCAATGGTTCTTCATGGCAAGTGCAAGCATGCAAAAGGTAAGGAAAGAGCTAACTTCATCAATGGAGGTGAAGGTTTTTCCTTGGAAAAGATTGTTGTTAATGATTTCTTTGATCATATGGAAAAGGATGTTGCTAGGTGCATGCATGAAGGAGGTGGTTCTTCTACATTCTTTTGTTATGATTCCAAGAAATTCATTTTTCCAGCAAGTGGAGTCACATGTCTTCATAAAGAGAGTAGATCAAATGGTTCTATCAAGAGACTTGGTGAGGGAGATAGTCACAAGTCAAGAAGAAGAGAATATGTGAAGAGTTCAAAGTAGGATGTACTTTAAATGATGTCATTGTGAATGATAGTGAGGAAGAATCATTATCATATGATTCATTACCTAAAACATTGAGTAGAAGTTCTTGTTTGAAAAAAGAGAGTACTTCAATCATCCTTGTGTTGAAGATACTAATCATTTTTTTCATGGCTTCTAATGTTTTTGAGGTTTCCACTTCTTATGATGCAATCATTAAGAGGAGTCTCTCCAATACCAGCTGATTTCACACGTGTGAGCTCTCTGGCCTCAACTGAAGCAAATTAGGCTTGATTTGATCCATAAATGGCTTGTTTGTCAGCGAGTTTGGATTCCTCTCCCAAATCCGAGTTCCTACAAGCAAAAGCACTGTTGTTCTAATGTATACACCCTCACCTCTTCAAAGCATGAAGCTCTGATACCATGTGAAGTTTTTAGCATGTGTGAACTTCACACCACACCTTACAAGATCTTACCGAGGCGTTGTGATTACACAAGATTGATCAGAGAACAGATTACTTGAAAAAACTATGGCAAGAGCAAAACGGCATACATCTGACTGAAAAAACTAACTTCTCACTATGAGGAATGAATGTCAGAAATAATTCTAAGTGCTCAATATGAAAAATTAGGCTGCTCTCTTGTAGAGAGAGAAAATCAACACTAGAAAACTTGGGTAGAGAGAGAATGAGTCCAAAACACCAAAATCTCATTATTCACAATATGGCAAAACATGCCAAGGTTTCCCTACATCAAAGTGGCTCGAGTTCCTATGGTGGAGTTGCATGGAAAGTCCACTTAACTCAATTGACTCAACTACCAAGGATCCACATGTGTAACTGCATGGATGGATATTGCATATACTGCATGTCAACTCTCAAAATTGCCTAGACATGTGTAGATCATAAAAACCACTTTGCATGTTGCATGCACTGATTGCATGTGGCTTGCATGCACAGTGAATGACATTGCATGTTATCTAAACTTTTGCATGACATCAAATTTGAATCTATCTAACTCAAACTCGACCTATTCTAGAAGTTTATGTGCTCAATTCACATACCTTTATGTACAATAAAGTTTACAATGGAAATAATCATGGTCATGGCCCCAAAACTCGAGATAGAAAGATATTATTTTACTAATCTTCATAGAAGGATCATGATATCCATTGCAAGATGGGACATCACGATGGATAGTATAACGAGACGACTGGGATGTATCTGTGGAAGACATGATTATCAGAAACGAAAAGTAATACGCGCGAGTGTATATCAGAAAATAGTTCAGAAAGTTCTGAAGGCTTTGGTCGCTGGAAAATTTGGCAAGAGCTTTCCTAGCACAAGTGAGGAATGAATCGAATTCAGCCAACTTATAGGTGACTTTGGAGGGTCCATTACACTGAATATCAGTTTGGCTGATCAGTTTTGAACAACAATTTGCAGGCTTGTACAATATTGTGAAAGTAGGCTAAAAAAATCTCGACGAAGGTTTCTGAGGCTCTGAACCTATCCAACGAATGTTTTTCAGGGTTGGCAAAGGATGAACCTTCGCCCAAGAGGGTCCTTTGTCCAAATACTGTCATAAATGCAATTTTTCAAGATCTGAATCTATGGCCAACCTAATTTTGACATTTTAAGACCATTTAGCATGTCAGCGAAAGTTCCTAAGGAGAGTAAGGTGCTCGGCAAAGGTTCCCAAAATGGCATATTGCTGATCATTCCCCTAACTCAAAAAAGGGTCATTTTCTGAAAAAGAACCTTTGCCCGACTCAATATAGATATATCTAAAGTGGATGTACAATCTGAAAGCTCAGCGAAGGTTTCCAATACCTTATAGGCAACATATGACCGAAACAGTGATTTTATAAGTCATTTTCCATCAAAAATACTTTCCTTCATCTTTTTTTGTTCTGATGACTTTCACGTGTCGAAGATATCTTGACCCAAACTTAGCCCATACTTCATCAATTGATGTGAGAGTGATCTAGATTAAGAGAGATTGGAAAAGCTAGTGAGGTACATATCTCACTTTGTTGTAAGATCTTGCATAGGAGTTGGTAGTACACCTTTCAAGGATCCTATAGTGAGAGAGAAGCAACATTTTAGTGTCTGATTACAAGGAGTCTTCACTGTTACATGGCATCTATGGGTTCCTACCTATTGGAATCTAGTGAAAGACTATCTACCTCCAACTATTCTATTTGGAAGGCTAGAATGGAGTCAATCTTGATACTCCAAGATGTGATGGACATTGTACTTGGGATTAAGGAGGAGCCTCAAGTCCTTCAATAAGTACAAAACTTCAAGAAGAGATCTAGGATGGCTCTCCACCTTATCAAGATGAATGTCTCTAATGAGATTTTGAGAGAGATTGGTGACTGCAACTCGGCCAAGCAAGCTTGGAATACTCTCAAAGCTATTTATGAAGCCAAAAATACCTCTAGGCCTCATTCTTAGAAATCAAATCTTCCATAATTCTCAAAAGAGTGATGAGAGTGCCACTAATTATGTGTTGAGAGTGAAAGATGCTCATAGGGAGCTTGCTTGTATTGGAGGATCCATAAATCAAAGGGAGGTAGTTCAAGTCATACTTTATAGCTTAAGAGATGAGTATGAGAACCTTGTCTAATCCTATGCCATCAAGGAGGAGCTACCTACTTTGGAGGCTTTACAAGGAGTGCTAATGGCTGAAGAATCAAGACATGAGAACAAGCTATTAAGGATGGACAAATTGTCACTCAATCATAACAATGAAGACAAAGTTTTATTTGAGGAGCAAAAAGCAACACCAACACTGCTCTAAGGACAAAGCAAAAGACCAAGATGAAGAGGATGATAATTCCTCTCAATATTCTACTTCAAAGAAGAAGAAGAAAAAATTTAAGTGCTTCTTTTGTGGCAAGAAAGGCCACTATGCCACCAATTGCTTCAAGAAGAAGAATCAATTTAAGCAAGCCAACATCTCTCATGAGAAAGAAGACTTTATTGCAAGTTATGGAGAATGCTCTCTTATGGCATCAAAATTGTCCTCTTCCACCTTCAAGATGGATGTGTCTTGGTATATTGATAGTGGAGCATCTTCACATATGTGTAGCTCCAAGGATTCATTTTCAACTATTATGCCTTATGGAGGAGTCAAGAAGTCCACAAGAAGTCCATAAATATTGCAAGTGATCAAGAGTGCAAAATTGAAGGAGTAGGGACCATTCCCTTGAAGCTTGCATCATCAAAAGTTCTATCTCTTAAAGAGGTTCTTTTTGTTCCCAAGATTACAAAGAGTCTTATAAGTGTTGGCAAACTACTTGATGGTGGTCTTGATGTCAATTTCCATACTGACAATTGTGTGATCAAGAAGGATGGTGAGATCCTTGCATATGGATCTAGACATGAAGGCATCTACAAATTGAACACAAGAGAGAGTGCAAAATCTCTTGATGTTGCTTATGCATCCAAGTCTTCAAAGGAGGATGAATGTACTTCTCCTTATGATCATTATGTAAGTTAAGTTTTTGAGTCAAACCTTGTTGGGGAGATTTGCTTGTTGAATCTTCTCTCTCTACACGAGTTTAAATTAGCTCTATTCTCTCTCTACTTGAGAAGAGGAGCTTAATTTTACTTAGTTTTTTCAAGAAGCACTTCTTTTTCATGTGTATGTACTTTGGTCATCAACAAATACATCTATCTTCACCTCTATGTTTTATTTTTTGATCTAGATCTTGGAAATCAATCTAGAATCCATCAACAAGTGCACAAGCTTGCTTAGGAAATCAATCACACACTTCAGGGCATTCCCACACGTGTGAAATTTCACATTTAAGGCATGGTTGTTTGTGATTCCAATTAATCATTTTTTTTCTAGGCTTCTTGCTTATTTGCATTTAGCAATTTTCCTTATTCAAGTCTATTGAGATTCGCATAGCTTTTTATTTGATCTATGACCAGCATGGGATAATGTTAAGTTTGTGAAGCACATTTAGTTTTATGTGTCAACTGTTTTTTTTGAGTCTATGCTTAGCATAAGTCTTATTAAAAAACAATTAAAGCTTACGATGTCAACAAGTTCTGCCTCCTCCATTCCAATAGCTGTAACTCAACACGTTGCAACAAGTGCATCATCTTCATCTGAAATTTCCAATGATAGCTTTTTTTATAAAGCCACTCCAGATTCACAATATATTTCTGTAAATGATGTGGCATCATCATGATGTACCCACTCATCTTCTGAAATGACACCTATACCTCCTCTTCAGATACAGGCTCTGCACAATTAGAACATTGTTCTTTTGAACAAGTTGAATCACTGAGTGATGATTCTAAAGCTTCAATTCACTCAGTTACTAATTCTAGTAAATCAACAGATCCACGTAAGTCTGTTGATCCTCGACGTTCAAGAATTTCACATGTTCATAGGAGACCTTCTCAAAGTGATGTTCGTTGTGCTAAATCTAAAAGAGCTATATTTAATGACAATTTAGAGCATTCTGAGGGTCCAGAACATCCTGAGGTTGGAGCCAAAGTCAAGAAATTCCAACACCTTCTCAACCAGTTCAAGCACCTACAAGTGTTATAGGTTCAATTTACAGATCATACTCCAAAAAAAAAAAAAATACAAGAGAGACTTGAGATCTTCGCCTGTTTTAACTAATCGTCAAAAACAATTGATTACAAAATTTGAGATTTGTAAGATACAACATATAATTTGCTGCTCATCCTGTTGCTTACAGAAACTCAGTATCAAGGAAATTGAAGAATTAAGATCAAACTTATTTTTACGAAGTAAGGATGAAAGGAATTACTACTTGTGTGCAACAGTGAGGCCGGACAAAAACTCCTATTCGTATTATTTAAATGCTTTGGACATTTGTTTCAAAGCTTACAAAGTAGTTCACGCAATCGGAAACTCACGGCCTTAACAAATGCATGCACGACTTCAAAAAGATTCAACAATACGGGGATCCTTACAGGGTCGAACTGTTTCTCTAGATGCTTTGAATGCAATTGCTTGGCTAAAGCATTTCATAGATGTGCATGGAGAAAATTTGCCTAATTTCTTGTATTTTCACTTGTCAAAATTAGAGATATTTTTGAAGGGGAAAGAGTTTGCCAAAACAAAAAATGTTTTCTATTTGAGTTACTCATATTTTCTTAGAATTTGGAAAAGAGATTTTGGACTGGTAAAGATTCCAAAAAAATCACAAATGATAGTATGCTCCACTTGCGAGATATTGAAGTCTGCAAAACAACTTGCAAAAACCAATGATGAGAAAGGTAAATATTAATTAGATTTGTCATTGATTTTAATACTTTATGTTTTAAAATAAATTTAAGTTGCAATCTATTTAAATATTATTATGGTATCTTTATTCTATTAAATATGTTCATTGGATGCTACAAAAGCCCTACAAGTGCATAGAGATCAACAAACAGCTGAAAGACAAAAGTTGGCCAAGCATCAAAAGAAATGTTTGGAATGTCTACAAAAGTATCTAGGCCTTATGGCATGGATCAGAAGAAAACAATGTTGTCTCATTTTGTCAGAGTGTCCAAAATAAACGAGGCTGCTTTTATTTAGGTCCATCTCATTGGAGCACTTGTGTTTAATGGCACTTTGGAGTCCAAGGTCTTTTTTATTATCCCAATGTTCGAAACGATCCAAATTTAACGATCACCATTGTACATAAGATAATTTGCGAATTTGGTGAAAATCTTCCAGAAATATTTTATTTGCAACTTGACAACACTGCTAGGGAAAATAAAAACCAAACTGTTTTGGCATACTTGTCCATGCTAGTAGAGAATTTCTTTTTCAAAATTTTTTGTTGGTAGGGCATACCCATGATCAAATTGATCAAATGTTTAGTTGCTTATCTAAGAGGTTGAGACGCAAGAAGACATTTTCTTTACCAGTGCTTCAAAGCAGTGTCAATGAATCGTATGTGTCATTAATCATACACACATATGATTTTCGTGATTATATTGATGAGTTTGATCAACATTGGTGGATGGACTTTTTCGAAGAACAAAAAATGAGCTTGCTCAATCTCAAACATGGAAGAGTTTCATTGGCCTCATAATTGGGACTTCAACTACAATTGTCGAACCTTCAAATCTTCCTCAAGATAATGATTTCTTGCATCTTGTGCAAGGTGAGGAACATGAAATTTATGAAGGAAGAATAGGCAAAGTGTAAAAGCTGCAAAAATGAAATGGCACGGTGATTTGAATGAAATCCAAATTGGAAGCCTTGTTACACTTCTAACTTCAGAAAACAATGAAGGACATCCATTTTAGATTGCCAAAGTACTTGGTTTCATTCAAAATAGCAATTAGACAAAAGTACTATGTGTTCATTGGTTGTACACCGCTTCAACGAATGCTTTTTTGGGAAGGTACGAACTCAAAATGTTGCAAGTAGATCCAAAGGACAAGAGAAAGAGATTGCCAAAAAATCAAGCAAGAGTCGACGATTTGAATTTACAGGATGTAGATGTTTTGGCATTAATTTTGAGTTAACAATGACCAATCATCTACAAAAGTCAACTATATCTATATTGAAATAATGACGTGAATTAATGGAATCTACTCGTCATCAACAGAGAAAACCTGATTTATAAGGTTTTTTGTGAACATTAGACGTGGATTCTGAGGAAGATATGCCATTTGACTCTGATGAAGAAGAAGGGTCTTCCACTTCATCAACTGAAAATGAGAGTGTTGAGAATATGTCAAGTTCTGAATTGAGAGACATTGATCAGTGAAAATTCCTTAGAAAATGCACTTTAGAAAGGAGAATGTGCGAATATAATTTAAGTCGTTTTGTATTTCAATGGGATTTCGAGTTTCAAAAATCATTTGTTCTCTTGAATTATTTTTCATTTTTAAAGTATTATGATTTTATGAAGTTTGCAGCACAAGAACTTGTAGTTCTTTATTCAAAATATATTTTTTTGGATTTTTTTCAAAAATAAAAAATTATAGATTTATTAAAAAAATCTATGATTTTGGCCTAAAACTAGGACCATTAGAAAACACCAAAAAAAGATTATTCTTTTTTAGGTCAAAGTCCCAAAACAAATGTCATCGTGTTCCTTATCAGACACATCTCCACCATCCTCTCTCAACTTGCTCAGCAGCCTATCTCCCCATTAGTAGTTGGTTCTCCATAGACTTCCCCTCCTAAGTTACCCCACCATTTATAGTGCAGGCCTATATCCCCCTCCCTTCCTTTTTCTTAATACCAAATAAAACAACAATGATTCTAAGATGATAAGTTGGATTTGAAAAATCTCTTTCACCAAGTATAACACTTTCAATACCCAAAGTCTAATGTTTTATTTCCTTCCCTTGAAATGAAATGGCTCTTTCTTAAAAAAAGGAAATCCTTGAAAGTTCAAGCATTGCCTCACCTTCAAAATTGATGAACTCCCTCTCCTGGCTGCTTTGCATGGCTTTCTTTTCACTTTGGGAGATATAGAACAACATAAACCATAAAGTCTTCAATGAGGATATGATTTGTATTTTTCGCCCCCTATAAGTGGTGCACCTATATTGACTTTTTGATTGGTTTATGTTGCTACCTACTCCTCATCCATTAGAATTGGTCCCCTTGAGATTTTTTATTCCCCTACAGTTCCAGCTGGGGACTCCCTTCTTGTACATCTTACAAATTCATGACATGATAGTCTTGTAACTTTTTGCAAATATATATATAATATGCATCACTATATTAATGTATGTATGTATCTATTTATTCATTAAAATAACTTTAGAAATATTCCATAACTTAAACAACTTTCCTATAATAATGCTTCTTGGTTTCCAAGGGGAGGCTCGAACCTGGGACCAAAGAAACTTTGGATGCCAAGCTAACCAATTGAGCCAACCCGTTGGATACTTTCCTATAATAATGAGTGCTCTTGTAACTAACACGATTTCAATATTATTGTTAGATGCATATGTTAATAGCTAAAAGCTTTTTTTTTGGAGATTTATATTTTCCACAAAAAATCTTTTATACCTGCTCCATGAGAGAGAGAGAGAGAGAGAGAGAGAGAGAGAGAGAGAGAGAGAGAGAGAGAGAGAGAGAGAGAGATCCTCTCCTTCCATTGAGGGATTCATTGAAAGACTTACCAATAGGGGATGGCTTCACAAGAGCTTGAGATGTTATTAAGTCATAATCACCCAAGTGGCATGATAAAGACATAACTTGACTTGGCCATGGCATTATGAGGTTGTTCATTCATCTAAGGAGTTTGACCATGGGTGCCCCTCACATGTTGGTGGCTCTCGAGTCTCAAGCGTCCACCCATGACTTGACATGAGACCCAAGGAATTGCCTCTAGGCTAAGGAGCACGACCCTTCATGCTCAACACGTCGTGCAATTTTTCGTTTCATATTCTAATATTCGTTCATGTCACATCGTGGTGAACAACAACCATCGCCACCATCGCCAGCCCTTAACTTGGTGATCATCCTCATCGCCATCTCCTTCGAACCATTGATCATCTATCCTAGATCACATAATTGCCACTCATCATTAAGAAAATTGTCAAGCTGCTTCTGCTCTCAACAAGCAATTTATTGCTTCCAATCACTCGTGCTTCCTTCTGAACCATTCGTTTTTCTGGATTCTAGAAAGCATCTAGTGAACTGTAACTATCACCATCTCCATGTTCCTCCAGCCTAGATTGTGTGTGAAACCCTTCTAGAGCGAAATCTGAATCAGATTAATGCTTTTTGGAGTGAAATCTGAATTAGATCAATGCTTTTTGGAATGAAATCGGGAATCACATCCCTTGAACGAATCGTGCAAAATTTGTGCAGTGGATCATTGCTTTTCGAAACCCAGTATGTGGAGCATACCTCGTCTGGTGGTGCTGCCCATTTGCATAGTTTTTCTGATGTTGTTAGTGCAGTTTTATCTTCCTAATTCGAATCAGGTTGTGTCAAATTCGGCAGACACCATTGTTTCTTTGGATCAAACAAGAGGTGCGCCTATCAACTCAGTTTTGACCGATCGTGGAGCAAGTCTTCTCCATTGTTGGACTGATAGAGAGCTTTTTAAACGAGCCGTATCAGCTGCTACATCCGCTATTCATGCATATCCACCATCCTTTGATAAACATGAAAGGAGTGTAGATTGGCTGCAGGGCCATAGATTTAGATCAAACTGGCCGAATATATTTTCCTCTCTGCATTCTAAACTAGGTTGTGTATCGACTGTTTGCAGCGAAAATGGCGTGGCTGAGTCCAAAAGTCCACCGAAGCCAAAGATCGCTTTCTTGTTTCTGATCAGGAGTTCATTGCCTTTTGCACCTCTTTGGATTCGGTTCTTCCATGGTCACGAGAATCTATATAACATCTACGTCCATGCAGATCCATCCGGAGGGCTCAGTCTACTGGATCGAAGCGTGGGAATTTTCTGGGGAAGGCTCATTCCAAGTCAGAAGACTGAACGCGCAAACCCGTCGTTGATCTCAGCACAACGCCGTCTCTTGGCCAATGCCCTTTTGGACGATCCATTAAACGAATATTTTGCAATAATCTCTGATCACTGCATTCCTCTGTACAGTTTCAGCAACATATACAAAAAATTAACTTCATCCAGAATAAGTTTTTTAGAGGTGCTTGATCACTCTAGGACACTATCGAATAGATACATTGCTAGGGGGAAAAATGTCATGCTCCCAGAAGTGCCATTTCAGGATTTTAAAGTAGGCTCTCAGTTCTTCATAATCACAAAGAAGCATGCATTAATGTATGTCAAGGATCAGAAGTATTGGAATAAATTTAAGTTGAAGTGCAAAGATACGAATTCCTGCTTTCCAGAAGAGCATTATTTTTCAACAGTTATGTACATTGAGGATCGCAATGGCACAACTTCCTTCACTCGGACTTATGTGAACTGGGCATCGCCAACCAAAGGTGGACATCCCAAAACCTACACCAGGCTTGAAACTGACCAAACATTGATCAACAATATACGGCTGCAGAAGGATGGCAGATTCCTGTTTGCGAGGAAGTTTGATGATGACTGTCTGGAGAAGTTTCTTGAGTTAGCTGATTATATGTTCCAAGATTAGAATAAACGTGACCATAGAAGCGCCGTTCTGCCTTAGCACTTTCATTCGTGGTGTTCTGTATATCCTTAATTTCCAACCTTCTGAAAACTGTTTGTTTGATCTCTTTGAGTATGTTCGAATGGGGTTGGCATTGTAATTACGCAGATAATTCAGAACAAAATCAACGAGCCCAAAAAACTGTGTTTCTTTGTTTCTGCATCTTGCTTTCGGAGAAAGAATTCAGAATTCAAATTATCCTTGACTACTGATCAGCTGCATCAACTAGAGGGTACTAATAACAATTGCCGCTCGCAGTCAGTTTCCACCGTTTTGATGAGGGATTATGGCTCCGAAAGCTTAGACTTGAAAGCAGCAATATTCTATTTGTCATAAAAATTTCCACCTTTAACATTATTGTTTGAAGCATCATATCAGCTTAAACATAAATTATGAGTGATACTTTATTAGAGTATGTTGTATGAAAATGCTTGATGCTATACCACTCATTTGGGTGCTATAAACGTCTCAATCTAGATCAGATCAAAACGTATGCTCTCTTTCATTTGGTGACTTAGCTTCATGCCTGTTTTCTAGCTAATTTTCTAAGTCTTATTTTGTTAAATGCATGCTCTTGGACTTTGGGCATTATTGGGTAATATACAGAATCGAAATTCCAAGGTTAGCAGGGCATACCTGATTGAATTGGATTAGTGTACATCTAAGTGTTCCTAAGACTTCATCCAAATTTCCTCCTCCTTCAATGATAATGTGCAAGTTTTGCCTTTGCCTTGCCAAATCTGCAGGAAATTTACTACTTTTCATATGTTCATTCGCTATAGAATTTGACTATACTCTCTCAACAACAATATTGTATGTTGCGCTTGGCTTGCTACCCTACATATCAATATTGCGCTTGGCTTGCTACCCTTGCTTGATGCCAAAAGACTATCCCATAATTACACTTTGAAGACTTTTAGGCCCTCGACCCAATGCGATGTCCTCAACCTCCTTTCATTGAGCACAATTGAATTCCTTACCGTTTGTGGCCATAAATCGGCCATCTTTTCCACTTCTTTTAAGTCGTCTCGTGCAACTTTTTTACCTTTGGCACCAATCAAGTGCTCCCAAATTGTGCTCCCTAAATTTTTGAATATGTGCATCGGGTCCAAAAGATGGTTTATCAACAATTCCCCCCAATATGGAAGTTCATGGAATATTGATAACCTCTTCATGCCAGGAGAGAGTCGCCCTAGATCTTGATTGGATCTCCAAATTTGAAGCCAATCACTTGCCTACAATATTAAAAAACAAGCACACACATTAAATTGAGAATATCGTTAGAACATATCTGGAGAGAGTAACTATTAAAAAAATATATGACATTAATCGGCCCAAATATGTATTGGACGTTGACCAACAAGCCCATCACGCAGAGAGTGATTGGGTGGAAGGTATTAAGTGCGGCCCTCATAAACCATCTTTTGCAAATGTTGTGAGTGACGTGCTTGCAAATTCTCGCCACAAATGGGACATGCATTGTAGCCACTTGTTGAGAGCCCTGCATTGAAACAACCGACTTAATTGTGAGTGTAATGTTTGAGTTGAAAGAAAAATTTTGAATACACATTAGATTAAATACCATGAACCAATAGTAGCAATATCTCACCGGAACACTCCCCATATTCAGGAACGTGCATCGTCCACATCAACATCCCTTTTACCACAAAATCTCTTTGTCTGCGTGGTCTTGATATATCAGTCACTTGAACTCCTTGCCATAGAATCTTTAGCTCATCTATCAAGGGAGCCATATACACGTCCATATTTTTGGCCTTGTATTTTTCCGGGATAAGAAAGGCAAGCATTAGGTGCCCCTTCTTGATACTTCCAAGGGAGAATGTTGTAATTTACAAGGACAACTGACCAAGTGGATCATGATGTAGAGCACAATCTGAATGGATTCACACCATCCATAGCCAATCCCAAATGCAAATGGTGAGGCTCATCCCTAAATTCATGCCAGTAGCATCCACATGCTTCCACACTGGACAATCGGTAGGGATTTTCATAGTATCGTCATTGCCCAAATGCCATGTCATAAGCTTCTCTATGGACTTGCACTTAAACATATGGCATATCTTAAATATGATGGGAAAATGTCTTACCACTTTGGCAGGTATGGTGTCTCCTTGTAAATCTTGCCTATAACGATATTCCCAACAATGTGGACACGTGCTTGCCTCCTCATACTCGTCACAATATAAATGCAATCGTTGGGACATGCATGAATACTCTTGTAATCCATGCCAACTGCCAATAATATTTTCTTGGCTTCTTGTCGAGACGCCGCCATGGTGTTATTTGGAGGCAACATTTTTCTGAGCAAACTGTGACAAGATATTCCTATAATTAGTTATGGTTTCTCACAACACATGAAATACAAAATGATATTTGAGTTTAGTACATCAAAAGGCAAGCTCACCTAAACAACTCTGTGACACTCACATCCGACCACCCGTACTTATTCAAAGGCTATTCCTATGGCCGATTCTCCAATACATCTATGCAGATCTAACCTTTGTATCAGATCTCAGTTACTTTTATAGATCCAAAGCTATATTCTAGATTTTTTGTAGATCTATGCAAGTTTGTTGTACTTTGTGTAGATTTAACTTTTGTTTTGAACAAATTTGCTTCTTTTAGATTTGTTTTGCATAGTTTAGATTTGGTTGCAAGAATATTATTTGTAGTTGTTCAAATAAAAACTGCAATTTTTCTATTTTGTAGGTTTGTTTGTTGTTTCTCTAGCCGATCACCATCCGAACAGCTGAGGTGCAGATATTGTAGCAAAACCAGGTACAAACGAAGTCGGAATGGATGTTAGAATAGGCGTTTCTCTTGAAAACAGTATACCAACATCTATTCCGATGATTGAGAGAGAGAGCAAAATATATTACTACTAACCATAAGTTCTAAGAGTTGGGTAGTTAGGAGTCTTGCGGGCAGCAGCAAGTATTGTCAAATCACAACTCTAGACCTTGTTGGAGGATGCAAGCTACGCACAAAGGGGTTGCGTCCGAAAAGGCACCAAAAGACTGCATTCGTCCCATAAGAAAATGGAGACTATAAGTGAATCCACATATAAGCTCATTGTAGACAATATACCCTTGTCCCCTGGTACCAGCCTTTTTGGGTCAAAGGGGAATGATGGCGGGTGGCTAGGCAGTGGGAATGCGATCCCGCACGCAGCCCGCAGGCACGCATGATGCGCCAAATCGTCTACTGGACCGCTCTCCATTGCTGACAAAATCAACAAAGGTATCTACACAATGTTCTCAATAGATACAATCTAATGAATTGTAAATAAGCTCACTCACCGATGGATCCAGACCTGCATTTGTCAAAGAACCAATGTCCCCAGAACAAGCAGAAAGAGGAGCAGATGAGAGAGTATCCTTATCGATCGATACTTGGATCTCTCATGTATGCAATGGTTTGTACAAGACCAGATATCTCTTTTGTAGTAAGCTCACTCAGCCAATATATGGCTAATCCTAGCATTACTCATTGGAAGGCTCTCATAAGAGTCATGAGGTATATTCAAGCTACCATGGACTAGTGCATTTGCTATGGAGATGTCAGCAACGACAATCTTTATTAGCTCAGTGGATATTCTGATGCAAGCTAGGGAGGAGATGTAGACAATCGTAAGTCCACATCTGGATTTACATTCTTCTTTAATGACGGTCCTATCTCATGGAACAATCGTAAGCAAACCTCTATCGCACTTTCTTCTATAGAAGCAGAATACATTTTTGTTTCTCAATCTATCAAGGAAGCGTTTTGGTTGAGAAATTTACTATCAGACGTTAATCTGTATCGGTACATCCCTACAATTTTATTCTGTGATAATCAGAGTGCTATTGCCTTATCGGCCAACCCTAGAGATGATAAATATTGGCTAAAGCTTGGGGAGGCATCTTCTCAGCTAATGCTTCCATGGAGATTCTCAAAGGACAAGGCCGAGTCAATGAGGCTCACATTTCATGAGGAGAAGCAAATTTTAGGTGGTACACACTTCTATACATCCATGCTTGCTTCTCATATGATCTTTGATAAGACATTTGCCTTTGATGAGATCTTTGCATCTCAAGGTTGTAATGAAGTATCAATGGAATGATCTCCTAATTGATAATTGTATCGTCAGACCAGGGAACAAAACTTGGAGACAAGTACGTGATATACCTATGGGTTTTTTGTGCGATGGGTGGGTGGCTCCCTCTTTCAATGATTATAATACTATCAAGAGGTTAATGAGCATGCAACCCAGCGATGGATTGCTAGCCTCATCAATCTCTTAAATCTATTTTGAAAACAAAAACGGAAAGTTGCTTCATGTACACATGTTTGTTGAAGAACTATACGATTTTTAGACTTGTTGTCTAGCGACGGATGGATAACAAGTATATTTTTTTAATGATTATGGTTTCTTACTTGCATACTTCCTACTATCCAACGATGGATAGATAGACTATTGATGGCTCTCTTACAATGAATGGATATTTGCAAATATCGATTTTTACATTCTCAGGTCTCACCCTACGTTACTAAAAACTTTTATCGGTGCATGTGATCATGTAGTGTCACCTTCAACTATGGCCTTCTATTTTCTACATCCTAATACGGTGATATAACGGCTTGGCTTATCGCCTAAACACTATTTGATCAGGAACACTAGACTATGTTTTGAAACACTATTCTAAGCTGATAAGTAGTATAACTTTTTTTGGACATGAATAACAACTGACGCTCAGCTATGACACCTGTCTTCCTCACTAAACTAACTTGTGCGATTTTGTTTTGTGGGATGGTGACAGTTATCAGTTGAACGTCTTGAAAGTGGTTATGCTTTATGGTGCTTTTTCAGTACTGTATTTTACTTTTCAACTATATTTTACCTTGTTGGATTATGAATAAAGGCTTCAAAATATTTCAGACTTGCTTTGTCAAGAGGACCTAGCAGTCTTGTATCTCTCTCTATTTCTCTTTGGGAAGGTGCTCGAGCCTCCAAAGCCTCTCTCAACGGCGCTCTCTCTCCCTTCTCTCCTCTCTCTAGGTAGCGACTGCATAACTTGGAGAAGGTGCTCAGGCCTCCCAAACCTCTCGCTAAAGTGGTCAAGAACCCTCGTAGACATCAATAACTCATGCACCACTAGGAAATAGCTCTCTCATCATGGTCCATTGAGCTCAAAATATCATTTTTCATCTATGACCAAGTCTGCGAGAGTTCACATACGGAATTCTGATGAAGTTGTAAGCAAAAAACCTATCCAGAAACCTTGCAACCATCAATAACTCTTGCACCACTAGTAAAGAACCTTTGCATGGTTAACATAACTTAGATCCAATCTAGATCCAGCTACTGTTAAAAGGGCGAGAGTTAGTTCCCATTAGATTGCAAGAAAATTGGTTTTTGGACTACAAAATAGTATAAAGAACCCTTGCAAGGCCAACCCTCGCATCGAGTAATTCTCGTAGATAGGATCAATAGAAAGATCTACTTCATATTTGTCTACTGTGAAGATCTCATACCAATCAAAGCCAGGATCAGAGAGATATATGGAAGAAACCAAGAAAATGGCTAAAATCACACTACCAGCCAACTGAAACTGATCATATCTTGTCAAATCTAGGTTGCAGTCACAACATCTATGAAGATCCAACATCTCTAGACTGATGCTCCTTGATGGCTAGTCATAAAAGCATCTTGATCCGCTTCTTGAATGGCCTGTATTGCTTCTACAGCTACATTTGCCATCTAGTTCGGCTATCCCTTACTGTTGTTCTTCACTTGTAGTATCCGACAGCCTTGAATCTCGTGGTAATTTCTTTTGCAGTATCTGCAGAACAGCTTCTTCTTTGTTGCCGGGTTCGATTGCTCTTGATGCTATGTTGGTTTTTGATTTTGCTTCGATGGCTTCGGGCCTTTCTTCTTCTGCTTTGTTGAGCCTTTCTTGGTGTACAAGGCGTGGGAGTTGACAGTCGAGAAAATAGAGGCTTCAGTCATTCAGGTGTCTTTCTACAACGACATTGCAATGACACTTGAAAGAGTCAGATCTGGGTGTCTCGTGATGATCATCACCCAGTTGTTATATGAGCTTGGAAAGCTTGATAGTAGTGTCATTATTGCGTCTTGATCGTCGATGACAGATCCGACAATGGCCATTTGCTTCAGCAAGTTCTTGAACTGGTTGATGTGATTCTGCAAAGAATTACCATTTGCCATCTTAAGGGAGTAAAATTTCTTCCTGAGAAGTAGCTTGGAAGCTATATCTCACATTTTGTATAATGTGCTCAAGATATCCTAGACTTTCTTGGATGTTTGAGCTTCAGACACATGGCCGATCTGAGTGTCTGAAATGTTGAGGATGATCAGCACAAATGCTTTGCCATCCTTCAGCTTCCATCAGGAGATTGCTACGTCATCGGCTTCGGGTCTTACCGCTTCACCTGTAACAACGTCATACAATTCCTTAGCCACTAACACAGTCATCTTAAATTTCCACAGATGGTAATTAGCTCCATCAAGCTTGTCCATGATGGCTTTCCCTTGGGAATCCATGTGGAAGATTAGTCTAGGTGATAGTAGTAACTATCAGTGACTTAAGTTTGAAAATCTAGTGCAAATTTACAGAACAAGAAAATAGTTACTTTATCGGATAGTAGAGTCTGGTTCTGTGGGAAGCTTATCAGGCTATAGAAATAGCTCTGACATGAAATCGCTTAAGAAATCATATGAATCATGTTATCAATGCTCTAAAAAATCAAAGAATAGTAAACATTGTTCTGATACCATGCTGGGAGAGGACACGATCCGATGAATATTGGACTGCGCTCACCTTGGTACGTGCACTAGTGATATCTAAGTAGGCGAACACAAGATAACTTTAGAGTTTAATGTGCAGTAGTAGTAAAAACAATGAGTAGACAATCAAAAAAGTCAATCAGATAGTCAGACAGAACATGGAAAGCATTGCAACACTAACGAGAATCTGAACGTAGAAAAGCAAACAGTAGTTTATTCAGATCAAGTATAATGAAATATACAAGTCAAATAATGCAGATGAGCACAAGGGCGAAATCGCGTGCTCACAAACCTAATTACGACTAGTTCACTATGTACATTGAGTTTTTGTGATCCAAATGCAATCAAATCGATTTCTACTTGTTTCTTAGCTTTAAGGCCATACTACAACATGTAGTACACACGTGTGGGCTCGGATTTCAATGTTGATCAATGTTTTTGATTGTTAATGCTTGTTGTTTGTCAAATTGCCAATCTAGATCAACTTTTTGATGACTAGTTTTTTGATAGATTGTTAAGCAATCATCCAATCACTCTTGTGGATCTTTTGTAGATCCATTTATGCTCCTAAAGTATAGTACTTTCACACTCTCAAGTATATTGGTACTATATGGTTACTTCCACTTTTATGAGTTATGTTCTTAAAATAATCATTATATTATGCAAAAGCCATTATATATGATTAATCTTGATCCAAATTTCCATAGATGATTAGTAATGTTATTGTTGCTTTATTAATTGTAAAGGATGTGTATGTCCTAGATGAGAATCTTACTAAAAGCAACTTACTCAAGTATTATGTGTGATGCTAATCAAACTCAAACGTAACAACGTGCCCTATTTCAAAACTACACTTACGATGCTCCATAGTTAGGATACTTTATCAAAAAAAATTGTGATGAATGTCCAATATTCCATGTACTTGAATCACAAATATGTTTTTATGGACATTTTCTATTATTTGTTTCTTACAAATTGGAATTCAAAAATATTGTCATTTGAGCAATAGTTTCATTATCTTCACCTCCTGCCACTAGTTGAGCATCTTTATCTACAATAGGGGACCACTATTGAGCTACTTTGGATAGTAGCTCTACATTGGTTCAAAGAACTTGTACAAAAACTCTATCTTTCACCATAAAATGACCATTACTAAGACAATTATCAGTTACCTCATTACTAAGACAATTATCAGTTACCTCATTCTAGAATTAGGATATATGGATAGCTCTTGCCTAGGACATACAATTGTATGCAACAAAATCTCCTCCTGATCATGAGTAATGTTCTACTTCTTGGGTACAACTCCCTCGCCAATCTAGGAGTCGTGCTAAGCCTATGGCAAGAAGAATCATTTTGTTTCTCATCTATATATTGGAGGCAAAAAGTCCTCCCATATTTACAGAGTCAAATTATATCCATAAACAAAAGGCATATATATCAGTACGTTGAATCTCAACATTATTTTGGAAAACATTCTTGAATGGACCTGACTCAACAATGTGTTTAGGATGTGAGAAACAAGAAGCATGTATGATTTTTACTTCTTGAAAAGAATCTAAGCTTCACAAAATAAAAGAAAGTAAAGCAAAGCCATTTTTTATTCGATTTTCTATATTGATGTTAAAGTTTAAAAATAACAATCTGTCTATTAGTGTAAATTGGATTGTTTCCATCTATATTTGTATTGTACATTCAATTCATTCAAAACCATGTATACATCATATTTTCAAAGAGTATGTAGATCTTTGGCGAGAGATTGAGGGGATGGACAAAAAAAAACATAAAGCCAAGTCATTAGCCTTTATCCAACATAATATTGTTTACAAATTTTGTCCTTTTTTTGTGATACTTATCACTTACCTTGAATATGGAGACAAGTAGCTTTTGTGCATAGTATGCCTATAATGGGCTTTATGGTTATAAAACCCTCGAAGCTACATGTTATACTTGAAAGCCCACTGGGCTTTATGGGGATAAAGCCATAAAAGTAGGATAAATTTTTTTGATAAAGCCCATCAGAATGAACTTTCATGTAATTTGGATGAATGATCCGGTTTTCTAGCAGGTTCACCCCCCAAAAAATGAAAATTTCAAAATTGCATTACTTAATGGAAGCACTGATTTTTGCAACCCTTTTGTCCCTGTCACAGAGTGGGGATAAAGGGCTTGAGAGAGAGAGAGAGAGAGAGAGAGAGAGAGAGAGAGAGAGAGAGAGAGAGAGAGAGAGAGAGAGAGATCCCTATGATAAAAATATGTGACTCTTGCATGTTGAGGGCCTCCTCATCTCCCATTAACACTTTTTCCAAGACCATAATGTGAGTTGGCTTGTGAGAGCATCTCAAGAATGGCATGTGGGCCTCTTTCTAAAAGCTTGTTGCACAAAATATTTTGACTCATTCATACAAGTGATGCAAAACCCTAATAGGAAATTAGGGCTTTAGAGCTCCAAATATGAAAGAAAACCATAATTGTGAGAAAAGCAGCCAGAAGGAGTGGGCTAACATTGTTTAAACTAGCAATGTAATATGTCGACCCATTCCTTTACTATAAATTAGTTGCTTCTCGTGGCATCCGAGGAGTAGGCCAAAAGGGGCCTAACTAATAAGGGTTAATGAAACCATAAAGACCTTCAAGTATAACCTTTTGCCCAAGTAAGGCATTACTAGCATAAAGGCATGGGCAAAGCATTACCTCACTTGATTACTTTGACATCCAAAGTTTCTTTGGTCATATGTTTCAGACTTCCCTTGGAAACCAAAAAGCATAAAGTTCCTAGGTTTACACTATGGAACAGGGACTTTAACTTCTCGCCTGTGCCCCACCCAAAGGCAGGACAGTACTCGGGTAGGGCACTAGGAGGTGCAAAGCTTGCTGTAGGACTTTACCTTACAATTATGTACCTGCCAATTGGCCCCTCTGAATTGAGAGAATATTGGAGTGGACTTGCCATCTTGAGTTAATCAAAGAAACAAAGTACTAAAAGCAACCGATCAAGGGAAAATCTGCATGGTGCATTCTCAAATTAGGCAACGAAAGCAGTGAGGATTGCATCCGCATATATGCATGGAATTAGAATTGAATCTTCTAACGCAGAGCTAGAAACTTCTTATCATAACAAACATAAACATCGGAAGAATCTCAGGAAGCTCACAATATCTGAGAATTATCAGCTAGAACTTCGTCAACAGTGCTGTAATCTATTGTCAGCATGGATATCTGAAACTTTCTTGATCACATCAAAATGTTAAAAATAAAGGCAATCAGAAGCATCCGCTTAACTGGAGTGCGACTTTGTTCAACCTTCCTTGCTTCTATGTGCGAAGGCACACTGACGGACTTCCTTGCTGGATTTCTACCTTTTCCACTGGTTGGGTATAAGGTTCTCCTGACTTCACTTGGTTTTGTCCGAAGCTCTCATTGGGCTCAAAATCAATCCAGAATAAGGGCATCATTGCTGAGTACTCAATAGAATCATCCCTCTGATAATTGGATAGTATAAATGATGTGGTTCTAGAACTTTATCCCTTGGTTTTTATCACTGAGATCCTGACGATTGCGATGGAAGGAGATCACAAAAGTACTCGACCTGCTTATGCGCTGACCTTATCAGAAAAGCTTCGCCATTCGTCGACCAAAGAACTGTCATTGCCAGTGATATAGGTATAATAATGACACAAGCACTTTAACCGCCCTTCATTAGCCACGTAATTGTCAACAGACTTATGGCCTAGATGAATAACCAAAGGCGCACGCCTCCGTACTTCCTCGATCCGCTTAGTTTCCTTCCATCTACCCAAAGCTTTCAAAACCCTGTGGTATGATTGCACCCATGATCTCAACCAACGTTGTCTAGTATCCGCTGGAGTACTGATGTCTCCATTGCAGTTCTGCTCTGTAGATTCTGGATGTGTGCTTGTGATGGCAACAAGCTCGTGGCTCCTCGAAATATCTTCAGACTGCATGGTAGGAGATACAGTAAGAGATGACAGTAAATCAGCTTCAAAGAGACCAGGCTCTACCTGATCAGATTGATGGGTAGGCTTTGTCTCTACACCCAAGCGAGTTCTTGGCAATCCGGCTTCTCTACGCTTCTTAACTCTCACAAATCTTTGTCGGCAATTATGACTTGGGTTTTGGAGATCAGCTTTTCCCTGTTGAGACGTCATCGATGTTCTGCTCTTGCATGCGTGCGCCAGCGCTTGTGCTCGCGAGAGGGGCAGAGAGAGAGACAAATCATATACTTCCCTTGAAGAACATTTATACACATATGTGATGTGAAAAAGAGAGAGAGAGAGAGAGACACACACACACACACACACACACACACACGAAAGGGAGGCGGGGCCTCGCATATTGCGAGCACGGGCCACACTGTGGCGGTTTGGCCCCGGTGGCCTCCTTACCACGTTTTTTGTTTTTTTAACTCGGTGCCCGGATGCCATGTGTCTAAGCATCCATATTATACCCTATAAGCATTTTTGCAAGGAAATTGGGAGTGAATATGTTGCTTGCATGTGTGTGAGTGTGTGTGTGTGTGTGCCCGGGTGCCCAACGCACCTGTCTAGCCTCTGCGGCTGCCCAGCGCTGCGTGCAGGCTGCCTGGCTCCACCCGCTCTGCTCGGCGCCCAGCTTGCGGTTGCCTGGCGCCACCCGCGCTACCTGGGACCGCGGCCCAGCATCGTGAGGGTCCGCGGCCTGGTGCCGTTCGACAAAAATCTTCGCGCCCCAAATTTTGGCACCGGGGCCAAACCCCTCCCACGTCACCCGCTTTGGCTCCACCCGCCCGGCGCCCAGCCTGCGGCTGACTGGCGCCACCCGCGGTACCTAGGACCGCGGCCAGAGCCGTGGGAGAACGCGGCCTGGCGCCGTCCGACAAAAATCTTCGCCCCAAATTTTGGCGAGCACCCCCTGCGGACATGCGTCAGGCGCTAGGGGGCATCGGGGCCAAACCCGTCCCACGCACGGGTGGTGCTCTAAAGCCCCAGCGAGGCTGGGGTTTGTCTCCGAGGCTGGCTCAATTTGTGCATGCTGAATGTAGAAAAGAGAAATCCTACACCTCTTGGCCTTGCCTTGCAAAGGCAATACTATTTGTTAATGTAGATCAATGGAGTTTGAAAAAAGTTAATTTTAAAGGATATTATGTGGTCGTTGTCTTAACTTTTAAGGCTGAAAGCTTTGTTGAGGGCTAAACTAACAGGTATTTGTTGACATTAAAAGTTCGTACAAAACAATGCGTGAGCCATAAGCAAAAGCAAATACTTTTTTAGTTTGCATAAGTCATGAGCCATTAGAGAGAATCAGAGCCCAACGAGGGCTTTTGAAAAAGATGTCTTTTTAACTTTTATTTTTCATTTTCATAGCCATGTGGACCAATAGAAACCTTGATATCAATCTTTTACGTAACGTAGCATTTCTCAAATATACATAAAATAAAACTTTTCAAATATATAAATGTTTCGTCGAGCAGCATGTGAAAATGATATTGGATATTGAGACCCACCCTTCTAGCGAGCAGCCTGGGAAAGTGAACAAAAAAATATCACCTTGCCGATACAACATAGACAATTTCCTAATGAAGCAGCTGTGATAGATGGCGATTCGGGAGTTAACCTGATTTCTACAAAGCTATGTGCAAAATGGGGCCTTACAAAGATAAAATCTGCGACTTTTGCCATTAAGCTAGCTGATCAAACAACAGTTCGTCCGCTAGGAATGGTTGAAGATATACCTGTCAAAATTGTCGGAGTATAGTTCGTCATTACTTTCATAGTAATGGACCTACCAGAAGCACCA
The DNA here is from genome assembly GCA_029204225.1 of Diphasiastrum complanatum. NCBI lineage: Eukaryota > Viridiplantae > Streptophyta > Lycopodiopsida > Lycopodiales > Lycopodiaceae > Diphasiastrum > Diphasiastrum complanatum. The sequence goes on along the minus strand of CM055096.1, from coordinate 68,247,541 downwards.
AATGTGTACCGAGTCCTATTGGGACGCCCATGGTTACAAGTTGCGCAAGTAATTCATAACTGGGGTACCAAAAAATCACTTTTGAAAATCGTGAACGTGCAGTCAAGGTCAATCCTGCAACTTGGACTATCAAACCAGTGGTTCAAAAAGAAGATGATGATTCATCAACAACGGATCATACTTGTGACCGACCAGAAAAAAATTTGGGAGTTCATTACGATTCTCAAACCGACACTATCAACTGGAATGAAGCTCTTGCAACGATTGACTGTACAACAGGATACATGTGTCAACAAGATAATTAGTTAGATTTGAGCGAGATTTCATTATTGGATCGAACCTTGGATACACCGATCACTTTTCCATTGAATGTGCTGAACGTAACTTGGATATCAACGAAACCTATACCAGATCCAATTGAAGATGAACTCATTCATGTGAGTTATGTCTTGACTTATGATGACAATGCAGAACTTACTGATGAGCATATTCTAGATCATATGGATCCGACCAGATTTGGAATGCGTAATATTCTTGATGAACCAACAATTAAACTGCCAAAAGCAGTTATATTGAAGGAAGACAGGATCACAGGGTCAATGACGAAGAAACAAGCCAAGCAACATTATATTGAAATGGGAAAATCTTTCTCAAAAAGATTGATTCAAAGAATGTGCCACCCTTACTGGATAAAGGCAAAGGAAAAGTCAAGGATGATTCTACAAGTCAGAGTTCTAGCAAGACATCATCGTCTAGGAAGTCTTCACCTTCGAAGAAGAGTTTATCTTCTCAGAAGTCATCACCTCCATGATCAATTCCTGCTAAGAAGGCTAAGCGAAGATCCAAGAGAAGTCCTTTTGACAAAGAACAAGCAGATGTAGTCCAGCATGATATGCTCGAACATTTTAAACGTTATACACTGGATGATGTGGTTATCATATTACTCAAAGTACATCTTGAACCCGAAGAACAGGTGCCAGAATCGAAAGATGTTTACGATGGCCCAGCTAGAACACATGCTGTGAATCTTGCTGAACTAGGAGAACCAAAAAAGATTGTACACGTTGGATCACAACTTAATCCTGAACAGTTTTAAGCACTCCGAACATTATTTATTAAGTATCAAGATTGTTTTGCATGGACTTATCAAGATCTGAAGGATATTCCGACGTCAGTTATTGAACACACCATACCTTTAGTACCTGATGCAATTCCAAAGGTTACAAAATTCTATCGCTATAATCCTAATGTTGCAGATCTGATAAAGAAAGAGCTTCAGAGACTGCTTGATGCCGATTTCATTTATGAGATCGAGCATACGGAATGGGTTTCAACAATTGTCATTATTCCTAAGAAGAATGGGAAATTGAGAATTTGTGTGAATCTCAAGGCCTTGAACAAAGTGACGAGGAAGGATCACTTTCTGTTACTTTTTATTGAAAGCATTCTGGATCGCCTTGCTGGAGTGGAAGCTTATAGTTTCCTGGATGGATTTAGTGGTTACAACCAGGTTAAGATTGCACCTGCAGATCGTCACAAAACTGCTTTTGCAACAGAATGGGGCACCTATGCCTACAAAGTAATGTCGTTTGGACTCTGTAATGCACCAAATTTGTTTCAAAGAGTAATGCAATCCCACTTGGTTTCAATCCCCATTAAATGCTCTAAGTCCCGAGCGTAAGTGGCTACCACGCGGACCGTTGGATCAGGGTAGTTGAAATATTTACTGGCAAATATGGTGAGAGCCCTTCAGACGTCTACATCCGTATTCCAACCATGTTTTGAATGGATCCTTGGCCAATTGAAATTTTGAATGGTGATCTTGTCCAAAGGGTTGTCGCATTTCGCCCATTTGGATCGTCGTGTGCATGGCAAGAGGTGCACGTTCACCAGTAGTTGTTGCAGACTTGTCACATAGGCCCTGATGGCCATAGGGTCTCTTTGAAAGAGTTGTTGATGCCACTCTGATTGTGGTTGGAGGGCAAGTAGTGCTTGCAGCTCATTACCTTTTATTGTCTACACCGAAAATGATATCTGCCAGCCGTCTCTTGATGACTCGTGGGAATATTTAGCTAGAAATTCATTTATTTTCTCCTCCACGGACTTTGGTCTTTGGAGGCCCGGCTGGCAGATATGGTGCGCAAACCTCTTGATGATGAGGCCTGAACTTCCTCTTGGCTTTGGCTCGGACCTGCGTCTTGGCCGTGGGCTCGCATGTCAGCACCCGTATTAGCTGGTCCTTGATCTTGGCCTTCGGACCCTTGATCTTGACTTAACTCCCCTACTGCTTGTTGGCCTTGGTCCTGGCTTGTGCTTGCCTGTGCAGCATCAAAAACAGGTGGCGGTGGAATTACCATTGGGGTGGGTTGGGTCTACTTCTCCATGTGCTCCTGGCAAGCCTTGAGGGCTTGTTTGGCCTGGGCAAGCTCGTGAGTTGCGTTTGCCCGGTACTTGTCGAACTCTGTCTGGTAGCTATTTAACGTTTGGCTATATACCTGCACCTGACGCCTAAAGAAATTTATCTCTGCTTGAGAGAGCGACCTTGAGTCTGGTGCAGGTTGAGCTAGCCAAGTGAGTTTTTCACTTTGTAAGGCTTTCACTTCCGCCCCCAGGCGCGTATTCTCTGCTTCATAAATTCGTAGTTGTGCCTAGAGTTCACCAGTAAAGGTGACAAATGACTCGAATTTAGCCCTTATATAGCGGAATTTAGAGTGCGTACTAGGTGAAATCCACTTTCCCTTGTTTAGTTCGACCCAAATTTTGGTAGAGACCTTCTTCACAAAATTCTAAGACCTCAGAGAAGTCTATGAGAGTTCAGAAGGTGATTTGACTGGCCTATGAAGGTTCTGTGAGAGTTCAGACTGTCTGCGAGGGTTCAACTCTCGCAGGAGGTGATCTCTCGCACAACATATTCCTGTGGTTGGAGTTTCAAGATCAAACCACGTAGACAAGCTAATTTTACTGCTCTGATTCCATTTATGCCCCTTGCGAAGGTTGGTAGGATGATCTTGATGCTCTGCGAAGGTCCTGAAGGTTCAGTTTCTGGGAACCCTCACATACACTCAAAAATGATGATTTCTCCATCAAGAACTCTCGCAAAGATTTTCATGGATGCATCTGGGTCAGATCTAGTGGCAGTCCAAGTTTCAAGAGCTATCTACTAGGGGATCTCCAAAAATCATTAAAAAAATGCTCTTTTAGAGTGTTTTTTGCGAGATCTTTATATTCACTGATTTTTAACTTTTGCAAACTGGTAATCAGCTTCATCCATGTTAGATCTGACTGTTGGAGTTCTGATGAATATTTGATAGCAGCTCCATCAGTTTTGGGTAAAATCTATCCTTAATTTGCCATAGTTACTGAAATCGAGGTTTTTGATCTGCAAATTTGGGGGACTTATTGGCGTAATCTGATGATCTACTTTTTTTTTTATCTTATCTGGATCTAGATCCCTCTTGGATCTTGATGGATTTTTTCGATCTTGTCAGATCTGGCTGAATCTTGATGGATCTAGGTTGATTTGGCTTGATCTTCCTAGATCTAGTTGTGATGGCCTAGCAGAATAGCTTTTCGTCACATGCCACCACCAACCTGGATCTATCTCACTACGGTGGCCAGTACTTGTCCAACCGGCTACCGTTGATGGGTGTATCGAACAATGTCCCATCTAGCTTCTCCAGATTCACGGCTCCATGATTAAGAATTTCTTTGATCCGATAAGGACCGTCGCCTGTGAACTTTAATTTTCCCTTGATCGCCTTGGTTTATACATCAGGACCGGATCTCCAGAACGAAGATCCTTCTTTTGTAACATGCGATCATGCCATGCTTTGCGTCTTTCCTTTTCAGCTGCCAGTGCATGCACAGCTAGTAAGCGTGTTTCACAGAGTTTATGCAGAGCTTCGTGGCACAGTTGTAGAGATTTGGATTCATTAAGGTGTTGCATTGTGGCAATCCTTAATGAAGGGACTAAAAACTTTATTGGCATTACAGCATCTTGACCATATACCAATTGGAAAGGTGTTTGATCAGTGCTTCCCTTATATGTTGTCCTGAATGCCCACAGAGCAGCATGCAACTTGTGTTCCCAATCTGATCTGCTAGCTTCAACTGTTTTTGAGAGCACGCTACACATGATCTTATTGGATGATTCTGCTTGCCCATTACCGCGAGGAGAATAAGACGTATAGGTTCTATGGATCACAAAGAATTCCTCCAATAGGACCTTGATGGTCTCATTGATGAAGAAAAAAAAAAAATTTGTGACAAGATTTTGTTCGCGAATCTTTTGAGCTTCAACAAGGAAGCCACGAGCTTCCACAAGAAACTGTTTCGCGAATCTTTCAAGTTGACTCCAAGTCAAATTTCGCAAATCTTTTCGAGTTAGTCATGAATAGAAAAGTTTCGAGTTCACGTTCGTTTCTTTCTCATCCTTTGTCAAGTAAACTGCACGCTTTGTTGGTAGAATGAAGATCTATCTGATTAGTTGTTCTACAGGTGTTTGAACCAAATATAAATTCATGTTTTTTCATTTTGAAATCATGAAATGCTTCTGATCTTGATGAACATGATAGTCGTTTGTTGAGAAACATCATCAATAAATGTAATGAAATACATCAATCCTTTGTATAATGGAGCTTGCATCGGGCCCTAGAGATCACAATGAATCAAATCTAGAATGCCTTTAGCTCTATGATCTTGGCCTTTGGGAAATTTTGATCGCATGCTTACCAAAAAATACAAGTCTCATAGGTCTACTTTGGTGATGACTTGTTGATGTCTAAGCCTTACAGAACATATAATTTATAGGTCTCATATGGAGATGTCCTAGGCATTGAGACCATATGACATTCTTGTCTGATGAAGGTGTAGACAAAGATTTCTCTTGAGATGTAAACGCTCATTCATGACTTAAAGTATAGAGATGACCATCTCTATAATCTTTAACCATAACATTCGAGTTGTTTGTCTCGAATAAGGCATTAATTTGCATTGAATACGATAGTATGGCCTTTATCAACAATTCTACTGGTAGATAATAAATTCTTAGTCATAGTTGAAACATATAAAACATCTTGATAAGTCAAGATGAACCGTCATCAAATTTGCTGGTGACTATTCCTTTACCTTTGATCTTGAGAGAGCTAGAGTCTCCAAGATGAATAGTCTTGTCATGATGTGTCAAACAAAAACTCTTGAACCATTCTCATCAGGATTTCATATGTTGTGGGTGTGTGAGTCAAGACTTGCGGATCTACTATTTGTTTTGTAAGTACTAAGCCATGATGATTTCTTAACTCAATGATGCCAGATAGTGTAGAAGAAGATCTAAATGTGGTGTTATATTAGTGGCCTATACCTAGAACTTTGAGACTTCTAAATCATTAGCAGTTAACTTAAGTAGTCGGATTATTCTTGGTTAAAGTTAATTGGTTAAATGAGTAGATTGATCAAGATTTGTTTGTTTAGGCATATCGTATTAAAAATACACATTCTGTGAGTCATTGTAATTCATCAGTAAAGATTATGTGCATAGAATATCACAATTAAATATTGCGTGGATTTTGACGTGGGCGTCCGATGTATTTTCAAAAAATTTATAATCTGTTGCAATTCGACACGTTGGAATCCGACGTCCAGGCAAAAAATCCCAAAATTGATGTTTGGTAATCAGGAAATTGTGGCGGCAACCAATTTTTAAAGTGCTCGTCGGAATCCAACATCTGGACGTGGATATGGTGTGACATTTCTTTCTTTAAAAAATATTTACGTCTCATCCGACGTGGACGTCAGATTCCGACGTCCACGTCACCAATTAAAAAGTCTGTTCACGGCATCTATGGTGTCCGGGCCTGACACAGACGTCGGATCCCGACTTTTATTTGAAAACGTCGGATTCCGACGTCTGTTTCAATTTTCCAAATTTGTGCGATCTAGCGCCTTTTTCCTCACTTTGTTTTGTGTAGGTTGGAGCGATTGAAGACGTCTTTGGGGCGATTATTGAGATTCTTGAAGACCAATTCATGCTTCTGATGCTTTGAGGTTGCTGTTGATGCTATGAGATTGATGCTTGAAGATTTAAAAGCTTTTGAAGTTTTTGTTTTGCTTTTTGTTTGAAAGATAAAGTTTATTTTTTTGTTTTTGTGAAAGAAAGTGAAGAGACGAAAGATAAGTTTTGAATAGATAGTGTTAATTGTTAAGTGTTTGAATAGATAGTGTTTGATGGTATTGCTAAGTGCTAAGTGTGGTTTTTCGGACGTGGGGTTGGTTTCGCCAAAAATCTCTAAAAGTGAAAGGGCCCACAATGCCCTTATGATAGGGACTGAGGAAAGCCTCTTCCAACCTTGGTGGCTTGTTCGATCGCTCCGTGCTCCTCCAGCCAATGGATGTTTTCTAGGCTTCCAGAAATATGGTCAGAAGAGGATAGTTTCTGTCTCTGTCAACGTGGTTCAGATGACTGCATAACTCTTTTTTCTAAAAGTGGTTTGGGTGAAGGCAAGTAATCTCTAGGTACCGTTCATCGTACCGCCCTATGTGGGATCATAGGGATGATCAGTACCACAAGCTCCCACTTATTGTATATATAGAGCCACATTTGGCCATAATCAATGTGAGACACCAATCTTGGTTTTGGAAGCAATTTTGAGTGATTCTCTCCATTTGTCTACATTTGTTTTGATTGTTTTGAGGTTCTATCAATGTGTACTTGATTTTTAATCAAGGCGATCAAACTGATCAGACAAGCGTCTTCATTTTTTAGGACAAAAATGTTTAAGTAGAGGAAGTGTCATGTACTTTTAGTACATCAGTGCTTTTCAAGGCAATATAATATCCATTGTTAGCTTTGTAGGCCTTGAAAGGAGCTATTAGCCTTAGGAACAAGGTGGTTCCCTCTTTAGGCCCTCCAAAGTAATTAATAAGGATAATAGGCCAACAAGGGCCCAATGTTGCCTAAATAGTACTTAACAAGGGATAACTATCCCTCAAGATAGTTAGGTTTAGTTAAGTGAGAGCATTGTCTATAACTAGGCAAGAGACATCAATTTGTGAATCTTTTGGCTCATTTGCAAGTGAGAGCGTCTAGCTTCCTTGTGAATGTGATCCATAGGGATCTCCATTGCTAGGTCTCATGTGCCCTATCCACATGAATCAATGCTCTACATTGCTTTGTACTCTTCCTTTCATTGATAATATAATTCCATTGAGATCTCCATGTTTCTAGCTTTCTATTGATATGCTATCATGATTGTCTTGTATTTTTTTTGCTTCTAGCTTCACTTCATTGTTATTGCTATTTGCTTGGGATTTGGCACATGACAGTAGTATTCCACTGCATGCATCATCATCAAAATCGTTTTGCTTGCATGATGTATTTTATGTACCTAGACTAACCAAAAATCTCATAAGTGTAGGACAACTATTTGATAGTGGATTGGATGTCAAGTTTCAAGTTGACAAATGTATAATCTCAAGAGAAAATGAAGTTATTACTAGAGGATCTAGAATTGGAAAGTTGTACAAACTAGACTCTAGGGAGAGTGCTAACATTTTTTATATTGCTTATGAGACCAATGTTCTTCAGGAGGATCTGTGGCATAAGAGATTGGGACATCCCAATTTCAAAGCCATGCAATCTATGGTCAAGGAAGAAAAAGTTGTTAGACTACCAAAGACACTGCCAAAGGAGCTTCAACCTTGTGAAGCTTGTGTTTTGGCAAAATCACACATAAGGCCTTTTCCTAGTTCAAGCATCAAAACAAAGCATCCATCTGAACTCGTTCACTCTGATGTCCATTTCTCTTCAACTAAGAGCAAAGGAGGAGCAAATTGCTTTGTATCCTTTGTAGATGATTATACAAGATATTCTTGGATCTATATGTTGTCTTCTAAAGCCATGGTTTATGATGTTTTTCTTACTTTCAAAGCTTATGTAGAAAAGCAGCTTTCTTTCAAGTTGAAAGCTTTGAGAAGTGATAGTGGAAGAGAATACACCTCCAATAAGTTTAAAGACTTTTGTGAGAGAGAGAGAATACAAAGAGAATTTTCTTGTTCTTATACTCCTTAGCAAAATGGAGTTGCTGAGAGAAAAAATAGAAGTTTGTGTGAACGTGCAAAAGCCATTAGGCTAGAAGCTTCTCTACCTAAAGAATTTTGAGGAGAAGCAATTGCATGTGCAAATTATCTTTGTAATAGGATTTCTAATCTTTGAATAGAAGGAAGAACACCATTTGAGATGTTGTATGAGAAAAAGTCTAAGGTAAATCATCTTAGGATCTTTGGCTGTGTATACTTTGTGCATGTACCTTTAGAGACTAGGAAGAAGGAAAATCCTAGTGTTGTTAAAGGAATTTTTGTAGGATATGCATCTACTAAAAAAGCATACAAAGTATATCTTCCCCCTACTGACAAGAATGTTGTTAGTAGAGATGTGATCTTTCATGAAGATCAGAAGTTTAACTTGGATGAAGCACAGATCAAAGAGTCTCATGCAAGATCTAAAATCATCAATCTTGATGCTGCTCAAGAAGTGGTGAGGCCGAGGCTTGAGGAGGAGCAACTTCAAACACCCACACCAAGAAGATCTACAAGAGAAAGATCTGAGCCAAGAAGGCTCACATATGATGAGGAAGGAAGGCAAGTGAAAGGTGAAACTTTCTATCATGCTCTCTTCATATCAGATGAAGAGCCTAAAGATGTCCAAGAAGCACTTCAATCCAAGAAGTGGGCTGAACCAATGACCCTAGAGTTTGAAGCCTTGATGTCAAACACCACATGAGAGCTTGTGGAGCCACCAAACAACATGCATGTGATTGGATGTAAGTGGGTTTTCAAGATCAAGTACAATAATGATGGATCCATCAACAAATATAAAGCAAGACTTTGTGCCAAAGGCTACTCTCAAATCAAAGGCCTTGACTATGAAGACACCTTTGCACCAGTTGCAAAAATGGTAACAATCAAAATTCTCATATCTCTTGCATGTTTTCACAATTGGAGAATGTTTTAGCTTGATGTTTCTAATGCCTTTCTCAATGGTTACCTTGAGGAGGAGATTTACATGGAGCAACCTCCTGGTTTTGTAAAAGAAGGTGAAGAATCAAAAGTTTGTCTTTTGTTCAAAAGTCTCTATGGACTAAATCAAGCACCAAGGTCTTGGTATGCAAGGCTCAACTCCTATCTCATATCACTTGGATTTTGTCTTAGTGAATATGAACCCTCTCTGTATTATAAGTTTGTAAATAATTTGTAATTATTCTTCTCATCTATGTTGATGATATCATTCTTTGTGGAAATAACGAGAAGCTAGTTGAAGAAACTAAGCATGCACTTGGTAGTGAGTTTAAGATGTAGGACTTAGGAGTTCTTCACTATATTTTAGGCCTTGAGATTGACTTTTGGAAAGGTCATGCCTTTATAAGTCAAAGTAGATATGCACTTTCCATGCTCAAGAAATTCCAAATAGAAAACTGTAAAGTCATAGATACACCAATGGAGCACATTGTAAAAGTTCCTATGAAAGATGATGAAAAATCCTTTGTGGACATCACTCTTTATAGGAATCTTGTTGGCTCACTTATATGGTTAACAATGACTAGGCTTGATCGAAGCTTTAGTGTGCATAAGCTAAGTCAACACATGCAGGATCCAAAGATATATCATTGAAAGTTGGCTAAAAGAATCTTGGGATATATATCTTCTACCTTAGACTATGGATCAATCTACAAAGGAGAAGATCTAACTTTGGCTGCTTCTTCAGATTCAGATTTTGCAGGAGATAGGTTGGATAGAAAATCCATAAGTGCTTACACAATTTTTCTTGGAGGGAACTTAGTTTCTTAGCTATCAAAGAAGCAAGCAACTATATCCTTATCATCTTGTGAAGCTGAATACAAATCTCTTACAACCACAACAAAGGAGGTTTTATGGATCAAAAGGCTACTTTGGAGCTAAAGTGTTATGGAGATGAAGACCTTCCAATTATCAAGAATGATAACATTTCAGCTCAGGCTCTTGCAAATAATCCTGTGTTCCATGCAAGGAGCAAACACATCAAGGTAGCTCATCATTTTGTAAGAAAAAAAGCCATTCGGAGAGAGATCTTATTGGAGCATGTTGGATCTTCAAATTGTGTTGCAGATCTTCTCACCAAGCCATTGCTCAAAAATGTCTTTACCAAGATGAGGTCTAACCTTGGCCTAATTTCAAAGTCTATGTTGGATAGGAACATATATTTTAATGAGTGTGAAGATTAGTAGAATAATATCTTCCTATCTCGAGTTTTGGGGCCATGACCATGATTATTTCCATTGTAAAGTTTATTGTACATAAAGGTATGTGAATTGAGCACATAACCTTCTAGAAGAGGTCGAGTTTGAGTTAGGTAGATTCAAATTTGATGTCATGCAAAAGTTTAGATAACATGCAATGTCATTCAGTGTGCATGCAAGCCACATGCAATCAGTGCATGCAACATGCAAAGTGGTTTTTATGATCTACACATGTCTAGGCAATTTTGAGAGTTGACATGCAGTATATGCAATACCCATGCATGCAGTTACACATGTGGATCCTTGGTAGTTGAGTTAACTGAGTTAAGTGGACTTTCCATGCAACTCCACTATAGGAACTTGAGCCACTTTGATGTAGGGAAACCTTGGCATGTTTTGCCATATTGTGAATAATAAGATTTTGGTGTTGTGGACTCATTCTTTCTCTACCCGAGTTTTCTAGTGTTGATTTTCTCTCTCTACCTGAGAGCAGCCTATTTTTCTCATATTGAGCACTTAGAATTATTTCTGACATTCATTCCTCATAGTGAGAAATTAGTTTTTTCAGTCAGATGTATGCCATTGTGCTCTTGCCATAGTTTTTTCAAGTAATCTGTTCTCTGATCAATCTTGTGCAATCACAACACCTCAATAAGATCTTGTAAGGTGTGTGGCGAAGTTCACATGTGCTAAAAACTTCACACCTTCCTAGCACAAGCATGGTCACTCAGTGGATGACCCTTGTGGAGCCTCTGCTTACTGCAATGGGTATTCATGAGAGAGCCTTCTCAGGGAGAATCAACATGGATTTTATCACTCTTGCCTTCAGCACTTGGAAGGAGGAGAAATCCAAGTTTTACATCACTTTCCAAGGAGCCACACACAAGGTGCGCATAATTGAGGCCGCCCTTGCTGCCATAGGGATAGCATCTGGTACCCAAGCCTCACCAAACCATAAGCAAGCCAAACAGACTATTAAGCCTTATATTGACCTTACAAATGATTTACATTGGACCAATGATGACTACCTCCTAGAAGCCATTACTGAGCCTGCCATACATGTCGCTGCTCAGCTTCTTAATAATTTCCTGATGGTTGGCAACCTCAGGAAGGATTGTTGAGTCATACGTCAAGATAGCCAAGGCCCCTCTAGAACCATATAATTGGTTCAAGACTATTTTTGGTGAGCTCAAACGAGCCATTAAGAATCCATGGGTTTCGCCTGGATTGTGTACTTCCTATTTATGAAGAAGCATCAACTGAGTCATCTCACCAGGCCTCTAGTTCACATAGTCAACATCGTCCATGCAACGAGATCATCATTCCTGACTCGCCTTCCATGTCACGATGTCATACTAGGCAGACTTCATCAGTTGCGCTTCCACCCCGTACTTTTATTCACACTGAACTCCCTATTCCCCCCACCTCTGATTCTTCCCTCACCTCTGCTTCATCTCATGGACAGTCTGTGACCATTGGGGCTACCATTCCCATCACAACTGCCCAGGCTGCCTCACCTCCACACACAAAAGTTGTTTCCCCAAACACATAGTATTTTATGGATATGTTCGATGATTCTGACCCCCTTGGGGCCTCATAAGTTTTTGAAATGCCTCAAAGCCCTATGCCCTTTGAACTCCAATCCCCTAAAAGAGGATTTGAACAATTCCATGATACTACTACTGGTGTTGAAGATTCATTCCAGCTACCCCAGCAACATCAAGTTGAAACCACACCAGCCACACTTCGGGTCGAGCAAGCTGTCAAATTACCAAACCAGTTCGACACCACAGTGCCTGAGGGCTATGAAGAGGAGGACCTCTTTGAAGAAGAAGAGTTATAGGCACCTGTTCCACGCCAACCAAGGACAGTAACATTAGGTCCTTCTGCTGCTACCACCTCCACAACAGTAGATTTTGGTGATGCTCTCGGTTTGGTCTCAAGCCTTGCACAAGTGATCTAGTCTATGCTGGATAAGAAAAAAAAATGGAGCAACAAATTTCAGATATGGGATCGGAGAATACTCTCATCAGCCAGAAAATTATTCAGCTGGACAGAGAGTTGAAGATCGCCAAGCAGCATGAAGAAAAATCCGAAGCTGAGAAGAAGATGGCACAACAATTAGTTGATCGCTTGGAAGAATATGTTAGCTCACTGCAGAATGCCCTAACAACCGCTCAAGATTAGGTGAACAAGGTTATGCAGGATGCAAAGCAACAATGTAGCTGCTACAGGGTTAACTATAGATGGCAGAGCAAGATCGCACATGTCTCCAAAATGAATTGGATGCGACCACCCTTGAGCATGATGCGTATCTCCAGACGCAAATACCAGATCATCCGGTAACTCCAACAGAGATCGCGTATTTGTTCAAAAAAGTTGAAACTTACAAAGTGGCGCTTCAGAGATTCCACGGCCGCTTTGACAAATTCAAAGGTGCAGCTTCAACTGAGTTGGCCACGGCTAAAGCAACCATCATTGCATACAAAAAATCTGCCGCCTAGGTGTTGGAAGCTGGACATCAAATCCTAATTCCGGTCATGCCGCAATTCTCCCCTCCGCACCAAGCTGAAGCACCAATGGATACAAGGTTGGATTCGGGCATGGACCAGGGTGGAGCCCTAGAAATTAAAGAACAATAGCCAGTTCCACAGGCAGTGCAACAAGGTCCATCTTCATCAAGGACATACCATTATTTAGAAGGCCAATCAGCGTCGAGGACCAGATTCAGAGTTTTTTAGCACAATATCCTCATGAGTCCTCGCGTAGTAGTTGGGTCCTTAAGTTTAAGACCTCTAAAATAGAGGCCGACAAGGAATTGGATAAAATATCAGCATTGGGAGAGCAGCCATCTTGGAGAGTTACCATTTTTGAGAAAACTCCAGAATCTATTAGAAGTTATGTGGCCAACCCTTGCCAATTGCGCGTAGATCCATATTATGTATCGATGCCACACAGGAATAGGTGAAAAGGATTTGGGATTGGCCATGGACAAAATTACGATCCGTACGCCAAATTGGCCAATCATCCATCAACCTTACAGTTGGGAAATACTAGTGGATTTCCATCGGGCATTACAAGCGTACCAGCGGGAGTATATACACTCTCCCAATCCGATAGTGAGACAATCCACACTTTTTGCGAAAGACTTGACTCTGTTGGCATCCGTGGCAACAAGATGGGATGATTGCCTTCCTCCTTTGGCATTCGATCCAAATAAGCCAATGGCCTCAGAGAATATCAATGATCAACTGTCGGTGGCTCGACTATATTTCCGCACAACAATGATGGGAGGCTCCTAGGAATCTCGCTTCACGTCCTAGACAACTTCAAAATGGATTGCCAAAGCCCATCGTTGTTTTTTGCCGCATAATTTGGATTTTAACACTGTCCAACTTGATTTTATGGAGAAGGTGCAGTATCATTTAACATTGTTCACAGTAACTACATTTCGCAGGTGTCGTGGGACCGCCACCAATTTTGGTGGGTGATACTATTGGAGGGTTTGCGGATCCCAAGGTAACCCGAACCCTAGTTAATAAGTGAGAGGGATTTGACACCCTGCGTGTGTAAGTCCAACCCAATGATCACATAGTTATTTGTTAATTAGAAAGTCAATAAAAGGACTTTAGTCTTTTTTGTCGAACTTTTAATGTCGCACGGCCTAAATGTCAAGTTAGTGAATAAAGTTTGGGTTTTCCTCCAATTTGAATGGTTCCCACTCTTTTTTAAATTTGAATAATTAGGGAGGCAGAAATGGACCAATAGGATTCAGAGGCCAGGGTCCTCCTCTCTACTATAAGAAGGGAACAACTCGAGTTCTGCACATGTTTCATTTCTTCATTTCAATAAAGCAGATTGGTTCTCTTGTGAAATGGATTGATGAATGTCCTTGCTCTCTATCACTTTTCCTCCATCTCTCATGCTTTCTTTGGATTTTGCTAATTGTTGGATTTGATTGTTATTGGGATTGCATGTTATTATACTTTTTATGAGGGACAAAGGGAGAGAGAGAAAGAGTAAGCTATTTTGTTGTGGATCTAGTGTTAGTTGTTGAAATATTGGAAAAATCTATCTAATGGGTCCTAAAAATGCCAAAGATGAATTGAGCTCTTTTGGCTTAGTAAAGACTCATCTTAGAATAAAATATTCAAGGTAGGTAGAAGTAGAAACTCAAGCTACCATAGGAATTGCCATTTGTACTTTGCATGCCACATTTAATGCATGAAAATACTAGGTGGCACAATTAGACATATTGAGGTGGCTTGAATAAAATAGTTTCCAGTCTTTCAAAGATCGCCTGCCAGAACTTGCCAGTGAACTTGGAATCATGATCACTAACAATATCATTCGGCAATCCATAAAGCCTGAACAACTTTTCAACGAAAAGTTGAGCAAGTTCAGAACCTTTGACAGTAGTTTTTGATGGAATAAACTGTGCCATTTTGGTTAGCCTATCAACTACTACCCAAATAGCATCATGACCCTTCCTAGACTTAGGAAGTCCGAGTCTAGATAGCTTGAGAGGTGGATTCATAACTCCAATTCAACTCAAAGTAGGAGGAGAGTCCATGGATCTATATATATGTGATGTACTCTCATTGAGAAGATGATGATTTTTGTGTGTAATGCAAATTTGGAGACTAAGCTCTTTGTGCCCTCTCTCTCTACTCTAGTTTGTACATTCATATTCTCTCTCTAGCTGAGTTGAGGCATTTATTGTACTTAGTTTCATATTTTGTTGATAGATCTTGCTTGTAACACAATAATATTATGGTATTATTGGGCTTAGGAGATCAAAAGTACATGTGTAGGGCATCCCACACGTGTGAATTCAACATGGTATCAGAGCCTACCTAATATTTACAAGCAAATCTAATCAAAAAGTTTGCAAATTTGATCAGATTTCAAGCTAGAAAGTGTCTAGATTTTACTTTCTAGCTAGTTTGCAATTTTTTGGTGATTTTGAGTCTCAAACCACTTTGATCGGTCCAGATCAGGTACTGTATAGAATTTCAGGTGCAGGCACATGTGAAATCCGCCCATTTTCAGTTTGGTGGTTCTCTCTCACCTTAGATCCAAATTTCATGCAATTTAGCCCACTAGAAAGCTAGAAATCTGTAGAATCTGATGCAATTTGAATCATGACAGTTGGATAAGCCAATCAAAAGTTATAAGCTTTTGAATAGTCATAGGTAGGGCGCCTAGACCTGTGGCAAATCTTGAGTACATGTCATTTATTGCTTGAATGATCACAAAAATTACCCAGAAGTTGACCAATCTCATCTATATGTGATTTAGGCAAAATTTAGAGGATCTATTGTTTCATACAAATAGATTGTATTTGAGTCAATTTGACATTTTTGGAGTATTTCACATGTGTGAAATTCAAAGAACCATAACTTTTGCCATACTTCATCTTTTTTGATAATTCAAATCTTGTTTTAGAGAGATTGTCAAACTAGTGAGATCTATCTCACAGTCTTTTGCTTAGTCTTACATAGGATTTGGTTATCTCCAAGAATTTCAAGCCATGTGAGGCTTGTGCCATATCTAAATATCATAAGAAGCCTTTTTCAAAGTCCTCTATTAAGACTACACATCCATTGGAGCTCATACACTCGGATGTGCACTTCTCATCTTCAAAAAGCAAGGGTGGTGCTACTTGCTTTGTAACTTTCCTTGATGATTTCACAAGATTTACTTGATTATATCTTCTAGCTTCAAAGTCTATGGTGTTTGACTATTTTCTAAAGTTCAAAGCTCTAGTTAAAAAGCAATTTTCATACAAAATCAAGATTCTTAGAAGTGATGGAGGTGGTGAGTACACTTCTAATAAATTTCATGATTATTGTGAGCTTGAAGAATTAAAAGGGAGTTTTCTTGTGCATATACACCATCTCAAAATGGGGTGGCTGAGAGAAAGAATAGAACCTTGTGTGAATGTGCCAAAACCATTAGAATTGAGGCACCATTGCCACAAGACTTTTGGGGTGAGGCCATCAATTGTTCAAACTATCTTTGCAATCGACTCCCTCATGTTGCACTTGAAGGAAAGACACCATATGAAGCACTTTATTTGAAGAAACCTAAGGTTGATCACCTTAGAGTATTTGGATGCATATGCTTTGTCCATATTCCCTTGGAAACGAGAAAGAAAGATGATCCTTGTGCAAGCAAAGGAGTAATGGTTGGATATTCATCCAACAAGAAAGCCTATCGAATCTACATGCTCTCTACTTCTAAAGTAATTGAAAGTCGAGATGTAGTTTTTCATGAAGAAGAAAAGTCCAATCTAGGAGGGGCCAAGATCAAGCAACCTCAAGATCTATCACATTTTGTTATTGAAGACAATCAACATATGGAGGGGTCGAGATTTGAAGATGGAAGTCCTTGGATTCTCACTCCTAGAAGATCCATGAGGGAGAGATCCAAGCCTAAGAGGCTCACTTATGATGACAAAGGAAAACAAGTGGATCTTGATTCCACTTATGCTTATTTTGTTTCTCGTGAGGAGCCCAAAGATGTTCAAGAAGCCCTCAATACCAAGGAGTGGTATGAGGCGATGAAGATTGAATATGATGCCTTGATCACCAACCACACATGGGAGCTAGTGGATCCACCACCTAACATGCACATCATTGGATGCAAGTGGGTGTTCAAGATCAAGTACAATCATGATGGCTCCATCAACAAGTACAAGGCAAGACTATGTGCTAAAGGCTTTGCATAGATGTATGACCTTGACTATGAAGAAACCTTTGCTCCTGTAGCAAAGATGGTGACAATAAGAATCATAATCTCTCTTGCCTTATTTTTTAAGTGGAAATTGTATCAACTTGATGTCTCCAATGCCTTTTTGAATGGCTATCTTGAGGAGGAGATATACATGGAACAACCTCAATGATTCATCAAGGATGAATGTAAGGTGTGTTTGCTATTTAGAAGTCTTTCTATCTTGAAGCAAGCACCTAGATCATGGTATTCAAGACTCAACAACTTTCTACTTTCATTAGAATTTGTGCTTAGTGATTATAATCCTTCTATGTACTTAAAGTTTGATGGTAGTAATATTGTCATTCTTCTAATCTATGTAGATGACATTATTCTTAGTGGAAGTTGTTTGATGCTAGTTCAAGAAACTAAGGATGCATTAGGAGGAGAATTTAAAATGCAAGATCTAGGAGAGATCCATTACATTTTGGGCCTTGAGATTGATTTTCATGAAGAGTATGCTTTTATTTGTCAATCTAGAGATGTCTTTTCTATGTTGAGAAAATTCAATATGCAAAATTGTAAAGGCATAGATACTCCCATGGAGCAACATGTAAAAGATCCTATTAAAGGTGATGAAAGATCCTTCAAGGACATCACACTTTATAGGAGTCTTATAGGCTCTTTAATTTGGCTTACTATCACTAGACCCAATTTGAGCTATCGTGTGCACAAATTGAGTCAATTTATGCAAAATCCCGAGATCCAACATTGGAAGATGGCCAAGAGAGTTCTAAGATATGTATCTTCTACTCAAGATTATGGTTTATTGTGCAAGAATGAAGATCTAACCATTGTTGGCTATTCGGATTTCAATTTTGCAAGTGATAAAATGGATCAAAAGTCCATTAATGCATATACTATCTTTCTTGGAGGAAATCTTGTGTCTTGGATTTCAAAGAGGCAAGATACCATATCCCTATCTTCTTGTGAGGACGAGTACAAAGCAGCCCAAGCTCTTGCAAACAATCTTATTTTTCATGCAAGAAGCAAGCATATAGAAGTGGCACACCATTTTGTAAGGGAAAAGCTCATTGGAGGTGAAATCAACTTGGAACATGTCAACACATCTTCATGTATTGCTGATCTTCTCACAAAGCCACTTTGCAAATTTGCTTTCTCAAAGCATAGATCTAATCTTGGTCTTATCTCAAGATCGATGCTTGATCCACATTAGATACATTTTAAGGAGTGTTGAGATATTGGAAAAATCTATCTAATGTTGTAAGTAGGGGTCCTAAAAATGCCAAAGATGAATTGAGCTCTTTTGGCTTAGTAAAGACTCATCTTAGAATAAAATATTCAAGGTAGGTAGAAGTAGAAACTCGAGCTACCATAGGAATTGCCATTTGTACTTTGCATGCCACACTTAATGCATGAAAATACTAGGTGGCACAATTAGACATATTGAGGTGGCTTGAATAAGTCTAGATAGCTTGAGAGGTGGATTCATAACTCCAATTCAACTCAAAGTAGGAGAAGAGTCCATGGATCTATATATATGTGATGTACTCTCATTCAGAAGATGATGATTTTTGTGTGTAATGCAAATTTGGAGACTAAGCTCTTTGTGCCCTCTCTCTCTACTTGAGTTTGTACATTCATATTCTCTCTCTAGCCGAGTTGAGACATTTATTGTACTCTTGCTTGTAACACAATAATATTTCTTGTATGATCAGCTTTCATATTGTCAATCAATGCTAGTTTGATCTTTATGGTATTATTGGGCTTAGGAGATCAAAAGTACATGTGTAGGGCATCCCACACATGTGAATTCAACATTAGTGGATGTAGTGTTAATGCTTAGGGTTAATGGATGTTAGAGTTAGATGTGAATCTTCCATTCATGCTGAAATCTGAACTATACTATGGCTCTCATGGGAACGAATCTGTGCATGACAACTAAAAGAATTGAATTCAGCACCAATTGAAAATCGTCATCCTAGATGTCATCATGGTGATCTCAAAGGGCTTCAACAAGTCAAAATGAAAGTTGGCAATTTGGAGCTAGTCAAGAGCATCAAAGGAGAGTCAATTGGCAAAGAAAGTTTTGGATCTATTTTTGCAGGTTATTGAAGACTCAATTAAGGTAAAAGGAGCAGCAAAGAAGTGTTGTTCAAGTTTACTTTACTTGTTCTATCTCGTTTGAGCAGTTTCATATGGATGTGTTCAAATTGTCAAGATATGGTAAAACTAGCTACATTGGTGAGCATCATTTTGATGTTGGAGTTGTACTAGCATTCTTGGCTAGTTTTGCTGATGGAAATGAAGCTATTGGAGGTTCATTATGTCACTCATTCATGGTCAAGTCATCAAGTGATGATGGCATCTTGTGGCAAGATGGAGATGGAGGCTCATTCATGGAGTTTCATGGCGGATACATGGCAAGAAAAGACAAAGAGGGAGGATACAAGCAAGCACATGGTTATCACTCACATATATTGTTTGGCTGCTGTGATTTTCTAGAGACTTCAAAGTTTATAGCATGGAGGAATCATATTATTTACATTCTATTTGGTTCTTCATGTTCTATTCACATCTTGACATGTAAAATTGACGTAAGAAATAGTGAAGAATCCAAAGTGTGGACACTATTTTCTATATCAATTATGGAAGCTACTTTAGAATATTAGAAAGGAGGTATAAATTTAGGATGGAGATCATTCTAAAGTTGGATCAAAGCTCTATGGTTAAGCTAAAACTAGTTGAAGAGGGAGTGTGAAAGATTTCAACTAGTTTAGTCAAGATTGGTCATAGTTTGATAAATTGCCAAATACACAATTGAGGCCAATTTTCATATTAGACTTAGAGTTTGACTTTTCAAAAATATATTAGTCTAAAATCATTTGAATAAACACTTTTAGAAAGTGTGGGAAAGTGTAGTACACGAGTTTTAGTAGATTCAAATTTGAGTAGTAGAGACATTGAATCTAATCACAAAAATAGTACGGTTTTTCATTATGGAGGGAAACCAAGATTCAAATTAGGTTTAGACCTGTTATAAAAGGATGTAACTCATGGGAAGAGACACATTCTCTCTCTCTTATCTCACTTCATGCTTATACATGAGTTCTCTGGGGTTCATCTCCAATGGTGCACTATATTAGGTGCTATAATCTTGTGTGTAGAATGCTTATTTTATGCTATTTTTGGATCCACACGTGTGAAATACGATAGCTTATTGTTTTTGTACGGACAACAACTTCTTCATATCTTATGTTTGATGTTTGATCAGGTTCTTAGTGAGTTTGCATCTCTTTCTTTGAGTAAATGTTGATTTTTTTACATTGGCAGGATTGATAGAGTTGATCTATTTCTAACCAAAGATCAGGTTATGGAATTGGACCTTAAATGATCTGAAATTCTTCACAAGGTCTAGTATATGCATCTAGCTCTATAACGATCCATAAATCACTAGTTTCCATAGATCACTAGTTTCCATATTGACAATCACTATTATTGAAATTAGACTTATGCTAGTACCAAATTATTCGCACTCTATCCAATGTGTCATTTGCTATATTCACTTCACAATCATCAATCTACTAAAATTGAGATCAAATATTGATATCTATTTCCTGAGTCATGAGACTTTAATTCATTTTTAAATTATGATTTACCACAACTAGAGAAATATGTAACCATGGTAATTGATCTTACTATTCTAAGTTGGTACTCTCAAGTAGCTTGATCATCTATAGGTAACACAATCTTACTGGTGCAAGTTGTCCATCGTGATTTCAAATCTTGCAAGATCTTATTTTGATTCTCAATCCCAATGAACTACGCTATGGTGAAACCATTCTAGCGAGTTCTTATTGGGCCATTTGCTTGGAAAAAGACAAGAAACGCAATTAAAGTATCTACATAAAGGGACCTTTTGGAGCTTGGAATTTCTGTAATTCATCCATTCAACTATCTAATGATCTACATTTATTTTATCTCCTTAAATAAGAAAAACCACAATCTTGCATCAAACCTTTCAAATAATGTTGCCCTTTGTGCGATTATAAGATTTTCTCTCATTTAATAACGGATATCAATAGCTCTATGGCGTTCACAATCAATTTCAATCTTACAACCTGATATGGTTGTAGGGTCAATTGCTACCTACTTTACCTAGTACCACTAATGTCTTAGATGCATTTGATTCAACGGTAGTAATTAAATGATTGGAGCCGAAAGTCATAATCTAGCCTTTTGGATGGTACATTTTTTGAAATCACGTAGTTGTACTTTGGTGGGTTTTTCCTTCATTCATTTAAACAAGCAAGTTGTTTCTTTGCTTATTTAGCTAACGAGCACTTCATCATGACTACTTTTGGACTAAATTAGTCATGCATGAAACTATTTTAGGGTGTGACTGAGGCTTCACCAACAACCCATAAACAGTTATGGCACCTCCTGCCAAAGCCGAGCTGTCAGTTCTGTATAGCATGATCTTGGCATTTGAGTACAAGGGCTTAAGGTTGGCATTCAATAATGCTACATGCGTGAAAGCCAACAACAGATCAGGAAAGATCATCCTTGAGCTACGCAAAACTTTGCATCTGAAACTGAGGATTTCTCTGGTATGGGTACATTGCAGGTTGTTTCAACCATTTATACCAAACTGAGGCCTCCAAACTGAGGGAAACTGCAAGTAATATAGCCAGGGCAATGCCATAACCAACTTTCCAGTTATTTCCAGCATTTGAAATATTGATTCCGACATAAATGTTGACGATGCCAAGAATAATTGCCAGGCCACCCACAAAGCGGTGGTACCAGTTCCAATACTTTCGTATTTTAGCCTCCTTCTTGGGTCGTAGCACCGAGGCAAGTATAATCTGCACAGGGGACCAACCCAATGTACATTAATGCAATAGAATTGAAAGCAAGTTCATAGAATGCCTTGCGTTGCAAGAGCAAAGCTTAAAGGCAAAGGCCGTAGTCATTCCAAACTATAACAAAGGCAAGCGAATCGACCAATCTTAACGCGACATCGCAGAGCTGACCTGAAAGTAAATGGAATTCATGCAATAAAACCAAAAGCCAAAACCAGCTTAGAAGAAAGAATCTGCATACCTGTAAGAACACGACCACAAAAACGAAAATGCCAATCGCCCTATGCCTATCATAATTCACCAGCGAACCCTTATGCACCAATGAAAATCCCAGTGCCAATCCGGCAGTCGTAAAAATGTAACCAGTCGTTTGAAATGCAACGTGCAAGTAAAACCAAACTGGATCAAACTTTCTGAAGTACCGGGCTGTGATTGCTCCAAGAGGAAGCAGAATACCCCACCCGACAATGTTCACAGCTCCATGGTTCCTTCTCACATTTGCAATAGATAATGCAGAACCAATACCTGTAGATTTTCTCTCGCTTTAATGTTTGAACTTTATTCCATAAGCACCGAGATCTTATAATAAACATGTCATCCTTTCTAACATAAACATCGAGCATTGAGTGTTTTAAGCTGCAAAATAATGTGTCTATCTGCTTTTGAAGCACACCTGTTGTAAAATCAAATTTTGTAGAGAGAAAGTCACGATGTTCTTGTAGCTTGTAACCAGATCCAGGTAATGTATTTAGAGGTCCAATAGCATAGATGAGATGAGTTGATAGTTGATCAAGCTGAACTTGGAAGGTGAGATAAAGTGCTCCATTCTGGATAAAAGCTTTCGGTGATCCTTTAACTAATTTCAACATAGTGCTATCGGGTAGGACTAGGTCTGGGGATTGTCCCTGGAGAGAATATGCCTTAATTACAGGTATTTTATTTGAGCTCCAACCGACAATGGCACTTGATGGCACCATTTTACCGTTTCGAGAGAATCCAATCGCATGATAAGAGTCGTCTATATCTGAGGAGAATACTATGCTTACAATTTTTGTGCTGTTGTCGACTGAATGCTGCGAGAGAAAGAAGATGTTAATTGTATCACTCTCAGAGAACAAATCCTGATTAGATCCAAGTTTGGCAAAACTGCAAAAAAAGACGGGGGAACAGACAAAATACGTAAGAGTTCTCAGAAATTACATCGGACGTAGATCCAAGTTCAGCAAAATTGGTAAAAAGAGAGTCGATGGAGAAGGGGGGGGGGGGTGTTTGCAGACTATTCAATGTTCATATATTTAGATTGACGATTATACCTCCACTGGTCTCGCTTCTCATAATTCGTAAGGTTAACTAATTTGCCAGGATGGAATTCAATATTACCATTATTATTGACTTCAGATGATGCTAGTCCAAGTCGGACACGTACCCGAAGAATATAATTGTACTGGGGCCATGCTTTAATACACCTCAAAGAAGATGTGCTGAAAGAGATGTTTGTCAATCCGGATAAGTTGGATGCGCAGGAATCCTGTGCGTTGCCTTGCTCTTGCAGTAAAGCCGCGGCAAGAAACAGTATGACACCAAAGGCTCTATTTCGGAGCCTTTGATTTTCTGTGATCGTCATAACACTAATCTAAAAGGCTACAATCTTAATTCTGCTTGTACCTCTATGTCAACGTTTCTGTTTATAAATACTATGACGTCCACTATGTTGAAGGCTACAAGCTCGATCCTGATTTTACCTCTATGTCAACTTTCTGTATAATGATTGTATCTCCCCTATGTCCGGGGACATCAAAACCTGAGCAAACATAACATTTCTGCTCTGCAGAAATACGAGTTACAAATTGCCTCAAACATTCAGCAAGGTGGAATATCGCGGCCTGTGTGATGTCTGAGACTGCATCATATAAGAGTACAGATCCTGATTGATCAGACCTGCTTTGACAACGAAAGGGCTTATTATATTTCTGATTTTGTAAGCAAACCAAAAATGCTGGAAGATTTCAGCCTCTCTAAACGTGTGGTGATTTACAAGAACATTTTAAAATTCTTATCCGAGCAGTCAACACGTTGTGAGGACCCATTATCCGGCTTCCGATCATCCAGCGTTAGTTCAGAGACTTGGCTGCTTTCCTTGCAGACTAATCATCATCAGGTTGCCATTCATGCCGACCACCATCAACTCACATGAAATTTTCCTTTGAATTTTTCATGACCTTTTTAGCACGCAAGCACGCTGATTCCGTTAAGACCTTTTCAGCAGGCAAGCGTCCTGATTCCTATTCCTATTCCTAGGTGATTTGATACATTGGCTAATGTAAAATCATTTTTAACATTTTTATGAAGGAAATGGCCATGTTTGTACGGTAGATGGCCCTTAGAGGCCCCGTCGAATGGCCTTCCCTGCGAGGAAGGCCCTTGCCCGAGGGTGGGGGGCAGGTCACCTACTTGCTTGATGCAAGCTGAGATGGTGAAAATAGAATGCACATTTAAAAAAAAACGCACATTCCAAGTTTCACAGATTTGAAAGAAGAGAGAAAGGTGGATGCATATTTACGGAGGAAGTGCTTTCAAAATACATAAAGCACTCCTAATAATTTTCTTTTGTTATTTAGGGTGCGTATATGGAGCATATTTCACTCCTAATATTTTCCCTTTGTTATTTAAAGTATATGTGTGTGTGTGTGTCTTAGGGTAGTAGAGAGGGGTAAAAATATTAGGAATACTTTATGTTAGAGGTGATGCATTCATTTGAGGGCATTCACAGCCTCATGGCCCCGAGGGTGTAGCCCGAGGGATCGCGAGGGCCTCCCTCGGTGGAACGCCCTCAAATGAATGCATCACCCATTACATAATCTATGCGCCTCTGTTTTTTTTTTTTTCAAGATTTTTTACATGCACCTTCTAGGATGCAAACGGTGCATGTACTTGACCTTTCGTGTGGAAGGTGCATATAAAAAAAATACAACAAAAAATAGGTTAAAAAATAATAAAAATTTTCACGTCAAAGAAGGTCTACCTCCTTGTCCATTCCGCGTGGGAAGGGCCCTCCGCCAAGAATTAAAATTTATTACGCGTAGTGGAATAAACTATCTTCCTCTTTCTCTATGCATGACTACACCTATCAATTTCGAACAAAACAATAGTGATAGAAATCATGTTCGATCTTATAGTAACTAACTATGAAATCAATAGTACTATAGTGATTACGTAGACAAACTTTAAGCATTGAATTATCAGACAATTAATAATAGATTATCAGTTACAAAAGAATTGTAGTGATAGCTGATTTCAATGTGCTTACTCCTAGAGTGCTTGGATTGTTGGTAGATATGGAGATCCTACCATCATCCTCTTGATTGAGATTAGATTCTCCTCATTTCTTATTTGTAAAGGAATGTAAACAAAGCAAATGGATCTCAAGATCCCACAATCAAGTTTTGATAAGAGATACATCCTAGCATCACCATATGATACAAGAGAAAAGAGATGTACATTTGAATGAACGATTTTCTCCTTTGCCATAATCTTCTT
Source organism: Diphasiastrum complanatum (assembly GCA_029204225.1). NCBI lineage: Eukaryota > Viridiplantae > Streptophyta > Lycopodiopsida > Lycopodiales > Lycopodiaceae > Diphasiastrum > Diphasiastrum complanatum. The sequence goes on along the minus strand of CM055096.1, from coordinate 68,222,136 downwards.
TTTTAGCATCTTAATTTATACAATCTTCCTTGCTTATATCGTCTTGCTATGCATACATCATTCTTCAATATGGAATAAACCGAAGTGAACATCTAATCCATTATCCACTAGTTGTCCAACACTTAGTAAATTCCTAGCGATTGATGGAACATAAAGCACATTTCTTAGATCTATCCTTTTAGTAGATCCAAGACATAAGGGAATGGTACCAATACCATCTATTCTACATTCTTGATTTCTTGATGTAAAGATAAACTTTCTAGCATCATTATAAGAGTGTAGAGTTGAGTAAGAATCCCTTTGAAATGTCATGTGGGAGCTTGCCCCGCCATCAATCCACCATGCCTCACTAGAATCTCTCTTGCTTGTTGATGTGGATGTAGATGCCATCAAAGATGAGATTTCCTGCTATATGCCCCTTCTTCCCACAAAAGAAGCATTTGAGTTTGGATTTGTCTCTCTTCCTTGAACTTGATTTTTGATCCTCCACTTTGGCCTCCTTGCCTTGGATCTTCATGAATGCATTGGTCTTCTTCTTTTTCTTTGAATGCGAAGTTGACCTTCTCATCTCCAACTTGTAAAAATAAGGAACTCATCCTAGTCTTTACATGTAGAACTCTACTCTCCTCGGCCACAAGCACACTATGTAGCTTGTCAATAAAAGGTAGGCTCTCTTAAATGGCCAAAATTTGGACCAAATTGGAGTATTAATCTCCAAGTCCATTTAGGATTACTTGAACAAGTTCATTATCAAGAATTTTGTCACCAATAGAAGCTAACTCTTTGTTTAGTGACTTAATTCTAAGCACATATTCTTGTGCACTCTCATCACTTCCTCTCATGCTTTGCAAAATCAAATTTCTTAGCATAAGCACTCTTGAAGTGTTGTTGGATTCATAGATACTCTTCAGTGAATCCCAAGCCTCTTTTGATGAGGCACAAGATGCCACCTCTTTCAAGAGGTCATTGCCTACATTCATCTTCAGACAATGTAGAGCCAATCTAGCTCTCTTTTTGTATTTCAATTGTTATTGGGCTGCTTGAGGCTTTCCTCAACTCCAAGAACAATGTCATAGAGATCATGGATCACACATACTGATTCCATCCTCACTTTCCAATTGGAATAGTTTGTGGATGTTTGCCTCTCACTAGATTCTAACAAAAATCCACCCATGGATGACATATTGAATGGTTTGCCTATGAGATGCACAAAGCTCTCTTGAATAAGAATGATCTAAGATAGATTTCTAGCTTCCTATGAAGCTTCTAATCTCGGCCCAATGAACCTAGCTTAAGCCTGGATGAAGGTGTAAAGTCACTGATCCCACATCAGTGGTATCAGAGCTGCTCGAAAATCCGAAGTCAAAGGATTCACATCACACGGAGATCCGAAGCAGAAGGATTCACATCAGTGGTATTAGAGCTGCTCGTAAATCCGAAGTCGAAGGATTCACATCACACAGAGATCCGAAGCAAAAGGATCCTACATTAGTGGTATCAGAGCATTCAACAATCACCAAATTCAAATCAACCAAGTCTATAATGCCAAGGGGGAACCTGTATCAATAGAGCAACTTGAAGGCAGTTCAATACAAGATCCAAGGGAAAGTGCAATCACGTAGCCTTCAACTGGGAAGTGCAACGACAAGGGGAAGACTAAGGTTGATGACCGCCCTTCAACGAGCAAGATTCAACCAAAGTCTATGATTGGTCCACAATGCAACAACCCAAACCAACACCATACTCGGGTATATTCATTCTTAAAAGGCAAAATCCAGGGAACCTAAGCCCAAATAGGCCTTTAGTCCAGCAAGATCCAATGCTTCAAATATCAAGACCTCGTTCTCACGCGGTACTATTGACTGCTGAAGAAAGTCTTCAAGTGTAGGCTTATCATGAGCATTTGGATAGACTAAGTAGTCAACAAACCATGTCATATCTGTAGTACCAATTGATGGAGACAATGACAATACCATTGGGAGAAGTAGTGCCAATATATCAGGATCAATATCAATCAACCGTATCATGAGATCCTTTGATGGATGGTGTCGACTATCCATTTGTCGATGAACAAGTTTATTCGGAATGGCCACCAGACCCATATGGATATTATTGAAAATCTGGCAAGTCCAAGTGCTTGTTGCTCATCATCATCCAATAAAGCCTTAGCTTTTACGTAAGCGATCTTTATCCATACTTTTTCTAAAGCATCCATGTCCTAGCAATAAACGGGCCAACCACTCTAATAAGCCTTCTATAAGGCTTATGCTCCATTACTTGCCATTCTACATCATCTCTGGGACAGTATTCATTTGTCGGAATTGTGCCAAGAACCATTAGAGTATTTACTCCCTTGCAATCCATCATGTCAAAATCATCAATAAACAATCTCCCTGCCTAAAGATCTCTATCAATTTGTAAACCCAGGTAGCATTTTGCTTCCCCTAGGTCTGATATTTTGAAGTGCCTTGAAATATCTACCTTCACCTATTCTGTCAGGTCGTCGCTCCGTGACAGGATCAAAGTGTCATCTACATAGACATTGACTATGATGATCTCTCCGTTTATTTTCGCATAGAAGTTGTAATCAGCCATTAAATGCTGGAAGCCCAAGAATCTTAATGTTCCTTCTTCTTGTACCATTGCCTGGTGGACTATTTCAATCCATAGATGCTTCTATGCATTCTGTAGGCATAGTCAACAAGTGACTCGTAGGTAAAATCCGGTGGTTGGTCCATGTAGATCTCCTCTTTCAGCTCCCCATGCAAGAAGGTTGTCTTCTCGTCTACAATGTAGATATTTAGAGCATAGGCAGCTGCGTATGCAAATAATATGCATAGAGATGTGTGCTTCACAACAGGAGAGAATGTCTCTGTATAATCAATGCCATACCTTTGTGAGAAGCCCTTTGCAACTAGCTTGGGTTTGTATCTCAATACATTGTCGTCTGGTCCATACTTGTGCTTGTAGACCCACTTACATTTGACAATCTTTCTATCGGCTGGTAGTGGCTCGAGAGTCCATACCTTGTTTTGCTTCATGGAGCCCATTTCGTCTTCCATGGCCTTGATCCACTTGTCCTTGTTTGGAATGTTAATGACTTCTTCATAATTTTGTGGTTCACTGCTGAATCCATAGAATTCTTGTTGAGCAGAAGATGAGCTGTCAAGTATATATCTGACTATTGCCCTTCTTTGTCTTGCAGATCTCCTTGGAAATAATACAAGCTTAGCAGCTGCTTTTCCTTTGTCCTACCTGCTGACTGCAGGACCTCGGTGTATTGCCGGTGTAATGGGTACTTCTGATATGTCGGTCTGCTCGTCGTCTGAACTATCATTTAGTTCAGCTGGAATTTGAGTATCTTCACCTGGATGCTCAGGAAAGATCGTAGTACTGTCTGCTGAGAAATTCATAGCTGATTGGATCTTCTTCAGCCATCATTCTTGTCTCGTCAAATTTGACATCTCTGATAGTCTTCACTTCATTGGTTTCTAGGATGCAAACGGTGCATGTACACGACCTTTCGTGTGGAAGGTGCATTTAAAAAAAATACAACAAAAAATAGGTTAAAAAATAATAAAAATTTTCACGTCAAAGAAGGTCTACCTCCTTGTCCATTCCCTGTGGGAAGGGCCCTCCGCCTTGGGCTACCGCCCTTGATCGAAGACCCTTCTTTAGCGGAACAGCCTTAGAAGGCGGGTCCCCCCCCCTTAAATTTTGTTAAGTTTTGCATCTAATAGGCCAATAATGATCAGAAGTTCCAGTGCTTTAAAAAAACTTTTTTCTCAATGTTACACAAAAAAAAACCTATAAAAACAACAATTTATAAGCATTTTAGCAACTCATGAGCCAAAGCCTATTAGCTCTACATGAAAAAGGCTAAAAAATTTACTTCCAAAAAGGCTCGAGTTTTTATACAAAGCTTTATAAGCCATTTTTGCTTTTTCATATACTTTTCAATTGATTCAAACTTTACGAGGGGGGGGGATCTAGGCACTACCCAACTTTGGCCCCAACTCAATCACAATCACACGTATTGTTTTCTTAGATTTTAAAATTAAATTTTCTATTGTTAGAAAACTGCCCAAGTTTGTGTAATTGACACGTGTTTCTTTATCCCATTAGTGTTTTGCCATTATCACAGGCTTCACATCTATATAAATATAACTATTTTAGAGAGAGATTGTATACATACATATAGTCTACTGTCGCACCTATGCCACACCTACTCTCTCTCTCTCTCTCTCTCTCTCTCTCTCTCTCTCTCTCTCTCTCTCTCTCTCTCTCTCTCTCTCTCTCTCTCTCTCTCTCTCTCTCTCTCTCTCTCTCTCTCTCTCTCTCTCTCTCTGTGCACCGCGCACATGCACACCCCCCCCAAAGGCGGGCACACATCGCTAGTACATATTAGAATATTACCAATTCTTTTAATACTTGTGTGTGTGTGTGTGTGTGTGTGTGTGTGTGTGTGTGTGTTGGAAAGTTTAAAACTGCCAAAAAACTTGTTGCTTGCTCATGCTCACATTGCTGCACCTGGGCGTAGAGACTTCTCGAAAACATGCAAAAATTAATGGAGGCGCACAGGTTTTGCGCAAGGAGGCACCTCCATTATCTTCACAAAAATGTGAAAAGTGATATTTTACATAATGCAATAAATTATATCAAAATGTTAAAGTTCTACATTTCAATTCATATTTACATTCAATAATGATTAAAAAATGCTTGTATGGTCTTTGTGTTTAACAAGAGGTTAAAACGGCATGCACTTTGTTAATAGTGGCCACTCAAAGAACTTATTAAAGCCTAGAGCCAAACTAATTATTTTCAAAATCTTAAGCTATAACTGTTTAATTAGTAAAATGAAAAGCTAGAGTTTAATATTTGATAGGCTCGTAGCCTATAAAGGGCTCAAACATGTAGGTTGTGAAAACATACAAAGACTTTCTTGGTAAGTGAATGAAAATTTTAGTAAGTTGTTTTCAATGGATTAGGGGTCTTTGGTGAGCACTTGAGAACTGGCAAGCTTGTAGCATCCTGAAATCCATGGAAATCACATTTTTGCTACCACTAGGAACATGAACTCCAATCAAAACCAACAAGTCAAGTAATCGATAGTTGGTTGTTTTCCCCTTTTTTGGAGCTGAGTCATAAGCGAGGCCCGAATAAATAGGAATATTAATGTTAAATGTTCTAGCGCACACTTTTTGTTATGCCTTTTGATAAAATAGAAAGGTCATGGTTGACTGTCCATAAAGCTTTTCTTTGACTCTCCATATCCCACAAATGTCAAATCCCGCCTTTTGTACTTTGTAAATAATTCTATTGGCTACTTCATATTTTTTAAGTATATAAGGGCTCATCCTCCGAGCCATTATATCCTTATGATGGGCCTCTAAAGAAGAATTTTTGTACATAATGTGTGTCACGAAAAGGGAGAACTCATAGATGTTGTTAGATATGGTCGTTAGATTTTGTGTTTTTTCCATTAACAACATAACAAAATTAGTTTTTGAGCACTTTTCAGCACTTTTTCTTAGATCTTTCTAGATCTGTCCATTGGATCTTCACAAAAATTTCACAGAAGCTATATCGGGGTCCGATCTAACTATGAACATCTCTACGAGGGTTACTTCCAAGCAAATCTCAAAAAATCATGAAAAATGTGTCTTTTTTGGGTTTTTTGCTATTTTTGGCAGTTTTCTCTCAAATTCTGGAGAGATAACCTTCACCGAGATAATATTAGCCTTCTTTGATACAGATTAAGCTAAATCTAGGTGGGCGAGGGTTATCTTATAGGGGATGGAGAGAAAATGCACTTTATATGGGTTTTTTGCTATTTTTGGCAATTTTCTCTAAGATCCTATAGAGATAACCTTCACTAATCTGAGATTAGCCTTTTCTGATATAGATTCAGCTAAATCTAGGTGGTCAAGGGTTATTTCCCAGGGGATGGAGAGAAAATATGCTTTTTATGGGGTTTCTTTTGCTATTTTTGGCAGTTTTCTCTCAGATCCTAGAGAGATAACCTTCACCGATCCGACATTAGACTTTTCTGATATAGATCCAGCTAAATCCAGGTGGATGAGGGTTATTTCCAAGGGATAGAGAGAAAATACATTTTCTATGGGTTTTTTGTTATTTTTGGCAGTTTTATCTCAGATCCTAGAGAGAGAACCTTTGCCGAGTTGAGATAGCCCACTTGAAACTAACATTTATGAACTTTGCAAGGGGTTTAAAATAATGTTTTGAGGGCCTACGAGAGTTGTGAGAGAATCAATGTTTGGAAATTTTGATAACTATGAGAGTTCAGACATAAAATGCCCTATTTTCGGCATGGAACTTTCACAAGGTCTCTTACAATCATGATAAATGTTCATAAACTTGAGAGAAGTCCTAAAACGAGGAACATAATATGGGTGAGGGATGTGCAATAGTGGATTATTAATGTGAATAATCGTAGTTTGAAGAGGGTTTAATTTCTTTGTACATCACTGAGAAAAAGCGAAAGCCTTCACAACTCTTATTTCAATGTATGAACCTTTGTAGAGTCATTTGTAAGCAATTCACATAGTGAAAAAGCTTCAACAAGATTGGTGTTAAGTAGTCATATGAAACTATACCAACAGTGGAAAAGGCTAAGCATGATTGGCAAGGGTCTCTGATGTGCAAGGATTTGTTAAAAATTCACAATTCTAGCTTGACTAGTTTTGGTCATATGACTTGTAAATAGTTAGATGGTCATGATGTGGCTTGTCACAAAGAGAGAAAAAGTAGGAGCCATTTAGTGAAATTCAAGCATAGATTTTTGATGGATTTTGATGGTTCAAGTTGTGCTAATCTTATGAGATCATAATCTATTGTTTCCCTCATCATTTTAAGTGTTTTAGGATCCTGATTTGCTGTAATTTTAACATGGTATCAAAGCCTAAAGGCTGAATTGAGCTAAATCCTTGGTTTTCATTCAATTTGATCACAATTTTTGATCTAAATCTTGTGTATATTGGATCTTAGCATCTAGCATTGATTCTAGAACCCAAAGTGAGTCAAATCCATTGGATATTGGTGTTGTGTGACTTCATTTGCAGGTGTTTAGGTGTCTAAATCTGGAGGCAAAGTTGCATTCAATCCACATTACCAAGATAGCAAGTTTTGCTTGGTGATTTCATAGAGGAGGGTTTTTAGCATTCAAGGAGAGGGAAGATCAGAGATTTGGGGACTCTTCAAGGCTGTTCTAAGGTTTAGATATCACCTCCTAAAGTGATTTAGATTCATTCCAACCATTGCTTGACTTGTGCATCAAATTAGATCAATTTTTCAACAATTTTGATCAATTTTTGCTTGTGATTGGATAGTAGATTGGTTGCATCCTCATTAAGTTCCATTTAGATCTTTTACAAGTGATTTTGGAAGTATATTAGTTTGCTAAAATTCACTCTTGATCAGACCATTTGGAAGCTTTCATGTTCTTTATAGAAAGAGGGGCAATTCTACTAGTATTATCTACTTCAAGTGCATTGTTTCTAGTATTCTATGATTTGATTTTGTTAAAGATCATTCTTAGATCTTTATAGGAAGTCTATTACTGATCTTTTCAGGTCCCTAAGAAGTGGGATAAGGTAGATCTTCAATCAAATCAATAGAAGTAACCTTCATTTGTGTCAAGTTCTTGATTAGGAGACTAGATGGCATCTTTAAATGCATATCTTTGGGATACTAATGAAAGGCTAAAAAAAACTAACTATTCCATATGGAAAGTTAGAATGGAATCCATCATGATCAGGCAAGATCTGATGGAGATTGTAAATGGTAAGGAGGGTGAACCTATTCATCCTCAAGAAAAAGCCAAATACATCAAGAGGTGCAATATTGCACTACATTGCATAAAAATGAATGTTGCAAATGAACTCTTGACAGAGGTGGGAGATTGAACTTCGGCTCAAGATGCTTGGGACACTTTGCAAAAGGTCTATGAATCCAAGAACCAAACTAGGATATTAGCTTTGAAGAATCAATCTATAGAAGCTATCAAAAGAAAGGAGAGAGTGCACATACTTTTGTCTTAAGAGTGAAGGAATTGAACAAAGAGCTAGCCTTCATAGGTGATCCTATCAAGGATGAAGAGCTTGCTTAACTCATATTGAATGGACAAAGCTTTGAATCTGACAATTTGGTTTAGGGATATGCAATTATGTGTAAGCTACCCATACTTGAGGAACTCCGAGGCACACTCATGGCCGAGGAATCAAGAAGGAGCCAAATGCAAGAGAGGATGGATAGGCTTTCCATCCAAGGTGGAGATGACCAAGCTTGCTTCACCAAAGGCAAAGGAAAGTCCAAAGGCAAAGGATCAACATTCAAGAAGTCTTCAAAGCTTGAGGATCAAGAAGGACCCTCAAAGGCATCTCCATCAACCAACAAAGTCAAGAAGGACAAATCGAAGGTGAAGTGCTACTATTGTAGCAAGATGGGGCATTATGTCTCAGAATGCTTCAAGAGGAAGCAAGATCAAAGCCAATCCAACATGAGGAAAGAGGAGGAGGAGGAGAGTTCACATGAGGACTCTCTCATGATGTCCATATTTTTTTCAACAAGTTTCAAAGGAGAAGATCCTTGGTGGATTGACTCGGGTGCTAGTTCACACATGACTAGCAAAAGGGAGTTTTTCTCTTCTCGTTTATCTTATGATGGACCTATAAAGTCTATCTATACATCAAATGATGAAGCTTGTAATATTGAAGGAGTTGATAGCATTCCCCTTTGCTTAGGATCTTCCAAAAAGATCAACATAGAAGGTGTTTTGTACATTCCTACAATAACAAAGAATCTACTAAGTGTTGGCCAAATGGTAGACAATGGTTTGAATGTTGACTTTGTTTCAAATGAGTGTTTCATCAAGAACAAGGGTAAGATAGTGGCTAAGGGCACTAGACTTGGCAAACTTTATAAGTTGGATGAATTTGTGGATACTAATGTTGTCATGTTGGCCGAGAAGAGCAAGATATCTACCTTCACTTTATGGCACAAAAGACTTGGACATGTCAACTCGGGTTCCATGGAGGCTATGATCAAGGAGGAGTATGTCTTAAACCTACCAAAGTCTACTGGGAAGGAAGACAAGGTCTGTAAAGCTTGTGCTTTATCCAAGGCACATAAGAACGTGTTTCCTAACTCCATCACAAAGTCATCTCATCCTCTTGAACTCATACACTCGGATGTGCACATTGCTAGCACCAAATCTAATGGAGGTTCATCCATGTTTTTAACCTTCATTGATGACTACTCAAGATATTGTTGGGTGTTCTTACTTTCCTTCAAATCTCAAGTATTTGATACTTTTGTAAAGTTCAAGTTGTTTGTGGAAAAGCATCATAATTATAGCATCAAGATTCTTAGAAGTGACAATGGTGGAGAATCTCCAATAAGCTCAAGGCCTTTTGTGAGGAGGAAGGGATCAACAAAGAGACTTCTTGTACTTACACTCCTCAACAAAATGGAGTTGCTGAAAGAAGGAATAGAACATTATGTGAATGTTCTAAGGCTTTAAGATTGGATGCTTGTTTGCCCAAATCCTTTTGGGGTGAATCTCTTGTATGTGCAAACTACTTGATGAATAGGGTGTCTTGCAAAGCAATCGAAGGCAAAACTACTTATGAGATGTTGTATGGAAAGAAACCCAATCTTAATCACTTGAATGTTTTTGGGTGTATATGTTATGTGCAAGTGCCATTGGAAACAAGAACCAAGGAGGATCCATCTTCCACAATAGGGATCATGCTTGGATATGCAAGCTCAAGCAAAGGCTACAAAATCTATCTCCCATCCTTGAACAAATTTGTTATTTCAAGGGATGTTATATTTGATGAACATCATATGCATATGTGAAAATTGTCAACATTTCCTAGCTAGTTTGAGGCCTAAAATGGCAATTTTTGTACATAGTTTTGGTACTGGAGTTTCACATGTGTGAACCAGGCCTAAATTTTTTTCTTTACTGTATTTTTTCAGTATGAAGAAGTGTCAAACTTTAAACCCTTCGAAATGAGACCATTTTGATGTATTTTGGTCATATATGTCATTTTTAGCTATTTTTCCTATATAGCATTAGAGGAGTTCTCAATATCAAAAAGACCCTTTGTAAAGATACTTTTATTTTTTTTCTTTAGTTTCGACTGTCACCAGACCCAATCAAAATGCACAGATTTAAAATCTACGTAACGTAGTTCAAATTAACTAAAAAATAAAAATGCAATATTGGAAACTTTGAAATTTGTGTCCGAGCAGCATGGACATATCATTGGTTTCTTCTTCCTGCCCGACACGTGCTAATCTGCCCGACGTCAATACCTCAAGTTAAATTTACTTGACTATGCTGGTTAGTATAATGAAATTTTTTAACTATACTAGTTACAGTGATAGAAATATAGTATGTACAGTTACATAAAATATGGTATACGCAGTAACTGTGACTATGTTGGCATTCACATTAGATTAAATGTGATACGAAAATTTGAAATTAAGTATCATATCAGAGAGATTTTTGGCGCCCAAGAAAATAGCAATGGCAAGGAGACCCAAATCTACAATCGATTCTGTGATTCTTTAAAATGAAAAAGATGAAGCTGATAATTAGAAGCCAACAAAATATACGAAGAACTCATGGGTATTGCTGCATCCATCATCAAAGGACAATTTTCGACAAAAGAAAAGAGCAAAAATGACTTACAAATCTTATTGGAAAGCAAAAATTTTGGAGTTTAAGACTACCCCGGGAGGTCAATTGATATCAGAAGTCTTAGTGCAACATGTATATGTGCATTCAAAAATCAAAGTACATAATATCAATCCTCATGATCATAAAAAATGTAATTGTAAGTATATCAAAACATATGCACTCTACAACAATCATAGGAGATTTCCTTTATTGATGCTCTTCAAATTATGATGTAAATGCTTCAATATTGTTTTTTTCTTTCAGATTTATGTCCATCATGCATAAGTGAATAGAAGCCCGCACAATCACTTGCAGGAATATTAGACGTGATTCACTATGATGTTGGAAAGCTGCAATACAAAGGAAGAAGTCCAAAGGAACTTGCAGATTGTGGTATCTATTTTTATGAATCTTTATATACGCCACAAACAGATGGAGGTTTTGGCAAGCTCAAAGCAATTCTATTGCCCAGTTTTCAAAGTGATGAGGGGCCTACTCCTGACAGCATTGTTTCTGAATCCTTGAGATGCAAGCTACTCATTGATATTAGAAATGCTATGAAGATAAGCACAGGCTCGAAAATTGTTCACCTAAGTTGGTTTATCTCATTGCATATATTTATTGATTTTTTCTCGAGTGCTAGTGTTCGTAGGACACCAACTTTATTTGTTTGCGAGGATTTATCAGATGAGACTTTGTCAGATCTCATGGATCAAGGCTGGGATAGTAAAACAAATAATGACATAGAATGCAGGATTAAAAAGTCCTCAATGATCTTTCGTTATCATATCGAAAAACAAATGCTCAGTCTCACATTTAGCTACTAGAGATACAAGAAAATTGAAGGTACATGGCTACCACTGGATCAAGACTTTGAACTAAATGGTCACACAAACCGAATGGAGATAAGCATTATCTACAATGAGAAATATTTTACTATGGTTGAGGTGGAAGAACATTGGGAGCTTGATTTTATCAGAACAGAGCTCATGCTATTACAAACCAATCTACCAACATATTTCAGATTTGTCATCAACGGAAGACTCATAAGTACTTTATGTTTATTGCCATTTTAAAATAGAACAAAATAATAGAAAATGTCATCATTTACAATTGCACATTCACTAATATTTGCCATGTCACAGATGCGAAAAAGACAGGAGCTGATAACGTGCTGCAAAGATCTACCTACAACAATAACGATTGTGGGAGAACAATAGTTTCAAATAAACTTTAGTAAAAATCTGTGTATACACTCTTTCATTCAATAAATGAAAGCCCAAGTTGGGCATCTATACATGTATTTTGTGTTCCCAAATTCATAAACTGGAGCAGCATTTGATATATCAATGTATATTTTTCTATGAAGTCTGTACATGTATTTTTGTTCTATGCTATGTATATATATTTTTTATCTTAATTTAGTATAACTACATCATCCTTTGCACCATCATCAATAACGGAAGGCTGAAGCCTTGCCCTAGCCAGTATACTCATGATAATTTCTTGTCTAAATCTGTACACCTGGCTTGATGTGTACTCAGGAAGTGTAAACTGCAAATAGAATATTCATGTATTAGTAATGGCCAAAAACATCACCATAATAGAAAACTAATCATGATTCCAAAATAAGAATAAACAGAATTTATTACCTTAGAAATATCAACATCTTGTTGAAGGTTGAACCACTCTAAAAGCAACTTGGCATTGTATAATGTGTACCACCCACAGCTGAATGAATCATTTTGCTGGGGTGACTGCAAAATAATTCGACACACAAGAAAGCAATTATGAAACAGAATGAATTAGATTGAAAATATTTCATTAGAATACCGATTTCAAAATGCTATTAAGAAAGACAGAATTTACCTATAAACTGATGATCTGCCAGTCCACGGAATGGGGAACGTGTGTAGGAATATATTTACTTAGATATGGAAGGTATATATCTACATCCTTATGCGTATTTCTCGCCGAATTCATCTTGACACAAAAACCTTCAATAATATTATTTACAGATCTCTTAATAAAGATCAGGTTTAAACTCCAGTGGTCACTACAAAATAAGATTGAAATTTTTTAAGCTGCAATTTTGAGAACTATTTCCATTGACAATGCCAATGTTAATGCATAAAACAACAGGAAGCATTTAATATATCTTTCTTCGTATGATAAGGTATGAGCAGATACTTTGTTGCTGGTGTGAATCCACTTGTCAGACACTGTGACAATGTGTCATTGTTCTCCTTGAAGGCCTGAAGCAAAAAGTTACTCAGCACCAGCAACTCATTTGATGAATCTCTTGCAATGTCATATTGCAAGAGTGTAACCCCGGACTCTATCACAAGATCACTGATAGGAGCCCGTCTGACTTTGAGATCCAAGCAAACTATAACTATAAAATTAATACTAAAATCAAGTTCATCTAGTCTAAAGCAAAAAGGAGTACCAATAGTATCTATAGCATCGGATATGTCTTTCTCAAATTTAAGATAATCATCCGAATCTATATATGTATAAAAATTTGGAGGAGGAGGAGGAGGTGGATTTGTAGTATCTACAACAATTGAAGGGGTATCCAAAACAGATGTAGCTATATTTACAGCATTATCAACAACAACATAATCTACAATGGATTTCGGGTTAGGCTTCACAGAATTTGAAGTGTTAGGCTTCACTTTCTTAGGAGCATGCTTGGGGGCTGTGTGCTTCCTAGGACGCTTCGTAGGAAGATCAGTCCTATCTAGAGGAGTTGGTCTAGTAGCAGCAGGCTGAGATACATGTAACCTACAGTACCTATCCCTCATCCTCATCAGGAGATGAAAATCCTTGGGCATTATGGTAACCCTCTTGGAATGGATGGCAAGCAAAAAAGAATCCTAAAAAAATGTAATCTTCAGTAGCCTCCTGAAGGCACTAAAGAGCACTGGGTGTGAATCTAACCAGCTGTCCGAGATCTTCTTATGTTCCGGATAGCACGGTAGAATGGAGCTCTTGGGATCAACAAAGCTGTTGATCTCTGATACTTGCGTATCTCAGAGAGCCACCTGCTGTGGTTGCACGTTCTAGGTCTAGCGGGTGGTGTGATGGCAACCGCAGAGGATGATGATGAGCCAAGAGAGAAGAAGTCCCTCCTTGTCTGCTTTCTCTTATCCATGAACGTGTACTATGTGATAGCGGACTTGTGCGTGACGATTAGGATGAGCAGGAAGGGATGATAAAGAACTCGCAGAGGACCGATATGTACAGATAGAATGTACGGTATATCGGACTTGTGCGAGTCGAATATCAGAGAGAATGATTAGTTTTGAGGAAAGACGCACAAGTGTGATATGAGATGACACGTAGGCAGACGTATCGGACTTGTGCGCATGGAAGGCGGTAGGAGGAATTTCGATTGTGAAGGACGCACACAAGTGCGATATGCAAAGCCTAAAAAGAAGTAAAAAACAATTCATCGAAGTTTGTGATTTTATATCGCGGTTCGCACGTGCGAAAGAACGTTCTGCCACACGTGTGGGAGTTGTACAGACAAATGCGAGAGTGACACGTGTCACCCTATCACATTACACGTGTGAGATTTGTACGATCAAATGCGAGAGCGACACGTGTTGTCGAGCAAACGAATGAACACGCGACACGTGTCCAGGTGTCATTTCACACGTGTGCAGGTGTCACCTCACACGTGCCTACACCTGTAGTCCAATTGAAAGTTGACACATGTCCTAAGTCCGTTGACCACACGTGCAAAAATTTAGTATAAATGGCACGAAAACCGATTAATTTTTTACCTTTTCTATTCTCGAAATTCGCAACATATCGCTCTTATGCGTGCTCATTGCTGTCCGTTTGCTTACAACTGTACCTACTCACGCACAAGTGTGATATTCGATATTTGCCTACCGTACATATCCCTCTTGTGCGCCATTTTGATAGTTAATTTTGGTTCAGTTTTTCCTTGCGCACAAGTGCGATATTCACGTTCTCTGCGGTAGAACCACTGAAACAATTGACAAATGTAGTTTCGGTTTTCATTGGTTCCTCCATGTTGTGTATTTCGATGAACTGCTGCTCGTGCTTGCCAGTGTGACTTCTCCATCCCTTGTGATGACCATACACTCAAGCTTCCATATGTATTTGCAAAAAATGTTGTATGATCTCTTAGTATGTGCTGCATATGTCAAAATCATAATGTTAGTCTTATGTTTGGATCTAGATATATATGAAAATTTGAAAGCATTTTGAAAATTTTATACTAACCATATAATGAGTGATGTGATCTTCTCCCCATGCTTTTGATACTGCATTAACAAACTTGACACAAGTCCATTGGACAGCATTTTTATTGATATCAGAGTATTTTTTTCTCTTAAAATAGAAATCATACTATCAAGCTTTTTCCATATATCAACTTTTAGTACTCTGGTTTTGCCGTCTTTCTCGAAGTCCTGAGTGGCAACAATAATATTTGTCCAGACTGAGTGTTGAATATTAGAAGCCTTACCAATATGATTTGATAGAAAACGACGTGCTTTTGCTCCTCCTATGCTTGGCTTAGTTGGCATGTTCCCATTCTTTCCTGAAAGTTTTTCATCTTTTTGAATTTTGACATGTCCTTTATGGAGTCCTACTTTTGATAAAACATCTTCTAATCGAGAGATAGCTTCCTTTGCTAATGATGCTGGCTTAGTATTCCAAGAAAAAATTATATAAAGATAAATGATCTTTTCTATTAATCTAACTTCTGCATGAAGAGTGCAAACATGCACATTTTTTAAGGGGATAGCACAGGCTTCCAGTTTGGATCTGCATATTCTCTAGTAATTCTTGTACTCCTAGTTACATCTTTTGCCATTTTCATGCAGTACAAACAAGGGCGTTTTGATGTAGCACCGTGAGAGACATTATACATACATTTCAATGTTTTAAAATCACTTGCTAAGTGCCATTCAACATTGAAGTCTCCAACTCCTGGAACATTGAGAAGTCCTCCATCCATATGGTCCTTGATGATACTAGGATAAGATGTCCTTGAGAATATCCATGATAATATATCATGATCCTCTTCCAAAGAATTAATCAGACTTAGTTTACAATGTATTAATATTATTCAATGAATGTAATGTAATAATGAGGCTAGTTACCTAAAATACTGCCAACCACCATATATCATTTTCTGACTGGACACTGAATCTGAAATATTCTTGGTTCTTTGTTTGTGATAGGGCACCATTCATGAGAGTTTTATTAACCCTCTTCATCTTCTGCCCTTTCACAATTTCTGACTGATCTAACTTAAGTACTATGATTATTTTGCCATTCACCTTTTCATAGTTATATCATAGAATGTGACGATGTATCTCAACAAGTAGTTTAAATCAACAAATAAATTGTTTGATGAATTATAGAATATCGATCTTCCATCAGTTTCATACACCTCCTCAATATGAAATGGAGTTCCAGTGATCTTATGCATACCTATGTTTAATGTATCCCTCTCTTTCTTCAAGTGATATGTCCTAGGGATTGGGACTTTTTTATTGCTTAAAAGCTTCTCTAATTAGTTTAAATATTGTTGCATATGCTTCCCTACTAATACCTGCAAAATCACAAGCACCCTGAACTATAGTCTTATCTAAAAAAATTTGAATGTCCACCATCAAAGACTCTGCTATTTTACACTTTACATTTGAAATCCTATTGTTCATCATGATACGCTCAGTGGATTTGCAAGTCAATATTGTGCCCCATGACATTCCTAGTGAAGCATTGTCTTATTCCGAGGAGCTACTAATGCAGATCTGCAAAAAAAACAGATAGTTAAAAGAATATCACCATAGCTGAAATTAAATCCAAATGTCATTAAAAAACTTACAAAATTCAGAATATGCTTACTTCACGGATCCTTCTATTTCGATAACCTCCTTTTGAAAGCGTTTGAATATCCTTGCAACTTTGTCGCTTTCGCTTCTTACTTTCAGCCTTCTTCTTTGCCAAATCCACATCC
Organism: Diphasiastrum complanatum; assembly: GCA_029204225.1. Lineage (NCBI taxonomy): Eukaryota > Viridiplantae > Streptophyta > Lycopodiopsida > Lycopodiales > Lycopodiaceae > Diphasiastrum > Diphasiastrum complanatum. The sequence goes on along the minus strand of CM055096.1, from coordinate 68,205,421 downwards.
TTCAATAATTGTAAGTTTTCAATACAAATAGACTGTAAGACTGATTGCATTTGCTCTAGTTCTGATTTGATATTGATTGCTATCTTCTGTAATGATTCATTATTTTTTTTAAGTTGTTCATTTTCTTCTAATGTCTTTTGGAGATGACAATCTCTATTCTGATAATAAGAGGATATTCGAATTAACTCACCTTCTAAAAAGTGAACTTTATTCATATAAAGTTGTTTTCCATGGTTCTGCAATCTTTCACAATATCCTAGTAATCCACTATGTCCATTGCATATCCATGTAACTAAATGAGTTATTGAAGAGAATGTGGGATGTGTCAAAGTGCTTGGATCTTGTGGATATAATGTTTCATCTATTTATAAATCCAAGTTTTTTTTTCCTTCTGTTTTGTAACGAGAACGATCCTCAGCAGATATTTGAATTCCTTTGTCTCCTCTTCTCTGCAAAGGTGCCAAATCAATAGGGATATCCACATGTAGATGATATAATGTCATCATCAAAAAAATAATAGAGTAATCAGTTGCATCAAAGTATTATACCAAATTCTATGAAGCAGAACAAAATACTCATCTTTGATTATATTATATTCTATGTACGATCAATCCAATCTCCATGCTTGTATGCTTGATTCAAATTTGGAAATGCCGCTCATTTTTTCATTCCAATAGGTAGTTGGCGCTCATATTTCCATTCTCATGGAAGGAATGCATATGTAAACATTTTGCAATTTTTCCTGATTCGAATTTGGGGATGGTGGCATATTCTAGATCCAGCGAAAATATTGCTCTTTTCGTAACCAATGGAGGAAATATTTTTGAATTTAGTCAAGTTATACTGCAAACTGTTAAAAGTTCTTAACTGTGACTATAGACACTTTGGTTAGATCATTGGGAGTTGGGGAGGCCTTGGGAGTGGTGTGGGCAAGCAAATAAACAATATTGTTTTATTTATTTTGATATTTTTCTATATCCTACGTGGCATTCCTTAAAGGGTCTTTTTGATATTGAGAACTCCTCTAATGGGAATATTTAGGGTCAAGTACCTTTAGAGAGAGGAGAGAGAATCATCTTCCTCATCCATAGTTAGTAGAAAATGTGTGGAGAAACAGGTTGGAAAAACGTATTGTATTGTTGAGAGAGATCAATAGATCATTGTCACAGTTTCTTCCTCCATTGTGAGCATTGCTTTGTGTATTGTCTTCAAGCTCTTGTGTATGATCTTAGGTGCTACCCAAAAGTGGTAGGGTGTTGTTCCATGGCCTGTTTGCTGCTATTTTTGGCTGCCATCAGTATCTTTCATAAGTTTCTTTTGTCTCTTGATTGCTTTGTCAAGTTCGTGTGTATCAAAGGTAGCATTAGGATGCTTTGCCATTTCTAGCTTTTGTAGCTTGTTGTGCAAAGATCTTAGCCAGAACATTTGGGATATTAGATCCATTCAAGGTCCACTTTTTCCACATGGTATCAGAGCTGGCTGGCCGTTATTTATAGTAAGATTTTCATTTATGGTGATATTTGGATCAAGTTCTAGCATGATTATGCATTGCATTGTTGATCAAATCTTACTAACCTTTGTTTGTTGAGTTGAATATGACTTCAAGTTTACTTGCACATATAGATGGGAATGATCCTTGGTGGATTGATAGTGGAGCCTCATCTCACATGACAAGACATAAGGAATACTTTTCATCCTTATTGTCTTATGAGGGAGAGAGCAACATCATCTATACTGCAAATGATGGTCAATGTGACATCAAAGGCATAGGCACAATTCCTATTTCTCTTTCAACAAATAGGAAAGCTAATCTTGAAAATGTATTGTACATTCCTTCAATCACTAAGAACTTGCTTAGTGTTAGTCAAATGATTGACAATGGGCTTGATGTTGAGTTAATTGGAGATGCTTGTTTGAGAAGTGTGGATCCTTGATTGCTAAAGGAAGAAGGCATGGTAAACTTTTCAAACTGGATGCATGTGTGATCTCTAAGAATGAAAGATGTATGGCTAGGGAACAATTGACAAACCAATAAATTTGGCATAAGAGGTTGGGCCATCCCAACTTCAAATCTTTGGAGGTAATGGCAAAGAAAGAGCATGTTCTTGGTCTCTCTAAAAGTCTTGTTGTAAATAATAAGTTTTGTGAACATTGTGCCTTGTCCAAATCTCATAGACTTGCTTATACTAGATCTACTTCTAGATCCAAAGAAGCTTTTCAACTTGTGCATTTGTATCTTCATTCTTTTAGTACAACTAGCAATGGTGGGGCAAAAATGTATGTAACTTTTATTGATAACTTTAGTAGGTATACTTGGGTCTATCTTCTTAAAACCAAGGATGAAGTGTTTGCTGCATTTGTCAAGTTTAAGAATGAAGTGGAAAATCAATTCAATACAAAGATCAAATGCTTGAGATCAGATAATGGAGGGGAATATGCTTCAAATAAGTTCAAAGATTTTTGCATAGCACATGGGATTAAGAGGGAGTACTCTAGTCCAAGGACTCCACAACAGAATGGAGTGGTAGAAAGGAAGAATAGAACCCTTTGTGAATGTGCCAAGGCAATGAGACTACATGCTAATCTTGCTAAGTTCTATTGGGGGGGAAGCTTTAGCATGTGCTAATTATCTTTGTAACAGGAGGACAAGTGCTTCTTTGGATGGTAAGACTCCCTTTGAGGTCCTCTATGGTAGGAAGTCGAGTGTCAAGCATTGTAGGATCTTCGGTTGTACTTGTTTTGTCAACATTACTCTTGATGATAGAACTAAAGAGGATCCTTCATCAAAGAAGAGTGTGTTTGTTGGCTATAGTGAAGTAAGCAAGGCTTACAAAGTGTACATTCCTTCTACGAATAAAATTGTCATAAGTAAGGATGTCATCTTTCATGAAGAGAATGTTTCCAATGTTGTCAATGTTGATGATGATGTTGATGTGCCTACTAATCATCATGATGTGCAAGATGTCTTGGATGAAGGTGGAGATGCCACTCCAAAGCAACCTTCAAGGAGGACTCAAAGGCAAAGGACTATGCCATCAAGGCTAACCTATGATGAAAAAGGAAAGCAAGTGGTGGAGAACTCTAACTTTGTTTTTCTTACCTCTTTCGATGAACCAACCTGTGTAGGTGAAGCAATTCAAAAGGAGGAATGGATCCAAGCCATGGATCATGAGCATCAAGCACTCATCAAGAACAACACTTGGAGGTTGGTGGAGCTTCCAAAAGGCAAGAAGGCAATTGGCTATAAGTGGATCTTCAAGATCAAGACAAAAGAAGATGGGTTTCAGTATAAAGAAGTGTCAAACTTTAGACCCTTCGAAATGAGACCATTTTGATGTATTTTGGTCATATATGTCATTTTTAGCTATTTTTTCCTATATAGGAAATATTTAGGGTCAAGTACCTTTTAGAGAGAGGAGAGAGAGTCATCTTCCTCATCCATAAATAGTAGAAAATGCATGGAGAAACAGGTTGGAGAAACTTATTGTATTGTTGAGAGAGATCAATAGATCATTGTCACAGCTTCTTCCTCCATTGTGAGCATTGCTTTGTGTATTGTCTTCAAGATCTTGTGTATGATCTTAGGTGCTATCCAAAAGTGACAGGTGCTGTTCCACGGCCTGTTTGCTGTTATTTTTGGCTGCCATCAATATCTTTCATAAGTTTCTTTTGTCTCTTGAATTCTTTGTCAAGTTCATGTGTATCAAAGGTAGCATTAGGATGTTTTGCCATTTCTAGCTTTTGTAGCTTGTTGTGCAAAGATCTCAGCCAGAACATTTGGGATCTCAGATTCATTCAAGATCCACTTTTTCCACACATATGCTTGAATAAGGCTCAAGTGCTCCAACAATCAAGAAGAAGATGGCCGAGGAGCAAGATCTTGATTTCGAGGAAGAGCTCATGGAGGAGCAAGCACCAAATCCACCTATCACACCAAGGAGATCTTCAAGGGCAAAAGTGGAGCCATCAAGGCTCACATATCAAGACAAAGGGCAGCAAATTGAGGGTACCTCATCCACTTCTTATGTTTTATCTAGTTTTGAAGAACCATCTAATGTTAAAGATGCATTGAACTCCAAAGAATGGTATAAAGCTATGTTGGATGAGTATAATGCCTTGATTGAGAATGAAACTTGGTTGCCTGTTGGTAGACCTCAAAGGAATGTAATAGGATGCAAGTGGGTCTTCAAGCTTAAGATGAATGCAAATGGGAGTGTTAACAAACATAAAGCAAGATTAGTTGCAAAAGGTTATGCTCAAGAGAGAGGGATAGACTATGAGGAAACTTTTGCACCCGTGGCCAAGATGGTCACAATAAGGCTAATCATTGCACTTGCATCACATTTTGGATGGATCCTATGTCAAATGGATGTCTCTAATGCTTTCTTGAATGGTTTTTTGGAAGAAGATATCTATATGGAGCAGCCACAAGGGTTCATCAAGCATGGAATGGAGGACAAAGTATGCCATCTCCAAAGAAGCATCTATGGCTTGAAGCAAGCCTCGAGATCTTGGAATTCAAGATTACATTGCTATCTTATTTCACTTTCTTTTGTTTAAAGTGAATATGATCCCACTCTTTACATTAAGTTTGATGATGTTGGTATTGTACTTTTACTCATTTATGTAGATGACATCATCATTAGTGGAAATCATTAGAGAAACTTAGAGCCCGACAAGGGCCTTTGAAAAAGATACTTTTTTATTTATTTTCGTTGCCATGTGGACCATTAGCTTCGAGGTTCTACGTAAAGTAAAATTTTACATATATAAATAAAATAAAAACTTTTTAAATATATTGTTGTTTTGTCGGGCAACATGTGGAAATGCTATTGGTTGATGAGGCCTGCCCTTCCAGCTCATCACTACCCAAAGAGACCCAAAAGTATTGAAAATGAATATGACCGATGGTTGAGATGAGAAAATCGATGTACCATTAGTGTATATGCATTGTCAAACCATGGTTAACAGGATTAACTAGAGTTAATTTGTGGCGCCAAATAGATCAGTGTTTCAAATTTTTGCCAACACTTTTTCTCAGATTCATGGCTTTTTGTCTATGCAAATTTTTAGATCCATAGTTCATTGTTTCAGATTTTTGCATGCAGATTGCGAATGGCACCATCAAGGAAGCCATGCTATTCTTTGCATTGAATGTGCATTCCCATAGAGCATCAAATTCTCATAGTAACCCAAAAGGCCATTTTTACCATGACACATATAGATTATTAACTGACTCACCAAATGAAAATTTGGATGTTGCAATCAACATGGATCAATAGGATACAATGTTTCTGATGACCATAAATCTACATGTTTTAGCTTTTCCTCCCTGTATCAGACCATATCAAAAGTTGGCAATTTGGGTTGCTTTGAATTTCTCGTCCTAAGCGGAGCATATTCTGGCGACAGATCCACATAAAGATGATAAAGCTTTGTCATCAGTACAGCTAGACAATAATCATTCATTAAGAATAGATTACCAGATTGATCAATAAGGAAGTCAGACAGAATGTAGAAAATCATAGCAATATTGACACAAATCTGAACGCAGAACAAAACAAAGCTGTTATCACATTAAGTATAGCAAAATATACATGTCAATAATGCTGTGGAGCACAAGACAACAGCGGATGAAACCGCGTGCTCTACAAAGCTAATTCAATCTGTAAAAGGGATGAACCTATTACTGACAATACAAAAGAATCAATGCGCAAGGCATCTACTTCGTCTATCTCTGATAAGCTTCTAATGCTATTATTTTACACTCTCTATTGTCTACACAAGTGGTATTCAATATATACACAATTTTACAGGTGTGTAGATGAAGAAAGTACAAAGTGGATGTGATGTCTGTAGGAGATCGTGGGTGGCTGCTATCATTGTCAAATCTGTGGGATGAGCATGAAAAGGGCCGCGACGTCAGCCTTTGCTGAAATGAACGTCGGTGAAGATGCGAAAAATGTGACACTCTAACGAAATGCCTTAGGATTTGATTTACAGGGTGCCTTCGTTTTTCCTAGGGCACCTTCGACATTTTGTAAGGCATTGTCGTCTTTTTCGCCTGTCACAAATCACGTGTAACAACACAGTGTCGTGTTTTCGCCTGTGGAAATATACTTGTATTTATGCAGGCAGTCGAGTTTTTTCGCCTATCTTATTTTATATGTAAATATGCAGACTGTGCGACAACATGAGTAGAAATGCAGCATGAATGGAGACAGATTAAAATAGGATTTAGGAGAGTAGAGGAGATAAATCCAACATGTAAATCCACGTTAGAGAATCTGGAATTCAGTACAAGTGAAGAGTGAATGCCGCAAACAGACGACTATCAAAATCAATTACAGAATAACTCAAAGTGTGTTCGCTCAATTAATAAGAAGTGTAACTGTAACAAATAACCGAGGAAAGAAATGCACAAGCTATAGAATTGGCTCTCTTCTCTCTATTGATAGCTGAATCTCTACGTGAGTGTAATGGCTCTAAGTGTCACCCTTATAGAGACAAACTGTCGATCACCAATCGTTAAGGTGTTGGTTGGGATCAGCTAATGTGTCGCTCTAGAACTTTGCTTGAAAACATCGCGAGTTCTTAATTGCAATGAATTTACAAGATGAAAATAGGCCTTTACATTGTTTTAGGCACCATAGCATATTTTCATGTACAAAAATTGAAAAATTTACATTATAAAAAATTTAATTTGGATAATGTGGAATTATAAGCCTCCACATATCTCCTTCCTCAACTGTGCAGTGGCTCACAAACAGTCTGATTAAGTCCTTTGTTGTCTTTTTCTGGTGGTTGGCTTGCTGTTGAAGATTGCCTTTGCTCGGGTTTCATTCTTTGCATTAACTTCCTCAAGTGTCATGTCTTTGGTAGCCAGGAAGTAATTGTTTCTCTGCATATAATCTTCTTGAAATGATAAATTTGGATAACCACCCATTCCTTGATTGCCCAATGGTCCAAGCGGGTTATCAAATAGTGTACTGTTCACAAGATGAGCATACCAACTATCCTCAGTTAGGATTTCAGACATCTCAGAAGAAGGAACAGTTAGTGACACATATGAATATTCTGAAATTTTTTCTTTTATGTACAATTGTTGGATGGATAAGAGTGCATAGGAAATGAGAGAAGCAATATCTACATGGTTGTATGTTTACTATGGTTTGGTCATTAAATTAGTGGATTGAAGTATATTATTTGCTTTTACTTCTTCCAAGTATTGACAATAGTTAGTTTCCCAATCTGTATAGATTGTCCACAGATCAGGGAAAAGAAGTTGGCTTGCAAATATGGGAGAGATTGGTGTGGAACTAGGAACAATTTTTTTAACATCAAAAATATTTATTGTCTCTAGCTTATTCACATACTTGTCCAGAGTAGGGAAATATTATTCTTAAATGTCTTTAGGTATTCTAAAATGTATATATACAAACATCCTGTAACTACATGAATGTAATTAGTTTGCACATTGAACTTATTTTGAACAATGTCTAAGGCCAAGATACCTTTTTGGTGCGTTGTTAGTTTGGCCCAAAAGCTACTTTGGTTGGCGAAAGTCCAAGGACTTTCCCATTGCTCTTTGGTATAACCAAAAAGTTTTGGTAAAAAGAGATAGTCCATTCTCCGTTGGAGTTCTAGACTATATAACAGAGGTAAAAACTGGTTAGTTCTTCTTGAAATGTCTGAAATTTTGACTTTAGAAGTGAGTAGACTACCTTGTTTTTCCTTTTAACACTGCCACTTGGTGTAACTTTGCTCTACTGTGGAATAACTACTATTGGTAATACTGCAACAGTCGATGGTACATCTGCTACAGCTTCGGTAGTTGGTTTGGGCTTTTCAGCAGCATTAACATTAGTTTGCATTGATCGATCTCGCTATATTTGTCTGACAACTGTGTCGATTTGAATAGCCTTTTTCGATGTATTTGCAATTGGTGTATCCATCTGTGTAGACTGGTCCTGGTGCTACGGAGGTTCTTCATAAAAAATCTGGACCTGGCTTGTGTTATACTTTGCCTCCTCCAGTTCGTCTTTCAATTTCTCGTACTCTGCCATTTGCAGTTGTAAATACTACAATTGGAAGGATTGAATAATCTTCTGTTGAATACCCTTCCAAGCCACTAGATCAATCATGTATCTCCCATGGGAAACGTAGGCTCCAAGCGTGACTTCAACGATGATTCGCCACAAGATGTCTTCTTCGGTCTGTTTTTTGTATATTGCATTACCTTGCTTCAGGTGTGGTATTCTGTAATTGGAGAACAGAGTCCTACAATTGCTTTTGATTGACTTCGACGTTGTCTTTCTCAACTATGGCATCTTTCAGCTGATGTTTTAGCTCTTTATTGGTACTTTGGAGGGCCGCCCGAGCGTGTTTCTCTTCTTGTAATGTAGTTGTTGCTTAAGTAATGCATTCTCATTCTCGAACTGATTTGATTGGTCTTACATTGCTTCTCGTGCCTCTAGTGGCATCAAATCTGCCTTGGGCTCCCTCTAGGGCTATATCTTTCTTCGTCAGCTTGATTTGTGCTTCTTCAAGTTCTTTGTTCTTTTGCAACAGATTAGCTCTAATTGCTTCCAGCTCTTCATCTCTATGAATGAGGTCATTTTCCTCTTCCTCGTCTATTTCATAACATTTTATGAAATTGACTAAGGATTCTGTAGGTTCTGCTATCTCCTCACTCCATCTCATAAGGTGACCTCCTAATGGACTGGCTGTGAGAAAGCCTGGAAAGAATATTTGTTTGGAGGACCAATGTATAATAGCATCTGTCTGGTATAACAACGGTCTTCCATATAATATTGAGTATTTTTCATTAGATCTATCAAAATCTGGGTCCTTAGGAATTTTTGTGGATTGCTCTGCTGGTTGCATTTTGGTTGTCGCATTTTTTGCTTTTCACACTTTTTGCAATATTCGCATTTTTATCCTTCTTAGTTTTCTTGTTATCAATAAGAGTCAACATATTCTTCCTACTTCTAGTTGTGACTTTATTTAAATCTAAGTCTAATTCAGGCCAATCTTGATCTTGATTTTCTATGATCTTGGACTCTACTTCTATCCTTTAGACTACCATGTCAACGTTAGATTTAGATGGCCATGTCTTCTTTATGTGTATTAATAAACTGCGGTTTAGACTGTGGCTGTTGTGGCTAAGGACCTTCGCCTTTGCAATTAGCGCAAAGTGGCACATATCCTATTGACGTCCTAGGTTTGGGATAGTCAGGCGAATAGTGACCAGGGGCTCCACAATTATAGCATGAACCCTTATAAATAAGAATCTTCATCATGCTTGGTATTTCACAAAAGGAGGAAATGTTCTATTCTGAATGCTTTTTGGAAATGTGAAAAAGGTAAAAAATAATACAAATGTATATACATAGAATGATGACCACCTCCAATCATCACTTTGAAGTGGAGTAACACCTTCAAAAATGGTTGTAAGTCATAACTTAGAAAGAGGAAGCACGCATAACGTCCATTATGTGAAAACATGACTAGATTTATGAACTACTAGTGAACCAAAACATTTATGCATGATTCAACATGTTCTAGATAATTTGAGTTGCGTGGAGAGAATTGTACTTTTGGAGCAAAATGCAAAACATCACCCACCAAATACAAAACATATATGGATGATGTTTTTTTTGTCTCAATCCTTGTTGCAAATGGACTATATCTAATGATAAAATACTAATTATCATTGCACACTGATTTTTTTTAGTCTGTCATATGTCCTCCTTTGTGTGAGGTATCTCGTCTAACTCGTAACCTCTTACAAAGAGCCTACTTCTTTAGTATGACTAAATGCAAATTCCATGATACCCATAGACAAGGTTTTATAAGAGTTATCATGGTTAGGTTGTACATTTGACTCCATACTTAACCATTTTGCCATAATGAAATAAAACTTTATTGAATGTTTATATGACAACTTCGTGAATAGATCATAACTATCATGCAAGAAATCTTATGAGAAGTTTGATCAACTTTGAGTAAGTCTTTAGATGCTATACTTCAAGCTTTGTTATGTGACGTTACTCACGTGTGCTGTAGTAACTTTGAAAATGATGCTATTAATAGTTGGTGCCCACTAATTCTTATTGCTTCACAACCTTTTTCTTCAAGCTTAAGACAAAGGTTCAACCTAAGAGAGACCCTTCTTATGTTTTGTATGAAGTTCAATAATGTAGCCAATTGCATAAGTTGAGGAACATGTCGGTGGAGAATCTTCAAATGAAGACGCTTCTATGTTTTGATTTTATTTCAACTCATGTAGTCAAACACATAAGTTCACAAACATGTTGATAGAGAATCTTTGAAGACATTGATTTATAACCTTTAAGTTGAAGATAAACTTGAAGTGAAAGGACCGTGGGGCATATTATTCATGACGTCGATCCACAAATGCTTGAAGGAAAATAATGGCAAATATTGAGCTTTTGCTACACAATCATGAAGCAACAAGTGAGAAGTGATTCTTCATGCTATCCTTCACATACCCTCACAATAAATGTTTGAAATGCATCTTCAGAGACACGAATAAAAGTAGTTTTTCATACGAAACACGCTCTAAATCTAAAATTCACGATCGTCCAAATCAACCACCAATTCCTAGCTTGGATGTTGCCACTCAATCTATGCATTCACTAGCTTCAAGGCATGCAAGTAAAACTAGATTTTACCCTTTGTGTGAGTGAGGCATTTCAACACTCTTTTAGGTAGAGAAGAATATAAGTTAAATAAGACAATTTCTTCTCTCTAACACCCAACAAGGAGGAGGTTTGGTTTTCTAGTTGTTGATATAAGAATACCCACCCCGAGTGGAGGGAGAAGACACACAAAACGAATCCGAAGGAAAAGTAGGCAAAAACAGAGTAAAGCACTTGAAGAAGAAGCTCTTTCTCAACAACAAAAAAAAAAGGAGCAAGAGAGGAGGGAGGGGACTAGTGCTACTACAGCCATGAGGAGAGAGGGCTTACCAGGGCTTTGGTAAGGAGAGCAAGTTACTGCTGCTACTCTATTTATTTCTCTTTGGTTTTCATTCCTTCGCTGTTCCTTCCTTCCTTTCGGGGCTTAGGTCCTTCACAGACACAGCAGCTCGTCTGTCTGCCCGTCCCTCCCCCTGCTCTCTCCCCCCCCCCCCCACCCCCCCTCTCTGTCTACTTTAGGCTTTTGCCATCACCGCTGCTGGCTGCTGCTGCTGCTGCTTCTGTTGCTTCTTGTTATTATTTTGCTTTTGGCCTTCGCCACCACCACCACCATGGCCGCACCCCTCCTCCTCTTCGGCTTCCTTTTCTACCTTGGTGGCTGCTACACTAAGCAGAAGAAGAAGAAGAAGAAGAAGAAGAAGAAGAAGAAGAAGGAGCGCTGTCACCCCCCGCGGCTCCCAGGGTATGGTGCACCCAAGGGACGGCATACCCTAGGGTTTGTGCATCAGCTGCTGCTCTCTTGCCATTGCTTTCGGCTTTTGCCATCACAAGCCCTTTCCTTCCCCCTGCTTGCATCGGCCAGATAGTGTTCGGTGGCCTTCTGGTGATGATCAGGCTTGATCCGCTAGGTTTGGGCCATCTATTCGTGTGTGTTTGCATCGTCTTGTATTGCTTCCTCCTTTTTCACGCTTTGATTCCCTGCTCCTGTTGTGTGGCTTTATTTGCTCTGGGGTAGCAAGTGGTTGCTGTGCCGTGCTCGCTGCCGCCTGGACTGTTACCTGGATGAATCCTTCTTCTTTTGAAGCATTTGTCCCTTTTTCTATCTGCGACTCATGTTTCCTTGCATGCGAGTTGAGCATGCTTTGGATCTTAGGCGCGAGGAATTTGACGTGTCTCCTCTATGCTTTTCATGTTTCTCATGACATCTAGCGTGCTACTATAGTGCGATGCAGGAAATTATTTCTGTTGTCTTTTCTGCACTTCTTCTAGTCGCAAATTTGCTGACGCCTTCGCTTTAGAACTCAATCGATGATTAAAAACTCACCAAATATATCATACTTTTCTTTTGGCCTGTACTTGATCGACGCTCAGCAGTCTAGAAATCATGGACTTCCAGAAGCCCTTGTTCTTTGGCCCTCTGAAAGGGTTTTCTAAGCCCCGTGCAAAGACTGCTAGAAAACCCCGCTCTGCTACTTTATTACGGGAGTTTGTTTTGTCTTTTGAACCTTCTGATATTCCAAACCAGGTTGAACACGAAAGCTTTTACTCACTCGACTTATTGCAGGAAATTCGCAGGGAAGGGGATGTACTTGAAACAAATCCAACGTTAACTACAGGTGAGGCTGTGGGCTGTTTGGAGGAAGAGATGCATCCTTTGAAGAAAAAGCATTCTGTTGAAAGACAAGTATCTCAGAAAGACAGTGATACGCATGCAAGAGGAAAGACGAACAATTCCTTGAAAGGGTTCATACAGAACGACAATGAACAGTCTCATTCCAGAAGACCTTATAAAAAAGAGGGTAGATCGGCAGCTGAAACGACTCACGAAGGGAATCTACTAGTAGGAAAAGCTGATCGAAAAGACTATATGGGCAGCATGGAAGGAAAACGTTCAGAGAGGTACATGAAGGAATTGTTGAACCGGGAGGCTAATCAAGACGGCGCAGGTCGAGTGAATCTAGAAACAGCAAAGTCAAGAGATCAGAGATCCGAAATTGCAAGGAAAGGGAATCCTTCTGCCAGACTACCGGATGCCCAAAGAGGAGTCCTTCAGGGAAATAGAAATATAGTCAGAAAGTATCAGCCTGGAAAGAATTTTCAGGAAGCCCCATTGCAGGTTGAGGGTAGACCTACTAAGCTAAAGCTCAAGGTAGGAGGGATAACACATACTTTGCAGACTTTCTTACCAGCGCAGAAAGTCGATTCAAGAAAGGGTTCTGAGGTTCGTGAGGCAACAAAGCCTGAACTCAAAAAGCGCCGCCAGCGCCTTATTTTGCAGGTTTGTGTTGATTCATCTGTTTTTCTGGTTAGCAGTAGTTCTCTGCACTATTTTCATCACCGGTATCACTTCACTCAAACACGTTTGTTCCTGCAAATGAATTAGCTCCTAAACATGTACATAAAGGGCGTCTGGTGTAAAGCCGTGCACTGCTGGGCCTCAACAATCCAAATGCGGATTATTCTATGTTGATGATCTATCTGACCTGCCTAACCCACTGCCATCGCTTTTGATAAGTGAAACATATGCCTTTCAGGAAATAGGGGGACGTCAGTCAAGTTCTCGATACAGATATTCAAGTTAAATCTCTTCTGATTACTATGAAGTTTTTGAAGAATTTTTTATGAAAGACTGCTTGCACTAGTTTTCAATTGGAAGATTTCAAGTAAATAGCAACATACTGCTTAGATTAAGATCAAGTAAACCTCAATGAGAAAATCTATTTGTGACAGCTATAAGGTCTTAAGCTTTAACTAAGGAGTAATTTGCTGGAGAGGATGTGTTATCTGTGTGGCACAAGGAAAGCTGCAGCTGTAGGATATTAGTTTTTAAGTTCTTGTCTTATTTTACGAATGGGTTTTGAAAGTAAAAGAGTTTCGTCAGTTATGGCATTTAAGTTGAGGATAGTGAGATCCCATGAGCTTGTTCCCATTAGTTACAGTTTTTGACCTGAAGTTCAGCTCTGCGATGTTGCTTCATTTGCTATGGTTTTATCTATGGATAACATAGATCTTGATAGTGTGTTCTGTTAACTTGTTGCTTTGGTGAGGCTCCTAATGTGCTGCTTCATATCATCCTTGAATGTTTGCTTCTATCTGGAATCCAGTGCCCTTTATTCTCCTTGCAATGGAAATCTATAGATGCAGGACAAAATCTGCAGAGTACGAACATTTTTTGCTTGAATAGATTAAGATTATGATAGTTTAATACGGTGAAGCTTCATCATAGATCTACTTATTTCCTGTCTTTCAGGTGCAGAATAAGGAGTGGGATACCTTGCTAAATGCATCGTGCATGTTTTTCAGGGCATCTCTGACGACGAGGATATAGATATATTACCTGCTGATAATCCAAGAGAGAGGTCAACAAAACAACAATCCAGTGTTCTGAAAAACTCAAGCTTGCCAAAAAAGGTGGAAGATGGAGGAGCATGTAGTAGAAGTGATCCTGTATTTGAGCAAATGGGTTCAACTAGGCATGGTGACAGGAATCTCTCTGCTTCTCCATCAGGTCAGCCATTAAGAAAAAGTTCGAGAGTGGTAAAGAAGCGTGTGTTTGATGTGGAAGAGGACGATGCTCCTGAAACAGAAAAGAAACGTAGAAGAAGATTTAAAGGGGATGATGATGAGCTTTATGAGGATGAAGACAATGAGAATGCAGCAATTTCTGAAGGAGAGGCTTCTAGTGATGCAGATGTAAATAGTTTGGATGATGATGAGCATGGCTCTCGCAAGTCATTCCAGAAGATGAAGGGCCAGTTGAGTCAGGTTGCTGCTAAGAAGAAAAAAGAGGCTTCCCTCACTGCCCGTCAAAGGGCATTGCAATCTTGCAAAGAGCGTGACATTGATCCAGGGACTAGTTTGATTGAGTTTCCAGATGGCCTGCCGAGCTCTATTCCACGAAGTAGGTTTCATCCTCAATTTACTAGTTTATTGTTCTTGAAGGTTGAGGGTGACTACCTTGATTGGGTATTGGTTTTGTGTCATTATGGTAGGATTACTTAATGAGGATGTGCACGATATCAGATTGAAATTTCGGTTTATATGATTCCTTTCAAATTTCAACATTTACAGTTTTCATTATGGGGTTAGTTCGGTTTCAGGGTTTCAAAATTTGCACCACATCATTGCTCAGGAACCTGCAATAACATGAATTATTAGGGGCTGTTTATTTGTAACCTTCGATGCGTAGTTTTTAGGGACATGGAATCGCCTGTTAGTCGAATTGCTGCTTTTACACATATATAGGCCATATTCTACACCTTTTAACTCATGCAAGCTACTGAGGATTTACTGGGGTGACTTTGTTAGATCATTGGTTAATTTTGTGGCATTGGGCTATCAATATTTAATTAGAATGCACATAGTACTAGATTTGAAATCCAATTTATATGATAGCTTTCACGTTTCAATAGACAATACCTCACTTTTACATGGATAAGGGCAAAAGTTTCATGTACCTAGACTTGTGCACACCATGACATTCATGATCTCTCATGTGTTGGTTGGCTTTTTCTGCATAGGCTTTTCTTCGTTCAATCACCGTATCTCGTTGTCGCACTCTGATGTTGTAATGCTCTAATAGAGGTCATTGTTGCCAACAGAACAAAAAGCAAAGTTAACTGAGGAAGAAACACAAGCCAAAAAAGCAGAGGCAGCGATGAGGCGGAAACAACAGATTGAAAAGGCAGCTAAAGACATACAGGTTAAATTTGGTTCTTGGCAGAAAAATAATTTTGTTTGTTTCTATATTTATTGCGATACTTGCAACTGCACTCCATTATTGAATGTCAGTGAGGTCATGCCTAAAGATATTGAGTTAATGCATTGTTTCTCTGTGGCAGTAATGCTGTTGTGAACACATGTTCACTCTAGTTACATGGTTGTTTTACAGTTTCTAATTTGCTATACAATATCAAGACATTTGTTTATCTAAGAAAAGTGTTTGTTATTCTGTACTAATCTTAATTCTGATAGCAGGCTTCAGCAATTCAGAAGATTTTGTGTCAGGATTCGGTGCGTAAAAAACGTGAAGATCGGCTTCAAAAGCAGAGAGAGGAGATTGCACAGGTAAAGTCATTCTAGGTGTCATTTCTGTTCATTTTCCATTTCATCAGTAGCATTAATTGGACTCTGTTGTTTTAAAGTTTTGATGAAAGGCCCGACTTGTTAGTAGGATGAAAATTTAGCTACTTTACTACTTGGCTTTTCTGGATGTCAGAATGTGCTATCCATGAGTAGTAGCTTTATAACTTTTCCAATTTTCCTTTTAATGCACCATGTGCAGTCTTTGGTAGTGCCCAACTCTTAGTGTTGATCATAGATGCAGTGGATTGCGATCCACTGATCCGCGTTCTGGAATGCCAGCGATTCTTTTTTTTATAAATACTAGAAAACTAAAACAACTCAGAAAAACCATTACAAAAATAAGAGCGTTCCAGGGAACCCTAATAGGGATTCCCAGATTGCATTCCAGAATGCTGACTGCATCTCAGTTGTGGGTATTGTTTTATAGACATGGGAACTAATCCATACAACTTAACAAGTTGGCCCCTTATCTTTTCTTTACATTTTCAAACTTTAAGTTAATGCATTCTGGTTTGTGCTAGCTCATGATAATTATCTCTGGAATGCTCTATTTATATATGCAAAGATTCAAAGATTATCTTGATAACAAGAGATGCCTATAAACACAAACACAATCTTCTTCATGCAGAGCAAAAAGGCTGCTGAATTGGAAGTTGCTTCAAATAGCATTAGGTGGATATTTGGCCCAAATGGCACTGTGGTTTCCTGGTCAAAGGACGTGGAGTTACCGACTTTATTCAAATCTGGTCCCAGCAGGTGATTTTGATTCTGAATAAACTTCTTATAAAGTTAACATACCTTTGTGTTTGCTCTTGTTTGAATTGATTACTGGTCAACTTTGTCAACTGAAGAATCATAATCTCATCTTATTTTCCAATGTAGTGAAGTCTTTCTCCAACAGTTTCTAGCTGTGCATTCCATAGGTGTGGAATGTTGAGCACTATGGATGCTTTTTTAAACTGAGTTAATCAATTCTTTGCTAATATGCAAAGGTGACTGTGTCAGGATAATTATGAGGAGTGTGAATTCTTGTAGAATTGATTGCTGTTTTTTGTGTTTTAGCTTTACATATATCCAAGATGATTAATCATATAATCTACGGAATGGAGCTAAGGAGCCCATGTCTCAGGGCTGATTTGAACCTGCCTTTAAGTTAGCCTAAATTTAACTATTTTTGTTATGGCAGTTGCATTCATGCTAACATTTGTGTTAGCATAGAAAAATAAAGGAACCCCCCTCTCAAACTACATTCCCCCATGTTACCTTTAAGTTGTTTATACGATCTAAACATAATTATTTAAGGTTGCATGCACACCCACCTTTATTTATGTCTCCTTATACAAAAGAACAGTTTCTAGGTCAGATTTTAACCTGATGTTCACATTGGTCTTCAGATTAAGTTCAACCTGAAAAACAGGCCATTCACAACAGTCATTAAAGCCTAGCCTAAAGCAAATCTATTCACACCTATACCTTTTAATTTAATGTATCGTGAAGTTGGTTGGGGGTTGATCAAAATCCGGATTTTTTCATGAAGCCAGTTTGAACTAGTGCATCAAGCTCCTAAGCTGGAGGATTTTCTAGGTAGAGTATCTCAGGGAACTCTTACTCCCATAAAAACCATTCTTGGCAACCAAAATTTGAAACCATGTTCTACAACCAAGGGCATCCATCCTTATCTAACATCTAGCCATTATCAGTCTCAGATGAATGAGAGTCATCCATATCTGTGTTTCTCATTCCGAGTTCTGACAGACCGTTTCCATCAATGTTGCACTGTAACGCGTTTCATTCAATGAAGCTCTGTTTCGAAAAGTTCGTTTCAAACAGACCGTTCGAAACAGATTTTAAAATTGCAAAAAATAAAAAGCCCTCCTAATTTGTGTGTGTGAAAGTTTGGCATATAAAACTTTAGTTGAAACTCAGTACGGAATAGTACAATTATGAATACCTTGTGTATGTGCATTGTGTGATGTATCTTAATGTCTCATTGAGCCCTCAGTCATGTAAGTGTGCCCATTACGAATTGTTAAATTGTCATTGTATAGAGCTATAATCACTATCTAGACACTTAAACAACACCTGGTTTTCCTTTAACAAAAGGCTATAAATAAACCAAGAACACTAAAAACGTTTAACCGTTTCTTTCCCGACAGAGTCGATTTTTTCCTGTTTCAAACGCGTTTCAAACACGTTGCGAAAAGACTTTTCGAAATGAAGTTCCGTCAACAAGCATTGACTGGTTCATCGATGTTGTCTCAAGTCTATTAATCTCATTCAAGACACGCTTCACATCAAGAAGATAACATTAGTAGAAGCTTCTCGTCTACCTTTCCTCTGCACACTCAGAATCTTTTGAAAGAAGAAAGGGCACACAAAATTCTGTCTTCAGATTGCAGCCTGCACTTTCCCCAGTGAACTGGCATGGCAAGAAACAGCGGCATGCTGGGAATCTTTCCGCTGCAGACATTGCTGTGGCAACATCAAACAGCCTTTCATAAATTTCTTGAAAGTTGGTATAACCAGAACACAGTATGTTGGTCGTTGTATGAATATATAAAAGCTAATGTGGATATCTTTGTGCATGTGACCTGCACGTACACTTGGGTGGGCATTATCCTAGATCTGCTCTCGTAGAATGTAACTCTAGTAAAACCTAATATAGATTATAGTGCGTAAAAATCCTTCACAGATATAACTAACAAACTGATCAGTATCATTAGAAACTGCATATCACTAAGAAACTTAATGTTACAAGTTTTGCATGTTATCAGTTTCTTAGTTTTTGCCTTTTTAATGCGACCAGTAACTAAATTTCATGTTACTACTGAGAAAATGTAATTGTTTAGAAACTTTGCATCTTTATCAGTTTTTAAAAAATGAATATCACCAAGAAACTAAGAAATAGCACACAGTTACAGTTATTGATTGAATAATCTTTTTATAACAGCCCTTGTTTTACTGGAATGATGTGCACCTTTAAATGGATGTTTAGTTTTATTCAATATGAGGACATCAATGATTTGTGCATTACAGTAAAGATGCATTTTATGAACTTAAATTGCATTCACTGACACCATACAAAGGCCTGTTTCAATTGTGTTTCTTACTTCTTGTTTTGTTGAAGTTAACATTATCCACAAACAGTTTTTTGGTACTATTTGTATGCCTTTCAGTATCCAAGTTCTGGTTTGTTATATCTCGGAGCATGTGGAGTGCATCATTCCAGTTTTTTCTACACAATTGAGGACATACAAGACAGAAAAATTATGCTAGTTTTTAACTCTCTCTTTTCAAACATATTCTAGCCAAAGTTGGTTAATATCTTGTTTTCTCTTGCAGCTATCCTCCACCTCGTGAGAAATGTGCAGTTCCCACTTGCAATAATGCTTACAAATATCGTCATTCGAAGTTGAAGTTGCCCCTTTGTAGTTTAGAGTGTTACCGCATTGTTGAAGCACCAAGTAAAATCGGTTCGGCTTTTTGAAAAGTGGTTTTGGTAGTGCAAATGTATAGAGACTTTTCACCATACAGCCATTCTGAAGCTGGGGCTGAAAGTGCTTTGGAATTCAGCTGGCAATGTTTATGATTTGTTGTAACATTCACAAAGTCTAATCGAGTGGAATGCTGGAGTATGGGATGATAACTTGACCTATGCCTATATTTTGGGTACCAATCTTTATATAGCAGGAAAAGTTATGATGCCATCATTATGAAGTGAAATGGTGAAAGAACTGTGAACAGTTTGAAGGTTCGAACTTGTGTTGACCTTCCTTGCACTTTTGAGTCAGTGTATATATCTTATATGAATCTTTTTTGAGCAAGCATACAGTCAAAAGTTTCATTCTTTGCTAGGATGTTTACCTCTCTCTCTCTCTCTCTCTCTCTCTCAAGCAGGTTTCAGGTCTAGGCTTCAAAGAACTGTTGCTGTGAATGATCCTCTGAAGTTTTTTGAGGATTCTTCAGTGAATACAGCTCAAATGTATTGTAATTATTAGTTAAAAGCAAAATGAATTATTTTATCACAAACTAGCCTTCATGTATTTTTCTTCTTTACAAATCAAGACGATAAAAGGATTCAGTCTAGAACTACCACCATAAGCATATGGTCTTTACTTTCCAGCATAGAGATTTTGACAAGTGGGGGCATTTGGGTGGTCTCTATCATTTGGATTCTTTGTCATGAACTATTACCTGCTGCTCCTGTCTGCTGTCGTTCACACTCAACACACTCTGCCTGCCATTGCTCACCATTTGGGGGTGCTGTTGGCACTCGTTAGCAAGAATGAATGAAAGCTGTCACTTGTCCATGCTGTTTTGTGGAAGTGAGAAAGCTCCAATTGCGTAAATGCATTTAATTCACAATGTAACTAGTCGTAACTTTTGCTTAAAGGGCTGCAGTTTCTGCACAAGGTTACAATGTCCTCACTCTGCAAACTGTTATTCATCAAGCCTTCACGTTCAATCTTTCTACTTACTACCCTCTTGCGGTGGTGCATCTCGTTTCAGCTTCACATCTATGCATCCAAAACTTGCGGTGCATTGTGTGTTCCACCACATTGGCCCATTTTCCTTTAGTTGCATGCCTATGCATCCAAAACGTGCTTATGTGTTGAACATTCCATCATTTATTTTGTGATTCCTGTCCTTTTTCAATGTTGTGCTGTTCACAAAAACAATATTACACTAGTCTTCCATCCACATCCACGAACAAATTCTCATTCTAATTCGGTCACTTCTTCTCCGTTTTCGAATGCTTT
Organism: Diphasiastrum complanatum; assembly: GCA_029204225.1. Classification (NCBI taxonomy): domain Eukaryota; kingdom Viridiplantae; phylum Streptophyta; class Lycopodiopsida; order Lycopodiales; family Lycopodiaceae; genus Diphasiastrum; species Diphasiastrum complanatum. The sequence goes on along the minus strand of CM055096.1, from coordinate 68,184,912 downwards.
TAGCATCGTATCAAAAACTCATTCGCGAGAGCATTTTGAAGGTAAGGGTTCCAAAGGTTCGTCGTTCTCCAATGCCCTCTTTTTCTTCGATTGATATTTCTTCTTCGTTTCAATGCTATGTTTCTTTTCTTTTTGGCTTCTTTATACCTTGAAATTCACTTTTTCATTTGTTCACAATTATATAATATGAATGTGTCAATTTTCTCTTTTAATTGAGGTGAAAGTTTTTTTTGCACACCATTTCCTTGTGGTATTTCACCCTCAACACGTTCATCTTATTTTTCACACCACATTTTCGGACTTGCAGGATGCAATTGTGAGATTATTTCGGTGATATAAAACAAAGGTTCTTGTACAAGCCAACTTTTTGCAATGCTACTTTCTGGCTTTGTCTTTTGTATCACAAAGCCCTTCAAAACTTTCATAAAGCGCTCAAGGTAAAACATTAATCTCGTGTGCACAGGTCTTGCAATTGATACTTCTTCGACCAAATGCACTAGAAGATGAACTTGTATATTCAAAAAAGTTGTTGGAAAATCTCTTTTCAACAAACATACCATTTCGATCATTTGGATTTTCATAGAATCCAATTCACAATTTTTTATATCTTTTGAGGAAATCCACTTGCAAGATTGATAGTACATTAGGTTGTTTAACACATAAAAATATTGAAATAACACATATTTATACAAGTGCTTAAAAAAATATACAAACATAATCATTGATGACAAATTGTAAAGCGTCATCGTTGAAGAGACCTCAAATAAAAAGTGGAAGTATGAATTGCAACATCTTATGCCAATCATGTAATTTCAATCCACTTAATTTATTATCTTTGGTAAATGATTTGCACAAAGAATGTGCATAGCCTGTTGGAGTTCTCATTTGTTTTATGGCATGTTTCATATGAGAGTTGCTCTTTTGTAAGAATCCATGGCACGCTAGGTAGAATCTCATCTCCACCTTCGGTGTATTGAATCCAATAGGGTCTTTTCACATCAGTCGCTTGTAGATCTTTACGAGCTGCGGAGTTGTCTTTTGTGCCAATAATGTGGTTCCTTAAGGATTCACTGACGTTTTTGAATATGTCCATAGGATCCAGTAGATGGTTTATCAATAAATTTCTCCAATAGGAAAATTTATGAAAAATAGACAACCGTTTCATACCATCAATGGATTCATTCCATGAAGAATTAACGTCGTGATGTTTAAGCCATTCACCATGCCATTTCGCTACTCCTATGCATGGGGGTGGTGGTGTAGTTAGAGGATTATCTCCTCGGCCTCCAAAAAATCACCTATTCAACCTTCGAAAAAGATGATCAGACGGCAAGTATTTGTAATGATTTTTGTACATTGCCTTCTTTAACATATTTGTGCTATGTCGACCCTCCAAAAGTGGTCCACAAATATAACATGCGTTGTAACCCGATGTGATTAAACCTGCATAGTTCATAAACCAAATTAAATATAAGCTTAGTTAAATATACTCAAACGTTAAACCCTAAAAAAAATTAGATTCATTATATAGATACCTGAACATTCGCTTAAACCGGGGTAGTCATGCATCGTCTGTTAAAAATTCACAATTCTAGCTTGACTAGTTTTGGTCATATGACTTGTAAATAGTTAGATGGTCATGATGTGGCTTGTCACACGTGCCAAATAGCATAGGATTCCATTCATAAGGATGTTCTCAAGTAGACCTAAGTGTTAGAACCTTTGGAATGAGTCCAAATTATGCTTAGATACAAGGGAGAAAAAATAGGAGCTATTTTTGGTAATTTTTGCATTGTTGAGGGATCTCCAAGATTCCAACCTTAATTTGGTAGGGATGAAAGATCCACCAAAATTAGAATTAGGGATAGGTTTAGGGCTACTCATACCTGCCCAAAACCGTGATGGATCATGTATATATAGGTGATGATATCTCACCAAAATCAATCAAGCAATTTCATGATTTTTTCTCTCATGATGGTGCAATTGCTCTCTATGTTCATAATTGTTTGAGTACTTGTGATTACTAATGATTATAGGATTGAATGTAGGTCTGGTGTACAGTACTCAGACTGTGGGAGGCCGTACTTTCACACGTGTGAAGTCTTCTTCAAGGATTTGGGCCATTTAGTGAGGTTCAAGCATAGATTTTTGATGGATTTTGATGGTTCAATTTGTGCTAATCTTATGAAATCATAATCTATTGTTTCCCTCATCATTTCAAGTGTTTTAGGATCCTTATTTGCTGTAATTTTTACATCGTCCACATTAGAATTCCACGAACAACGAAGTTCTGTTGTTGTAAAGGTCTCGAGATGTCGTAAGCGTGAATACCATTTCAAAGAATGCACAATTCATCGACCAAAGGTGCAAGATACACATCCATGTTCTTGGCCTTGTACTTTCTTGGAATCAATAAAGCCAATAACAAGTGTCTCATTTTAATACTCAACCATGGAGGTATGTTATAATTAACTAGCACAACTGGCCATGTGGACCAAGTTGACGCTTGAATGCTAAAAGGATTTACGCCATCCATAGCAAGGCCAAATTCATTTTTAAACTCGGGCCATTGGTTTTCAATATGTTTCCATGTAGGTGAATCACTTGGTACTCGCATGATTTGTCGTTGCTGAGTATTAGCAACGTCTTCACCTGACTCGTTGTCGTGTAGTGGATCGACGATGGGCACAGTTGAGCCCGAGGCTCAGATTATCATGTCGATGACAAGCGTTGAAGGTTCACTTGGAACAATGCCTTTGTGTTTGAAGTCGATGAATGATCCTCGATAAAGACTGTATCTCTGTTGAACAATATCTATTGGGTGTTGGGGTCGTACAACTTGTAAGTGTTGTCAGATGAAGTATATCCGATGAAATCTGTGTGAAAATTGTCAACATTTCCTAGCTAGTTTGAGGCCTAAATTGGCTAAAATTGTAAATAGTTTTGGTTCTGGAGTTTCACACGTGTGAACCAGGCCACAATGTTTTTATTTACTGTATTTTTTCAGTATGATGAAGTGTCAAACTTCATACCCTTCAAAATGAGACCATTTTGATGTATTTTGGTCATATAAGCCATTTTTAGCTATTTTTTCTATATAGGGAATATCTAGGGTCAAGTACCTTCTAGAGAGAGGAGAGAGAGTCATCTTCCTCATCCATAAATAGTAGGGAAGTCGTGGAGAACAGGTTGGAGAAACCTTTTGTATGCTTCATTGAGATCAATAGATCATTGTCATTGTTTCTTCCTCCATTGAGAGCATTGTTGTGTGTATTGTCTTCAAGCTATTGTGTATGATCTTAGGTGCTTTCCAAAAGTGATAGGCTGATGTATTATGGACTGTATAATGCTATTTTGGGCCGCACTTGATGTTTATGGAAGTTTCCATTTGTGATAAATGCTTTTTGATCAAGTTCTTTGCATTCTAGGTAGCATAGAATGTGTTGCCAATTCCTAGCTTATGTAGTTTGGAGTGCAAGCATTCAAGCCAATGATCTTGGAGTTTAGATCCACTTAGGATCTGTATTTTTCACATGGTATCAGAGCTGGTTGGCTTCTATTTACAGTAAGTATTCCATTTTTGGTGATATTTGGATGTTTGATCAAGTTCTAGCATGATTTTGCATTGCTTTGTTGATCAAATCTTACTAACCTTTGTTTTGTGAGTTGAACTTGTGGATCAAAAGCATATTTCAGGTCTATTGAAGATCAGAGGCTGAAAAGAAACTATTTTGGATCAGATCATAACACCTAATCATTTGTGATTGTGAGGCTTGTGCATATTCAATACTAACAATGTTCTTTTCAATCCTATTGTTGACAATCTCCATTCTTGGATGAACACTCTCCTTAAGTGGATGAAACTTCTCCTTAAGTGGATGACAAATGCTCTTTTGAGTGAGTTGTAATTCTCCTAAAGGCTGAGCAAAGCTCCCATTTGGATGAAAGATCCCCTTTTTTGGGTGAACATATTGTAAGCTCCATTGTGAAGAGCATATTGTAAAGATTGTCATCAATTTTGGCATAAATTTTGGTGTACTTTGTTGAGCATGTAAGTAACTCTCCTTATGTAATTTGATTGGAGCATTTGCTGGAAGGTGTTAACCATTATGCAAGTGTGTTTTCAGGTTCTTAACAGGTTGAGGAACATTCTCATGTGAAGTGATCTTAGATCTACATCTAAACACCAAGATTTGACAAGATAGTGAAGCTAGTCTTGTGATTCACTAAGTGTGCTCATTCATTCACCTCTAAATCTTGTATTTATCACTTGCTGGAGTTTATAAACTTTTAGAAGTGTGGTTTACATGTGGTTTTACAGGTTGAATCAATATCTTAGTGTGTTGATCATATGTTGATCAAGTTTGTTCATTACTAGGTAATCTTGGCATCCTAGTTTTGGGTATTTTCTAAGAATGCAAGTAACTCTTCACACCATAACTTGATTTGGTCACTTGCTGGAAAGTTTGAGAGCTTAAGCAAGAGTGTGTTCAGGTTGGTTTGATTTTGTAATCCATTCTTAGTGTGTGCAAAGTGTTGCATGTGTTTCAATCTTCCTTTCTATGCTTGGAAACCATCTAGGTTCAAGATAGAAGTGTTTTAGGGTCCTAAATCTTCATAGATCTCTTTATCTATCATTTGTTGAGAGAAAAGTGAGTGCTAAGTGCTTTAGGACAAAACCTAAAAGTTGAAGAAACATTAGAATCATGGCTTCCAATGGTGGGATCATGCTAGAGTCTAGTGAAAGGTTGAGTTCATCAAACTACTCTACTTGGAAAGTGAGGATGGAGTCCTTACTTGAGTTGAATGAACTCATGGACATAGTTGCAGAAATTGAAGAGAGACCTCTCACACTTCAAGAGCAACAAAGGTTTGATAAGAAGGCCAAAAGGGCTCTTCATATCATTAAAATGAATGTTACAAATGAACTTCTCAAGGAAGTTGGAAAGTGTCAAAGTGCAAGTGAGGCATGGAATGCCTTAAAGAAGCTCTTTGAATCAAAGTCCACATCTAGGGTATTGACCCTAAGGAGACAAATATTTTCTAGTAGGCAAAGAGAGGGTGAAAGTGCTCATGCATTTATCTTGAGAGTTAAGTCCCTAAGTGATGATTTAGCATGCATTGATGAGAACATAAAAGATGGTGAAATAGTCCAAGTTATGTTGAATGGTTTGCTAAATGAACATGCTAACCTTGTGCAAAGTTTTGCCATTCAAAGAGTCTTGCCAAGTGTGGTTGACTTGCAAGAAATCTTATTGGCTGAAGAACATAGGTTGCAATCAAAGCTTGATGGTGCATCCTTGCAAGGTGGAGGTGAAGAGGCTTTCTTCACAAAAGGCAAATTCAAGGGCAAAGGTAAAGGCAAAGGGAAATGGTCCAAAGGTGGTAACTTTGATCATGATGATCACTCTTCCTCTTCCTCTTCTACTAAGAACAATAAGTCAAAGTTCAAGTGCTTTTATTGTGGGATAAAAGGTCATTTTGCAAATGAATGTTATAAGAAGAAAAGAGAGCAAGGAGAGAGGCAAGGAAATCTTACAATAGATGAGGAAGAACATAACACATGTGAATCACTTGTTATGACTTCAAGTTTGTTAGCCAACATAGATGATAATGATCCTTGGTGGATTGATAGTGGAGCCTCATCTCACATGACAAGACATAAGGAATACTTTACATCCTTATTGTCTTATGAGGGAGAAGGTAACATCATCTACACTGCAAATGATGGTCAATGTGACATCAAAGGCATAGGCACTATTCCTATTTCCCTTTCAACAAATAGGAAAGCAAATCTTGAAAATGTTTTGTACATTCCTTCAATCACTAAGAATTTGCTTAGTGTAAGTCAAATGATTGACAAAGGACTTGATGTGGAGTTCATTGGAGATGCATGTTTGATAAGTAAATGTGGATCCTTGATTGCTCAAGGTAGGAGGCATGGTAAACTTTTCAAGCTTGATGCATGTGTGATCTCTAATCATGAAGGATGTATGGCTAGGGAGCAATTGACAAACCAAGAAGTTTGGCACAAGAGGTTGGGCCATCCCAACTTCAAATCTTTGGAGGTAATGGCAAAGAAAGAGCTTGTTCTTGGTCTCCCTAAAAGTCTTGTTGCAAACAATAGTGTTTGTGAACATTGTGCCTTGTCCAAATCTCATAGACTTGCTTATTCTAGATCTACTTCTAGATCTAAAGAAGCTTTTCAACTTGTGCATTCTGATATTCATTCTTCTAGTACAACTAGCAATGGTGGGGCAAAGATGTATGCAACTTTCATTGATGACTTTAGTAGGTATACTTGGATCTATCTTCTTAAAAGTAAGGATGAAGTGTTTGCTGCATTTGTCAAGTTCAAGAATGAAATGGAAAACCAATTCAATACAAAGATCAAATGCTTAAGATCTGATAATGGAGGGGAATACACCTCAAATAGGTTCAAAGACTTTTGTATAGCACATGGGATTAAGAGGGAGATGTCTAGTCCTAGGACTCCACAACAGAATGGAGTGGCCGAGAGGAAGAATAGAACCCTTTGTGAATGTGCCAAGGCAATGAGACTACATGCTAATCTTGCTAAGTCTTTTTGGGGGGAAGCTTTAGCATGTGCTAACTATCTATGTAATAGATGGACAAGTGCTTCCTTGGATGGTAAAACTCCTCATGAGGTTCTTTATGGTAGAAGGCCGAGTGTCAAGCATTGTAGGATCTTTGGATGTACATGTTTTGTCAATATCACACTTGATGATAGAACTAAAGAAGATCCTTCATCAAAGAAGGGTGTGTTTGTTGGCTATAGTGAAGTAAGCAAGGCTTACAAAGTGTACATTCCTTCTACAAAGAAAGTTGTCATAAGTAGGGATGTCATCTTTCATGAAGAGAATGTTTCCAATGTTGTTGATGTTGATGTTGATGTGCCTACTAATCATCATGATGTGCAAGATGTCTTGGATGAAGATGGAGATGCCACTCCAAAGCAAACTTCAAGGAAGACTCAAAGGCAAAGGGCTAAGCCGTCAAGGCTAACCTATGATGAAAAAGGAAAGCAAGTGGTGGACAACTCTAACTTTGCTTTTCTTACCTCTTTTGATGAACCAACTTGTGTAGGTGAAGCAATTCAAAAGAAGGAATGGATCCAAGCCATGGATCATGAGCATCAAGCACTCATCAAAAGCAACACATGGAGGTTGGTAAAGCTTCCAAAGGACAAGAAGGCAATTGGTTGTAAGTGGATCTTCAAGATCAAGACAAATCAAGATGGATCAATCAACAAGTACAAGGCAAGGTTGGTGGCAAAGGGGTATGCTCAAGAATATGGTATTGACTATGATGAGACCTTTGCACCCGTGGCAAAGATGGTAACTATTTGAATCCTAATCTCTCTTGCAACTCTTTATGATTGGGATATGTGGCAAATGGATGTTACTAATGCCTTCTTGAATGGTGATCTTGAAGAAGATATTTACATGGAGCAACCCGAGGGCTATGTTTCACATGATGAGCCTAATCATGTGTGCTATCTCCAAAAGAGTTTGTATGGGCTAAAGCAAGCACCAAGGAGTTGGTATGCTAAGCTCAATTCCTTCTTACTTTCTCAAAACTTTGTTATGAGTGAGTATGATCATTCTCTCTACTTTAGATTGAATGAAAATGATATCACTTTACTTTTGATCTATGTTGATGACATTATCTTAAGTGGTGGTAACAATCTAGATATAGATGAAATCAAGATTGCACTCAAAAGAGAGTTTGAAATTCAAGATCTTGGTAAACTTCATTATATCTTAGGAATAGAGATTATTAGAACTTCTAAATCTACATTCATATGTCAAGAAAAGTATGTTAACTCTATTCTAAAAAGGTTTCATATGGAAGATTGTAAAGTTGTTTCTACTCCTATGGAATCAAATGTAAAGCTAACTACAAGAAGTAATGAAAGATCCTTCAAGGACATTACTCTCTATAGAAAGCTAATAGGATCTCTTATATGGTTAACCATCACAAGACCTGATCTAAGCTTTGTGGTTGGTAAACTAAGTCAATTTATGCAAGATCCTAGTGAGGCTCATTGGAAGCTAGGAAAGAGAGTACTTAGATACATCTCGGGATCTAGAGATTTTGGCATCTTGTATGGAGGTACTACACCTAACCTTTGTGGATTTTCAGATTCAGATTTTGCAGGTGATCAAATGGATAGGAAGTCAACAAGTGCCTTTGCAATCTATCTTGGAGATGGAGTGGTCTCATGGCTATCAAAGAAGCAACCAACTATCTCTCTATCTTCCACCGAAGCCGAGTACAAGGCATTAACAACATGCACCAAGGAGATTCTTTGGATCAAGAGGATGTTATTGGATCTTCACTTGCTGGAACCAGAGAAGACTCCAATCATACTTTGTGATAACCTTTCAGCCCAAAGCTTGGCAAGCAATCCTGTTTTTCATGCAAGGAGCAAGCACATTGAGATTGCTCACCATTTTGTGAGAGATCAAGTCATTGCCAAAGAGGTGGAGCTTCAACATGTCTCTTCAAAGGAGTGTGTGGCTGATATCTTCACCAAACCATTGGAAAAGGACCTATATTTAATGCATAGATCTAATCTTGGAATGTGCTCAAAGACTATGTTGAAACTAGCATCCAATGTTGAAGAGGGAGTGTGAAAATTGTCAACATTTCCTAGCTAGTTTGAGGCCTAAATTGGCTAAAATTGTAAATAGTTTTGGTTCTGGAGTTTCACACGTGTGAACCAGGCCACAATGTTTTTATTTACTGTATTTTTTCAGTATGATGAAGTGTCAAACTTCATACCCTTCAAAATGAGACCATTTTGATGTATTTTGGTCATATAAGCCATTTTTAGCTATTTTTTCTATATAGGGAATATCTAGGGTCAAGTACCTTCTAGAGAGAGGAGAGAGAGTCATCTTCCTCATCCATAAATAGTAGGGAAGTCGTGGAGAACAGGTTGGAGAAACCTTTTGTATGCTTCATTGAGATCAATAGATCATTGTCATTGTTTCTTCCTCCATTGAGAGCATTGTTGTGTGTATTGTCTTCAAGCTATTGTGTATGATCTTAGGTGCTTTCCAAAAGTGATAGGCTGATGTATTATGGACTGTATAATGCTATTTTGGGCCGCACTTGATGTTTATGGAAGTTTCCATTTGTGATAAATGCTTTTTGATCAAGTTCTTTGCATTCTAGGTAGCATAGAATGTGTTGCCAATTCCTAGCTTATGTAGTTTGGAGTGCAAGCATTCAAGCCAATGATCTTGGAGTTTAGATCCACTTAGGATCTGTATTTTTCACAATCTGTTGGGAATAAATCTTCGCCGTTCAATCTGAAAAATTTGTGAATGAAACTGAAGCTTTTAGCAACTTCGTGAAGGTTTCCTGTCGAAGAATAGAAAGCTATCAAATCTAATGACGATTTTGCCTTCTTTTTGCTCAAATCTGACAGAATTGACCGATTTCTCAAATCCAAATGGATCTTAAGAATTGTAATCTGAATAGCTATCCATGTTCAACAATCAAATTAGATTTCAAACAAGAAAGTCCACTCAAATCAAGCAAAATCACCCTCAATCTATCCCTATATGCAATTTTAATCCTATGCATGCCAAAACAAGATGCCTAATGCAAGCTAACCATCAACCAAACAGGCTGCAATCTGGAAAATTAGCGTAGCTCCCCGACAACGGCGCCAAAATTTCAGTGGGGCTATTTCCTTCCTAGCCTCAACCCAAGATCCAAGCATCAAGGAGATGAAGATAGTCATCACGCAGAGGTTCAATCCCATGAGAGCGATAACATATATCAGATTTCAGCATGAATGGAAGATCCACATCTAAATCTAACATCCATTAACCCTATCTGCAAGTCAAACCTCTCTGTTAGAATTTGCCATCCAGCCTAAGAATTTGTTTTCAAAGAGCACGATTTCCTTGTCCTACCCGCGAATTTTGAAACTCCAATTTTCTCCCAGAATCTAAAAAATCACTATTTTGACATTCAAAACTCTTTGTCAGAATTTGCGAGTATTACAGTTAAAATTATCTGTCTCTTCACGATTTCTCAGCCTGTCCGCGAATTCTATCACGTCCAGAAAGACCAATTTTTGTCCTACACTATCCATTCTGCAAGCAAACTGCCCTTTTGCCAAGTCCAGTACTATCCTGCTCATCTGTATTCTGCATCATGTCTCGTGATTGTGCCCAACAATCTCATATGGATAAACTCACTGCCGATTTCGAAACCGCCATGAAACAGATTGCTGAAAAATCCTTTCCTGCAAGGAAAAATGTCTGGTGTCCAATCTGCTCACAGCATCACACTGCTAATGAATGCCCTCAATTGCAAATTCATTTCCTAGCAGCCACCAGACCCACCATCTATCGAGCTTACCGTCCTTACCTGCCACAACAACCTATGCCACGACCAGGGGTCTACCAACCATGACCACCTGCCCAAATCAATATCCATCCCCCCGTCAACAGTTTGTTGTTAACCAACCTGCCCCACAAAACGCTGTACATTATCTTGACCCGAATACCATTGATCCGGCCACCTACTATGTGAAAGACAATACTCAGCCTCAGTACTCTACTGAAATGGCTGTTTATTATACCTATGATTCTAATGCTCAACCAGTGGATTCCAATGCCCAAGCTTACAATATAAACCAAGCTGTCTTTGCTGCACATCAACTACCCGCAATACGAGGTTGCTTTATCTGTGCAGGTTAACATCCTAGTATTCGCTGCCCAAATAAACTTCGCTTTCCTCCAGCTTGTGAAAACTGTGGTATTGAACATCACGTAAAGGAATACCCATCCTGATCTAAGTCAGCCGCTCCTGTCTGTTCAGTGCATGTAGAAACCTTACCAATCAAAACACATCCTGCTTGGGTCTTGACTTGGGAACAAACCCAATGCCAAACCCCTACACTTGCACCCAGCAAAAATCAACCGCAGGCTATTCCTCCAAGTGATGATTCAACTCCGATAGTTTACCCTCACCCATCTGAAGGAATTCGGCTACATCATGAGTATCGTCAGCAAATCCGCAATGCCGACCAACAACCTTCCTCTTCTCATAAAGTACCTCACAAGCCCTTTGAAAGCAAAACCCTTGAAGGTACCGAAGTTTGGGAAGATTTACTACAAGCCAATGTCACTCTTCCCGTCCATGTACTCTGGAAGCATGTTGGCCAGTGGAAACAACATATCCAATCCAATACCACCACCACTATTGACGAGTTGTCTGAAATGCCCTTACATCTAACCAATCCACTCAGCGAACGAGGCAACATCAAAATCCCAGCTACCTATCATCAATCCCGTGAAGTTTTAGCAGTACTTGATGGAGGTTCTGGAGTTAATATCATTTCCACATCCCCCATGATGGAATGAAATTTGAACGACAAGCTAGCCAAACCTACTTGTCAGCTTTGGATGGCTGATCAAAGTGTGGTCTGACCTACCAGTTTCCTTCCGCACGTGCTGATCAAACTAGGAGGTCTCAAGTTTTCTGTTGATCTTGTAGTACTTGATATTCCGCCCTTTTGGGGTCAAAGGGAAATGATGGCGGGTGGCTAGGCGGTGGGGATGGTATCTCGCACATGGCCCACATGCACGCACGACGTGCCACATTGTCTACTGGACCGCTCTCCGCCGACAAACTCTGAGTTTGAAGAACCTAGCTTTCATTCCTAAACCTTTGACAAAAGATGACAAGACATGACACGACATGACACAACATGAAATCAGTCGTGCTCCTCAATTGACCGAGAAGATCAGCCAAGTACCATGGGGTACAAATATTCGATCAGATATTATGACATCAGCAAAAGTACTCTAGATCGTGGCTAATCTGCCACTCTTGTAATTCGTAATTAGTTGCAGATATTTAATCACTCTAATCTAGGAGTTACACGACGCGAATATATACTTTTTGTTTGATGCATAATACTGTAAGCAAGTAAGCAAGACAAGAAGTATACGATTCGTGAGAGAACTATATTTCTCTCACGCCAATGCACTGCGTGGATCTGTCATGCAGTGCTTGAAGAATCAAGAGAATCAATACATAATATTGTAGCTGTTGTGCACATATTATTCTGTATGATTGTATGATCTTGAATGTATTTTTGTCTGTTACAATTCATATGTTTGATTCACTTGCTTATTCAATTCCACACACTGGTTTGATTTCATTGAATGCTATATTAATTTGCTAAAGTAGATCAGTGTCTATCTACACTCTAAAGGATTGTAGGAATGATATAGCTGGCAGTGACCAGCTTTCATATCTGAATTCCTGATGAACTAATCTTGTTCGTGAATCCTTTTGCTTCATGTTTCGTCTCGCTTTACTTTGCGATCACTTGGCCATAAGAGTAAATCAATTTCAGAGCTCACCTAAGTTTCGTTTTGTTTCGTTTTGTCTCATCTTGTCTCGTTACAGAGCCTGATTGATCTTTTTCGCGAATGCTTGTGCTTTATTTCATTTCGTGTCGTTTCGCGATCTCTATGCTTTCAGCATGAATCAATATTAGAGCTCGTTTAAGCTTTGCTTTGCTTCGCTTCAATTTGTTTTCATCTAGATTTCGTCTCATTTCGTTGTTTTTCAGAGCTTGATTGATCCAACACGAATTATTCTCGAATAGAAATAATTCGAGTTTCGCGAATCCTTCAAGATTTATTTTTATCAGTTTGTCACCAGAGTTCTAGCTGGAATTTGCATTTTCTGAGTGTATTTTTTGCATCAGTGATATTAGAGTCTGATTGATTTTTTTTGCGAATGTTTGTGCTTCGTTTCGTTTCGTGTCGTTTCGTGATCTCTATGCTTCTAACATGAATCAATGTCAGAGCTCGTTTAAGTTTCGCTTCGTTTCGTTTCATTTTCGTTTAGAGTTTGTCTCATTTTGTTTTATCAACACGAATTATTCTCGAACAGAAATAATTCGAGTTTCGCGAAAAGTTTCATGAATCGTTCAAGATTTCTTTTATCAGTTTGTCACCAGTGTTCTAGCTAGAGTTGCATTTTCTGAATGCATTTTTTCGTATCATCTTGATCTTTGGATTGTTATTATGTTGATAGATAATTAGTTTCTTATTTCTTGTTTCAAATCTATAGATTAATCTGAGCACATTATTGTTCCTAATGTTTAGACTTAGTTAGAAGCAAAAACCATTTGGTTATTCACCTGTATTGCACACAGATATGTTGGTGAATGGTTTTCAGTTGCATGTGTAATTTGTGTGCATGTATCTAAAGTAAACAAAAATCCTGAGCATCCCAATGACAGGTTGGGAAACATACTATAACAAATAATAATTTGTTTGCCTGACCTGAATTGAATAAAGAAGATAACGTCTAACGAAGTCAACCGCTTGGAACGGGCAGGAACACCTGATTTCCAGAGATAGGGGAATCAAGAAAGACCAAAAAACAATTGTGTTCACAGATTCTTAGTAGGAATCTGGAAACAACGGCCAGAACGATGATGGTTCTGTCGCATTGAACCATTATCGTGAGCTTCATATTCATTATGGGATTCATTATGGTGATTATTATGAGCTTCTTTATTATGGAAGTGGAACAGCAGGTGAAGTAGATTTATTGCGCTGATTTCTAAAATCAGCTATGTGTCTGAGAAGAAGCCTCTTTTCCTCATTAACCACAGCAACATGCCTCTACCGAGGCAGTCTTCCATTGGTATCTTTTGATTCTTCATCCATTCAAACTTTGAAAGGAGTGGATTGTTCCGTGTATGATATCAAATGGACTAGAAGCAAAGTATGCAATTGATGAGTAGATGACAATGAAAGAATCAGAACCAACAATTGATGAGTAGATGACAATGAAAGAATCAGAACCAGCATAGATATGCTTTCCCATCATTTTTCGGGATCTGTGCATAGGAAATGCATCCGAGCACTCTTAGGTTCTTCACAGAGGGCTTAGAGCCTGTCCACACCTCATGGGGTATCTTGCCTGAGAGGGCCTTGGTCGAACATCTGTTCTGGATGTAAGCTGCAGTGGAGACAGCTTCGGCCTAGAAGCTCTTGGGAAATGATGCATGCACTAGCATACATTTGGCTAATTCAACCAGGGTATGGTTCTTCCCCTCAACTAAGCCATTAGACTGAGGATTGTAAGGAGTGATGAATTGCTGCTCAATGCCTTGTCTCTGGCAAACTCGGTAGAGATATATTCTCCACCATTGTCTGACCTTAGAGCCTTGATTCTCCTTCTAGCCTTCTGCACGCTCCTTGAAGATTCTAAAGCAATTGAAAGCTTCTGATTTCTTCTTTACAAAGTACACCATAGTCCTTTTGGAAAATTCATCAATAAAAGTTATAAAATATTTTGCATCCTTCAGCAAAGGATTTTTTATCGGGCCACAAATGTCTGAATGTACAATGTCTAAAAATCCTCTAGCAGTATGCTGATGGCTTGATCTAAATGGTTTCCTAGTTTGTTTACCAACTTGACAGTCTTGACAGATAGGTAACTCGACTTTATCTCTAGGATAGTCTAGATCAAGAACAATAGAATGTCGAGACATTCGTTGTACAACAACATGATTCAAGTGACCAAGTCTATAATGCCAAAGTAAACTTTTATTTGCTTGAATAGAAGTACTAAACGCCTGACTAGAGGCAGAAAAGCAATGACTTAATCTATACAAGTATCCATGCCTCTTTTCGAGTGCTAGGATCTTGTCTATCCTATCAACTACTTTGCACTCATCACATTCGAATTCTACTCTATGTCCTAGATCTATTATTTTGCTTACAGAGAGAAGATACGTAGATAAATTTGGTATATACAGGACTTTAGAAAGTAGTTTAGATTGATCACTTGAAAAGCCTTGTGTGCTATTATCACCAAGGTGAACATATTTGTTGGTACTGTAAGGTGTATAGGACTTGAAACAACCAATGAGGTTGGTCATATGCTGAGTGGCACTGGAATCTAGAAACCAAGAACTGTCGCCAGATGCTCCTTGATGGCTGGTCATGAAGGCATAATGATCCGCTTCTTGAATGGACTGTGGGGCTTCTATAGCTGCATTTGCCACTTGATTCGACTGTCCCTTGCTATTGTTCTTCATTTGCAGTATCTGGTAGTCTTGAATTTCATGGTTGTTTCGCTTGCAGTATCTGCAGAACAGCTTCTTCTTCGTCTGCAAATTCGACTATTCTTTGTGCTATGCTGGTTTCTGGTCTTGCTTTGTTTGCTTCGGGGCTTTCTTTTTCTTCTGTTTAGTCATGCTCTTGTTCGTGTACAAAGCGTGAGAATCAGTTGATAAACTAGAGGCTTCGTTCCTCCACTTGTCTTCCTACAACAACATTGTAATGACTCTTGAAAGAGTCAGTTCTGGATGTGTCATGATGATCATCACCCAGCTATCGTATGAGCTTGGCAAGCTTGTAAGCAGTTGCATCACTACATCTTGATCGTCTATGATAGATCTGACAGTGGCCATTTGCTTCAGTAGGTTCTTGAATTGGTTGATGTGATTATGCAGAGAATCACTATTCGTCATCTTGAGGGAGTAAAATTTCTTCCTAAGATGTAGTTTGGAAGCTATATCTCACACTTCGTATAGTGTGCTCAAGATGTCCTAGATTTTTTTGGATGTCTAAGCCTCGGATACATGGCCGATCTGAGTATCTGATATGTTGAGGATGATCAGCGCAAAAGCCTTTCCATCTTTCAGCTTCCATCTGACGATTGTTGCGTCGTCAGCTTTGGGTTTCCCTTCTGCACCTGTAACAACGTCATACAATTCTTTAGCCATTAGTACAGTTTTCATCTTAAATTTCCACAGATGGTAATTGGCTCCATCAAGTTTGTCCATGATAGGACTGGCTTTCTCTTGAAAATCCATGTGGAAGATTAGTCTAGGTGATAGGAAAAACTATCAGTGACCTAAGTATGAAAATCTGCTACTGAATTACAAAACAAGAAGACAATTACTCTATCGGATGGTAGAGTCTTGTTTACTGTGAAAGCTTATTAGGCTACAGAAAATAGCTCTGATACCATGTTGGAAAAAGAGGGTGTGTGAGTGTGAGGAAAGAAAAAATAGCTCGAAAAGAAACAAACACAAAAAGAAGCGAACTCGAAACACGAAAAAGAAATGAACTCGAATGAAAAGTGTTCGTGCGCAACAGAATGAGCTATCTCACTCCTTTCGTAAGCATGACTACACCTATCAAACATGAACAGAACATTAGTGATAGAAATCACGCTCGATCTGATTACGTAGCCAAACATTTAGCAACAAAACATCATCAGAAAGATAATTTGTCGCAAACAACTAGACAAATTATTAGTCGTGAATATTTTGTGAAGAGCTAGATTGAGCTCGACTGATAATCAGTTGTGATAGACAAATACTAAATATTACTCGCAAACAACTAGACTAATAATAATTCGCTAAGAACAGACTACCAGATTAAGCAATAAGAAAGTCAGACAAAATGTAGAAAGGCATATCAATATTGACACAAATCTGAACGTACGCGTGCTCTACAAAGCTAATCCAATCTGTGAAAGGAATACCGATTATTAACAATACAAAGAATCAATGCACGAAAGCATCTACTTTGTCAATCTCTGATAAGCTTCTGATGCTATTATGCTTGTTGCTTGTTTCTCACTTAATTTCTCTCACATTCAGAATACGCAAATGGTATTCAATATATATATATATAATTTTACAGGTGTGCAAATGAAGAAAGTACAAAGTGAATGTGCTGTCTATGGGAGATCGTGGATGGCTGCTGTCATTGTCAAATCTGTTTGCATAGTTGCATGGGATGTCAGCCTTCACTGAAATGAACCGTTGGTGAAGATGCAAAAAATGGGGTCTTAGCACTCAATTATTGAGGCTAATCATTTTCATGAAAGTTTCCAAATTAAAGACTTGCAATGTAAAATCAACGAAGTGTCACAATTGTCTTGAAATTGAGACTTAAATTAATTTAGAATGAATATAATCATTAATTATCAACATTGTAGCATTCAAATTTTGAAGGCTTTCTCAATGACAACAATGGGCAAATTGTTGTAAACAGATAGTCTGGATCTCGTAGCCTATGCAACCATCATGGCAAGGCTTATTAGAGAGCTATCTAATTTGAGTTTTTTTTTTTAGCAAAGGTACATCAATCTAATTTTCTTACCAATCACGGAGCATCTTCATTAGAGCATCCAACTTGGAGTAGATGGGATGGCCCTTTCATACCAACAATTCGTCACTAGATTCCATAGGAGGTAATTGATAACCTCGATTGTCCTCAGCAAGAATCAATGATGTTCTCCCCTTCCCATCCCCTGTGCTCTTGTGAGGAAAATGACTATTTTGTAGAATTGCTTTTCATTGAAAGTCACATTGCTCCATGGAAGTTATTCTTTGATTCAAAATGAAAAAGAGGCCGCTTGTGGCCATAATAAAACCATGTGGAAATTTATCATTTTTCAAGCTCTTTAACATATTTGTTACATACCAGTCATTCTTGTAAAAGCGACAAATTTAGTGCCAGAATAAGGATGAAGCCCCATAAATTAAAAGGAAAATTTAGAACCCATTTTCGTCCTCATGAACCATAGGTCGTATTCAGCCGTAAGCCTAGTAACTTGGGTTTTTCCTAATTTTGCATCGACAACAAAATGTCTTTTGCTCTATTTTCGTAACCATAAACTTGGTGCACCCCTTTAATCTCAAGGCAAATCCTTCAATACTTGGGCAACTTTATAAACAATAATGTACTTTTTGACACATGATCCACTCCTAATCTTATAAATGCAAATTTGGTGCAGATGCTAAACCTTCTCATCAAAAAAAGCAAGAAGAAAAATATCGTGTGACAATGGCATCAGGATGTAATTCCGAACCCCTGGATTATGTGGTTCCTAATGTACCATTGCACATGTAGGACTATGTTGAAAAACTAAAATTCCATGCTATTAATTTGGCAAATGTGGATGTTGTTCTTGGGCAACAATGGCATTATGATAAGAATAAATCATTGAACATTGATTTTGTTGAAAAGTCTTTAACTTTTATGCATGATTGTTCTTTAAAAAAGATTGGTGCTAGTCTAAGTGTTGATGGTATTAAACCTTACTCTAAGAATGAGCTTAACTCTTTGATAAAGAACACAAAGTATAAAGTTTATTTATGTTTTAACAAAAACTTAATTTGTTGTAACGATGAGATTCTTAAACTTAATGCCATGAACTTACCTAGTGAGAACCTCCTGAATTTGAAGCCTATAGTAAACTTAGGCGAGAATTCAATGATGTTTTTCTAGGCCTTCCTGTAGGTTTACCACTTGAAAGGTCTGTAGATCACAAGATTGACCTTATACCTGGTTCAGGATGAGTGCATCGAAAGAGGCTGAGGTACAAAGGCAATTAAGTGAGTACCTAGACAAGGGGTGGGTTAAACCTAGTAAGTCTCCTTGGGCATCACTAGTGGTTCTGGTAGCCAAGAAGGATGGGACTATAAGGTTTTTTGTGGACTATAAAAAGTTGAACAAAGTTACAATTAAGAATAGGAGCATATACCTAAGAAGGGTTTTCGAAGTCGGTTTTTGGTGCTTCCATTTGATTTGACCAATGCACTTGACCAATGCACCAGCGACTTTCCAACAAATGAAAAACGATTTGTTCAAGCCATATTTGGGAAGATTCATAGTAGTGTTCTTGGATGATATCCTAGTCTTTAGTAAGACTTTGGCGAAACATGAAGAGCATCTTAGGATTGTCTTGGACATCTTAAGAAGAGAAAAGCTTTTTGCCAAAGAATCTAAGTGCAACTTTTTTGCTAAAGAGTTATTATACTTGGGGCATAAGATTTTTGAACGTGGAATAGAAATAGAGGTCAATCGTATCCGGAGGGTTATTAAATGGCCAATTCTTACTACGGTTCGGGAAATCAAGTCATTCTTGGGTTTTGTGGGATTTTTTTGTCGGCACATATCCCAATTTGATAGGATGTCATTTCTCCTCACTCAAAGGTTTGCTTGACTTTGAGATTGCTTCTTCTTGAAGCACTCTGAGGCGTAGTGCCCCATCTTGCCACAAAAGTAGCATTTGATCTTCGACTTATCCTTCTTTGGCTTGTTCGAGCTTGAACTTGAAGGTCCTTCTTGATCTTCACCTTTGACTTGATTCTTCTTGAATGCAGCACCCTTGCCTTTGGATTTGCTCTTACTCTTGGTGAAAAGAGCCTTGTCATCTCCATCATTGAGGGAGAGCTTCTCCATTCTTGACTTGATGTGAGTTCTCCTACTCTCCTTGACCATGAGGACTCCTTGGAGATCTTCAAGTGAGGAAAACTTGCCCATAATTGCATAGCCTTGCACTAGGTTAGCAAAATCCACACTCAAACCATTCAAGATTAGTTGAACAAGTTCACTTTCCTTAATGGAATCTCCTATGTAAGAAAGCTCCTTGTTTAAGTCTTTAACTCTCAACACATATGAATGTCCACTCTCTCATTTAGCTTGAAAATATTGAAGGGTTTGATTGGGAGCTTTGCTCAGCCTTTTGGAAAAGTACAAAATCACTCAAAGAGTATTTGTCATCCACTTAAGGAAAAGGTTCATCCACAAAGAAGAGTGTTCATCCACAGAAGTGGAGATTGTCAATAATACATTGAACAAAACATTGTTAGTATTGAATATGCACAAGCCTCACAATCAACAAATGATTAGGTGTTATGATCTGATCCAAAATAGCTTCTTCTCAGCCTCTGATCTTCAATAGACCTGAAATATGCTTTTGATCCACAAGTTTTACTCACAAAACAAAGGTTAGTAAGATTTGATCAACAGTGCAATGCATAATCATGCTAGAACTTGATCAAACATCCAAATATCACCATAAATGAAAACCTTACTAGAAATAGCAGCCGACTAGCTCTGATACCATGTGAAAAAAGTGGATCTTGAATGAATCTAAAATCTTAAATGTTCTGGCTAAGATCTTTGCACAACAAGCTACAAAAGCTAGAAATGGCAAAGCATCTTAACGCTACCTTTGATACACATGAACTTGACAAAGCATTCAAGAGACAAAAGAAACTTATGAAAGATACTAATGGTAGCAAAAAACAACAGCATACCAACCCTACAACAGTAGCCTACCACTTTTGAAAACCTTTTAAGATCATACACAAAAGCTTGAAGACAATACACAAAGCAATGCTCTCAATGAAGGAAAAACTGTGACAATGATCTATTGATCCCTCTCAACAATACAAAAAGTTTCTTCAACCTGTTCTCCACAAATTTCAGCCTAATATAAGTGAGAGAAATGACTCTCTCTCCTCTCTCTAAAACTTATGACCCAATTTTAGGACACCATTAACCTAAAATAGCCAATTTTGGCCTATATGTCCAAATAACATGATTTTGGTGTCATTTCAAAGATCCTGAAGTTTGAGACTTCTTCAATATAAAACATATACTAAAATAAAAGTATCTAGGCCTCTTTTACACGTGTGAAAAGTTAGATCCAAAACTATGTACAAAAATTGCCAATTTAAGCCTCAAACTAGCTAGGAAATGTTGACAATTTTCATAGATCCATTGAAATAAATTAGTTGAAAATGTCATTCTAGATTATGTAGTGCAAGAATTGTTGCAAAAAGATGAATAAGTTCATATGTCAACTATATTACAATTGATTGAAAGCAATTGAAACGAGTAAAACCCATGTACATCAATAAGTAGAGCAATTGAGTTATGAATAAGTGGAGACAATGTCTTAAAATTACATATATTGATCATTTATTGAAGATTATTGAGATGACACCAACATTTTGATATAAATATGAATGACTATTGCTTACAATAGGATTCTAGTGTAAAAAATGTGGTTAGCTCTAATATTTAAAACTTGAGGGCTTGTTTTGGATGCATGGCCAAAACAGGTTCTAGAATGAGTATAGACATAGAAAAGACAGCTTTTATTTATGTATGGAAGAATAGATTTACCAGTGACCTTTCCATAATCTTGCTATAAAAGACAACAAAGAGTGACATTTCCATGATCTTGCTATAAAAGACAACAAGGCCGAGCCATCTTATGGCAAGATAACCCAATAGAAAGGTCATTGAGAATTTAGAAGGTTAATTTACTTATGTAAAAGATAAGTGATGTTACCAAGAATGGCAAATTTACCTCAATCTCTTTCCAAAGAGGGACCACCTATAACCTACCCCTCTCTCTCTAAAAAGCGGGAACCACACGAGGTCTCTCTCTCTCTCTCCAAGTCCAGACCATCTATGACTCCATGTGGGGACCACCTCTTTTTTATAACATGTATGTTTCATGAAACTTTGTGAACAGTTTACGGAGCCCTCTGACATCTTTACGACACTTCAATGGAGCCCTTCAAGATTTTTTTGGCCTCACTCTTTCCCACAAAATAATGCACTTTCGAAATACAAGGGCACACCTCAAAGGAATCCTTTATGTACCATTGAGAATGCATCAGAAACAATAATGAAAGCTGCGTGCAAATAAAATTGATTGGAAACTAAATTAACAATAACTACGGCATCTTGATCCCAGCTAAAACTGCTGTAAATTATCATAAATACTATACAAGAGAGTTGATGGTCTTCCAATTTCCTGTGCGCAGATTTTCTTGCACACCAACATAATATGCTGCTTCACCTGGCAGGAGCCCTGAAAGCTACCCAGGTATATCTATAAGCATAATCTATTTCCAGAAAGTGTTTTAATTTTAGCATTCTACTTAGTGTCCTCAGTAACTTCCGACGATATTCAAAGGAGTAATCTATTAACCCTCTTTCACGCTCATAATGTGGATGAACATACATGCCAGCAATATTCAGTCATCCATGTAAGATGGCTGAACTAATGCTGAAACTTCATATGCACATCCTAAAATGCTGAAATGACATCTTTCTGTGTTTCGACCATTTGGTAACACTGTAGACTACAAAGAGGCAGTTTCAATTTTGAGTGCCGATATTTGTATGTGTTGTTGCATGTAGGAATGGCACATTTTTCGCGAGGTGGTGGATAACTGCAAACAACATGACGATTTTTAATTTTTTTTTAGCATGACTAAGATAATCCAAGCTAGAAGACAAAAATAAAAAACTGAAGAAGGAAATGATAGACAGCCATCCTAAGAAGAAAAACATGCACAAGTTTGCTGTGAAGTACATAGGAATACTTTAGGAAGCCAGATTAGGCAGTATATATCAGACCATCAGTCTGATATATAAAGTAACCATGAAGAGGCACAAACTAGAATGTGGATATGCTCCGATACATATATCTGCCAAATACTTTTGAATATGGAAGGTTGTGACATTCCAGAAGAATTTGAAAAAATGGCTTCTTCATTAATCGGAAGATAAGTCATGAAGAAAGCCATTGGTGGTTACCCAAGCAATAACGTTTGAGTACCATAAAAGCTTAAGGGAAACCCTAATTGGGTTCTCAATGCAACATAGAAAGCTTTGTCAAGAAGATTATAGATGTTAGGTACTGGCAGTTCCAGCAATGCTCTAACTCTACTGATCTAGACAAAGGCATAAACAGTCATTTTAGTTGCGCTGCAAGAAGCCTGATACAAACTGCAAGCACTTCGAAAATCTTAGAAGAACATCGCATCATATTCACATGTGATTCCAATGATCCAACTGAATAGGAAATACACTTCACAAGAAAAAGGTTGCAGATTACCCAATCCAATGAAAAACCAGCCCACAAAGTCAATACATGGGTAGTCTAGTTGTCTTGCATCAACCTGTACAATTGTTTGGCAGATTTCTTTGTTAAGCAAAACATTCCTTCTGATCTTATTGTTCATAGTCACAGAAGTTAACTAATTATCACGTTGCCCACAAGGGAATTTGATATATGCTTTCCTGATAGAAAGTGTTTAAGTTTTAAACTGTGTATGTATTTAAACAATAAAATTATGAAATTTTGTGGCATTATTATAAGTTTTCCTTCTGCAACAAGACACTTAAATTGATGTTATCGATGAAAGTAAGATATCTCATTGGTTCAATAATATCTGCTGGGCCACTAGAGTAGAAGAAAGCGCATCTCCTTATTTCAATACAAGACTCACCAAGTCAGTGGAAAGTTGATATGTCCTGCTGAATGCCTGGTGAATGGGTGAAATGTTGCTTGATGATGTCCTGAGAACTCCATGAAGTCAACTGTGAGAGACACACTGGGCACTTGGTGAAGTAGGATGCACCAATCAGCTAAGTTTGGCTTCAAGCAAGTGGGCTCCAGGTTACCAAACAGGTAACAAAAAAAGGATGATGACTCTTGAAAGAAACCTGGCGAGTCGAGATGTGTATAACTCCTGGGTCTAACCAAGATGTGTATAACTCCTGGGTCTAACGTAAGTTGCTACCCAGCGAAGAGCTAAACTTCTGTTTGTAACATTCTTGGCACAACAAGCCAGGAAAATACCATTGAAGACAAAAGGCCAGCCTTTTGACTCCACCAGCTAAGCAAAATGGATAAAGCATCACATGACTAGATAAACCACATACAACAACAATTCGTACGGACATCCAAAGAGGGAGATGCTCAGGCATTCATAACACAATCTGAGTCACTAATCATCTGGCAAAAGGCCGTTGTAGACTATGGGAGGCCAGTATAAAAAAAGGAAGGCTTGAATCAAGGAGGATAGAGTATTCTTTTCCTCCTCGGCATGAAAGAGGAAAAGACCTTGAGAAAGGGAGTTGTAAAGATGCTACCATGCGTGTGTTCGTAGGCTATGAAGGAAATCTCTTCGTGAAGAACACGTTTCTGAATAACTCTTCAGAAACTTTTCTTGTTATCTTGCTGTTACTATTATTAACCATAAAGAATGAATGCACCCTACTGAATTTAGCAGAGTACACGGTAGATAGGACAATCAGATTCATACTACATAGGATCGAGCCATGAGCTGGCATCTAATATAAATGCAGGCCTTGAATTTGATGTTTTTGATTCATTTGCGATTTTCAACCTCCAAAAAAAGCCTTCATAATTTTCACAAGGGCTGTGACAAAGACAGTTCAATTAATATTCCTAGAACGTGTGAGTAAAAAACTTGCTGCAAGAGAAAGTTTTGGGCTGTAAAGTAGCAACAAATTCAAGTAGAAGCTTGCAATAACGCTTTGAAAGACTGTTGGTACCTAAGAGGACCAGAGTTGAATAGCATAGGTAGCTCAACATCTTTTGACCACGAAACGACAGTGCCAGTAGGGCCATAAATCCACCTGATGCTGTTGGAAGCAGGCTTGACTTCTGAAAATTTCTTGCTCTACAACAATGCAGAAGGTCATGAGTGCAAACATCACAGTATACAGTCTGAGCAAAGCCTAAATTCAATCTGTTTATACATGGGAGTCTCAGAGGATATGGTCTAACTAATACACTACTACACCTCGATCATTTTCAGTAAGAATTGAAGAAACTGGCGAGATCACAAGCTTGAAGCAATCAAATACTGTCACCAGCCAAGAGCAAAGGGACTACCAAAATTTCAGAAGTTTGGAATTTATTGCAAGGTAATATTGGTTCTTTATTTGAAAAAGCTACAGAAACAAATGTCCATAATGAGCCGGTTTCAAAAAAAGTTTTGAACTTTTATATTTGACAACTGACTATTGACATCGAACTACACACTTGTAGCATGCATCTTTCCTTATATGTGAGGTATGTGTGCCTGATCATAAGCAAGTAAAGTTTAATCCAGAATCTGGAGAAATTTACCAAGAACTTTCGTCACCCTAGTTACGATTCAACAGGTGCTAAAATGACTGTGCTCAAAACGTCCTCAGCCAGTGCCGTGGAAAAATTCAAAAGAAAGAATTAGAGTAGAAGAAATCTTAAAACTCTACCTGCACAGACTGTTCCCTTTGCTTTTGAAGCCGATCTTCTCGTTTCTTACGTACAGAGTCCTGACCCAGTATCTTTTGGATTGCAGAAGCCTGCCAGGAGAAAGGTGTGAGCATGAAAACTGGTTCAAAATAGATGGTTTCGAACAAACTCTGTACTCTTGTTATAACAGTTCAGAACATTAAATGAGAGCAAAATAAACATGGTGTAACATGTAGTCCAGAAGATGATTATCTACATCAATATAAAAAATGTCAAATTTTTGTCAGTTCCTCAAAACTGGTGTAAAAAGTAAAAGTCCAACAACGAAATGATTCACCATCTCGTCAAAATAAAAGAAATCTTGTTTCAACCAGCTACCAGGATACCTGAACATCTTTGGCTGCTTTCTCGACCTGCTGTTTCCGCCTCCTTGTTGCCTCTGCCTTTTTGGCTTGACGATCTTCCTCTGATAAGTTTACCTTTTGTTCTGTGATGAAGAGACATTCAAAACAGGTAATTTGAGACATTTAGTAAAAGCTAATAGGCTCGACATTTGCGCTACCATAAACCAGAAAGTGTCAGTAGCATAAGAATAAGTGAGCAAACAGATAGTTGGCATTGAGATTTCAATCACGATTTCAATCACCCATAACAAATGTTATAAGTCATAAGAAGCATGTTCAACAGCCACACAGAAAACATGGTCATAACCTATTGATTGGGCAGACAATTGTGCATAAACTGATTCATCATGAACAACTTGATGACCTGAACTAGACATCTAAAGTCCAATGATCATCTTTTACAAACTGAACAGACGTTAATTTCAACAGTTGTATGAACGACTTACTCCGGGAGAATGAAGGCATAAGGCCTTCCGGGAACTCAATCAGACTTGTTTCAGAATCAGCAACTCCCTGTTTACATGATTGCAAAGACCTTTGCCGAGCAGTGAGAATGTCCGATTTCTTCTTCGCATCACCCCAGCAAGTTGGCTCTTTCATTGTCCCCACCAATCTTTGAGCACCACGCTCATCACTGTCCATAGTAGCTGCTCCATCAATAGAGCTTCCTCTTCTTAGGCAGGCTTCTTTGTCATTGTCCACATAATCCTGATGAAACTCATCTTCATCCTCAAGTTTCCGTCTACTTTTCCTTCCAGTTTCTGAAGTTTGGTCTTCATCCAGATGAAACACTCGCCTTTTTACCACTCTTGAACTCTTTCTTAATGGTGGACCAGAGGGGGGAACAAATGAGTTCAAGCTACAAAATTTGGGTGAGCTTTCACCTTCAAACTGGCCAATGCTTTTGTTGAGTTCATGCTGCAAGCCCCAATTTGGCAGATCACTGACCTTTTCTTTTGTATGCTTTTCTCTAAACTTTTCAGACACTAAAATGGCAGTCTCCTCGTCATCAGAGAAACCCTGAATTCAAATTACCACTATATAAGCTGATTTTTCTTGTAGGTAGCCTTCAACAACAGCTAAAATCTCATAGCCTACATAATACCTGTAGAAACTTGTTTCAAGCAGTAATAGTTAGAGTTTCTTTCGTAATAGCTGACTAATCTCCCATGTTCAGTATTTGATGCTACCATAACAAGGATAGTGCACCAGAAATAGTTGAAGGAAAAAATCCAATGAGCATAATGCGTGACTTTCCATAGGAGCTGTATAGATACAACCCATGATCTGAAACGTGTGATGCAGATTCTGTTCCAGACATTAGGGTTAATAAAGCTTTCTAGAACGAAACAAAATTGAACTTGACTTTTATATGTTTTTACTTTTTCTAGAAATCTGCTGTATATATGGGTGGAAGTATGCCATTTTATGAGCAGTAGACTGTCATTATCAAGGTAAACCCTTTTGGAATCATGAGCTATTGCAAGTAATTATCAATCTTAATGCTAACTGGGTCCCAAACTCATAGACGATGAGTGACGATAAGATAACTTAATGGCCTAGTTTATGGATAATCATGAAATGGATAAACAAGCTAATTCTTTTCTCTTAAACTCGGATCCAACAAGTGGTTGGAATTCAGTCATACACATGATCTGCAAACAATCCTTGACTTGAGCTCCCAAAACTCCCAAAACCTATAGACTTGTGCTATCAGGGACCAATTTACCATTGCTCGAGCTTGAGAAAGTTCGTTAAAATACAAGAAGAATTCTTCCAATAGAGATCCCCGATGCTCCTCTACGAGGAGTTTGTGGGGGGAGTTATGGACTCGGCTCATTACATTCGCGACGTCCATTTACATTTACTTTACTTTATGCATAAGCAGGCCTTGGGCCCTTTTTTATTCATTAGTGACACTTAGACTATATGGTTGGCCTTTGGCCTTATTACTCATTATTAGGCCATTTGGACATATTACTGGAGAGTGGGGGCCTTCTTGGAGGGCGCACTATTTTCCCTCTCAGTTGGGCCCTAGCCACCGGAAGCTTCCTTTTAGGGCCCTATTTTCCCTCAGCTGATGATATTGATCTCTCTCTTTAGTCTCCTTAATCTCTCTCTTTCCTGCTTTCTAGGGTTAAGTTTTGCTTATGTGCTGCTTTCATAGCTTAGCTCTAGATCAGCTGTGGCTCTATTCGTAACTTGGTATACTATTTCTAGATTTGTTGCTATTGTTTTTATGCATCATGTTTTTTTAGATGATGCATTGATTTCTTGGACCTTTTGGAGCTTTTGGCATGCTGCTCTTCTCGTGATAGGGGCCTTGAAGGTACCGTGTGCCATTGCTACTTCTCATTCATGGGCCTTATGGATACCTTGGGCTTTTGACCATGCTGGTGCACGTTTCTCCATTTTAGCTATCCTTTGTCAGGATGATCTCTTGATGATCCATGTTTCTTGGCATATCGCTTATGGTTGGAATTTTGTTGGTAGTTTAGTTAGCTTAAAATGTTTTGTATAATTTTTGTTTGCCTAGTCAGCCTCCTTAACCTTAACTACTAGAGTTTATCTCTAGTAAAGGGGTAGTGTTCACTGGCGTAAAAGTGTTCATTAACTACTTGTGTCATTGTGACGTGTGTCCCGCATGTGCCATAAATTGAGGATCTCCCATATACAATCTTCTCCCCCAGTTACGAATAGAGCCACAACTGATCTAGAGCTAAGCTATGAAAGCATCACATAAGCAAGACGTAAGCTATGAAAGCAGCACATAAGCAAGACTTAACCCGAGAAAGCAGGAAAGAGAGAGATCAATATAATCAGCTGAATAACAAATGACACAGTTTCCCTACTTATAGCCAAGAGGAAGCCCTAAAAGGAAGCTTCCGGTGGCTAGGGCCCAACTGGGAGGAGAGGCCCCCACTCTCCAGTAATATGTCCAAATGGCCTAATAATGAGTAATAAGGCCAAAGGCCAACCATATAGTCTAAGTGTCACTAATGAGTAAAAAAGGGCCCAAGGCCTGCTTATGCATAAAGTAAAGTAAATGTAAATGGATGCCGCGAATGTAATGAGCTGAGTCCATAACTCTCCCTGGCACAAAAAAATAGACCCAACTGCCAAAAGAAACTGGATCAAATAGCAGCAAGCCCTGGTGCATCAGCAGCTAGAACAACATCTGATGTAGAGGAATCAACAAGTGCAGCAAGAGCACGAGCATGATCCGCAAGTGATGGTGTATGATGAAAGACATCAATAGGCTCCCATGTGGCCTCCTCAATAGGACGACCATCCCACACTGGACCAAAAACTGAATCTGCCGGTGACGTCGACTATGGTATAGACGAACCTGTAATATAGCAGCAGGTAAAAATGGAAATAACTCTGGAGCAGTAGGAAACTCAGCATCACAAGGAGCGTCATCCTCAATAGCAGCACGTAATAAACTGACATGGAATACATCACAGGCG
The DNA here is from genome assembly GCA_029204225.1 of Diphasiastrum complanatum. Lineage (NCBI taxonomy): Eukaryota > Viridiplantae > Streptophyta > Lycopodiopsida > Lycopodiales > Lycopodiaceae > Diphasiastrum > Diphasiastrum complanatum. The sequence goes on along the minus strand of CM055096.1, from coordinate 68,156,132 downwards.
CGTGTGGAAGCAGGAAGCTGTAAGCGATATGTAACTGGACTAAGAACATCCAAAATGCGATAAGGCCCATAATAACGTGGTGCAAGCTTCTCAGTAGAAGCATGGCCCTGGACAAAATGATGACGTGTCGTAGGCGTAGATAACCCATATCTCCAAGCTGAAACTCAACATGGCGGCGGTGACAATCAACTGAGGTCTGATAACGCTGCTGAACATGCTGTAAATGAGAACTGGCCCGGGTAATAAGCTCTCGAGCACCTGATAGAAAAGATGCAAGTGTGACAGGTGTATCCTCAGGAGGGAGAGGAATGCCAGGTAAAAGAGGTGAATAGCCATGAGATAATAAAAATGGTGAGACACATGTGCTGGTACTAACAGAGCTATTATAGCTATACTCTGCTAAACATAAATGTTGATCCCAATCCTTCCCAGAAGGAGTAACAAAATGGCGTAAATAATCCTCAAGGATCATGTTAAGGATCTCAGACTGCCCATCAGAAGTAGAATGATCAAGTAGCAACCAGGAATGCCAAGGTATCCGTAATGCCCAAGGTAATAGAGGATCAGCCCAAAAGATAGGGACATCATACCAAGGTATCCAAAAAGCCCGAGAAGGTAGAACTGCATCAGCAACAGGAAGCCAATAAGGAAACTGGAAAAAGAGATGGACAATCATCGCGAATAGCCGCATCATACACGTAACCATCAAATATATGTGCAAACTCAGTGATATAGGTGCCCCAAGAAAAGATAGCAGCATCGGAAGACCAGCACGAAGGAGTAGGAAAATAAGCAGGATGACAGGCACAATGTAATAACATGGAAAAGCAATTCCTCAAAAAAAGGAAAAAAAATCGATTGCTTTCTCAGATTGCTGACAAATTCAAAATCAAGAAATGAGTTGGAAGTGCTTCTTTCCCAAAATTCCAAGCAAAACTAGAAATGAACCTCCATCACAAAAACTTGCATAACTTTTTCAATTCTTCACAAAATTGGCTGGAAATTGACTCAAATTCAAACCATCGAACCCATGGTTCTCAGAACCGTGGGTCCTGGGAACCGTGGTACGGTTCCTCTATTTATTTAATTAATTAATGATTAATTAATTACCCATTTCCCCCCAAAACCCCTCCCAAGGCATTTTTAGTCCTCATTTCACAGGATTTCAGGTATTTTTTTGGCTTTTGTACTTTGTTTGCTATTGTATGCTAATGTACTACACTGTATTGTACTAATTCTGTACCCACTCCCTAATTGTTTTGGCATTTTTTTCGGGGTGGGAAACTAAAAATAAATAATTAATTGATTGTACAGTTCACCACGGTTCCCCCCAAAAAAATTTGAGAACCGTACGGTTCACTATACGGTTCTCAGAACCGTGGTGAACCGGCCACGGTTCATAAATTCTATGATTCAAACTAAGACAGAGATCTACTGATATATAAATTTACAATCAAGAAATTTGGCCAAAAGTACAACAAAAAATAGAGAAAACTAGATAACAAAAACTATAACTAATGAGATTTGGAGTAGTTTCACTAAAAGTGCCATAACTTTCTTATTATAGAAATTAGTGGGATGTTGGATTTTCGTCAAAAGCTTGGATGCTATTCTCTTCTACAAACTTCTTTGAGTGAATAGGGTGCAATTTGAATCTTTAGCATACTTAATAATCTGTTCTTTCCTTCCTTTATAAGTTGTTTATGATTGATTCATGTGTATTTGATGTCCATACTTGTTTGCAAATACAAACATTAATGGGTGCAAATTTAAGTGATGAATTGGATTCCTATTGGATCTTGTATAACGGTGATTTCTAAAAGAGGGACAAATCTGAAATTTGTGTTTTTAGCATGTATTGCGGTTGTCTACACCTTAGAATCATGTTGAGAATCTATTTTCTTGAAGAATGAGAAGTTTCCTACCATTTTCAAGTTACATTTTTAAGAATTCATCACACTGGAATCTGTTTTCTCTTTTATAGAGTTGGCTTTTTAGATCGGTTCTATGATCATCTTTACATAGAGAATTGTGCACCAATAATGTTGGCCTTTTTGCCATGTGTTGAATCTCTATTTTGCTGTGATAATCTTGTTGAGGCAGCAATACAATAGAGAAAACTCTTAGTTAGTCGTGTCTCATATGTCACCAAGCTTCATAAACCTCAGCATTGCAGAGAAGAGTTGGAAAGAACCAAACATGAACTGCAACTTGAGCAATTGCAAAAAGAAATGATTGCAAATGAGACTGGTTGATTGGCATTGATTTCTTGAACCCAATGTCACCAGCATGGGAGAACACTGGACAAAGTAATGTGTTGTTTCTGTAGGGGATAAGATTATAGATAAGTGCAAGCTTTGATGCTGATCTTATTGAAGTACTAATGTATGGATATTATGCCTAGGATAGTATCGTAACATAGCAAAGAGACTTGCAATGTCATGGAGTCCCCCACAAAGCCTCGGACCATCAATTTCATGATGGATGGTGCAGGCCAAATGTCAGGACATACCTACTCATATTGTGAGCGCCCAAGAGAAGTGAAAGTCAAATGCACAAACATATGTCCGCATTATCTGTCATACATTAGTAGAAAGACCATTGAACAGCATACCAAGTTTCCACAACTTCTCGGGAAGGGCAGCGTTGGTCATGATGATGGCATTAGTAGAAAGACCATTGAACAGCATACCAAGTTTCCACAACTTCTCGGGAAGGGCAACTGTGGTCATGATGATGGCTAGCATTAAAGAGAAAAGCCAATCACATGAAGTCCCTACTTCCTCATACACTATTAAGGCAAATTTGCATTTCATCACTTGAGGTTGCTTACATCCTCACTGACAAGCATAAAGAGAGGAAGAATCAGCCCATACAGCTGCCTGCAACTTAGATGATGTCTTGTCAAAATATTTAGTTTAACATGGGTCTCGTAAGTGTGTTAAAATCTGTTTCCTAATCTTAAACAAGTCTTTGACCCGTGTATCCATCCACACATGGAATTTGTGTTGTTTCTTCAAGGGAACACGTAAAACCAGCTTTATTTATCAAAATATTGCACTAATTAATAAACTTGCAGAAGGTGATTAAGAAATATCCACCATATAATACAAAAGCTTGGAAGTATTTCAACACATACCTGCAAAATAAGGCGGTGGCGACGCTTTCTTGCTGATGGAACACCTGTCTTAGGCCATTCATGAAACTCAGAATTGTCCCTCAAATCTTTCTCTGGCGGTAGCAAGGCATGCAGTGTATGGGTAACCCCACCTAGCTTCAGCTTCAGCTTGGTGGGTCTACCCGCAACCTCATTCACTAGAATGTTCTTCACAGACTGATTCTCTTTACTTGCTGTATTATCTGCCTGCTTGTGCCCATCTCGTACTTCCTGTAGTCTACTGAATGAGTGTGTTTTGCATCTCACATCTACATATCCATCTCTAGCTTCTACATTTTGAAGTGCTCTACCAGTGGTCTGTTCAATATGCCTCTCTGGCAAGGAGGACAGAGAGCTTATATAGTTTCCATCACCAGTCTGGGTTTGAAAACTCATATGAGGACTCAAGGAAGTGAAAGATTCTCGTAAGAGAGTTGCAGAACGAGGGTTTCTGCTGGTGATCGAACGAGGCCTCCGAAACCCAGAAGCATGCTGCGATTCCATGTTTCATCAGATGCTCCGACACAGAAAACAAGCAGAAATACAGCGCAATTGCAACTGTGAGAGAAGGGAAAGAAAATCATGAGAAGAAGAGATTAGCACCGGCCAGCAGAACTTGTGAGCTGCAGTGAGGTGAAGCAAGCTGGAGAGGGCCAAAAACTGCCATCTCACCGAAGAGATAAAGCAGATTGGCTGAAGAAAAGCAGAAAATGTAAGGGAATTCAGAGATTATTGCGAGGAAAGGAAGAAAAGTTTTGTCAGAAAAAGAAGAGCTCGATGGCCAGAGCAAGGCCTCTAGAGGAGGAGGGGGAGGAGGTAACAGAAGAAAGGGAACGATTTCGTAGATTTTACGCCCGCCCCCTTAGATGTCAGCCACGCGTCCCACACCTCTCGAGGTACAGTAGATCTTTAGCACGTGGCAAGATCGGAATGATCCGCAGATTATCTGACGGTGGCGTGCTTAAAAGAGAGAGAGAGAGTGAGAGATGCTCAAGGGGATGAAAAATGAGGCGAGGGAAGAGCTGGAGCTCAAGGACACTGGCCTTGGCACCATCGAGATCTCGCCACGTGTTGAATTGAGGTAAGAAAGAGATAAGCTCTTATCATGGTGGTGGTTTCACACTACCTCAATTCTTAATTGCCCTATTTGTCGTTCATTCCATGGCAAAGCAAGATGCGGGGCAAAAGGTTTAGAACTCCTTCAAACAAGGACCGTCATCTTAAGTTAACCGTTGCACCTTGATTAGTCCAATTTGAATCCCTGTCATTTCATTGGTCATTTTTTAACTTAGCTTGTTAGCTTGACATTCTTTGAGTTGCTCGTATGTGACAAAGGGCCCATGTGCCACAAGGTGGCAAATCAAGTTGAGTTTGAAAAGGAAAACGGTCTTTTTTTAACTTTTTGACCAATGGAAAGACTCCATTTTGAATAAAGTACTTGTCAAGCACCTCAATTTGAGACCACCCTTAACATAATGCCTTTTAAAGCAGTTGCGGCAATCTTGCTTCAAGTGGTTGCCTTTGACAAGTGTGTGTGACGAAGTTGCAAGGTTGATTGGGGTTGGGTTATGTTTGCAATCAAATTTTAAGTGAAGGAGAAGGCCTCCCCACCCAAGGGCCTGGGCCTTCCTCGTTATGGTGGTGGCTTGAGGTTGCCTCAATTGAAGGACGACATGATGGTGCCAACCCTTCCTTGACATAAAGGCATGTCAATAATATACATCTTGGTTGAATGTGTTGTCATATTGGAAATTCAGAGGTGGAGTTTAAGAGGGGAGGCCAAGTCCACAACTTAAAATTCTTGCCTTTTCATTGGTCGAGAGAAGTTCACATGCCCTCTAGGCTTTTCATACACACCAAACATGCCCCTATAAGTGGCAGTTGAGGTGGCACACAACCTAGGGCACTTTGAAACCTTGAGGATGACATAGAACCTCTATGGATTAAATATCTTTTGGCAAGGCCACTCATTCAAAGGACCAATAAGAAGAGGGCACATGCATAGAGGTGGGCCACGAGGGGTAAACCATGAGCGAAAGGTCATCTAAGGTAGGCAAGGGGTGTGGAACATCCTCACCTCTTAAACCACCCCTAGATGAATTTTTGAGTGAAAAGATGTGTAAACTTATATGTGGAGGTCTCTTTTCTAAGAGTATGTGATTCCATGAAGACATGCATTTGTCACAAGGTTGTGGTTTTAGTGATTATATAGATTAATGTGGAGTAAGATGTAATAATAGTACTCAAGCATACAAAAGCATTTCAATCATCAAAACTCGACAAATGTGGAAAATCACAAGGAAAACTAGAATTTGCCAATGTCTCATCAATTTCTCATTGATTTGGTTGATCCCTTTATAGATCAAATACATCCACGAGTTGTGTACTGTCCAGCAAGCCTTCACATGTGTGAAGAGTGCCTAGTCATCCAGATCCACCAATGGGAGCCATATGTGCTCATTCCCCAAAGTTGACTATTCTCTTTGGCTAGAAACAAAAAAGCTAGTCTTCCACAATTATAGGAATATTCCATATAAAATAGGATCTAATGGAATCTTTCTATCTTATCATCTACAAACTGATTCACACGTGTGAATGGCATCTTGACATGTGGGAGCATTTACTCATTCACATGGAAGTGCAATCTATTTACTCATTCACATGGAAGTGCAATCTATTTACAAACTAAAATCAATCTAGCTTTATAAAAGTAACTTATGTATATCTTTTCACATGTGGGAACAGACTCCACACGTGTGAGATCCTATCATGATCTCATATCTCAAAATTAACCAAGTATATCAAGTTTGAAGTGACATTTTTAACACTCCTCCTCACTTCTAACTTGGCAAGTCTAATATACATCTATCTACAATTCCAAGAGCACCTCTTAGCTTGAAAAATGGATCTTTAGCCAAAGGTTTGGTTAAGATATCAACTACGCACTCGGATGATGTCACATGATCAAGTTGTGTCAATTTTCAAAGAAAAAGGACAAATATTGATTGTACTATCAATCATTAAGAGTTATTGATTGCTTAATCCAAACATCTATCAAGTTCTAGATGTTAGATCTTGATCTAGATGCTTTACACTATGATTTAAGCAAGAGCAATGGATCAAATGATCAAACACATGGATGGGCGGCCTCACACATGTGGAGGACAGTACCTGTACGGCCTGTTTATAGAGAGTAAAGTACATTAACTTACAAATGCATTTCAGTCATCAAAACTCAAGACAAATGTGGAAATCTCAACAAAACTAGAATTTGCCAATCTCACATCAATTTCTCATTGATTTGGTTGATCCCTTTATAGATCAAGTACATTTACGAGCTGCTAGTCATCCAACTTTATAAAAATGACTTATGTACATTCACAGACTCCACACGTGTGAGATTCTATCAAGCTCAAATAACTTGAGATCTACAAGGTACATCAAGTTGGAAGTGATATTTTAACAAGTTATACCTCCTTGGATTGCACCTTCTCCCTCACAAAGTGATGAGCTATCTCAATATGCTTTGTTCTAGCATGGAAGATCCGGAGCAATATCCTTGCCTTTGATGTCGACGAACTGATCCTCGATAAAGACTGTATCTTGGCTGTACAAGACTTGTTGGGTATCGGGATCATACAACTTGTATGTGTTATCAGATGAAGTATATCCAATCAGAATGGTTTTGAGACCTTGGAAGTCAAATTTCTTCCCTTGTAGATAAGAGTCTAAGTTCCATGTACCCATTTTGCAACTGACAAAAGTCCGAATCGTCTGCCCAAACGATTTTTTGAATACTTCCATGAATGCTTCCCATTTGGTGGATTTAGGTTGCAAATCACGCCACCATGATGAAGTCTTTTCTCAGAAGAACAAAACTATGCTCTTAATCTTTTGGAATTGCATGTAGATATAAATAAGTAGTCCACTTGGTTAACCAGTCGTCTACCACCTCTGGCTTCTTCTCTCTCTTCTCCTCTGAAAAAGGTTTTGGTTTAAAGCCCAGATTTGGCGAAGACAGAGTTTTAACCTGATTTAACAATACTTTCATCTGCTGATCCCTCATATTGTTCCGATTGTTCATCTCTTAAGTCATGACTTAATTGCTAGAAAATCTATAAGTAGGTAGGCATAAGTACCATACCCTCAAGACCTGTGTTATCATTTGCCATTATTGATTACTTAAAACAGATAATTGGCTTAAATTAGTCAACAGATCCAAAATCTTCAACTAAAGGTGAAAAATACTAGACCTTTATTACTAGCTAATTTCATCTCAGCTAGGTCTTTCATTTCTTTAAGCTAATTCCATTCAATCAATAAATGATAGATCTAGAATCATTTGGACTCGGTTGAAAATGTCAATCATTCAATTTCATAGGTTCCATTCCATTCTGAACTTATTTCAAAACGTTTGGCATCCATCAGACTTGACATGCATCGATTTTTCCAAGAAATCAATTTTTTTTTTGTAAATTGCCTAGTAAATAGGAAATCATCTTTTTGACTAGTTTTTCAAAAATAGCATCCATACATGAAATTACTCTGATCAACCTATTGTATCTCCTTGTACCATGCATCCAAACATGCATACAAGTTCATCCAAACATTTTCAAAGGCACTATATTGGTTCACATGCATGCATGCAATCAGAAAAAGCTCTCTTTCAGTGGAAGCGATGGATTAGCTCCACGATTGTCTGTAGTAGGATTTGTAGATAAAATTGGTTTGGGCAGAGGTTTTGCTTACAAAATATAGTGATAGCTCTATGATTTGTGATGGACACAGGCAGGGACAAACCCATGTCTGGGCAATGAGAATTTGTCATAAAATGTGCCTCTTTATCAACGATGGACAGTAACCTCCCATCTAACTGTTTGGTGATCGAATTCCACTCAGGGAATGAGCTGCATGTGGTGATGAATTAGACTCAATGAAGTGTCACTCTTCTTTTGAAAGAGCGATTCTCAACAAAGAGAATTTGCTTCATGATTGCACTTGACACCAGTGAGTTCTATCTTAGAACTCAGTGATCCACAATGATATTGATAATGAAAGCCAACACTCAAGTTACACTCAATTCATTGCTCAGACAACTACAACTGTCAGTCTGGTTCTACGTTCAAAAACACTCATTAATGAGATAGATCAGGTGAGACCAACCTCTTAGAAATGCAATCTCATACTGTGCGAAAGTAAAATGGTTGATAGCCATTCGAGATGACAACTAAACAATGGATGTGATTCATACTCAGATACAATTTACTCTCACTCTCCTAAGAATAGAATGGGGTCAACTATGAGATACCTAACCAGGTGAATTCCCATAAGAACCTCTCAGTATGAAAAATATGGAATGGCATAAGATATGGCCATTCGATTGAATGAAACTCTCAACACTAAGAAGTCTCTCATCATAGAAAGGAAAGAATTACAAGCATATAGGTCCTTCATTAAAGAAAATTCTTGGTACTAGTCAACTCTCTCAAGGAATACACATGATGAAAATGACACAAATAACACAAGAACCTCTAAGCTCTTGATCAAAAGAAGCTCTCATTTCATGGCCAAAGCCTCTACCTCACACATGATGAAAGACTACAAGCACATATCAAAGGGAAAAATAAGCATGTAAGATCATGAGATCTCGATAGCAAGCTTATTCATAAAAATCAATAAAATGACTCTCTTTTATTATTTAACAAGAAACACACCAAAGTATATGTAGGGGATGGAGAGGATTTGCCACCTTGAAATGATGCTAAAATGGAGGTTAATTCATAATCAAACCACAAGGACTTTCTTGTTGGAGACTAAGCTCACAGTTTCCTCCTTGGTGTTTCAATTTCACCAAAGACTTTTCTTGCACATTCTTGATCCTTGAATTAATCATTGATCTAGAGTCAGATGCAACCTCTTTAGGTTTTTTGTCTGCTCATCTGATACCTGCAGAAATCATAGTTTTCCATTTTGCCATTTTGCATGTTTAGTCATGTTTCTTAGCACATACTACAGTACTTGCAAGACTACTCTCATTTTGTGTGCAGAGTAATATCTAGTATTATACATGGATTTTTGTGCAGCAGTTCGACACTTGCGACATTCTACACAGAATCGAATCGGCTGAACTACTCGAAGGACGAATATCTCAACCTTCCGGCCATCTCCAGAATAAAGGGTATTCATTCTTGTTAATATCTTCATTCGAATGTCACTTCAAAACTATTTGAATAAGCTTGAAGACCTGACCATCTCTGACTACTTCGACGATCGACTCATACAACTACTTCTACGATCGACATCTGAACACTTTGACAATCAACCGAATTATCTGAAGTGTCCGAAATGTCTGAATGATTCGACAATCGACTAAACATCGACGACCTACAATGTATTGCACAGAGTAAATTGTACACTTGTCTATTGTCTACAAGTAAACTGATTTGCATATACATGTTTAGGACAAATCTATAAAGTACATCCACAACCAGCATCTGGTCAGATTAAACTAGTCTAATAATTATAGAATAGTTAAGGAATTCTTGTAATCACAAATATGTTGTGTATATATACGTCCAGCTCGCACTCACAGCTATGTGAAAGATTGAGCATCAAAAGTTGTGCCACATTTTATGCTGTAATCACTTGTGTTGTTTTGCTCCATATTGAGCAAATGCTCTTGTGATAAGCATTCAATGTGAAATATTAACAACATCTACTACTATCTATGTCTAATCTAGATATGTGTGTGTTGTGATTGATTGCAAGAACGTGGTAAGCATGAAACATGGTGAGATGTCCTACAAATTAGAGTAGCATGAACTGGTAAGCATGAAACATAAATCAAGATACTATGAATTAGGGTAGCATGAACTAGTAATCATGAAACATAAACGAGTGACATCATACTTACACGCGCGCGCGCACACACACACACACACACACCCTTAACCCTAAAAAAGAGAACATAGTAGAGTGCTAATCAAAACTCTTGAATCATACGATTATATCTTATTCCAGAATGTCACCACATGCTCCCTCCCTGCGGCGTTTAGGCTTTCTTGTGGAGCTTATCGTCCAACAAGAACATTTGAACCACGCCTTTAACAAAAGAAAACTAGGGCTACACACCTTCCTAGAATTGGGAGTGTTGGTTACCTTTAATTCTTTCATGATCTCTCTCTCTCTCTCTCTCTCTCTCTCTCTCTCTCTCTCTCTCTCCTCTAAGCATGAAA